>OY986435.1:313682107-314305857 GCA_963920525.1 Dichetophora obliterata | reverse complement strand
CAACTTGAAAATTAAGATTTGGAGACAGGAGAAATGTAGTTTTTATTGTTGCTTTTTTCGCTCTTTATTTGTGCGACGTCACATTCTCCAGATGTTGCAAGTAAAGATAACAATAGGTTTAGTAAAGCGTTTATGTACTAGAATAACTTGGAACGATAGAGGGCAATGAGAGCATAAAAAAGTGAGAGAAAAAAAAGTAGCTGCAAGTTTCTGCTAGTGAAATTTGTACTTGCAAGAATTTACAGCTACCGAAAAAATTGTCAAAAAAAAACAACCAATCTATTTAAATAAGTGCAAAAAGATATATACTTCTGATGTTTTTCTTTTGTAATTTTTTTTATATTTGTTTAATTTAAGTTAATTTTTGATGGCTTAGTTTTATTTTTTTGTAATAATTATAAATAATTGAGAAAAAAATTAATTTAAATAATTTTTTTGGGTTTCAAATAAACTATCAAGTCGTTTAATCTAGTGATGTGACTTTCATTTTGCGTAAAATCCCAAATTCACGTGTAAAAATCCCTTTTTTGCTCACTTTATCCCTTCCAAAAGATTGTGAAATCCCGCGAAAAATCACTCCAATTTTTATGTCAAAATAAGCAAAATAAATACTTTTTGTTTCTTTATATGTATGATTATTTAATAAAAATTAAGTGAAATAAAAATCGTATATCCCAGTAGTTTCAAGTTTAAGCTTGGACCTACTCCTTAATATGCAAATTTACATATCATCAAAGGTAGGGGCATGCCCCTCGCAACATATTTTGTAGGTCCTTTCAAAACATCGATGTCATTGACAGGAGCGAACGGACCCAACGTGCAGTAACATATGCTTTATAATTCTCCTATTTCATTGGGCCATACCTGTAAAGGCTTGATACCATGTCCAAAGGGATATGTTGTCACCAGCCGAACTACAGGGTTATTTCTTAAAAACTCATTGAGATCAAAAAAAGAACTTGTACGTATATTTTCCTACATAAAGTTCCATTTGTACCCCTCTTAAAATAAACCTTGATCTATTTTATATTAATTCCAAATATATTTTGGCTGAAAACAAGACGTCAATAAGCTACAAGTTTTTGCAAAATCCTGTTGCTGTAATTGTTGGAAAAAAAACTGTCAGAAATTAAACTCTGAAAAAGCTCTTCCAATCTGCATCAAACAATTTTAAATTTTTGCAATCGGATTAAAGATAAAGCTGTTTGTCTTGCATTTTTGGAACTTTTTTCAAGTTTTTTCATTAAATATCAATTATTACCTTCATAATTTTTTAATGCGATCCTCACTTTCAAAATAGCGTTGGAAAGGTTTAAAGTGCTTGCATTGTTTCTTGGTCAGAATTGCTTAAATTGATACACATAAAAGCTAAAATATTAATAATAAAATAAACACCTATTAAAAAAATAATGTAAGAAATTAAAAAAAAAAAGTAATGATGTTATTTAAATTTTTAAGGTTTTAGTATGAAAATAAAAAAAAAGTTATCTGAAAACTAAAATATAATTTACGAAATACATGACTTTGTTGAGGTTTTTGTAAAAAGTTTTAGCTCACTGACGTTTATTCTAAAATCCAAAATATTTTGGAATATTATCAAATTGACCCATGGTTCATTTTTAGGGGATACAAATGGAACTTTTTTCAATGCACCTTATTATACATTAAAAAATATTGTTTTTATTCAAGCCGAGGTATGAATGAAGCTAAAATAAAGAAAAAAATCAAGTATCAAATCAATTTAATTCAAATGTATTGAGAATGTTTTTTAACCAATTACAACGAAAACTCAATGAAACATAACATTGAATCGGCAATTGTACAAGATTATATGCAAAGTGATGTCAATCACTTATTTTCAAGGATTTAATCCTTCAAAATTTTGACACAGTAAAAAATGCCGCCAAAAAACTCAAACGCGCTCTCGCCCTTTTTTGGTTTAAAAATCCCACAAAAAGGCGCAATCTCTCCAAATCTTATCACTGGTTTAATCAGCTGTGACTTTACAAGTTTCTACTGGTTTTCTGTTCACGTACTTTTCGTGTTTTTTTTCTCTCTTTGTCACAATATTTTTCTCGATTGTCTTACTCTCTCCCTGCAAGTTTTAACAAGTAAAGTACGTGAACAATCCTAATATTACCGATATATCCATTTGTTGCGTATGTTCTAAGACTAGTATTATTGATGCTTGGTAATTTAACTCTCTTATACTCATTCCATCGTTTTCTAAAAGACAAATATTCCATGCATGCTCATACTTTTTGTTAGTGTTTTTATTTTTGTAAATTTTTGTTTTTTAATTTGGGGTTGCCTTACGTTGTGTCAAAAAATATGAAAAATAGCATAAAAATGTCTTTTCGAAATGCTTTTTATTTTGAAGCAGTTCGATATTGGCAATTTCCAGTTTTAGTCGATAACTACCGATACTCAAACCTCTAATACAAACGATATTGAAAAGGTTATTTGTATTTCTGTTCAACGAAAAATGTTGCAGTTTCTTTCTTTTATAAATTACGTGACCTTAAGCTCTAAAAATTATCACCTTGTAAAATCAGGAAAATGTCACAATATAATTATAAATCTAAAAACTTTCATGTTAACTACTTCATGTCAATATCTAAGTTTTTAACTTCCTGTTAATATTTTACAAAATTATACAATATCGCTTTAAAAATACTGATTTGCTTTTAACTTTTTCAGGTCTAGATACAAAGAAAAAGGTAAAACTACACATTAAAAAAGGATCACATAAAGCAACTATTAAAAAATCTCAGATTTAGGGGGCAGTTGCCCCCTTCCCCCTCTACCTACGCCCTTGCATATGTATGTAAATATCTGTTTTAAGTTTCAAACATGCTCATGCCTGAAAAACAATCCAGCGTACTTGAGAACATATTAACTCGAAGCGTGATTAGAATGACACCCCTGCTTAGTGGTGGGTGTGTTCGCGGTTAAACGCAAAACTAAGCCACAGATTAACGCGTGGAAATATGAGACAAAATGCAGAAAACCTTCGTAAGTCGGTACGCTCTTATCCAAGCGGATATTTAGGATCAAGTTTTAATTCATATCCTATACAGGTAATTATTTACATAATGAGTGTCAAGCTATTGTGTTTCTATTTCTCTAGTCAGCACTCATAGACTTGTGTCGCGTTGTGTTAAGCCACGCTTAAGTAACACAAAGTAAACGCAACGAGACGCACGC
This sequence comes from Dichetophora obliterata, assembly GCA_963920525.1. Classification (NCBI taxonomy): domain Eukaryota; kingdom Metazoa; phylum Arthropoda; class Insecta; order Diptera; family Sciomyzidae; genus Dichetophora; species Dichetophora obliterata. Next base: position 314,302,650 of record OY986435.1, on the reverse strand, counting down.
GATTAACTAAATTCGCGTAAGTTTCCTGCATGACTCGAGTGCCAGAAACAACTCTCAAAAGGTTAATCCATACAGTGTACTTTCCCAAGAAGCACCACCAAGCAGGTGTAGTCTCATCCGCTGTCAGGTAGCTTTATATTAGTAAGTACAGCAAGATTCAACAGCACGCACGTTCGACAGTGACGACGACGACATATTTCGCAAGATGATCCACTGTGGTTTCTGTGGCTCTTATCCGATCAACATTTTAATAATCTGTCTCTTGATTTGCGGCCTTTGCGGCTAGTTGTTTGCTTTTGGCGTCGTCGGGCATCTAGGGGCTGGGTTCATTTCGATGTTAATCCTTGCTCAATTACCTAGTAAAACAAAACTGCGAGCATGCAAATAGAGATTAATGCACCGGTTTACTGCCGGCTAAATGGCATGAAATTCTAGCCATTGTTTTTAAATATAATGAAAATGTCTTTAAGCCAAAATATTGTCCATCCTTTAGTAGTCGTATAACTGTGATATGTTTGATCCAGACAAGACTTTTCTCTCTTAGTCTAAGCTCATGACTTAGGCAAGCCATCTATAATGTGCCTGTTTTCCGGGCTGTCTCTCATAGTGTTTGTCAACGGTGTTTTAGACGATCAGGCCAAGTTCGGGCTTAGACCAAGCTAAGAGTCAAAAACATAAGCATGTAGAAAGTCGTTCGTGTGTTTGGGAGATCAATTTTGCCATCAGAAGTTGCTGTCTCTCACTTTTATCTCACATTCTTATATCTTTCCTCTTATATTTGTGAGGCTTATGTCCAGCTCATTTAAGCCATCTTTAGGCATAAAGTTGCTTTGTTTTCTGGCTTTGTTGGCATTTATTTGGTAATACATTGTATTTTGTGTTTTATCTTTATGATTTGGTATTTTCGTAGAACTTCTTTCTTAAATACTCGTGTATTTAACTACTGCGCTTTGCGGCATTGTTTGAGTTAAATCTGTAATTTGACGTTGTAGCCAAACAAAGATGCTCATTATCCTGATCATTTAATGAAAAAAAACAAAACAATTTGCTTTGTAGTTGTGGTTGAAAAGATCAAAAAACATTATGCTAGTATTTGAAATGTGATTTTTCTGATGAAATGAAAATAAAATCATGCATTTTGAAAGCTTTTTAATTCTGCAGCTTTTTTCCTGTTTCAAATTGTTATTTTTTGTGCTTTGATTAAAATCACATCTTGGTGTTCTTATATTTAACACTAGAACTGTAAAGAAGATCGTGAGAATTTTAAAATTTGTTTGGTTATATATCATAACAGTTCCACAATTTTTTTATGTATAATAATTGTTGTCTATTTGTCTTTCCGCTAAAGATTTTTAAGCTACGGAGTCAGAGTAAGAGATTGTTTTTAGAGAAATGAATGCCATTAGAAGCATTGTGTAACTGGGAGTGTAACTCTCATCAAAAACAACCTTGTGGCTTAAGACTTGGAAAGTCTACCATTTGCCAGATCTTTGCACTACGACAAAGAAGAAAACCCAAGAAAAACAAGTCGACACCCACCATCTTCCTGTCGATTACAAAGTCGCCTTCGACAGCCCAATAAGCAATCACCTCTACTCCACCATGTCTGAATTTGTTATTCCTGCAAAACTAATCCAACTTTGCAGGATGACACTGAGCAACACCAGCAGCGCAGTTAAAATAAGGAAAGACCTCTTCCCAGCATTTGTTACCAAACGCGGTTTTAGACACGATGATTCCTTATCTTTTCCAACTTTTCCAACCTAAAGGTCTCTATCCAGCTCTCAAGTAATTACTCAAGAAAAAAGTTACTTAAGTTTCTTGAGTGTAAAAAAGTAGTAGACAAGTAATTTTGACGGCGAGAGTTTTGACAGTTCCAGCATTGTATCACTTTGTATTGAAAATTTAGGCTGATTTGTTTTCATCAAACATTGAAATAAATTTGTTGCAATAAATATTGAAATAATTCATTAAATGAGTAATGGCTGAATTGCAAAGGTAAGTAATAGAGAAAAGCGTTTGTTTACATTTTATTACATTTTGTTTACATGTTGGCAGACCGCTTCTTCCGGACAGCTTTCGACCGCTTCTCGGAAGACATCTGCCCCTCAAAATTGACTGCCTCTTCTTCTCCCTCCGTAGAAATGTTCATGTTCATGTCTAAAATATTCTTTTATTAATTTTAAATCAATTAATCAATGATATCAATAAAATTATTTACCTTTGAATGTTGGTTGCCAAAATTTTACTTGAAGTAATAATATAACTTGCATATATTTCTTGACATTCACAGTGTTACCGTTGTCACTTTTCAATGAAAAAAAAGTAGTAAGAACAGAAAATTTTTCTTACGAGCTGGATTCTCTTTCAAGTAATTTTGACAAGGAAAAATTACTTTTCGATTACTTTTCAGATTTATGTATGAAAATAAGCTTTACTTGAGAGCTGGAAACAGGCCTTAATGATGGAGAAGATCATCCGAACTGCTGATCTGAGACGTAGTGACACGTATGCTTGCGTATGCTGATGACATCGATATCATTGACCATAATACGTGCGAAGTCAGTGCAATATTCCCCAGATTAGAAAGAGAGTCAAGTCGAATGGGTCTTGCAGTGAATGCAGATAAAACGAAATACTTTGAACCTACGTTACAGTTGACAATACCTCCTTCGAGGTTATGAAAGGCTTCGTGTATCTGGGATCCAGCATTAGCTCAGCCATCGATATCCGCATTGAGAGCAAACGAAGAATAACTCTTGCCAACAGGTGCTTCTGTGGGCTCAGTAGGCTAATGAGAAGCAGAGCCCTCATTTGACGAACGAAAATCGCGCTCTGTTAATTGCTTTCATGCCAGTCTTACTTTATGCATACAAAACCTGGACGCTGAGCAGTTCAGATGAAAAGAATTTAGAAGCCTTCGAGAAAAAGAAAGATCTGTCGTAGGATCTATGGACCAAATTGCGTCAATGGCGAGTACCGAATACAGTGGAATGATAAACTGTACGAGCTGTATGCCGATATCGACATAGCTAAGTGCATTAAAATCGAGTGGGTTCGCTTGCCGCGCATGTTCAGCGCATGAAAGACGATGCTCCAGTGAAGAAAATATTCGATTCGGTACAAAGTTGGAATTACCAAGAAGAGGACAACCTGACGAAGCTTGGAATTTCCAACTGGTGCCAGCAAACGAGAGACTGAAATGGCTGGCGCACGTTCTCAGATAATGCCAAGATTGACATACAGCTGAAGTACCAATTAAGTAAGTAAGATGAAACTTATACTTACTTGATCAGCTTTCATGATCAGGTATTATCATGATGATTGTTATAATACCGGATTAAAGTCAGCATATTTCATAAATTGTTCCTATTAACGAAATACACTCGATCAAAACTACGAAAAATTACGAAGAACAATTTTTGTTAAGGGGACTTAACATTAAGCATATAGTTTCAGTCCTGATTTAAAATGTTAGTTTTAGGGAAAGAGTTAGTTTTCAATATATCTTGTCAATTTTTTTCTTAAAGCATGTTCACGATCTTTTATCATATAATTTAGTCTTACACCGAAAATAGGTCTTTTCTAGTTAATATTTTAATATTTTTTTTTTATAATATTTTGGGAATATAACTTTAAAAAAAAATTTTGCAGAATATTTTCCATCAAATCATTACTCAGACTGGAATCTTATTAAAAATGATAATTTTAATAACCACCAATCATCTCTGACTTAGGAGACATTAAATTGAATCTTACCGATGTTACAAATGGGATACTAAACCTCAAAATTTCTCGGAAATGTGATATTGATGGTCTATCTTCCTTTTTTCTTAAAAAGTTGTCTGCCTTCACTCTCAAATCCGCTATTAGCTATTTTATAATAAATCTTTGTCTTCCGGTGAATTCGTCGATACTTTGAAAATTGCATGTATTACTCCTATTTTTAACTCCTGTGCCAAGAATAATGTCACAAATTATAGGCCCATCTCTAAGCAATCTACTGTCTCTAAGCTCTTTGAAAGAATAATTAAAGAAAAATTATATTTTCTCCTGAAACAATTTATTATTCCGAACCAGCATTGTTTTATTTCTGGACGCTCGATGGTTACTAATCTTTTCAGAGAGTATTGTATAAATTTTTTTGAATCTGGTTGTCAAGTTGATGTTATATACACAGACTTTTCTAAAGCCCTCGATAAGGCCTCTCACATAATTTTGATTAATAAACTTTTAAATTTAGGCTTCCATTCTAGCTTTTTAAAATGGATTGAATCATAACTTAGAAACAGACTTTCTTATGTTTGTATTAATAATATACGTTCGTACTCTTTTATTGCAACTTTGGGGGTTCCTCAAGGTAGCATTATTGGCCCTTTGATCTTTATCTTATTTATAAACGATTTAAAAATTTTCTCCAGAATTGAGAATTCTATAGATTTTTCTTTCCCTCATTTGGATATTAATAATCTTCTAACTTGGAGTAAAGCCAATAGATTATCATTAAACATTTCCAAATGCTGTCATAAAGCTTTTGCTAAATAAAAAGTTTTGGGGACAAAACTGTCGATCACTGTTTTAAAGTTTTTTAACTTAACCGTAGTCCTACGTTCAGAAAAACTCCAAAATTCCACTTTGAGGTGTAGATGGGGAATTGAAGTTTTTTAATATTTTGAAAATTTATTATAATTGCGATGCTACAAGGAAAATGATTTCTGTTCACACTTAGCATTAAATAAAAATCATATAAAATTGGATCCCAAAACTAAACGGTTTTGGAAATATATAAAAATGTTAAAAAATGTAGTTTTCCACACCAACGTAGGACTACGATTAACTATTCTATGACTAAACCATGGGGGATTATTTCTTAGGTGATTATAATTTAGAGCAGATAAATCGATATGCTAGAGACGGACTCTCAATATTATATAATAATGACAAATTAACTGAGTTGGCCAAGACATTAATAGCTGTAAATTAACCTTTTGCAAAATCTAAATGGATTAAGAAGTCTGAGTATGCTTATATTTACTAAGGGGGGGCAGGTTTTTTTTTACAAACAACTTTTGAATCATTACTGACAAAAGCTAAATCATAAATTCTATTTAAGCTATTCTTAGTCGAATTTTATTTTTAAAAACTATTTAAAAAAAATAACTAATCTGTAAGTTCTCATATCCGACTGCAAATATAATGGTAAAGGATTGCTATCATTAAAAGTTAAAGATGTGTTACCTAAATTACCTAAATTTAAATCTTCCATAACTATAACTATCCATAACTATCTATATGCTTTTGATAAGCTTCAGCTTTGGAAAAATCCACACAAATATGTTCAATATTTACATCGCTATGCCAATAATACTTCTCCTCCTCTTTCGCCAGTAGATATAGTGCAGTGATCGAATCGGTAGACGCTATAGTCATTGTTGAAAATGTCCGCAGATGAAAACTTAGCATGCAGCCATGTTTCGGCAATGGCCTCAATATCGTATTCATAAAGAGACATTGCGGGTAGAAGCTATGATGTTTTGGTAATAAATTGAATATACAGAATTCAAACCTTTAAAGTATGCATTCTTTGAGTAAAATGTGGAGTACTTTTATTTCGGCCAAGTTGAAGATTATTCCTTACTGGTTGGAACATAATTTTATTAGAGGGGAAAGTTGAAAATTTGCTATAAGGAAGTGCTTACTTTTTGGACTTGAAAGTAAATCTTGAAATACACAAAGATTTTTACAAATCACCATAACTTTCTTTGTTATTATTTCAGCCTTAATGGCGTTATTATATCTGTTATAGAACACACAAGATTTCTTCACTGGTGGTCCATATTTTCATCTTCTTACACGTAAGAGTTCAAGTAGAATAACTTTCTGCGTTAAAATAACAAAATCTCAAACATGAAAAAACGTAAGAAAATACTTGTTTGATGTTAAACTTAACGTAGACATCAACCATTACTTTCGGATCGCATAACACTTGTTAACTGTCAGCAGCTAAACATCGGCAACCACCGAAAACAAAAAGCCTTTCCACTGAATTATTTGCTAGAAACACGGGGGGCAACGACAAGTACGACTTGAGTACATCGTGACGAGAAGATACTTGAAACGTTGGCATGAATCCAAAATGCGGGCAATTCCTGTTTAAACCGCAGCCAAACAACGACAATGAAATGTCTTGAGGTTAAACGCAAAAGATGTCCTTGGCAGCAAACAATCCAGCAGAGCAATAAGCTGAATATAAAGTGTCTCAAACAGCTTCTTGATTATTGTTTTTGTGGATGAAAATGCAGGAAATTTTTTAATTCTTTTTCTCACCTCCAGGAGGTCCACTCATCATCATCATCATCATCAACACATACCACAGAAAATAACAAAAAAAAAAAAGCAAAGCAAATCGCTACATTAAAAAAACCTAAAAGTGAAATGATCGAGACTTTAGGACGTAGCAAAATGGACTTAAGAATTTTGCAGCTCTGCTGCACACTCGGCAGTAATTGTGAGGGCAACTTTTTCGCATAGAACACAGATATCGAGTGCTAATCTGTTGGCACAGTTCAGTGATTTTGATTGGCAACGTCATAGGAAAAGAAGATCCTGATGAGTTAAGTTGATTTGCTGATCTTTATGGTGCACATTTTGGCAAAGATGTCTGATTCTGGACTATATTGAGTCAGTTGCTATTGCAATAAACAATGGCAAATTTAGTTACTTCAAATATTGCTCATTGTTACAACAGATGTCGTGAGAAATTGACAGGAAAACACTTGAATGTTGTCGGGTAGGTTGAATGCGATGTTTTGAAAAGTTTAACAATGAAGCTATTACGTTAAGCAGTTCGGTTGCACCTTTCCAAAAGCGAGAGCAACTTTAGTTTTAATACACCCAACAAAAGAGTATTTTTATTATAAGTTAAGAGCTAAAAGATTGCGTTCTGAGTCTTTGATTTAGTTTAATTTTCTTTTTAATATTCGATAGATAACTTATTTGGAAATTAAACGGTAAAATCTATTTTTTAAATTGCAGAAGCATTAAGTTAAGAACTTATTTGGCATAGAGCGCAAATATAGTTATAAAAAAAATAAAAAAAAGTGATAGTTTTCAAAATATATTTTTGAACCAATTAGATTTTTGCAATTTTTTGTTTCATTTGTTATGTTATCTTGAATTTACAGTTTTGAGCTAGGGACATAATAAATATCTCATGTGCATTAATACTGAATAAGGGTTTTTCAATTTATATTTTAGTCTGTGTCAAAGTTTACGTACATATATAAAAATTTTACTTTGAGTGTTGGTGCTATGTTCTGTACTCCCAGTTCTCATTGCAAATCGATCGAAACTCACCGATCCGATACGCGGAAAGTACTTCAGCGAAAACTGCAACAAAGTTTCACCTATTCTTGGTGCATTTAATTTACATTCCCGTCTCTCAAGTGCCTTTGTTTGACCTGGTCGTATATTTTCGAGCAACAAAAGAACTTTAAGTTCGGTATGCAATCGACGGTTTTCAACCCTTTTGTTTTACCTACGAGCCGGTACAGCATCCTGGGAGCCTCGAGGAGCCAGTGCTGCGTATACGTGAACGATCGCATTGAGTGATTGAGTTCCGAGAGTGGCACTTTTAATCAAAAGTACCGAGGTTACGAGCAAGTATTGTGTGCAAAGTGTCCTTGTCGAAATTAAAATGTCCTTCCCTTAGCACTTCCGTGTGTACGACACTTAAGCGCGACCGACCAAGTGTGCCAGCCGTGGAACTGAATTCTTTGTCGTAAGCTTTTTTTTATTTTTTGCAAAGTCGAACTGTAACAAATTTTTTCAAGTGGCCGTGATCGAAAGGTTTCATTGTTCGCTTGCATTGTTTGCTAAATTTATTTGCCTTCATTGCTATTGTATGAGTGAGTGTAAATATTATCGGAGTGTTAGTGTTTGTGCAAATGTGTTTTTACTGCTGTGTGAACTTTGAAAATGCTACGGAATGCTTAGCAAAGCATCTAGCACTATTATGCTCTATATTATTAGGGTTGATTGGTTGCTTATTTTGACATATGGTGTGCTGAAGAGGGTGTCTGAACGACCACCACCACCACCGTATGTTAGTAGCTGACATTTGCTGTAGTGAGTATAAGGCTGCAGTTGCATCAATGACGCTGGATTTCATTAGTTTTGGGTCAACTTCGCGTTTGATTCCTTCCCATCATGAGGTCGATATCAAACGTTGTCGATGCTATTTTCTGTGCCGACTCGCATAGCGTGCTGCGAAGTTGTTAACATCGTGGCATCGTCTGTGCACACGATGACGACGACGACGAAAACAATGACACGTTGTTGTAATGCTCTAGGACGGATGCACCTGATGTTTCGTCATACGAAATTGCTCGGAAGACACCTGTTTTCAGTGGTCTTTGTTCCCTGACCGGAAGTTGAAAAGCTTAGAACTTTTTGCTTGAGGGTGGCTTCTTCTATGATTTTCGTAAAAAAAGTAAATAATTTATATTTATAGTAACATTTTTTTAATTACATCTTACTGTCTCTGCAGAAGCTATGATGATGACCCTGCGTTTGATTATAATACCATTTTTACATTTTCATTTACCGTGTTATGCAATTTAAGCCTATCAACAACATACAAGAGATTGACAACATCATTTGCACCCATTCACATTTTCACCCCCTCTGTTTGATGGTATTCCTTTTAATCGTTTAAAATGCCATAAGGCATCAACGGTCGTTGCTTTTTTTAAAATTCAACCCATTGCTTATTTTTCCAAGTTAAATCGTTGGTTCATCAATTTCTATAGTGTCTGCCTTGGTAAATCAACCTTGGGAAATTGCTTTTCTGACTTCAACACACACAGTATTCGCCATTCGAAAATCTCTTTTATTGTTGTTTAGGATAATTGTACAAAAACAGGAAAATGCAGATATATTTGTATAGTTTTTATGTCTCACTGAAGATTTATGTTCGGTTAGATTAGAAAACACTGTAAAGTGCACCATTTAAGTTGCTGGTATAGATATTTTTATAGAACACGAATTTATTGTATTGGCCTGATGAACTTGGGGGCTATTTTTTATCTAAGTGAAATATCTTCCCAAAACAGACATAATCTTCTTGTTTTATGAGGGAGTATCTGACAACATTAATATATTTAAGTATTTTGCAGTTAAAGTAATATACTCATGCTACTGGCTTAACAAAGAAAACACACTATTTTTGCCAAAATTATTGTTTATTCTTCCACATGGTCTCCTTTCAGCTCGATACATGCACTTGGCGATGCACTTGGAAAAATAAGATATCTAAAGATCTCTGAAATACGCTTCAGTTTCCAATTCGACCCGGTCATTCGTCGCAAATCTCGTTTCCTGGAGCCACCTTTTTATGTTTGGGAGCAGATTATTGTCGCCAGGGGCCAAATCTGGATAATATGGGGGATGAGGAAAAGCAGTTCGAAGCGTGACTTGGCCATGTTCCGATTTTGATCAAATTTGACAAAAAGATGATTTTTTTCTTCGATAAATGGGGCCGTTTGTTTGCGAATTAGTTTTTCAATCGGTCCAATAATTTTCAGTAATAATCGCTGTTAATTCTTTTTTTCTTTTCTCAAACAGTCGATGAACAAAATGCCGCTTGAATCCCAAAAAAACGGACGCCAACACCTTTCCGGCCGTTTGTTGAGTCTTTGCTCGATTTGGTGCACTTTCACTGGAACTTACCCACTCTTTTGCTGATTAATTAGATTCTGGTGTATAGTGTTGGATACATGTCTTATCTATGGTCACTATTTTACGCAAAAAATCAGTCGTATTTTGTTTAAACATGTCCAAACATTGTTAGGAAGTGCTATTATGTTCATGTTTTTGACTGATTATTAAAGAACCCAACTTGCAGTCAGCTTTCTCATACCCAAATGTTTATGTAAAATTGAAACCACAGACTCACTTGATATGCCTTCGACTGTAGGTATGGGTCTGTTCGGAATGTTCGAAAATGGCCAATTTTTCAGCACTGCAAGCTGTAATTTTTTTATCAAGCGTCACTCAACATTTGCACCAAAAAATTCACACTGCAATTTGGAAGCCTGAAAAATGCCAGTTGTGCGCATACTTCAAGTCGTGATGAATTTCCGAACAGACCTTATCTCAAGCTCTTTAACTTTCGGATTGTCCATTACGTAATCGTGGATTTTTCCAAAAAAATCTGGAGTGGTCACTGTTTTTGGTGCTCCGCCGGTGTTCTCATCTGTTACTGATTCGACCTCTTTTAAACTTTCCAATCCAATATATAACGATAGAATACGGTGGAGCGGATTCACCATAATATTAATCAACTTTTTTTTTCTTTCGAACTTTTGTTACGCAAAAAGTAATGTTTGATCAAGGCACGAAATTTTTCTTTATCCATTTTTATAACAATACCATAAAATTTAGGGTTTAATTTAAAACACTGTAACGTCACTATTCATTGACAGATTGATCTGACATTTACGACGTATTCATGTTAAGGTTGCCACCCGTCAAAAATGTCATGCATTTGAAGCGTAGTGGTGCCGTCACTTGGAGGCCGGCAGCATCTTTAACGCCCTACACAGTGAATCGTGTAGAACATGCTAGCTGGACAAAATTGATTTTCTCACTTTGAGAAAATAGCTATACAAGTTAAGGAGTAATGATCTAAAAAAGATGGTATTAAGAATTTTTGAATATGTATGAATTTTTTAATATTGAAGAATATGTATGGAGTAATAAGCAGTGTAAAACAGGTATTTAGTTTTAATAATTTTATTTTGATTATTAGTTGAAATTAGTGCAGTTTGTAAGACGCAACTGCACTGCCCAAGTAGAATTTTGCGAACACAGGTTACTTAAGACACATATTTTACACGACGACGTTGCAGCGATACTGATTTGGGAAATATTTTGTGGGAAAAGTTTGTAAAAATTCCTAGGATATTACTTTACCACTAGGTCACAGAATGTTGTAACGATTTATATAGTGTTACCTTTAAAAAATGCATCACTCATCATTCATCAAGATGTACATTTTGTAACAATTAGCTAATTGCGACCCAAGCGTATGCTCTTTCTATTTAAAATGGTGGACGCAAATTATTATTATAATTAAATATTTTTTATTAATGTATGAAATTGTTGCAATATTTTCTGAATTCAGCTTGCGCTTAAATTTTTAAGAAGTTTAGGCTATTATTATACCGAAAATCTTCTTTCCCATCTACATTTAGCTCCACATAATATCAAAAAACACTTAAGATTATGTTGTACTCCTATATATTATATAAATTTTAATTATAAAATAATTATATTTATGGCTGCAAAATGTAAACAAAACATGTAAACAAAATTAATTTTTTTGCAATTGGCAACTCTGTAATGCATTTATATATAAATGTGTATACTAAAATGTGATAAGTCACTTCAAAGTAATTTTCACTAACACAATGTCGGCATTGTGTTGCACCACTTTCGAATCATAGTGGTCCCTGTAATGTAACCAATAGGTAACATCATGTCAATTTTGACACAAAAATAAACGCTACGACGTCGCTGCAACCCAAATGTGGACCATCAGTTCTAGTTGGGTGTTCTACAATATTTTTTTTTAAATTTTGCAATGGAATTTCAAGCGGAAGATATAATTTATACAATCTTTGCCAAACTAATCGCCAAACTAATCGCCAACTAATCGACCAAACGAATAACGCAGAAGATGTTTGTTTTCAATTATTTATTAAAGAATATAAATACTTTGTTGGCCCCCTCCCTCATTTTTATGACCTCCCTTACTCTACGCACCATACTACAAATTAAGTTTTTGCAGGTTTCTTCAGCTATGTTGTCCTATTCGATTTTCAAAGCATTCTCAAGGCCTTCTTCTGATGTTATGCTGTGTTTCTTTACTGCCTGCTTTAATTGTGACCACAAATGCTCGATGGGATTTAAATCCGGTGACTGGGCTGGCCAATCCGTGAGCGACACGTGGTTTTGTTAAAACCAGCGCATAACTGTAGCAGACTTTTGGCAAGGTGCGTTATCTTGTTGGTAGACAACATTTTCCGTGTTGGTATCGCCAAAAATCCGTGTAAAAGATGATATTTGTGCATTGTCGAGCGTATTTATGTACCGTGCGCTATTCATACGACCCTCGCAGACAACCATATCACCTACTCCACTCGCAGCCATGCAACCCCAGACCATTATACTGCCTCCTCCGTGCTTAACAGAAGGTACCAAGCAGTCGGGGTTATATTCTTCACCTTCTCTGCGCCTTACGTACGTAACACCAGGTGTTCCAAAAATCTGAAAAATCAAAAAAAATAACGTGATTTTAGCTTGTATAATTTTAATGGGAACTGTGTTCTAGTGTGATGAAAGTAATTTTTTTCATTAGTTAACAACCCTAGTAAACTCACCTGGAAATTTGACTCATCAGACCACACGACATTTTCCCAATCTTGTTCAGTCCAATTTTGATGCTCCAAGCCCCATTTTAGTCGCGCTTCCACGTTCTTATGTGAAAGCCATGGCTTTTTCCTAGCTCGGCAACCATTCAATCCTGCTGCTGCAAGACGCCTTTTCACCGTCTGAGAGCTTATTTTGTATCCTGAACTGTCTTGCAACTCCGCGGCTAGCTGAGAAGATGTTTTTTTCCTATTTCTTAAAGATGATCGCACTAACTGCTGGTCATACGGGCTAGTTGTGACCAGTTTTCGGCCTGTTTTCGGTTTATTTTTATGAGTTCCAGTTTCAGCATAGCGCTTTAGAGCATTCTGGACTCCACATTTGGAGCACATCATTACTTTTGCAATTGATTTCTGCGAATATCCTGATTCATGTAATATTTGTATTTTTACGCGGTCATCATAAAAAATTGGTTTGCATTTTCTTCGATTTCCACTAGAATTCATGTCGAAAAATTTCACTGTTATGATATTATTAAATATTCCGTTTTTATATTGACTAAACGACAAGTAAACTAATGATAACTAAATTTGGAAAAATTTGATACTTTACCACTTTCGACAATAACTACTCACAAAGTAGGCTGTATAGCTTTATAACCGATTTTAAAACTGTTTTTTAAGTATAGTAAGTGTATTAAGTGTAAATAGAAAAGAATAATGAAAGATCAGTAATTACTTTGTTTCATGATAATTTATAGGGTGCCGAGTTCTTTTGACCACGGCTGTATATATAATAAGGAAATTTTCAAAATTTCTTTCAGAAGCGCTATTTCTACAATATTTGTTTTTATTTTTAAACTTCCAAAAGGTGGGACTTGTTTAACACCGCTTGACACCGGGCTGATTTTTCAGTATATGTTGACTATGTGTTTGTTAATTAGTTCTAAACTGATTTGGGGTTTCGCACACGCTCGCTTCTATTTAATATCCCTTTTTTTAGAGTACACATTCTACACCACTAAATGGGAATTGTATGAAATATGGTGCAAATTTTCGAAAAACGAAAGATATGAAAATCTATTTAAGTTCGCTGAATCAGAACTATTTCTTGTCGATGCTGAGAAGGAGTCTTTAAGATCCATTAAAAATAAATTCACAAATTTTTATAGCAAAATACTAATAAAGTCGCGTGCTTGTGAGAACAGAAAGAACGTTTGATAAAAAAAATGTTAGGAACTTTTGAAGGAAGAAGTAATCTGCATTGCTTGATATAGTTTTTGTTTTTATTTTATAAGATTAATTTTAATTTTGTAAAGCATTATAGAAAAACAAAATTAATTTTTACTGAATTAGTTTCCTTTTTTTTTTTTTTTTAAACACTTCGTGTAACAATATTTTATATTGTAAATGGACAAAATTTGTTAAGGGAGGTTTTAGGCAAACAATTTTTAAAAATACATTTTTTTTCATTGATTATTGTTGTACAACTATTCAAGAATATGTAAAAAAATGTCAAATCAATCCCGCTTATAATCTAGATTCTGAGGTTTGGCGCTTAAAACCTGTTGCGCCTGAGTACCTATAACTAACCAGAGTATCTTTAAACGCGTTTTTCTCGAAACATACTTTTTCAAAACGATTCACACTACTACAAACAATCTAATCGACCAATTTTAATTTACTTTTTTTCAATCTGTTTATATTGTTATCTTTCACATCTTTTTCCGAAATGAGCGTCTTTGTAAAATTTTTCTAGTTTTTGCACGCAACAATATGGTTAAAAATAACGTAAATAATTCGTCTTTTTTTCAACGCTTCATAATTTTCCATATTTTCATTCAATTTTGGTAAAAAATGTGCATTGAAGAAGGTTTTTTCGATGCATTTTTCTTTTTTTGTTTTTGTTCTGACGATCTGGAGCCGAGCTATGATGTGGACGATTTTAACCTTTTTTTAAGCACACCAACTTCAGCACCATTTTATTTATAAAAACTATATGTTAAAAAAAGAAAACATTTGATTTACTTACACTGATGATGTAAAATTAAAATGATATAACCAAATTCTAATTTGATTTGATAACTAAAAGTTTTACATACAAAAATAACCATATCAAAAAAGGTCACGGTTAGCACAGATGTCATACAAAGTTCACATTAAGTGTGGGAGGTAGTTAAGGATGCACCTCAAACTAAATTATTTAAACATTAAAATAATCGTTATGCATATAGCAATGAAAAAATACAAGAAAATAATTTTGTCCAGCTAGCATGTTCTACACGATTCACTGTGCCCTAGTTTAAAAAGTGTTTTTTTATTGGAGGATAGCTTGAAATGAAAATGACATACAGAGTATTTTGTTGGCCATACGTTTTCATCGAAACTATTTTTTTAACTTTTTATACAAATATTTTGTTTAATTAATATTTTTTATATTATTTTTGTTTTTTTTTTATAAAAATACAACTGCATATATGCCAAAAATTATTTATTACTCTTGCAGGGTTAGGTTGTATAAATGTATTTGTTTTCTGTGAATGATTCGAAACTGAAATTTAAGCTAAGAATTTTTGTTGAATTGTTGATTTTGGATTGTAAGTTGAAAAAAACGCCCAAAAAAATTTGAACGCTCAGAACTTTTAAATGGAGCCAGACAACGAGAGATAGAGCTTAATTCAGCTAAGAAAACTTCTTCGAAAAGAGTCTTATTTGAATTTTTGGTGACACATATTAAAAACAAAACCGAAAAAATAAAATTATTTTAAACTAAATTTCAAGACAATATTATTAGTAGTTAGTCACATGCGTATTAGGCCAGGTCGTCCTCCGTACAAAAAAAGTGTTTGATAAACTCGGTCTAAAATATTTCTGGGCTCATTGTTGTTCCCTTTACGAAAGGATTTCGCGATGTGCTAACCCTTAGGATTGCAAAATTTTTATTTAAAGGGCCTGTTTTGGTCAAAAAACCATTTTTCATAGCGAAATACTTTCGTGGAGAGTACTAAAGGGTGTCCCAACAAGAGCGCAATTTTTAAATTTTAAATAAAACACAGATATTTAAAAAAAAAATCGTGAAACTTTATTATATCGTAAAGTAGACAAAATGAGGTTATGTATGGAACAATATATCGTGCAGATGGCCGCCGCGGCTTTGCTGGCATACACGCGATCTTTTAATGAAATTTTCAATGACCGTTTTGCATAAATGCTGCGGTATTTCATTAATGCAGCGTCCAATTTCCTCTTTTAAGGCTTGAGTCGTCGTCGGCTTATTCGCGTAAAACATCGACTTCAAAAAACCCCAAAGAAAAAATCTAATGGTGTTAAACCGCACGATCTAGGCGGCCAATTCTGATCTCCAAAACGCGAAATAACACGACCGGGAAATGACTGATGCAGCAATTGAATTGTTTCTCTGGCTGTATGACATATGGCGCCGTCTTGTTGGAACCACATGCCCTCCACATTCATTTCTTCAATTCTTGGCAAGAAAAAACTGGTTATCATTTCACGATACCAAACACCATTGACTGTTTACGCTTGACCTGCCTCATTTTCATAAAAAAAGGTCCAATGATTCCTTCAGCCCAAAAACCACACCACACAGTGACACGTTGAGGATGCATTTGCTTCTCGTGAATCACTCGTGAATCACCCCAAATGCGACAATTCTGCCTATTGACGAAGCCATCAAGATGGAAATGGGCCTCGTCACTGAAGATGATTTTAGCGGCAAAATCAGCATTTTCATATTGTCTCTCCAATACCCAATTAACGTACTCCCTTCGCATGGTCAGCTGGCTTCAGTTCCTGAGTCAATTGAACTTTGTATGCATGAAGATGCAAATCTTTCGTCAAAATTTGCTGCATAGTGGATTTGGAGACACCAATTTGTTGAGCTCGGTGTCGAATTGAGGTGGATGGAGTTTGAGCGACATCATCACGTACAGCTGCGACATTTTCGGTCGATCGACCTGGTCGAAGGCGCGTTGTTGTCTTTACATCACTAACAGACCCAGTTTCGGCAAATTTATCCATTAATCTCTTTACAGTTGCCTCTTTTGGAGCATTATTGTGTCCCCAAATTGATCGCAATTTGCGAACTGCAGCCGCAAAACTTTCACCATTTTGGTAAAACAATTTCACAATGAGAATGCGTTGTACATTCGTGTAGCGCTCCATTTTTACTAACCTCGTACCTTCTACTAGCAAACAATAACAATTGTTCAAATGTCAAACAATGACACTTCGAATGGCGCCAAATTTAAAAATTGCGTTCTTGTTGGGACACCCTTTACAAAGAGCCAAGAAATATTTTATACCGTATTTATAAAATACTTTTTCAGTATTATCAGTTTTTTACTTAAAGATGCATGTTGTGCCATTTATTTTACTCAAAAGTATATTGAAGATCTCTTCAAGCAACTCAATATTATACAACTAAATGTTTTTATTGTCCAATTTAACAGAAAGGTTGCCGATTTTTAACAAATATTCAGAATTACACACGGTAAAAATTCCAAGTGCCCGAGGCATGCGGCTGGTCTAAAAATCATATATTTACTTAATATAGACAAGATATGGTTTCACTCCCTCCAGCTCTCTAAATTTTTCTTTTGCTTCCTCTATTGCAATTTCGCAACATCAACCTCTATACAAAGGCCTGTGCAAAAAAAAAATAGTTTCCGTGTGTGTAGAGAAAACAAATTAAAAAAGTATTTTTGCTAAAACTACAAATTGAGGGCAACAACAATGGACAACAATGTTTAAAAACGTCACTGATGACGGTCTGATGAGGATTAAGCCGAAGCAGTACAATATGCAAGAGCAAAACTGCAAAGACCGCAAGGATGACGATAATGATTATGACGATGATGATGTTGGCAATGATGAGCTCGTCGTCTATGAGTCTATTAAAAGTCTAAAGGCAGATAATAAAGGGCCATTAGGACTTAAAAGGGCTCAGCCCAGCAACTGCTATTTCATTGACTGTGCGTCGGGAGTTGAGCCGAGTTGAGTTCATGATCAGCACCTTCATCCACATCATCAACGCATATTTAATTTTAAATCCCTGCTGAATATTGCAGGGTTGTTCGAATCTCCTAACTCGGTCTTAGGATTTGTTTGGATTGTTAATATTTGTGCTGTTGTCTCTGTTGTAGTTGTTGTTGTAGATGTTGTTGTTACTACTTTTGCGAATATTCACTTTTGCTATTGCATTCAATTGCTTTGTAACTGATTTTTCGTAAAAACATTCTATGCCCGAGTTCAGTATTTGTTCAGCTCTCAGTTTTAGTCCTTTGACGTTTTTTTTTTCTTCTGATTTTTGGCATTTTATTGTATATGGTATCCTTTGTGCGGCTTACGGCTTTATTCGACTTTACGCGTCTGTTGGCTATGGAATGAAAAAGTCACAAAAGTAAATTTTTGCTTTTTAACTTTTGGAGATTGGGAAATTTTTTTCTTTTGAAGAAGATTCCAGTTTCTATTCAAAGGGGTTTCTGCATTGTAATTGGAATGTTTTGCAATTAATCCCTGAGGTTGATTATTGAGGTGGAAAAACTATGTTAATTTGGAGTGATTTAGATTTAAAATTTGATGCTGATATGGAAAAGAAAGTGTAAAGAATTCTTATTTAACAGAAGTTTAGTAGCATTTATTTATAGTAAAAAAACTATGCTGCACATTATTTGCTTATACCATCATATAAAAATAAAGTGAAATTATTTTGTTCCAGGTAAACTCCAAAAGGGATGATTTTTTATTGAATTCATGTAAAAAAGTTTTTAAATATCATATTTGAGGAGATTAGTTGCAAGCCCGGACATTTGGCGATCGCGTCATTTCCAGCTGTAGGCGATTTTTGCTGTGGCTAATCCATGACTCCTACGATTCTATTTTTTTTTTTTTATTAATTGATTGTAGTTAGAATACTTACTATTACTAAAGTAAAATCACGGTAGTACTTTAGTTATTTAGAAAACAGAGTTTAATAATTGCTAATGTCCATCTTTGTCACTGAGTTGTGCATATGTCCGAGTTTGTAAGTAATCTCCTATTAAATTACCCATTTTTAGTAATGTAAATGTATTAAAGTTTTGTGGGTTTTTATCATATAGGTCGATGGTTTTAATAAAAAATAATGACAAGAACTATTATATTTATTACTAGCAAATACCCACTGCTTCACCTGCGATAAAAATATTAAATGCTATGAAAAAATTAGAAATCTTAAAACTAAAGTATATAGAAATTTTTTTTTTTTAATTTGTAATTCACAAATGTTATTTTTTAACATAGATACTAAACCAAAATATGTATATTCTTCTCAAATTTAAAAAAAAAACGTTATTACAACAACAAACTTTTGGCAATATCTGGAAAACTATAGATTTCTTAAGTAAAACACATTTTTGTGTGAAAAGTCTTTGATTAAAAAAATAAAGGTAAACGAAAGCTTTTTCGAAAATATTTTAAACGAATGGTATGTTGAACAAATTCTCGTTAATATGAAATCAAAATTGTTGCGATATCTCAAAAACTATACACTTTCTCAGCATAACGCATTTTCTTAAGCCTCAGAAAGAAAAAAATATTGAAATTTCAAGTTTTGGCTTAGTAAGCAAGCATCTCCGGCATTTTCAAATCAATTTTTATCAAATTTTTTTTGTCTGAAAGTACAACTAAGTGAATATGGTGAAATGAAAAAATACTTATCGTTACCTCCCCATTCAATATTTTGTGTTGTTTTCAAAAAACCACTTAAATATCCAATTTGTGCTCAAAAATAGGCCAAAAATTGTTCTTGTTCTACGTTTTTTTTAAAATTTTAATTTTCCCTTCTCTTTCATATAACATATCATTTATCTGCAAAAATTGCTTTATTTTGACACACAAATAGTTTCTATCATTGAAAATCATGGCCCACCCCCTATGATTGTTTTGATGAAAATTAATTTGCTTAAATGTTGTTGTTATATTTTTTACAATGTTCAACAGCTTAAAAACTAATTTCTGTGAAAAAATTGTTAAAATATTTCAAACCATTCCAAAGTTATCCCTTTCCGACCTAACGCTAAGCTACTGAAATTTTTTTTGTGATTTTGGAGTAAATGGTCTTTATATGAAGAACCGAAGGTTTGTAATGATACAACATTTTTTAACCAAATAACCTCAAATCATTTCAGATTTTAAAATATATTATTTTTTAGCTTAAATGTGTTCACTTCACTAAAGTTTCGTAATTAATATTTTAAATAAATAAATAATATAAATAAACTGGCCATTTCAGCCCTTGGAAGAACTTTGACCTAGCTTCTATTGATCAATTGTGTTGTGCGTGTTGTTAAATGTTTGACCACAAATGACCGAGAACTGGACCTACGTGTTTTATGCCGACTCCGAACGGCTTATGTTCTCCAGAAGCTTTACATGGCAATTTTTACTCTCTGAGGTTTGCCATTGTCTGCAGAGAGGTGACGACCGAACGGAAAAATTAATTCAATTGAAAAAACTTTTCTGTCTGAGCTGGAATTGAACCCGGGCTACCGCGGTTCTTTAGCTTAAGGGCCACGCACTCTACCCACTAGGCTACGGTCGCCACGTAGTTTTAATTATTAATTTCTAAAATTAATATTTTAGTAAATGAAAAAACATTTAACTTCCGCGGCTCATTGAAAAAAAAAATAAATGTGACGCGAGAATTCAGTGAAAATTGAAGAAACGTCAAAACGAACAGGAAAACATTAGGGGTATTCACGGGTTGATGCAAAACACAGTTGCGACGATGCGAAAATGCATGATTGCGAACTTTCGCATCATTCCAACAACAAACACATTGGAAGCAATTTTGCAACTTTTCTTGAATTATGCACTGTTCAAACCAATTGCGAGAACGCACAAGCAGTGATGCTAAACAGATGATTCGTGTTTTGGTTACCTGGGTAAAACTTTAAAAATGTTAATTTTGAACGTAGATTTTAATAACTTTTTATGATTTTGAAATAAGATGGCAATATATTTACTATTCATTCGACATTTAATTTTATTGCATAATTAAGTAGCAATATTGATGTTCACGCGTAAGTGCGCAAATTATCTTGCGTGTTCACACTCTTGCAATTCGCAACAACCCGTGAATACCCCTATTATGAAAGGCAAACATAAGCATTAATCAGCGCAATCGATACATGTAAATTTGTTTAACATTAGTGAAATAGAAGTGAAGATACTCAGACTTAAAGTTACCCCCACAATTGTGCGTATACGGTCGGAAAGGGTTATATATATAGATTTAGGTTTAAAGCAATTTCCTTATCTACACCTGCAGTCACGCACATCTTTTGTTTCAACCAAATTTTATTAATATCAGAAGAGTATTTTCATTTTTTTCATATAAAATAAATAAATGGATATTTCCTATTTGCATATATTCAAATATAAAAGTTTTCAAAACATTTAAAATTTTAAATAGCTTTAAGAAAATTTTTTTATTTATTTGAACAGTGAACAAAATAGTATTATAATCTTTAGTCTAATAAGATGTCGACCCTCCTTTTGAGACTATAGCAGCTTGGATTCGGGCAGGCATTGACTCAACAAGTTTTTGCAATTCCTTGTTTGAAATCTCATTTTCCCAGACTTCTTCCAAAATTCTTTTTAGCTCCAGTTTACTCTGTGGCTTATGCTGAGCCACTTTTCGTTTCATCACGTGCCATAAATGCTCGATTGGATTTAAATCCGGAATAAAATGATAGTGTATTTCTACAAAAAACTTACCGATTTTGCGCGGTGACATGGTGCGGAGTCATCCTGAAAGATAGTCTTACTACAATGACCATAGTGCTCTTCCACAATAGGCACGACAAAACCCGTTATGACTTCACAATATTTTTCTCCGTTCATAATGCCATCAACAAAAAACAAAGGACCCCGTACATAATAAGAAAAACATACCCAGATCATTTGACCCTGAGGATGCTTGACCGTTCTAATTACACAAGTATCCTTAAATCTTTCTCCTGGAAAATGTCGCACGTACGGAAGTTTGTCGGCACAGTGCAAGTTAAACTTGCTCTCATCGGACCAAATAATATTTCGCCATTGGTCGAGAGTCCAATTGCTGTCCATTCTGGTCCACTCCAACCGTTTAGCTCGCATTTTCTGTGTCAGGAGGGGTTTTTTTGCTGGTCTCATACCACAAAGTCCAAATTCTCGCAGTCGTCTGCGGACTGTTTCTACACTAATGTTGACTTGGTGCTCTTGTTCGAGATCTCTTCTTATTTCGGGGGCTCTTTTAAAACGATTCTTCAGGCTCATAACGTTATCTGTTCAGTCCGATGTCTTTCTCCCAGCCCTTTTCTTACAGATGCTCTCCAAACGGTCGTCTTGGTTCTTTTTTTCAGCAAATTTATCACTGTTGGATGATTACAGCCTATCCGCCTTGCAATTTCACGGCAGGGTATTCCTTCTTTCTCCAATGTAAAAATAATGACCTTTTGGTCCCGAGTCAACCGCTCATTTTTAAGGTCTATGTGTTTAATGTACCACTGCTGATTGATAAATAATTTTTCTTTCGCAGAATTGCGTATTTATTTTTAATTTGCAGCTACTTACACAGATAAATGCATATAATTGGGATACCACAAAATTACCGTTAAAAATGTGTTCAAACATGTGTTTGTCAAATGAAATTCAGTGGTAAGATGTGCGTGACCGCAGGTGTATACAATATATTCATAGTGGACCCAACTGACGTTGTCCTGATCTAATTCAATGAATTTGCTTATGATCGTTTTGTGAATTTGTGAAAGTGTGTAAATTTCCCTACAAACAACAAATGTCAGACGTTTCCTTTTGAAACATCAATGCAAGACAATCAAAACCATCTGATATATACAGCATTCTAATTGAGTTACAGTATACCCGGGCCGACGTTGTCCTGCCACAAACAGCCTTACTGCCGCATGCAGTTTTTCATGCAGTTTGCAAAACCATGTGCAGTTTCCGAAAGTAGCCGCATGAACCATGGCCTTTTTCACATTTGGTCAACGCAATTCCAACGCAACTTCAACGCAACAGCGAACAAGTTAAAAAGCAATGCAACTATAAACTGAATGCTTTCAGACTTCAAAAGTCATGTAACGTGTAATTCATGTTATTCGATTTCTTCCACTAATTTAATATTTAACACTTGCTAATTCATCCTACAAACTATTTCTTTTTCTTTTAGAATATATAAATGAAAAAAAGGAACTAATTTATGAACTTATTCATCTTAATTAATGTATAGCGTACTGCACTAAAAACAAACAAACTGGTGCAACAAGTCGCCGATGAAAATTGCGGAATACCGCGTTGCGTTGAACAGATTGAGAACTTGTTGCGTGCAAGTTGCTTAATCTGAAGGTTCCGGTATAAATACACAGGCTAGCAACTTGAGTTGGAGTTGGGTTGACCAAGTGTGGAAAAGGCCTAATACAACCAAAACCGTTCGAAATATACCATTTTTGTTTAATTGTTTGCGATAACGGCGGTGTGGCAACATTTTTTCACTTAAACCATCTTTTACTCGATACAAATCGAATGCCAAAGTTTCAGCCCAATTTAGCTTGAGCTTTAAGCGCTTTGCTTTACTCCACGCTTATCCACCGAAAAGTGGCCGTAACTCAAGTGGGTTATGCCCATTTTTAGTAAAGTTGACCAAAGTAACCATACAAAGTAAATTACCAAACTGTAGTCTAATACGACCAAAATCGTCTGAAATAAAGCATTTTTTGCAAATAAGGGGCGTGAAAAGTAGGAGTGGCAAATCTAACATTACGATTAAGTTGAAATATCAAATTGTTTGACACCTATGTATATTGTCTTAATCGGTTCAGTGGTTCTTGCGTGGTTGTCCAACATCCGTGCAATGTCACAACGCTTTTATATATTCGTATAGACAAACAAAGCCAACATTGTGTTATATGGGCAAAAGCAAAAACAAAATATTTTGATCGTCGATTTAAGAAACATCGTGTGATATGGGCAAAAGAATATTGAAAGCAACTACATACACAACATGGCTGCTGTGTTGTATTGAAAGAAGCTCTCGCGACAAAGAGAGGAAAGCTTTTTTTGCTGTTTTATTGTGCTGCTTGTTGAATGTAAGCATAATATAAAATGAGTGATATTGTAATAATTAAAGAATAGATTATTATCAATATCGGTTCAGCGGTTACCGAGTTTATTCTGGATCAAATTTCGTGAGTCTCCTTTTATATAATAGTATAGATAATAAAAAATATTTCATTAATAATGCACTTAAAACAAAACAAAAATAACAGTAGCAAAAATTTTTTTTTATCAGATCACGACGTTTCACCTGAGTCACAATAGATGTCTTCATCGACCACGTAGTCAGGATTATTGCACTCACATTCCTCATCCATGTTGTCTTTAGTTTCAGCGTTGGTATTTTCTTCCAATACCTTCTTAGACCATTAAAGTTCTTCCAGCTCCTACCAATCCTCACCAAAGTGCTTTTGAAGGAGGTTCGCAACATCACGTAGCTTAAGGTAGTTTAAGGGCTGTGCTTCTATTGGTATAGCACTTGGTTTTACCATCGATATAATTTTACTTTTTTTTAATGAGCTTTGAAACTCCAGTGTTAACATTGTAGGCCAATTCGCCATTAACCAATATGTTTTTAGCTATTTTTTTTTTTTACTTTTTAAGTATAATAATTTTACATTTGCTTATTTGGAGGTGTAACTGGCTTACAGACTTGAAACAACGTTTTGCTTCTTCCTTCCAATCGTAAGGTTCCCAGATGGCGTGGTATGCAACTAAGTTTATAATAGTTTGTATTTTCCGCAATTCTTTTTCTATTAGGCCGAATACTTGGTCTGCGGGCATAAAAGAATACCCAGTGATTAGAAACACTAGCTCCACAGATTTAATATTAGGCGGGCCAACATTACAGAGCCACGCAGCGCACATTATCAAGGCATTCACATTTTGGTTTTGTCCTGTGTACCCATCTGCTACAAGACGTAAGATTGTATAGCCACTTAAACTTTTGCTTGTTAGTTCATGAAAAGCAACTGAAGCGACCTCTTTAGAGGACTTCTTTCCTTTGGACTCTGCGCATGTAAAACTGGAAACGTTTTCAGGTCCTAATGTATTAACCGATGGACTCATTGGTCACTAACTTTCGGCAGCACCAGGTTTTTCTGACAATCATAAGAAAGCAATAGGCAATCATTTGGCTTGGTACAAGCTTTGCTAGTTTCAGGTTTTTAATGTTCTCGTCGTTAGTTTCTGTCTTTAATTTGCTTTCCATTTCAATACAAGTACTAACTACACTCATCAGTAGCAGGTGTAGAAAAGGAAGCGTTAAATTTTGTATTGAATATGAACAAGGGCGTAGTCAGGATTAAAATTAGGGTGGGAGTAAGACCATATATATTTTTTACCATATCCTTCATTCATGAATTTTACGAATCAATGAAAATAGTTCAAAATGAATGTATGGTGTCTTATTACCTGATGATTTTATATATAATCGACTCTGAGGGAAAAAGACCTTCTACTTATGTATATCAAACAAACGCCAGCCATGAGATCAAATAAAGTTACATACATAAAATTCAGGTTAAATTCATTTTAAAATATTGTATCGTTAAAAAATATGGTTTGAAAAAAATTTACAAAAATTCACTCAATGTAAGGAAAACTCAACAAAATAATACAAAAAATTAAATAAAAAATTTTTTCTTATTTGAATATACGTCGCCGAGGATTTTTCGCAAAACAATTAATAGTTTCGTCAAGAATGTTTTTCTGGTTTTCTGCCATAAATTTGCGATGAAACATTTAACATGCACAAACCTATAATAAAAGAGTTTTGCAAATTTTTCAGAATTATGTTATGAGCTTGGAAAAGATAAAAATGTGTGTACCATTCAAACGGTCACCGCCTATCATTGATCGTAGCCATGTTTTCATTTTTCTCATTGGCGTAGTTACCCTAAACAAGTTGCCCTTCCCCCCACTTTTTTAGCTAGATAAACAATTTAAAAAAAAGTTATTCAAAATATCAGTTTTTTACAACGATAATATTTTTGTATTATATATTTTCCTCTTCCTTCTCTCTTCTTCATGTTTCATGTGAAGAAATTTTGGTGAACTTTTTTTGCACCACCATTTGTACTGCCCCCCAGATGGAATTCGCTTCCGACGCGCTTGATTTTTCTTAATGTGCTAAACGAACGTTTTATCGCACATGTTGTGCATGGTAGAGCGAGCAGTATTTCCAGAGCTTTTTTGTAGTTGGAAATAATGGAATCGCGTTCTCCACTAATTCCGAAGGTTCCAATAACTTTTAGTCTTCTTGCGACTTATTTTTCTTTTTCCAAACAGCGTACCAAATTTCCATTTTCTTTTCTAGCTCCTCTTATGCATAAATTTGGCTACTTCTTCAATTTTCAAGCAGAAATAAAACTCAATTCTTGAGCGTATTGATCAATTAACAAATCCAACTTGGCGATGTTCAGTTTTTTGGAATGTTTGCTCCAACTCACAGATAGCTGGTGTTGACTGCTTACCATATGGCAGCTCTCGTCAACTCAAAATGTAACTCTAGCTGTAGTTACAAATGAAAAGATTGCTATGATCAACTTACCACTGGCAATAGCCGAGAGAGGTATTTTAAATTTCAAACTTTTTTTTGTATGATCCGGCCAAGTGCCGAAAAAACGGAAGTGGAAAATATTTTGAAGCAGTTCAATATTGGCAATTCCCACATTTATTCGGTTACTACCGATACTCCAACCTCCAATACAAACGGTATTGAAAAAAGTATTTTAATGAAACGGTATTTTAATTTCTGTGTAACAAAAAATGTTGCAGTTTTTTCTTTTATAAATTACTTGACCTAAAGCTCTAAAAATTTTAACCTTGTAAAATTATGAAAATGTCCCAATTTAATTACAAGCCAAAAAATGTTCACATTATCTACTTCATGTAAATATCTAAGTTTTTAAATTCCCGTTTGAACAGCATACAATATTTTACAAAATTATACAATACCGCTTTCAAAAAAAAATGATTTGCTTTTAACTTTTTCAGGTCTATATTCAAAGAAAAAGGTAAAATTATACATTAAAAAAGGATCACATATAGAAACTATTACAAAATCCATCGAATTCAAAAATCCCAGATTTAGGGGGCAGTTGCCCCCTACTTTCCCCTGCCTACGCCCTTGAATATGAAGCGAAAATAAAAAAGTTTAACTGCCAATTCCAAAGTATTTCCATTTAAGCTGTTATTATACATGCACCACAGTTTTTTGACATTTAGTTCACAGGGGAGATATATTCTATTGGTTTTACCTCGTCCATAGTGAAACTCTACATCTTTTAAGGTTTTTATAAAAGCGATTAAAAACCTTCATTTGCTAGCGTAACGATTTTCTTTGCTACAACCTCCTCTTGTTTCAGTCAGAACTAACGTGCCTTCGTCATTTTTGAAATGCTTGAAAACACCCAAAATCTTGTGTTTCGACACCATCAGAATGTCTAAAAACGTCTGTCGATAAGCCCTTCTCATGTTACCCACATGGTTTTCAACATGAAATTGCATTTTAAGTGTTTTTCTTTCGTTCTCGCGTTTTCGTTGTCTTATTGTGGGTGATTTTTTGACGTACTTGCAAATGAAAGTATCTTGATGCTTCTTTGTATGTATTTCGTAAAAAGCACTACGGAATTTTTTTATGTTCACCATTCTCAAAAGAATATAGTTCATTGCACATCTATGGTTGCATTTTGGCATATCAGGCATTTCTTTTGCTGAGTATCTAAAACCCAAATTGATAAATGATTTAAGGTGATGCCATGCCTATATGAAGGTAAGTTTAAGAATGGAAAACATTTGGTCTAGCCTAGCTGCAGGAAGTCTCTTGACAGGTGACTTTAATGGAATAATATTACTTACCAAAAACGGCCGATAAATTTTATCAATATTATTTTAATAAAGTTTAAAGGAGAGTATTACTACTAGAATTAGTCAAGAAGTGACATCCTACAGCGAGACCGTTATAGCAATTTACTTACAATAGTTTCTTTTTCTAATTGCGCTGCCACATTTCAGGCTGCCGTAGCCTTTTTCTTGACAATTCAGGTGGAGTTTCCTCAAAATTACTTTCCATATCAGTAAGTAGAGAGCACGTTTTAACAACTACACAATAGAGGGGCTTAGACATTACTACATGTTGTCAAATCTTCAATCAAAACTTCCACAAAAGATAACCTTCTCTCTGAGTTTTGTAGCTCTTCATTATTTGGAGAGCATATGGCCATTTTTGTAACTGACTGCTCTGTCATATGTCCGCTTTTGTAACTCAACTTTTATTTCTAATAGCTTTTTTTAGATAATATGCACGGTTTTTTAAATTATCGATTAGTGCGATGGCTTCGCGCCAACAACACGAATCCAGTGACGTATCTAACTTAAAATTCGTCAGATGGTCAAATGTCCGAGTTTGTAATTAGCCTCCTCATTTGTGCTATAACACTTTTTTAGAGTATTTTCCTTTGGAAATTTTAATAATAAGTATATTTAATATAAGTGTTAAATTATTAAAGAAACCGTCCCAGCCACCACGCATTGCTCAATCGTTTCCTTTTCACGGGTTTTGTGTTGCGAGAGTTTCAATAAGGTCTAGCGCAACAAAAAAAACTGATGAGCCTCAAGCAAGGTGAAAATTGAGATGCATCTAAAACAAGAGAACAAACTGCGGCCTACTAGTAATATAAACAAATTAGGATTACATTAATATAAACACATTGGGGGTATTCACACTGACTTGGGTAGTTGGGGTAGATTGGCAAATGCCGTACATTTTGTTTTTGTAAAGTGCCATTGTACCCAAGTACTCATCTACCAATCTACTCTAGCTAACCCCCTGACTTGTTTAGGTAGATTGATTTCATGCCAAATTGAGTACTTTTGTCAAGGCTAATATCTCGAATAAAAAAAAAACAACGCTATATTTCAGACGAATTCGGTTGTATTAGATTAAAATTTTGTAATTTAGCTCAACTCAATTAAAAATGGTCGTGGTCGATTTATAATTACACCTACTTTTCAGAAATCGTTATGATTCCTGAGTTGAGCACGTTTTTATAATAAAATTTGGTGTATATGAGCCAGAGCTTGAATAAGTTTCGAAAACTAGGCTTCGTTCAGTTCCTGATCACGTTGTTGTGACTTTAGTCGACAATATCGTTCTTTGGAAAAAGAAATTAAGATTTCTGTATCAAATTCTATTGGTTGTTCTTCAGTATTCATTACACAAAGGTAAAATATATGCCAAAATATCAGTTACATTATAAATGAAATGAATATATAACTTTGGATTTTGTCACTTTTTACAAAATAGTTCATATAAAAAAAATAAAAAAAAATTATATAAATGAATGAATGTAATCACGTGAATGCAGTCAATAATTTCCAATCAATGATTTGAAAAAGTGATTGCATTCATCATTGATTGTGATTTTAAATGCAGTCACTTTTTCGAAGCAGTTATTGGGAATTAAATTATTTTAAATCACAATTAAATGCATTCTTTTACAGGGCATTCCACAGAAAAGTCAACTGTTACCAAAAAATTAAAACTTTTAAAAAACTTATTATTTGGTGATATTATCCACACTCTAAAAACTGATTGAAAAATCACTACAGTAAATGTTGTGAAATTTCACGACATTTATTGGCGATTTTGTAAAAAAATCACTCTATGCAGCGAGTTTTTTCAATTCTGTCTGAAAATCAGCGTCTTTTTCCAAAATATGCATATTTACTCTACTTTTTACGCTATTTAAGCGAGTCTTAAAATATGTATATTAAAGTGGGGCGATTAGTATGGAAGGAAAAAAGTGTTAATGGGCGCTTCGCGTTTCTGATTCTTGGGATTGTACTGAGCAAAAAAGTCCACTAGACCATACGTCTACGGTGAAAATCGAGCTTCCAGATTTTGACTTGCAGTTTTTTCTCAGACTTTTGTCACGTTTTTTTTTTGGATATTTTAGCCTATAATAGCCAAACCATTGAGATTTTCGATCCAATACTAAGACAAAAATTTTAATGGTTTGGCTGTTATAGGCCAAAATATCAAAAAAAAAACGTGACAAAAGTCTGAGAATAAACTGCAAGTCAAAATCTGGAAGCTCGATTTTCACCGTAGACGTATGGTCTAGTGGACTTTTTTGATCAGTACAATCCCAAGAATCAAAAACGCGAAGCTCCCATTAAGATGTTCAAATCGCCCCACCCTTATGTATATTCTTTCTATTTTTTAGGCTATTTTAGCGTGTTTACGCTCAGAGAGTCCTAAAATATGTATATTCCCTACTTTTCACGCTATTCCAGAGTGCTTTGCTCAGAGAGTTCAGAAATATGTATATTTTCAACTTTTCACCAGTGCACTATAGGTCCAGAGACCACATTTTGTGGCCAAAACTATAAAACATCACTGCATGGAGATGAATATATGTATACGGGGGATTTGAAGGTTGCTGATTTCGAATCTGACGTCAAAAATTTTAAATTCAAAATGACGGATTCAATATGGCGGTATAAATTATAAATTATTTTCCTATATCCAACAAAGTCGATGGAGGTTTCACGGCTATAAGTTCATAAGAGTATTTCGGCTAGAGTTTAAGACATTTTAAAAACATAAATAGTTTAATTCAAACTATAATAAAACAAACATTATAAAGTTTATAATGTTTAATAGAAAGTATAAAGAATAGATTTTTAAATAACATAGTATGAC
This sequence comes from Dichetophora obliterata, assembly GCA_963920525.1. Taxonomy (NCBI): domain Eukaryota; kingdom Metazoa; phylum Arthropoda; class Insecta; order Diptera; family Sciomyzidae; genus Dichetophora; species Dichetophora obliterata. Next base: position 314,272,392 of record OY986435.1, on the reverse strand, counting down.
TGTTAACCAGAGTTTTGCAGTTGTAAATTGTTTAACATATCGACGTATATTGGTTCCATAAAATCGCTGCCTTCAGTTTCATATTCGTCGCAATCATTTTTTCTGAGTCTGTGCCCGTATCTGCACTTTCATCTGGTGCTTCTTCAATATTTGTTGTATGCAAAGTACAACCTATTTCTGGACATTGGCAGCATACCAAATTTAAGACTTACGGCTGAAGTCGTAAACGCTGCCGTTGTTGAATGCGTTTTCTTAGACCAATGCTTGATATTATAGGATCAGAGCTATCTAAAGATCTTGTGAAAACATCTGTCAAGTCATCAATTTGGCTTGTTTTTCGGGCATGGAGGAGCGTATCTTATTTGCATATATTATTTCTTGATTCTGTTGCGTCTTCTCCAAAAACTCCTACAGCAAGAACTGCATTCGAAATTATCTCTTTTGAATGCACTAATACTTTATGATCTGTTGCAGTCTTTGACCATGGATATTTTTCAATAGTTATTTTCGATTTTTGGAAGCAGTAACTTTCAAATTGATCCAAATTGATTTAATGGGAGGTGGCAAGATAAAGATATAAGGATGATAATTTTTAGGCAAAAAACTAAATCAATATCAAATCCAGTGATTTCTGAAAATATTGTGTGTGCCATTTAAAAGAAATGTTTTTATTTATGTTGGCTGATTTTTTAAAAATAACCTCTTTTTCCTTCTTTGATGTTTAATTTCGATTTACCATTTCCAATAAAAAATTACTTACAGCACTCTCACTCGCCTTGCGTGATGTCTTAGTGCGCCATACACAGAATAATTGGCACTCGGAAAAATCGTTAACAGAATCTTAAAACGCGTTTTTTGAAAAATCATGTTTCTTACTTCATTATATCAATTCGACTCCACTTAATATTGCATAACGTTGGAAAGAAGACTTTTCAAACCATACACAATTTCTGCAGGTCGGTTGAAAGTTAAGGGAGGGGATTTGGGCAAATAAACTAAAATGAGTGAAAAAACGCGTCAAATTTTAATAGTTGTAGTGCTGTTAACCAATTTAATTCATAATTTCCGAAAGCAATGCTGACATTGATGACATTGTCTACACCATTGTCGACACCTTCTCTATATTGTATCGAAAAAATCTCTCATTGTAAACAAAATGTCACAAATACTAGTCTACGCATTGAGTAACATCATTGATTGAAGGAACGAATTTCAATTTACTCAAGACAAGCTTCCCAAAGTTTCCCTAGAAACATGTTTTGAACTTTGAGCTGACGTAGAGTACACATTTTTCCAAAGGTTTCGCTTTTTACTGCTTGACACCGTTTTTGAGTCCTGATGCAAATTACCCATTCACAGATTTCGACCAAGACAATTGAATACTTTTTATTTTTTATATGAATGTTTTAAAAACTTTCTTTAATATTTCATCTAATTAATCAATATGATTAAATCTAAATACTATTCCACAACAAAAAGTTATAAAATTAATCTTTTTTTACATGTTTTTAAGATCACTTGAGGCAAAAACTAAGTAATACAGTTCATTAGGATTTTTCGGCAAAGGCCACTTAAGACTTATATCTAAAATTTATTGTATGGGAATGGAAAATGTTTGATGTAAGTTAAAAACGATTATTGCAACATCAAACGCTCCTTGGCGTCATTTTCACATCACAGTATCCAGCCCTTTCACGACCTAATAGCACGTTGGCGAGACATTTTTCGCTCATTTTGGAGTAATTTTCACTTCAGATCCTGCGCTGACTATACATATCTGAGATGAGGCGCACAATGGTGATTTCACCGATAGTCTTGCGAAAGAACAGCTCCTCGATGGTAAAGCTAGAAACTTTGTTCATAAGCGCCAGCACGCCCAAGAGAGTTTGAAAGCGTAGCGGCTGGCTGGGATGTGAGCGCGATATGTGCGAGTGCAGTGCTTTTTTGGCATCGTCATGCAAAGCCGAAATTTTGGAGACTTCAATCAGGCCACGTGAATCAGCTGAGGCACTGGAATTGGGACTGCCACCACCAGTGCAGAGTGATGTATTGACCAGATCTTCGGATGGACTTGCCGTCGGCTTGCGAAAGAGCGTGATGGCACGCAGGCACTCGTACTCAGTGCCGTCGATGTTCATGTGGCACATTTGGTTGAGCACATCCTGGAAGGCGTGTACTTCACGTGAAACCACGTTGATAATATCACGGTTTGGATTCTCCGACTCATAGACGAAGAGCAGTTGAGCAAAATTCATTGGCATGAGATACTGAGCCATGGCCAAAATGAAGAACTCCTTCCAGGATTCCTCAAGCAGCTGCAGCTGATCGGGCATCGGTAGGTCGGTAAAGGCACGCACGCTCTTAATCCAGTTGACATTTTTGAAGAGATGCTCGGCAGCAGTTTCCTTGATATGTTCAGCGGCCATGAGTGGTGGAGTTGGCGGCAGTACGCGAGTGGCCAGAGCATTCATGTAGGCAGCAGTGGGTGAGAAGAAACCGCCATGGCTTTGATGCAATGCATGATGCGGTACTCGAGGCACAGAAAGATCCAGCACAACTGGGGGCTGAAAGCCTCCACCTAATGAGTGATGCGTTGGATGATGATGTTGTTGATGGCCGGGGATAGACATGGGCAGTCCAGGGAAACCCGTTAGTGCAGCGGTATTCATGAGCAGCTCGTGAGGTATCTGCGGCATTTCGTTGGCACCCATCATGGCATCCTTGTACATGGCCATATGGCGTCGCAGCGTAGAGTTGCGTGGTCCCCGCTCATGTTGAACGGCATCTTTGTTCATGCCAACATCGAAGCACTTGCGCAAACGACAGGCGCGACATTGATTGCGATGCGTCTTGTCCACGACGCAGAGACCTTGTTTTTGCGACTTGCAAACATATTGGCGCGAACGGCGGATGGAACGCTTAAAGAAACCGGCACAGCCGTCGCATGCGTAGATGCCATAGTGCTTGCCAGAGCTGTGATCACGGCAGACCTTGCAGGGAACATGGTACAGGATGCGACCTTTAAAAGAAGGGAGAGAAGAAAGAAAAAATTAATTATATGTTCGACTGTTGATTGTGAGGAGTGGTTGTTGGGTGTGACAGCAGGATGGCACAAACATAACTTGGCCATTTGCAGCCAGTTGTTGAAACGCCCTACACTAATTATGGGTTTTCGTGGGGTGGTTGCGCTTTTATAGCAAGCTTCCCGACGGCAAAGTAATTCTTATCTCTGGTTTTTGGTGATTGATTACAATTATTTTTTTACTTACTTGATGCCGGTGGCGATAGACGCACGGAATTGTATTTTTGATCCATTAGATCTGGCGATCCTTCTGAAGACTGCATCTTATGTTAATTTTTTAATATAATTAGCGTTCCGTAATCCGTTTTTTATCGAGTTGTTTTTTTCGTTTTAGCAGAATTTAGCTGCGTTCACACTGCACTTCACTTTATGTTCAGTAGAATTTTTATTTGATTCGCTGTCTCGGTCAGATGTCGTCACGACGAGATCTCAAATGTTTGTGAAGCTGCTGAATAATTTCGTCCTGGTTTTAATAGTCCTGCCATGTCTATCATGCTGTACCATTCAGCAACCATTCGATCACCCCCGGTGTCTATGTTGCGAGCTTGCAATTGGTTCGTTTATCGTTAGGGTTGTGTTTTGTTTACTGTGTTCTCTTCTCTTTCTAACGCACTTTGCTCAATCGTTTGCTTCCTTATAATACGCTATGATGATGATCCTGATTGTATGCCTCTCTTCGACGCTGCCATTGCGAAAATTTTGGTTACTTTCATTGAGCGTGGCACACAACTCATTCTCAATTTTTGATTTATGACCTCACTCATGGTTTTTCGGTATGCTTTTTACCTGCGTACGACCAGTGTTTTTGAACGAGACCATCATCTTCGGTGCAATAAATGTGCTCTGCTTTATTCGATTATCGCTGGTGTTCTCTTTTATGGCATTGACATTATGAAAATTTTGTGCAAACGACCTGTCTGCCGGTTAGCTTAAACTTGCCGGGAAACATGATGGTGTAAATGAGTTAAAGGGTTGTTGAAAGAGGTTCGAAATTGTTTGTGTAAATTATTGCTATTTTAGGATTGATTTGCTCTTTTGAGTTGTAACATATTTTTAAATGGGTGGTTTTTTAAGTTGGTTCAACAAAAGTATATCTAAAAGTTTATTTCTATAATGGTAAACCATGTATGCAAAACAACTAAAAAAAAATTGCCACAATAGTTGACCAAAACCCAAGAATCAATGATTCAAAACTCGCGAAACACATCTGCATACACGGAACGGAAAATGTGCATAAAATTAGTGATTTTGTGCGTTGTTTTAATGAAAATATTCGTTCTTTTTGAACCAATGCACACGTTCGTTAAAATTAAATGAACGGTATTCATAAACTTGAAATTTAATTAACAAAATTAATAATTAAATATAATTAAATGAAAAATTTCATTAAAGTTTAATGAATAAAATCATTAAAATAAATGAAAAAAATCATTAAACTTTATGAATATGTTCGTTAAAATTTCAAATATGTTCAAAAAATTCAATGAACAATTTTATTTAAATTAATGAAAAGGTCATAAAATTAATGAAGAAGTTCATTCAAATTTTATTAAATTTTAATGGAAATTTTTTACTTAAATAATAAATTTTTTATTTATGAAATTTTTGAGAGAAATGGTGGAATATTTACACACTTTACCTAATAAATTTAAATGAAAATGTATTGTTTTAATATTCAAAAGTATATATTTCATAAATTTTAATTATTTTATTAATATGTTATAGTGTTATTTGAATACATAAAATCAAAATAATTAAAGTATTTAAGGAAGAACTTGATTCGCAAAATTAAGAAGTATTTCAAGCAAAAATTGACTGATCCGTCTACGCTAGCAATGCGATCGGCTTCGTTGGTAATACACTCGTTGGCAACACACTCGTTGGCTGCACAGTTTAGAGGGCTAGTGCTTCTTTTTGTTTTTGATTGCTGCAAACATTTGGCAATAGTTTTTGTTTTATAAGACTCTAAATCACAATTCTTTCTTTTAAGATGTCTTTTATAAATATTAACACAACCAAACAATTGTGCACAAAATTGACAACGCAACGTGTCCTTTTTAGAAATAAAATGCAGTTTTTTTATGTGTTCTACAAAGATATCTATATTTTTGTATTCTATTTTGCACAAAGCACAAAACATTTTTTATTCTTTACGTTAAATGTTTTAATCACTGGTAAATACACTTTTATTAATCTTTAATTTACTTCTAAGCACTTTTAACTTATAACTTTTCACAAACAACAATGAAGTAGAACAATTTGTGTCATTACCCACCGCTACAATAAATCAATGTTCCGTAAGACGACTAGATTGTTTGGCAATTTGAATGAAGACTGTTCATTAACTTCTTCATAAATTCATATTTCAGAGTTGCTTTGAAGAAATATGTATGAATTTCTTTCATTAAAATTTGTGAACTCGTTCATAAACTTTAATGAAAATTTTCATTAAGGTAACGAAAAAACCATTAAAAATAATGGATTTATTCATAAAATTGTCAAGAAAAATTTAATGAACAGCTTTCATTAAAAGTTTATGAATTATATTTTTCCGTGTACTTTCTTACAAGTATGTTCATTCGAGAAATGTGAAAAATTTTTAATTCTAATGATTTTTCCAAATACATTCCACTTTTCAGTAATTCGTTAATATCTCAAAAATTTATCCAAACTTTTAAGGAAATACTTACAATGTATACCAATTTTTTTTTTAATGTGTAAAATAAATAATATTATAATAAAAGTTAATGTGTTTTCAAAATTCAACAAAATAATAAACCGGAAGAAATACTTTTGTAAGTTTAACTGTTCAATTTTGTCATCTTTTTAAGGCCGCATTCTAGTGTAGAAAATTGAAAAAAATCAAAAATTTAAATTTCTGGACAGTTTATATCTACATTTTACCTAATTAACATTCTTCTTTTTTCAGATTAACAGAAAAGTTGAAATCGTGAACCAATTTAGGGAGGCACCACCCTTGTTTTAGCACTCCCACTAAATTTTTAAATTTTTTGTATATTTTTTAAAATTTTTTTTGTTGTATTGTTGAAATATTAATAAATGCCTACATAGTAAAAAAATTAGAAGTAAAAATATGAATTTGGCCTTTTTATCGACCGTCAAATTTTGGCCAAAATGCGGACCTCTACACTAGAATACTGCCTAAATATATGAATAAGCTTCTTTTTTTTTTTTTGTGCAAAATGGACAAAAAGGGACAAAAAGATACTAAAAGAAAATAACTTTTAAATAAAAAAATCTGCATTTGTAGCTTTTTACTGCTTATTGGCAATTTGGATATATAATTGGTAGGGTGACACAACATTACGTTCACAAACATTACGTCCGCTCTGAAACTTAATGGTTGGAGCGGCCATAATGTCGATGGAACTTGGAGCTTGGAGCGGACATAATACCTATGGACCTTATATCCGTTTTCTTTTGGACATTATGTCAATGGACATTTTGTCTGCTCCAAACGGACATTATGTCCCCCCACCCCATTTCCTCTTTCTTTATGATTTTCGATGTTGGTTTTAACATTCCGCACAAGGGCCATTTCGAATAAGACAACGTCCGTTTCAAAGAGAACGTAATGTTCAAAAGAAAACGGACAGAAGGTCCATGGACCTATTATTTATTTATTTAATTATTTATTTAAATATCCATTAACCAATAAAAAGCCACAAATGTATTTTTTTTTTGTATTTAAAAGTTATTTTAAATCTGTATTTCAAAGCTGTGAGTATCTTTTTGTACCGATTTTGTCCATTTTGCTCAGGACCAACATTACATTACATTATGTCAGCTTTGAAAGGGAAATAATTAATGTCAATGGAAATTAGGTCCGCGGGTATTATTTCCTCACAGAAAATTACATTAAAATTTAAGATAAAATCATGGATTGATTCAAATATTTATGCAAAATGCTTGCATTGTATGATGTTTTTTTCTTAAAATGTTTTGAAGACATTTATTTTGGAAAACCATCAAAACAACTTGTATGCATAAAGGTTATAAGCAAAATTTTCTTCTTGATCGGAGCTAATTATATCAAAATAAAGTGTTACTAAGGGCAAAACTACTTTGGAAACAAGAAAAATTATGCTTTAAGGGGACAATACACAACTGTATTTTTCAAAAATGAAATTTTTAAAATGCAAATTTTCTTAAGAAAGAAACAAGATATCTTATTGAAACTTTGCATATTTATTATTATGTAAAAATAGTATTAAAAAAAATTTACGGATTTTTCCAGCGCGTTTTTTGGCTGCTGCAGGTTTTTGAAAATAACATCAAAAAATCACGGCGGGCGTGATTTTTGCTCACTGGAATGTCTGAAAAAAAATAAAAATGTGGTTTTAATCAGCATCAAAGCTCAAAGATTGAACTAAAAGAATTTTTTTGGCAAAATGGGTGCGCTTTTTTTTAAATTAGCCGATTTTTTGGACCAAAAAATTCCTTGAAAACCAAAAAGACTTTACCAATCTTTCTTTCTATTCGTAGTTCAATCTATAGACTTATATGTGTACAATAACATATAAAAATTTCAGAACGATCAGTATTGTAGTTTTTTTTTATCACGCCCACCAACTCAAAAAATGTGATTTCTAGAAAAAGCGCATTAAAGTTTTTAACACCGACCTCGACGCTCTGCGTTTAAAACATTCGCCATTTAACATAGAAACTAAGTTCTAATTTTATATCATTAAAAATAGATTCTTTGAGGTCTTTTGAACAAAAATCAATCATGAAAAAAAGTTTGATTTTTTGAAAATTCAGGTGTTAATCAAGCAGTATTTTCTTAATAACATTAATTTTATATTTTCTCATTTTAACTACAAAAAAGTAGTTGAGTTGAAAATGTTGTGAATGAATGATAAGCGATAGCTTATGCGTGCTCCTTTTTTGGAGAATAGAATCCATAAGTTTTTCTCCATGCATCACAAAAACATCACATCGTGAAAATCCCTTATAAAAAACTGTTAGGTTAACAGTCTTCAATGATTTTTGTGCTGTTTTTTTTTTTTTGTGTTACTTTATAAACTTAAATTTTAATACCTTTTATGTGTGGTTTCAAAATAAATTAATTATGCTAGTTTGTAAGTTAATCATGCAGGTTTATGTTAGTGAAATAATTACTAAAATCAATTGAGTAGTTCTTAAGTTTAGCGTCGTCGCAGATACGTGAGATGCTTCTTATATAATAGTAAAGGTATAAAGATATTATACTTAGGATACGACTGGTGGAGCACTGCATGAAAGAGCAACTGCCACTACTCATCGACTCATCGGCTGTGACGCAAACGCGCACCACAAAATCTGGGGAAGCACCGGCGTCAACACCAGAGGTGAGTACCTTTAAGAATTTCTTTTAAGTAGTAACCTAGACTTTCTCAATGTGGGGGCTACACCAATTTTTGTGACTAGGGCTAGAGAAGGGGTCTTAGATCTCACCATAGGAAGTCCAGATGTTGGGTATGTGATTATAAGAGGGTATCAACGATATGGAGGGTATCAACGGAACCTTCAATATCTGATAATAGAATAATAGAGTTTAGACTTTTAGAGTTTAGAGATAGAATCCAAAAGAAACAAAAGAAATACCAGTTGGGACACATACACCAACACCCTGAAAGAAAACCTAAAGAAAGTAAAAGCTAGGACTAGAATAAGTAACATCCTATAACTTGGATGCTATGTAGAGCAGGTAAACAATGCAGAATATAATGCCTACGAATCTAGTTGTCCAATAGGGCACAAGGCAAGAACAAAACATACTCTTGGTGGAGCGTCGAGCTGACCAGACTCTGCAAGAAGGTACGATGCAGCTTTAATACCGCAAAACGCAACGGAGAACATAACTACACTGCGACTCTGACGGAGTACATTAAAGAAGTCAGAAAAGCCAAAAGACAAAGCTTTAGAACTTTCTGCGAAGACATTTCTTCCACGCCAGCCGCAGCCAGGATACACAAAGCAATGTCTTAAGGCAGAGTGAAGACAAGAATGTCAAATCTATTGCCAGACGGAAGCTATACACTTAGAGAAGAGCAACGAGGCAGTCACCTTCTAAAAACTCATTTTCCGGGCAACACACCAAAAACTGATTATGAGACGGCAGACAGGCAGATTGCTCCAAATCGGGAAAATGGAAACTCGCCACGATCATTTGTACAAAGGCTCGTCTAGATTGTGCACTCAGAACCTTTCAACCATTCAAATCAGCAGGTGGAGACGACATCTTTCCTGCACTTTTACAAAAATGCAGAAACAATATTGATCCACCTAGTCAAAATAACTAAAAGCAGCCTTGCGCTGGGATATTTCCCAAGGAAATGGAGAAGGGCTATAGTCACCTTCGTACCAAATGTAGGGATAGGTAGGGACTAGTACACATAGATATATTTAAAATACTGGTTAACAATTTGTTAATTTGGCAGAATAGGGCTGATAGAATAGTCTTGGAGTTATAGGCCGCAAAGTCTCTGAATTCGGTAATCGACCACAATTTACACGTGCCGTTTCACTGATATCATTTTAAGGGCTTTGAAAAAGGAGGCGTGACACCTTCCACACCACCCAAATTCGCGGTATAAAATAGCTTTGGACTTATAGGTCGCACAGCTTCGGAATTCAGTATTCGATCTCAATTTACACATGCAGTTTCACTAATAAGATTGTATGGCTTTGGATACGGAGGCGTGGCACCTAGATTTTATAAATTGAATAGCTTTTGAGTTGCATGACGCACAGCCACGGAATTCAGTATTCGACCACAATTTACACATGCAGTTTCAATGATAATATTTTATAGGCGTTTGGCAACGGGGGCGTGGCAAAAATGCGCCGGGTTTCAGCTAGTTATTTATATCAGCGTGAAAATTGTGTTGTTTTGTTTTAATTTGATTTATTGTTGTCATTTCGTAGTTTACATTATTTTCGTTATTTTACTCATTGCAAAAAGTTTACAATTTACGGAGCTGCAAATCTCGCTAAAAACATACAATAACATTGTTTATAAGTAATACCTTAAGTAAAATTTTTTGATAATTAGGTTTTAATAGTTTGAAGATTTTCTTAGTACGAACTCAATAAGTCGACTTTGGTGCAGGTAATTTTGAGTATTTTCATTAAACTGCAATAAGTATCCAACCTACTACAAACATACATAGTACCTTAAAATTTTCGTAAAAATATTTGTTTTAACAACAAAGAAAAAACAAAACCAAAATATGTTAATGTTTTATGGTGGAGATGCGTAATGCCGCCTAACAAAGATCTATTGTACCCCCTTCTTAAGGCTCCGCCAGGTTGGCGGATTATAGAATTTCATCCAGACCCAGTTCTCTTATGAATTTGAGTATGTTTTTAGGTTCAAGGGATGAAATTTGCTCTAGACTCACCCCATAGCTCCCCTGAGTTAGCTTGCGTCTGCGAGCCACAGCGTCGCAGTTTGTAAGTAAGTGCATTGGAGTCTCCTTAGCTTCTTCGAAGTAACGGCAGTTGCTATCGGTTTCGATGCCCAATTTCATCAGGTGATATATAAGTTTGCAGTGTCCTGTAAGAAACTCCGTTAAAATTCTTAGATTTTTTTTACCTAAGCAAATACACAATCTCGCTCTCCAAGTGCTAAAATCTCTGAGGAGCAACGTGTTGGCCAACCGCAGAGTTAAAGTGCGCGAGATTGTTGACCATAAACGCGACCGTGTTGAAGGGCTGATTCAAAGACGTGTTTAGCGATGTTGAAAAAAGATAAGAAGATGTTTTCCGCCGATTAGTAACCGTGGACGAAAAATGGATCCATCACTACACACCAGAGACAAAGGAACAGTCAAAACAGTGGACTTCGCCGACCGAACGTGTTGCGAAGAAAGCGAAGACGGTGCTATCGGCCGGAAAAGTTATGGCGACAGTATTTTGGGATAAACGTGGTTTAATCTCCATCGATTACCTTCCACCGAAAAGAACGATAAATGGTGTATACTATGCAGCCGAACTGGACAGTTTCAATGACGTTTGGAAAGAGAAACGTCCACATTTGGTGAGGAAAAAGGTGCTCTTCTATCATGACAATGCTTGCGTTTACACATGCCCAGCTCCCATGGCATGATTCCATTAATTCAAGTACGAATTGCTTCCTCATCCAGCATTTTCTCCAGATTTCACGAAGTGTATCGAGCTAAAAAAAGAGACTATTGAGAAATAAAACTTTTTTGCCGCAAAAATCATTCCTTGTTTCATTTTTCATGGAATTACACAGGGGAACAAAAAATACATTTTTTCTGCGGCTTTAGTTTTTGGAGTCAATTAAGATACATGGGATAATGAAGTTTTAATCTTATAGTTCACATTGTTCGAATTGACTCTGGTTCTTGCAGTAAACCGCTATTTTAAAAATTAAGGAGGTCTAACCACAGATTTTAACATAACTCCAGAACAGTTAGTCTGATTTATTAAAATAAAAAATCCAAAAATCCGCAGCTAAATTGCCTTCAAGTTACATCTACACTGTTTTTTAATTAGCTGAACAGTTTCGAAAGTTCGAAAGTTCGAAATATTTAGAAAGTTCTTCTGAAAAAAAACATTTTCTTATGTAAAATTTAAACTTTTTTGTTATTTCATAATTCATAAAAAATAAAAAAGTCAAAATAGCTCTTTTTTGATATAAAGTAATAAGTTAGAATTAAATAAAGTAAGAATTTTCTTTGGTATTTTGGTTGTGCTTATTAATTTCAAATTCATCGACGTACAAATTATACGGATAAGAAGTAAATTCGTCAAGTTCCCTCCAGTACTGGAAATCACTCATGACTTTCAATGGATATGATTTCATGCATGAATGGTAGCTAGTGAATTCTAGTACCCAAGGTAATGCAACAGATAATGCAAACGCGTTCCTTTAATTTTTTCTTTTTCCACGAAAAAGTAAATGATGTGAAAAGAAGAGGTACATTGTGTACAAGTTGTATTAGCTAGTGGTAACATAACTAATGAAGTAGATATTGAATAGTAATGCAGAGAGTAATGTAATCATTACCGGCAATGACATATTCATGAGTGAATTCATAACTGGTAACCAGAGGTGACTACCGATAGCTAGTGAACTGACTCATTCGTTAATGGTGAGCCTGGAGTTCTGGAGGGGCGTACTGGAGGGTTATTGATAAAAGATAAAAACACCCCTGAATCAATACAAAGTGCTCCCAATTTTTTGCGCAATTATTCACACATTTTGTGCTTTTCTATTTATAAAAAAATTCAAAACAATTTGGCCATTTCAGCCCTTGAAAGAACATTAACAGAGGTTCTTATGAGCTATTCTGCTTTGCGTTTTTTTACATTTTATACACAATGGATCAAAAACTGGACCTACTTATTTTATACCGACTGCAAACGTCGGCTTTTCATGGAATTTATAATTTTCTGGGGTGTGCCATGGTCTGCAGAGGGAGTTTAAACCTAGGTCCTTTAGCGCCAAAACCGAAATTGTTGACCTTTTTTGTCATCGCAAAACATACTAAGGTACTGAGATTCATCAAACTAAATGTTTAAGGTAAATAATCTGCCATGCAATAATGTTCAAAGGTAGTTTATTGCAATTTGGTAATTACATACCTCTGTGGTAAGAAATATTCTTGGTTTAGATGTCTTTTATTAGAAAAATTTCGTTTTCTATAGAAATATGCAAGTTGCTTAAAATTTCCAAGAAATTGACACCACAAAAACTTTCGTACCTGAAACACACAAAAAGTTTTTAGTACTAATTTTATTTTTTGGTGAAATAGAAAAAAAAATCAATCAGAAATGAAAGTGCTAGCTTTGAAAGTGAATAACTCGGTCATGTACAAAGGATTGCATTAAATTTTTTTTATAAATTGTCAGTCTAATCGTGTTTCAATCTTTTTCATTTTCGTTTTCCTCCTAATTTTTATAATGTTCCAAAAAACCTTAAGCCATTAGTGCATAGACGAAACTATAAAAGTCAGGAAGATGAAATTTTCTAAACCGTGTTATTTTTAGCTAAATAAGGATATGAAACAACTCCCATCGATCGGAAAATTAATTTTTCTACTTTTCCAGACTGTCCTTTTTAAAGGACGCTGTGCCTAGTAAAGCACACTTTTTGAAATTTTTAAAAATATTTTTTATGAAGAGATAAGTATTTTTTTATTTTATTTTATTTTTATTTTATTTTATTTATTTATTTAAAAGAAACAAGCATGAGTACACTAAGAGCAAGCTCTTTTATAGCAAGTATTTTATATTAAAGAAAAATAAATTTTTTTTTATTCGTTTTACGGTATTGTTGAATTGTGGTAAGCCATAAAGCAGTCTTTTGGATGAAGTGTACATTGGCATTTTACACAAATGAATTTTGATTTAGGCCACAATGACCACTACGATGTTGATTAGGAATGAAGTTAACTCAATGTTGATACCTATCCAGGTGCGAACGCAGGGGATTTTTTGGGTTAAAACCTCCCGAAATTAAAGAATTTTAACGAGCTTCGAGAGAAACACTCAGCACAACATGGAAAAAATAAAAAAAACTCAATTGTTTATTGTTTCTTTTTCCTCATATATATATATTTATTCCTCAAGAATATCCAAAATCTCATGAAGTTTTTATTTATTTCTAAATAAACACAATTAAAGCTATGTGCAACACTTTTCTACAAAATGAATAGATGAATGGTATTCTATACGCGGTGGCCTTTATAAAGGGTAGAAAAAGTTTTTAGCAAAAAATGACACAAATTTAGGTGTTACTGGAATAAAAAGTATACGAGATAAATGTTGATACATGGTAAATAAAAAAAAAAAACTTTTTCGCACAATAACAATCACAATTCTTTTAAAATTTTAAAATTTACCTTCGAGCTATATTTGCACTTTTTCTTATAAAAAATTTTGATTAAACTTTGAGAAAACAGCTGATTGCTTTTTTTAATATAACGCCATATTTGTAAAAATAGCTAAGCTATTTGGCCTTTTGAAAGACCATACTAATGAGTTAATGAATTTGTTTATTTCGCAAAAAACTTCAGTAAAAATATTTGTTGTTAAAAAAATATTCACAACCAAAAATGGCTTTTTTAATGTTCTTTCATATGGTATGCATAAATTTAAGGTTGATTTAAGGATTCTATCGTAAAAATTTAAAAACGTTTTATACCATTGAAAAATCTAGCTAACTATTATAAAAAATTTAACATTTTTTTTTATTTTTATTCATTTTGTTTGCATAAAAATTAATAGTTTAGTGAAAAAATCATGGCGATTTCTCAATTAGTTTCTGAGTTATACTCTCAAATACCCCTTTAAATACTGCCACAGATACAACAGCGCCACCTACAGGGTCAAACTTTAAAACAAAACTATTTACAGACCCAGCCGCACACACACACACTAAATTTCATCAAAATCAGTCCAGCCGTTTAGTGACAAAGCCACGTACAGAAGAATTTTGTGTATAAAGATAGTATAAGATAGTATAAGATTTGTAAAAGTTTTCTTGTAAAATTCTATTTCAGTTGATTTTCTCAAAATATTTTTTATGTGGCATATCATGTTTTTGCACTAAGCCCTTCTAATACTCGTATAAAATGATTTTATCTAATAGATCAAAGAAATGTTTTAGAAAGACTGTGCAGAAAGAAGGTACTTTTAGTTTCCAAATTATTTTAAATCCTTTATCTGAAATAAATAAAAAATAGCTCGGAGCTTATGTTAAACTTTTTACTACTCGATTTAGAAATTTGTTCAGAAAACACACATAAGATAGTTTATTACTTCTTCAATTTTAGCCCTAAAAGCAATATTAAAGCAATCCTTATACACAGCAGCTTGACTCATAGGAAATTTGTGCATCTTTCGCATCTCAAATAGCAATTATTATAATATCATTTCTGTTCTCATGAATATTCATCAGTTCCCACGCGATCTTCACTTGCACCAGTAGTTATCATAATCATCATCACCGATAATGATGATATCGACGTCATTAAAGTGCGTATTCAAATATTTTGAAATGTCATG
This sequence comes from Dichetophora obliterata, assembly GCA_963920525.1. Classification (NCBI taxonomy): domain Eukaryota; kingdom Metazoa; phylum Arthropoda; class Insecta; order Diptera; family Sciomyzidae; genus Dichetophora; species Dichetophora obliterata. The sequence goes on along the minus strand of OY986435.1, from coordinate 314,257,268 downwards.
TCATCTGGATTAATTTGAGCAACGAATTGTTCACGTGATGATAAAAGCACAATATCTCTACCGTCTGCATTAAAATAGCATCACACGCATCCACCCTCACCTTTACGCTGTAAAAGCGTAGAATTCCCATGCACCTCACGAAGGTTGAGGCTGATTACCGTACAACGTTGCTCATTGCAACCAAGTTAGTTGATTGATAGCGAGGAGAGGGGTTGTTTTGAGCCAAACTTTGTTTGTAGCTAGTTCGTTATGAAAGTAAGTCTATCGTTTCTAATTAGATCCTTCGAAAGCCAAGTCCTGCCAAGCATTTGTATTTGTGTATTTGTGCCTACTCTTTTTATATTCTAGTTGTTTATTTTCGTTGCCCTTTGGAACGAAGACCCTCAATAAATTTTGTGTTAAATTATTTTGTTGATGAATTGATGCACATTGTTTTGGCATCTGATGTACAAACAATTAATGAGGTATTTTTTGGCATGGGAAGCTTAGTTCCCACGATTTGTTCACCTTCATACTTTTTATGAGCACATAATTGAATTTTGATTTATGTTCGTTATATTGACTCATATTTTTGTGAATATCTCATTAGCTTATTTGTAAATGAGTGGTTTTCCCTAAGCATTGGCCCTGACTGATTAACTTAAACTTAGCATAAATATTTTCTTAACTTTAAAATTGCCTTTAACTATTTCGAAAGCCAAGGAGCTAAAGGAATCTATCAATAAAATTAATCCCGGTCAATTAGCGCTAACTTATGTTTTTCGCTTGAAATAAGCCGGATTAAAAATTCAGGGAGCAAGAGATGAAAATTACGTGTATCTTTGTGTGTAACCCAATAATTAGATGAATCAATTTTATTACAGGACTTAGATTGTTCATAATGCTATCGGCTACGCTTCATTTCCTCATTTTAACTAAGGTATATTTTCTTAAGTAATGTGCTTTTAAATTAAATGCAAAAAGTCAAGAAAATAAAACGCATTAACTTAAGAAAATCAAATTTTTGGATAAATTTAAAAAAGTTAGTGAAAATATGCGAATTTTTATATTCTCAACGAAGAAAACAAAGTTAAAATTTCATATTTCTTTTAAGGATATAGCTGCTTTGAAACGATATAGATAGCTTTGCTTTGAGCCTTTATCGTTCCAAAACAGCGATATCGTTACATAAACAGTGGTTCTGTTTAGAAAATTTAAGGTAATTTTTTCGGTTATTTTTATGACAGTTATATCAAAGCTAATAGAATAAACATTTTATGGCTTTAAGAAAACTTTTAAGGTAAAATTATATCTAAGAAATATAGGAAAACAATTAAAATTAAAAATTATTTACTTACATTAAGCAAATTGTTTCTTCCCCAGGAAATAATTTTATATTAATTAGCAAAATTTTCTGGTTACAAGGAGCAAAGTTTTTGAAACAAGGATATAGTTTTAAATCTTGCTCTTAATAAGTTTCATCTATAAAAATATTTTTAAAATAATTAGTATGCCGAAATCGAGCAACTTTTTAATTTCGAATCAAACGATTATCTTCAAACTTTAGCTATCTAGATTCTAAAATATGTAACAGTAAATTATGTTAAATTCTATGTGAAAGATCGAGAGAAATCGAAATTTTTTTACCTAAACTATTTGGCACACGAAAATACTAAAAACATAATATATTTGAGAAAATTTTTAATATGCTAAATCTCTTTGTAACACATCTATACTGTATACATATATACTATAAAATAGAAGTGAAATTTTTTTGTTACAGGTTAACTCTAACTCCAAAAATAAGGGAAAGTTGCCTATATTGGGACCAGTTTTATTTTTTCATCAGAATTTTTTACAATGAGAAAATTTTTGAATTCCAAATATATCATTGGATTTTCATTTTAACTAACTATCTTTTGACTTAATAGACTTTATAGTTTTGTTGGGAAATTTTATTGTATTTTTTCCAAATATCTGAAAGGCTTAACCTTCATGTGCTCGGATAATCACCATATAATATATACGAAAAGTCATATCACTTTATTACCCAATAAAAATTTTTTATTTCGGCATGTCGAAACATGATCCATCTTTTTTTTTCCTTTTTGGCTATTACAGTGAAGCTAAATTTCAATTAAATTTCCAGATTGAAGTAATACTAACAGTTAATTAAAAGCAACTAGGACAAATCTTTTTTTTGATTCAACATTTTCAGTAAAGCAATCTTGTTAACTCAGAGTTAACTCATCTTGTTAACTCAATTCCTTAGAGTTAACTCAGTTCTTAATAATTTGTTCTACATTGCTAACTCAGTTTTTTTTTTGTGATTAATCTTATTTTGCATGTTTGCTCCTCAATTATCATAACATTTTAAAAGAAAAAGCTCAAAATCTGATAATTTTACAAATTCTTTTAATATCGATGCCTTTCCCAAACCAAATTTCATATCGGTTGAAGAGCGTCTTTTTTAACTTCTGCAAATCAGGGTTGATATTTTCGGTACAATTGTAGTTTTTTGTACAATTTTATATTTTCCCAACTTTCGCATCGTTTCCCATCGTTTTCGGTACATTTTATTCACTCAATAATAAACACAGAATTTACAGCTCTAAGTAAGCAAACAGAAGTAAGCAAAAAATTTATCTTGTTCTGCATTTTGGCACTCTGTAAAATATATAAAAAATTATTTCAAAGAGTTGGTTTTTTCTAATAGGTATAAAATTGCTTGAGGAATTTTTTAAGGTATTATTACAGTATGAAGCTATAAGAAACACCTGTTTTATTAATTTTTCACCTAGTATTATTAATTTTAATGATTCAAATTTTTACATAATGAAAAATTATTCATGAGAAAAAAAAATTATTTTTTTTTGTCTTTGTAGTTGTTGTTAATTTTCTACAGGGCGCTGAAGTTAGCGTTTTTAAAAAATTGTTGCAGTTGGCTTCTCGTCTCCAGCATTTACAAAGCGTCTGAAAGTCAAAGTCAAAATGCAGTTGAGCACTCAACCTACGCAAATAAAAAAAAACGGCGTGCGTTGAAAAAAAATATGTACAAATTTCCCCTTTTTTGCCGAAACTTTCAGCAATACAAAAAAAATATAAAAGTTGTTTTTTTTAGAAAGATCAAAGAACCAAGACATGCGCCTTATACAAACAAGGTTTGGTCTTTGACCTGAAAGGAGAGGGATAGATTATTTAGAGGAATTGATTGGAACCATACGTTAATTATTGCTTAGGCGAAACAAGCGTGAAAGACAATTTTAATTGCTTTTCACCGAGGCTAGTGTTATGCCTTAACCTCGGCAAGCATTTCCAGGTCTTAGTTGTTCCTGTCCATTAATTCTACATTTTCCACAATTTAGCTATGGATTTTTAGTTTTCCATAATTCTTAAATCTAGGAAAGAATAAATAAAGTGAAAAGATCCATGCCCGAACCCGGATTCGAACCAGGGACCTCTGGGTTGATAATCTAGCGAACTCTGCACTAGACTACAAAGGCCGACATTTTTGGCCTTTTACAGGATCACAATGAATCAAGATTCAGCGAAATCGATCAAGTAGAACTCCAGATATCTTAGAATCCGATTCGAAAAACCTTGTATCGAGAAAAATGCGATTAAAGATTTAAAGTTTCTTGAATATCACGCGACATACGAATATAATATATGTTATAACTTTTTTCCATTTGATATTTTTTTTAAAAATTTCGTATACGTATTCTTAAGACCTTACAGAACCATATTCCAACGAAAAACAAAAATTGGTTTTTAATTTTTTACACACTGTAATAGTACCTTAAATTTCTCATTCATCAGCAAATGTTGAAAGAGTATATGATTTTCCAAATTTAATAAAAACCAATTACAGAAACAGACAACACACATTGCAACAATTTATTTATTATAATTTGAGCAAAAGATTTTTAAAATCCAGTTAAAAAAATTCCACAATATTGATATAAGAAGTAATACATAAAATTAAATGATTTCTGAAAATTATGACTGAAAGTAAAGAAATGCTTGACTAAAGGTTTTCCCATTATTTCTTTCATTACCTCAATATATAAAGACCCTAACTAACATTTTTAAAAAAATATTTTTCGACTGAACTGTGTCTAATTTTGGGTGGATGGGTGGTTGACCTAAAGGCATCTGCAAAGAGCCTGATTTAAAAAATTTATGTTATGTTTTTTAATTTTAAAAAGAACTCTAAGCTTTATGTTTATTTGATTTTTTTATAGAGTTTATTTATCTCATTTTTTTAATATTATAAGACCACTTGTGTTCCTTTTTGTGTTTATAAAAACTTTGTGATTAATTAAAAATATATAAAAACCTTTGTACTTTTTTTATAAGGTTTATGAACTGAATTATTAAAAACACATTCACTTCAATTTAAATAAATACTAGTAAGGAATTATCTTCGACTGGGTCGAAGGTAAAGTACCCCCTCAGTATGTTCTTAGTTATGTGTGTTTTTGAAGTTTTATGACGTCACTTCGTATAGAGGACGATTGTGGTGTTCATCCAATTTTGCTTAGACTCAAATTCACAACACGTGTAAGATATGCAAGATTGTGTGTTAAATATGCTGTTTATACACACATTTGTGTGGAATTTATAAAAGTTATGCTACTTTAATGACGTCACTTTGCATGGAAGATTGGCCGAATTTTTATCAATTTTGCCAAATTCCAAACTAAACGTGAACTTTAATATTCTTAGCATAAGTGCATAATTTTAATTTATGAAATTAATTTTTGGGGAATTTTTAAAGACTTAACCGTTTTCGTATAGTAACTTTATATGGGAGGTTGGCGTGGTTTTTATACTATTTTAACAAATTGGAAATATATTGTGTGATAAAATCGGTGCTATTTTTATCGCCAAATTGCTCCGGTCATAGGGGGCGGGAGCAATTTAGCGCGTAAAAATAACACGCGTAATGGTAGGCTTTCGGTAGCCTACCATGAGAAGAATGCTGCTTCCGACCTGTGGGAGAACTTATGCTCCTCATTAAGTACCAGAGGAGGCAGGGACTTCCTTTAAATGAAGGGTATCATTTAAAGGAAGTAACTCAGCGAAATTTGGTTATTAATAAGGGAATTAATAACGAAATAAAAAAGTTGTGGTTTATAGAGGTGTAGAGTTTTTTATTGGACCTTACCCTTTGGCGCTCAGATCAAGAAGAGAGTTAAAAACCAAAAATACAAATCAAAAAAATCTACTGCTCTAAGCAGTGTGGCGTACAATTATAAAATATTTTCAAAACGAGTTTCTACAACAGTGTTTCACTTTTAGTGGCACTTAGGGCAATTTCACAAATTTATATAAATCAAAAAATAATTACACTTCATGTAATACATATCAAAAAATAGCCAGCACGTATGTTGGAATGTCCGTCTGCGACGCGCGGCGTCGACATTGTGAATATTTGAGACCAAAGCTCATATGAAAATTTTCAAGTCATGACATTAATTTTTTGGCATTTCTAGAAATTTTACAGAATTGATAAAGTTACGTTTTCTGGGCGGAAGGCGTTGTTTTTATCCGATTTTAGCAAAATTTGAAATATGTGGCGAATATTTTACTTCAATAGTTATGTGCAAAATTTCAAGTCACTACATAAATTTTTGTGGCATTTTTTGAAATTTTATTGTTTTAATAAAGAAGGCGTGGTTTTCATCCGATTTTGCTCATTCTCGAACTTTGTAATTGTTTTTTAATATAAGCACATATACCAAATTTGAGTACGATAGCTTTAAAATTGTGGCTGTATTCGTGTCGACAGACGGACCTAGCGAAATCGACTCAGGAGGTGATGCTGATCAAGAATATATAGACTTTTCTATACCTGCCATGCCTCCTTATACATCTATACGCATGCCGACGCATACATCTCGAACCTGATTTAATGTCACCTTTATCGTCACAATAGGTCCCTTGCTTCAGAAGGTGTCATAACCAAATTCATCGCCTATTAACTATATAGATTATATGTATCAATTCTTTTTGTTTTACACTAAAGTTAATAATTTTTTATCGATACCATACTGTATTACTCAAAATTTAAAAAATGTACTTCCCAAAACAAAATTACATATCACAGCCATGAGCGTTATTTCCAAAAATTGTAAAAAAATAGGTGCGTAAAGTTGACACAATTGATTTTTTTCAGAGCACTACACAAAGATATTTATTTATTTATTTATTTCAGTCAATGAACAATGAAGTTCTTATATAATATGCAGTAATAACAATATAATATAAAAATAGTAAAAATATGAAAAGGGAAGAGAATACATTTAAAATGGCTATTTAATAAACATTTCATTTAGAATTTAGACACAGAAAAATCAATACAGCAATGAGTCTGCAAAGCATTAAAATTTGATAACGCTCTATATACAGGAGAATTTATGGCATAATTTGTTCTACAAGATTCTAAATAAAAAAATATCTGATCTTCGCAACGATCTAGATCGAAAATTGAAATTAATTAATTCCAAAAATGCAGGACAATCAACGTTACCCGATACCAGATCACAGATAAATAATAGTGATGAAATTGTTCGTCGACTTTGAAAAGACTTTAAATGAAAAAGTATACATCGCGCTTGCTATGAGGAATCCTCGAAGGATCCTCGAAGTGTAAAGTTTATTTATTTCTATTTTAACTATCAACAATCGTTTAACAGTTTGAGTAATAACATATAAATTATAAAAACAATATGATATAAAACTAAAAAAATGTAAACATAATTTTATTAAAGAATATTACACTTTTATAAATTTATTTTAAACAATTCTTAATAAATTTTGTTTAAAAGTTTGTCTATTCAGAGTGAGATCTATTTGAGCACTTATGGAATTGAACGCTAAGCACATATTATTAATAGGATCATTACAGCCATAGTTTGTCCTATGCTACGGAATGTAAAAAAAATCTCTTTGCCTAAAATATCTCTCAGGCGCATATATTATTAAAAGAGCGAGGAGTGGCGCGCAATCTATATGTGACATAATTATATCGCGAACAAAAATAACAAGAAAAAATTTACGTCTGGCGGCTAAGGTATTAAGACCTAGAAGAGCACACCTGGATACGTACGTTGGCATAAAATTCCAATTTAATTTAAACATTATGTAACGAGTAAAACGTTTTTGTATTCTTTCCAATCGCAAAGAATCTACCTCGTAATATGGATCCCAGATCACACATCCATATTCCAAGATAGACCTTACTAAAGATAAAAATAACGTTCTAAGGGTATATGGATCCTTAAATTCCTTCGAATTACGCCTCAAAAAACCCATCATTGCATTAGCCTTAGTAATTATGCAATCGTAATGGATGGAAAAAGAAATTTTTCTATCAAATAGAATTCCCAGTTCTGAGTGCAAACCAAATGAAAGACTTTTGGATACGTTCAAGCCGTAAGATATGGATATCATAAAAAGGGCTCCATATGAAAGAAGCATATTCCAACTTTGAGCGAACTATAGAAATGAAGATAGATTTTAGAGTAAAAGCATCTAAAAAATTTGAACTATTTAAGTGGGAAACAAAAGAAAATTTAGCATCAAAAATAATGTCAAGATCCTTAACCTCCTTAACGCATGTCAATGGAGAGTTAGCTAATACATAAGAAGTATGTAGATGAGGTCGACTTGACTTAGAGACAGTGGCAAGCACACATTTCTCAATATTGAGACAGATTTGATTTATTATGCATCAGTCAAACAGCGTCAATATCAGACTGCAGTGAATAGGAATCAGATAAATCCATGATTTTGAGATAAGTCTTTAGATCATCCGCAAATAGTAGGCATTTAGAATGCATAACAACAGAACTGATATCATTAATGAATTATATAAATAACAGTGGACCCAAAATGCTACCCTGAGGTACACCAGATGACGCTATGAATGACGAAGAACTATAATTTTCAATGCAACTTTTTCTGTTGTTTAGATATGACGTCAACCACATTAGGATTTTAGGGTGGAAACCAAGCTTGGCCAACTTATTGATTAATAGCGAATGGGAAACTTTGTCAAAAGCTTTGGAAAAAAGCTTTGGAAAAATCCATATAAGCTGAATCAACTTGACACGCAGAGTGAAAAGCGGAGAAACAATATTCCGAAAAACAAGCAAGGTTCGTCACTGTCGAGCGACATGGAACAAAACCGTGTTGAAATGGTGATATAAGGCATTTCACTGTTATATTATATTTTGTGCTTGACTATATGTTCGCAAAGTTTAGAAACTGTTTTAAGTTTCGAAATCGGTCTGTAATTGGCAATATTGTTTTTATTTCCTGACTTGAGAATAAGTGAAATAGATGACACCTTCCAATCTGAAAAAAATATTCCTGTATTTAGAGATTTATTAAAAATTCAAAATAGCAGACTGTTGACTGATTTATTGAATTTACCATTAGCATTGCGTTATTTATGTTAGGCATTTTAGGGAATTTTCATGTTGCAGTACTTTAACCAAGACACAATCCTACTGGCTGACTGAGTCTGAGTTCTGATAATGGCATCCAGATAAGTTCAAAATTAATACGCCCCTCACTTGTGGCAGAATGGGACGAAGTGAAGACCTCCGGAGGTTTATGGGACTAGTTATCGAATCCTCCTCACTTATAATTTCTGAAGTTTATTGAAGTACACATTATTGCTTTATTATATTATCTTAATTTTAAGGTTCTTTTATATTAAGGTGGCCTCAATAGTATAAATGGTATAGCGCGTTTATTGTCGCTCAGAGGTCCCGGGTTGGAATACTGGCAGGGCCATGATCCTACGCTATAACCTCTCTTTCCTAATCAAAAGAACTTTACAGAACATAAATTTACGATGAAAATTTGTAGTTGGTGGTCGTAAGAAAAGTTTGTGGAGAGGACCGCTTAGTAGTTTGATTTGACTGAGGTCAAGGCATAACACTTGCTTCAGATTTAATATCACAGGTTTTCAACAGCTTCGGCCAAAAAATAAAAACTCATATAGTAATGCCTTTTTAATGAACTCGTTAAGTAGATGAGTTGTCCAGAAGAAGAAAAACTTTCAAAATATGTCTCAAAAATATCAAATATTGTTTACTTCATTCGCAAAAACATCTTGACTTTAAAATTGAAAAGATCATCATATCGAAAGCATTTTTTACTCATTCCAAAATCAAAGATTTTATCAATGAACTAAGTACGATATTAAGTACACTACCATATGGAAGTACAAGTTCAGTCAAAATACCATCATGAAATAATAAAAACTCTATCTTATACATAAAATTTGTGCAGGAATAGAAAAAAAAAAGAGAAACAATTCAAACTGCAAGCACCTCGCACAAATTTAATAGGCGTTATAAAGGGATTAACTAGGCTAGTTGCGGTTTGAGTGCACTAAAATCGTTTATTGCTAGTCGCAACTATGCAGGAACGAGCCTGCCAAGTACCCATATTAAAATCTTAATCCACCGCAAAGCAACACGTTGCATTAAAGTAGTACTTGTTCTAAGTTTCCGCGAGCCGAGAAACTGTGTAACCTGAGTGGTCAGGTAGCTGACAATGGCAAAAAATATTGCCTTGAATAGGATCGATGTTTATGCTTTGTTGCCATTTAAAAGAAGCAATTATGTGTTGAATTCCACCGAAAATAAAATATGATGACTTTTTAGTGTACAACTAAAGACGCTATTTTTAATCCTTTCGTCTGTAAAAAATGAGGAAATTTGTTAATTTTTACAAAACAAATTTTAAATAGTGAACTTATGGAAGATTCTTCTTGCATCAGTTCACAGAAGTGACATCAGATCAAGAGAATTCGAGACATGTCATTAAAAACGTCAAAAACTCAGGTATAAAAAATAGACGCTTTTTTGGTGTTGCAACACTAGAAGGAGGCAAAAATAGAAAATAATCATTGCTTTTGTAAACGTATTTAGCACCTTCTTGTCTTGGAAAAATGGTCACCATGGCGTTAATTATGAAAACACAACAAAAGCAACAAAGCATTGATGAAGATACTGCGCCGAAGCAAACAAACAGCATCAGACACAGAATCAACCAGAGACCGGGCATCAGGTACTACTTATGTGTTTTTGTTATTGTTTTATGTGGCATTTTCTTTGTCCACACAACAACTGATTCACTTTTATTCAAAACTGGTGCCAATGATGGGTGACCTTAGAGTATGATTCTACGATCATAAGTTTTGGTTGAATTTTGCGAAAGGGTTAAACGTAGGAGGTTATAAAACAACAAAAAAAAAAATCCCGGATGTTTCGGGGTGTAAACTTCAAACCATAAAAATTATGCACTCAAGTCTTGTTTCAGTTGTGAAAAATTCATAAATTATAAAAAGATAGTTGTCTTATGCTAGAGCGTTTGTTGTTGTGAATTAGGCTGCTGTATGTATAGCTTACAAAAGACTGACGCCAAACATTAATTATTGCCAAATTGAAAGCAGGCTTAAGTGGAATTTAAACTTGAAACGAAAGGGTTAAATATTGGGAAATTCAGAAGAATGTCTCGCAAAAACACCTTTTGTATTTGAAGTATGGATTTTTCCGTTTAATTTTATTGCACAAGTTTCATTGAGAAATTATCTACGTATTAACGCGAATGTAGGTACGAACATAAAGAAACATGTTTACTGATCCTATCGTTTCGACCATCTAGAAAGCGTAGACATTATGTTGGGAAATCCCAAAATGTAATTAAGCAGCCACGTTGTAGAAAGCTAGACACTCTCGTTCCTAACATTATTACACATTATCAATACGGCGACAGAGTCGATGTTTTGGTCTTAAAAGTACGGTCATAAAAGACATATGGTCTTAAAAGTAAACATAAACAAAATAAATAAAAAATTATTAATTGTTTTAAGGCATCGTTTGGTAACATTTTAATTAGACTTAAGGAGTGGAGTGGAGAATCACTGCAAACAATGAAAGATAAAACAGTGCTTATGTAAAAATATTTAAAAAGAAACTAGGAAAGTTTTCTTTGCCTAAAAATCGAAGTACATATGTATAAGAGGTCAAAAAAATATAAAAAATTTTAAATAAAATCAATTGGTCGGAAACGATGTTACAGCACATCAAAAGTATAAAATGGCATTATTACTATTGGAAATGTCGCGCTTTTCATCAACGTAAAAAGTAAAAAAAACGCACTGTTTGTTTGAATACCGGTAAATCCAGGGTAATTTTTGTTCAGAAAGTACGCCTTGAAGGTATTGTCAGACCTATTGCCATATTAAGAATACTTTTTTAAACTTTTTTTTCGAGAAGGGTCAATACAGACCCATAAAAAAGGACTCTAGAGGGTTAAACTATAGTAAAAAATATATCTCATTAGCAGGGAAGACAATTATATGCAAATGCATATAATATATGCTTTTGCATATTTGGACGTTTTGTTAATATTTTGCATATTTATAACGATTGTGCTTATTTGTGCATATTTTTATATATTTTTAACTTTTCGAACAGATTTTAGCTTGTAATCGGGCAAATTTTGATACTTCCTTCACACCTGGCAACATTGTAATTTCTTTGATATTATATATATTTATAACGAGATATTATATTATATATGTATAAAAAATATTTTGTTTAAAAACTCACAGACAATGGATCCATACGCCGAAAGTCTCCTTCCGAACGAAGTCCCTTATTTTAAATGGTGCCCAACTACATCCTGCCATGTCGAGCGGTCTTTCTCACAATACAAAATATTGTTGGCTGAAAATCGTAGAAAATTTCTTTTTGATAAAATAAAAATGCATTTAATTGTTCAGTGTAATCGCTGAATGCAATACACTGTTTTCGCTATAAGCACCATATAAAATAATGGACTTCGTCCGGAAGGAGACTTTTGGCATTGGCTTCGAGCTACCAAACAAAATATTCATTAAATGATTAAAATAAAATTAAATTTTTACTTTATAATTAAAATTATAATTTATTTAAACTGAAATATTTACTTTTACGCCTTGAAAGGGCTATTATTTTGTTTTTTTTTTATGAACTATTGAATAAAATTTTGAATAATAAAACTCCGACTTCGACATTTTTCAAGCTTATTTGATGGCATATTTTGCCATTTTTTAGAGCATATTAGCATACTTATTTTAGATTTTTTCGTGCATATTTCTGTCTTCCCTGCTCATTAGATTTCACAAAATACAGAAGATGTTATATTTCTGAGAATGCAAACATTGAAAGGCTGTGTGGTCTCAATGATTTGAGTGGAAGTGGTCAGTTATGGGATCGAGAAACGACGGCTTGGAAAAATACTGAAGAATCAAGACGCAAACATCAAGCTAGCGACGTTGCAACAGCTTAAAAAAAAAGTTGATCGTTTTCCAATTTTTATGTCTTTTGATGGAAAGGAGCAACTTCTGCGTGCGCCAAAGATAGATTCAGGCTCAGGAAAAGGAAAACGTATTGCAGAAGCTGTTTACAATCTGCTGGTAGAGTGGCATATGTTGGATCACATACAAAGTTTCTCATTCGACACAATAGCGTCAAACACCGGTCGTTTAACGGGCGCATCACACAGTGTTGCCAGGAGCCTTTCACCCCTAGATTGGATTTCAAATCCCCTACAATTTTATTTCGAAAAACATACAAAAATTTCATACGGGGCAACTGAAAAGTAGTGCAACTGCAATGCAAGCTATTGCAACAGGGCTGAGCTGTTGGATGTCTTTAACAAGGGCAGAAAGTTGCTTCATAGTTCTCAATTGTCTAATGTGAAATGGACATTAAAATTAAGTCTTACTTTTGAAAGGAGGCTCCGTCTCTTACTTTTTGATATATTTTTGGGCATATCTTTTTTTCCATACTTTTTTCTTCTAAAAGATCAAAGAACCTTATACAAACAACGTTTGGTCTTTAACCTGAAAGGAAAGGGATAGCTAATTAGAGGAAGAATTGATTGGAACCATACGTGAATTATCGATTAGGCGGAACAAACTTGAAAGACAATTTGAATTGCTTACAACAGAGGCTAGTGTTATGCCTAAACCTCGGCAAGTATTTATAGCCCTCAGTTACTCCTATCCTTTAATTTAACATTTTCCACAATTTAGTTGTGGTTTGTTTGTTTCGATAATTCTTAAATGTAGTAAAGAACAAAGACATCGAAAAGAACCATGCCTGAACCCGGATTCGATCCGGGGACCTTTGAGTTGATAGTCTAGCGCACTCTTCACTAGACTACAAAGACCGACTTGCTTTGTTTTTAGTTTTTACACGGAATCAGTCCATTGTAAGTAAGGCGCGAAGCAAGTTTGAAGTGAAGTGGGAAATGATTGGTAATTAATTTTAAATGCTGCCAATTCAGCTGTTTTTATAAATAGTTGCTAAAATACCCAGGAAGTCAAATATATTCTTTCATTAAATTTTTACATTATTTTAAGGACAAGTAAGAAAACTTTATTTCCAAAGGTAAATTTTTCAAATACCCCTGAAAAACCCCTAAAAACATTAAATATCCCAAAAAAAAGCTATAAAGTTTCATTTCCCCTAAAATCCCTCAACACAGTTAAAAAACCTATAAATCTAGGGAGAAATCCCCAAACCTGACAACACTGACTAGAACTCTTTAGAACTCCCTAGAAGAGCTTTTTGAGAGGAACGTAATTTATTTGCCATGCCGGCATCATATTTACGAGCTGGTGTTATGGGAGGTATTCGAAACCAAATTCGGCGAAAATTCTGCGCCAGGTGTACCTATCTTTGACCGGTTCAAGGACGAGTGGGAAACAATTAAAACGAAAGCATACGTAGGGGGCGTAGAAGACGAAGAAGTTGCTGAACGGATTCAAGTGGCAATGCAAATTGAAATACGAGACTTTTATAAGCCTCAACTTAGTGAAAACCGACCACGTCGCAATTACGAATAATTCTTCCAGCTCATTCACCTAGACCTATCAGCCATGCTCGATGGATGGGTAAAGGAATCTACAGCCTGAAAATGTTTTTGTACAGAAAACATTTCAAAATGACTGCACGCGAACTGAATTTGTACAATTTGTACAACTAAATCTAAGTAAAATTCTGTATTACTTTTTGTTTCTAATACAATTTATACTAAATTCTAGTATATTTCGATTCGGTTCATATGTTTGTTAATCGCGTTTTTTATATGTGGGCCAATAGCTCGGTGGTAAAATTAGTGCGTTTACGAACTGAATGTCGTGCGATCGAATCTCGCAGTGTTTGTTATTTTTTTTTCAATTCAATTTCAATTTATTGAGTAAATATGTTATCACATAAGAATTATATTCTTTTGCATGCCGCAAGTTAAATGAATAATTTAACAACAAGATTATTAAATAAAATAATGAATAATGAATTAAAAACTTAAAATTATTAAAATGAGTAAATGAATGAATGGATAAATTTCAAATTATGAAAATAATATGCAACAGATTTTGAGAAACAAAAAAAAAATTTCTTAGAATAATAACTTAAAAATAATATTAAAAATGGATTACTTATTATTAATTATTACTTATTTGTAATAGTAATACATAAATCTAACAAAATTAACAATTTATGAAAAAGAAGAGGAAGAACAGTGGAAGAAAAAAGCAGATAGAGTTAAGAGAAATAATTAAAGAATAGACGCTTAAAGGCTTTTTGGTTGGAGATGACTTTAATGATATTTGGTAGAGAACTCCACAGTCTTACTTCACTGACGAAAAACAGCCTGCTTGAATTTTTCTAATAGTAGCTTGGAATCAATAGGAATACTTCTACTTGACCTGCAGAACTGAAGTTTTTCATTCAATGTGGGCAACGCGAGTAAATTATTTTATGCAAAAATATACAATTCCTTGCTTCGAGATAGCGAAATAAGCAGCGACCGAGTAGCTTAGTACGAAAGAAGGATACATGATCGAACCTCTTCAGTCCATAGACATAACGGGCAGGCGTTATTTAGAGCAACAAACACCTTGTAGAATGAGCGTGATTCTAGCTATAAACTACTTCTGAGTAAGTGATGATAGGCATCAACAGTTGTAAGACAAGTTTTCGTCTTGTTTCGACGAAAACATACGCTGAGGTCATTCTTAGGTTGCGAAGAACACAGTAGACTTTACTCACGCAGGAATTAATGTGATCCTCACTGTTCAGGGAACTATTTATTTTAAACCCAAGGTTAGATGCCTTAATAACTACTTTTAGCTCAACGTTATTGAGTAGAATTGGGGGTAAATCAGAATTTAAGGAGGGCTTTTCAGAAATCAGTAGAATGTATGATTTTAGGGGGCTTAGTTTGAGTTTAGTTTAGTTTTGAGTTTAGACCATTTAGCTACAGTATCTAAATCTTCATTTATTCTTATTCACAAATCTTCAATGCGACCGCTAGGTCTAGACAAATGTAACTGGAGATCATCCGCGTTCGCATGCATTGTGACATTTTTGCATATATCGAAAAGGTCATTGATGAACAAAGAAAACAAAAGTGGTCCTAGGACCGAGCCTTGGGGTACTCCAGTATTATTATTTTTGAATGTTGAGCTATTGAACCCTACTCTTACTCTCTGTGACCTTTCGCTTAAATAACTTTTCAATAGCCGAACTGAAGTATCGGAGAATCCAAAATTGAACTTTAGTTTTTTACATAAAATACTATGGTTTACTGAATCAAAGGCTTTGGAAAAGTCCAGTAAGCAGAGTAAGGTCAGATGTCCCATATCAAAGGGTATTCTAACATCATCCATTACTTTAACCATTGCAAAGAAGCAGCTATGGCCCGGCCGGCACTCAGATTGAAAGTGAAGATTTTTAATATTTTAATCCAAGCTTGTGCTAAATTTTAAACCAAAGCTGTGTTAAAACCATTTTTTAGTATTTTGCAAATACTAGATTTGAAACCAAAGCTGGTGTTGACTTATATGTAGTACTGAAAAGTTTCAATTTTAGTAAAAGATTACTAACCGTTTAAGTGGACCCAGAAATTTGACAGATAGATGTTGAAAGAAAATGTGGGGGCTATAAAATAATAGGACCCAATCATAGATTTGATCCCTGTTAGTGTCACCCCAGGGTGAGGTATTAACTATTTTCAGTAAATATTTGCCAAATTATCCAACTTTGGGGTCGGCGCGGCAAGGGTTACCCCACCCGATCGGAACCAAATTTTGGCTTAATCATTTTTTGTGTAACTTAACAAAATAAGTCTTGATAATCTTTCATTATTTATTTTTTAATACTACACTAAGACACCAGGCTAAGCTATTAACTGTTTTCGGCAATTTTCTTGGGGGTCCCAAAAGGCTGACTGAAAGTGGATGGATATGTTTGGAAGAAATTTTGGTAGAATTAACAATAGAACCAGCTCATACATTTTACTTTTCTAGATGTTAATTCGGGAAGGATATACCTATTAGACAAAAATTTTTGCCCAGCTATAATGACAAGTGAAGCTACGAAATGACAAAGTTTGTGTTAATTCTTATGCGATAATAGTAAAGAGCTAAGGTTTGTGTTTGCTTTCAAGTACACAAACTTCAACGCTACAAAAATGGCAAGCGAGTACTGTCATTTACGCTATGCATCTTTATTGTACTGTTTTCTCAAATCTACGCTACAGTGCCTTAACATACGCTAAGCTAGTTTTTATTTTTGTTTACTGCTGTACAGACAGACAGTTGGTCGAATTACGACCGCTGGCGATACAATTGTAAGTAAAAAGCTGAATTGCCAACAGTAAAAAATGTCATTTTTTTACTTTTGAAGTGCTGTGCACTCGCATTAAAAGAAACGCCAAGCTAACATATTTTCTAAGAATTTCCTTCTCGTCGATTTATTTTGACATAATCCTTTATTATTTGAGAATTTTAGTTTATTTTCTAACTTAATAAATACTGTTATTGGTCGTGGGTTTAATGTCGATCAGAACGGTTCAATTTTGATTCAGTTCAAGATTGAGTGAGTTTATAACAAAACAAATTAGCATTTACATAAAAGCAAAAAATTTAAATAGTTTAATATATATGTATATATAGA
Source organism: Dichetophora obliterata (assembly GCA_963920525.1). Taxonomy (NCBI): domain Eukaryota; kingdom Metazoa; phylum Arthropoda; class Insecta; order Diptera; family Sciomyzidae; genus Dichetophora; species Dichetophora obliterata. Next base: position 314,240,250 of record OY986435.1, on the reverse strand, counting down.
GATTGGATATACAGACAATGTTGCTTTAGCAATGAAAGTGGGCTGTCGTGAATCTTCTGTAAGACAATTCTAGGAAAAGTGTCTGGAAAGGGCTGTGGTCATCCAAGAAAGACAAATGAGCTACAAAACAAGGATATAGTGCGTTTTAATTTTAAGAGATCAAAAAAACTTCACCAAAAATTGCTGCAGAATTAAGACATATGATTTCAGATGAATTGATTCAAAACACTGTAAAGCATTCTGCGTTTGTTATGGTTTCGGGTGCAATCAATCACAAGCTGTGGTGTTGGAAAAATTCTTCTTTTAGAAGGATCTGTGAACTACTCAGCTTACATAGACATTAAATATAGAAGCGTTTTTCCATCCATGAATATTTTATCTGAGCGGATTTCCAATGTTATATTTTGGAACAATTTTGCTCCACGTCATCGCTCAAAAACGGTTGTTATCCCAGACATGATTTTTTAATTTTTTTCAAAAAACTTTGACTTCTTACATCGTTAAATCTTCGTAGGTAACGGAATATAAACAAGTTTTGGGGACACAGTCATTACCGTAGCCCGGAAACAGTCCTAACTTGAATCCCATTGAGTACGTTTGGGGCATTATTAAATTAAAAATTCTACAAAATAAGCCATCAACTACGCCAAAGCTAAAGGTGTTTATGATTATATCCATCTAGTATAATAATATTTCTGAAGATTTAGTAAAGACATTGTATGAAAGCATGTCTTTTCGAGTAGAAAGTGTTATCAAAGCAAAAGGCGTGCACAGGGTAACTAGCGGGGGGTAAGGGGTAGGCTACCTCCTTACTTTTTTAGAGTCGGCCTAAGTGTTATTTTTTACTAAAATTTTTTAAAAATTTTGATTTTTATAAACAATAATTATGAACGCATCAAAGCCAGTCGTTCCTTTTATTGCCATTTTCACAACAAAAACCAACTTTTGTCGGCTTTTTTATTTAAATTCATACCCAAAACTATCTGCAGTCGGCCAATTCACTTTTAGTCGTACCTTAAACAAACTTCACTCGGCTAACTCACTTTCAGTCGTTCCTTAAACGACCTTCAGTCGGCCAACTCATTTTAAGTCGTATCAGCGTTGAATTGTTGTAAACGCATCCAGTGTTCTTTGTGACAAAATGCAGAAAAAGTTCAGAAAAGTAGTATAAATTTTGTTAAAAAAGTACGGAAATAGTAATGCAAAGTAATGTAAAAGAGAGCAGCGGACCAAATGGAAAAAATCGATCATTTTTAGTCCAAAAATAAAAACCGAAAATGTTATTTTTGTTTGACCATTACTATTTTTATATCTGAGCAAAAACTTGAAAATCATAAAATAATGTTTAATGCTTAAATATTTGGATATAGCTTAATGAAAACAGTCCCTGATACAAATACCTTGTCAAAAAGTTGAAAAAAAGTGGAATAAAATAAACCCAAACGAACAAAAGTTTACTCAGTCGCCACACATATTCCCCTTTTTAAAACCTAATTTATACATTTTTGTAGAACTTTCTGAGATTGAAATTTTTATCCAGAAACACCCAACATTTGTAATAAAAAATTTAATGATCGAAATCAACCAACATATTTAAAGAAATTTTCTTAGCTCAAGAACTCTAATTTAAAATCTTTAATTTCATAGACTCAACATTTTAATTTAAATACAATTATAATAAATAAATAAGTAATAAATTTAAAGGATTTAGTCAAACTATTGAAAAAAAAGTCCGTTTTAACTTTTTAACTCGAGATGATGGCAAAAAGAACATCATTTTCAAATCTGCATTCAAAATACATTTAGTTTTAAAGCATCGCTTTATGTCATTGTTGATGTTTTAAACGAAATTTCCCAAAGCTCTAAGAAAATTGACAAGTGGGCTCGAAATGCTGCATATTCGCTATCAAACCAACTCATTTCTGTGGACTTTATTATAAGTCTTGTTTTTATGAAAAATGTGCAAGTAAATATGAAACTCCTGCCTGGATCTCTTAAAGCCGTTGAACTGAATGTTTTAAATGCTATGAAATTTTTTTCTTGTACCCATATTTCATTAGAAAAAATAAATTCGGACTCTGAAGGTACGGATAACCTAATTAGTAGTGCTTTTGCATTGTTAACATCTTCTAATGTTGATGCTGAAAAGGAATTCTCAATTCGCCATCGCCGTCGTCTTGCGCCGAAACGTTTGAATGATACCAATGCCAACGCGGCTTATTTTTCGATTAACTGTTTTTATAGAAGAGAATTTAAACTGGTATTGGATAAGATAACCTCATTGATGCGAGATCAATTAAGCAGTTGCTTAGAAACAATAAAGCCTCTGTAATTTAAATTTTAAACTCTTTAATCCAATTCAAACTTCTACTAACTTGACCCAAAAGCAAATTCTAGAATCAATAAAATTGTTACCAAAAAATTGTTTGTTGGATTCACTTCAATTGAAAGCGGAATTTGAAGTATTATATGATCTATGCGAAGGCGTATAAACTCTATCGGGTACAGCTAATGTTTCAGAATGCATTAAAAAATCTCTTCCTGCAGTTAACAAAATGTCGCGTTTGCTGTGCACAGTGCCTGTTACTGTTTCAGGAAATGAGAGAATGTTCAGCAAATTAAAATTAGTTAAAAATTATTTAAGAAACACGCAAAGTGACTCACGTCTTAATGACTTATTAATACTTTCATCGGAAAAGGACATAGTTGATCGCATGAACTTAGATAATATCGCGCAGCAATGGGCTACCTTAAAAAAAAGAAGAATTAATATTTAAATGTTATACTTAAAAAGTAAGTTTTGTATTTTTTATTTAAAACACTATTTTTTTAATTAATTTAAAAAATTAAAAGAAAAAATGTAAAAGAAATTGAAAACCTTGAAACTATGAATTCTTAAAACAAAAACTAAAATAATTTTTTAAATGCTGATTCGATAATGTTGAAATACTTTTATTTTATTTTCATTGATAGAGGGAACGATATGAAAACTGCGTTTAAGGGAACATCTTCACTTGAAAAAGATCGAAAGATTGAAAATTCTTACTATATGTGGGTTAAAAATTTCAGGGTTTCTTAAAACAGTACCAAAGGTTAACGAAAAAGGCCGTTTGAGCTGAAACTGTTTTGCATTATATTTATTATTATAAAATCTAAGATTATTACCTACAATCATCTATTAAAACCTAAAACTCGAACTTTTAGAGCGTAAGAAATGTAAAAGTTGGGTAATTTTTCAATTTTTGTTTTGAAAATGGCGCCAAATACCTGTTGTATGAGGTTTAGTTGGCTAATTATACGTAAAGTTATAGTTTCAAGTATTATCGTTTAGATTAACAAAAAAAATTTTCAGTTACCTGTTGTAAAAGCTGAGAAATCGTTGCCACCTTTTTGGATTCATAAAATTATGTCCAAATGTATAAAAGGCCAAACCAAAAAAAAATTCAAAACTTACTTAACTATATGTATTTTGATGTACACAAGTTTTTTTTCATCATTAAAAAAAAAAATTTTTTAGTAAAAATAATTACAATGTGGTTTTCTTAGCCGTTCAAATTAAAAATACCCCTTAAGATTTATTTATATTGATCGAACGGATGAGTAACTTTATATAATTCAACTATGTTGTATTTAAAAAAAAGTCTGGACTTACGGGTATCCAGTCGGCCAAAATACATTGATATCCCGCCAATCAAAATGGCCTCGGTATGCCCCTGGGCGCGCATCCTTGTTCCTAAAGTATGTTTTTTTAACAGAATGTTTTACTACTTTCATTTATAACTAAATTACACATTATATACTACAAATAATCTTTTTTTGTTTCATAATTTTTTTTTCGTAGACAAGCTGATAAATTTGAATACAAAATTGAGTTCTGGTCAAGATTGTTGTTCCATAATAGAATCCAGATCGATTTTTTTTTTAATTGGCGTGTTAAGGTTTTTCAAGACGCAATGTTGCAGAATGTGTGTTAAAATTGCGTACGGATTTTGGAAGACGAGAAGCACCGTCAGCTCCGTATGTTCGTTATCTTGTGAAGAAAGCGAAAGAAACTGGCATCCTCATCGATAAACCAAAGCGTGAAAAGCCAAAAGCAGTGCGTACACCCGAGAATATTGCTGCTGTGGCAGAAAGTGTGCGTGAAGCGCCATCAACATCAATTCACCGTGTTTCTCAACAATTGAACATTTCGGAGACATCATTGAGACGAATTTTGCATAAAGACCTTGGTATGACGCCATACAAAGTCCAATTGGTTCAGGAGTTGAAGCCAACTGACCATCCAATGCGTTTTCGCTTCGCTAAGTGGGTCTGCGATCGATTTACAGAAGATGCCGATTTTGCCAAAAAATCATCTTTTCAGATGAAGCTCATTTTGATCTTGGCGGTTATGTAAACAAACAAAATTGTCGCATTTGGGGCACAGGAAACCCGCACGCATACATTGAAAAGCCGTTGCACCCAAAACGAGTCACTGTTTGGTGCGTATTTTGGTCCAGAGGCATAGTTGGGCCATTTTTCTTCGAAAATGAGCAAGGAGTGGCCGTTACAGTCAATGGCGATCATTATCGGGCCATGTTGAACGAATTTTTGTTCACAAAAATTGAAGAGGAGGATATTGGCAACATTTGGTTTCAACAGGACGGCGCTACTGTGGTGCCACACAGCCGAAGCTACACTCGATATTTTGCGCCCTGTTTTTGAAGATCGCATTATCAGCCGCAGAGCTGATGTCGTTTGGCCACCTCGGAGCTGCGATTTGACACAGTTGGACTATTATTATAAGATAAGTGTTATGCCGACAAGCCAGAGACAATTGACGCTTTAAAGGACAATATTCGTGAAGCCATTGGTGAAATACAGCTGCACACAATTGATAATGTGCTTAAAAATTGGACCGATCGTGTAGGCTACTGCATAGCCAGCCGAGGCAGCCATTTGAATGAAATTATTTTTCATTATTAACCGGAAGGATTGTACTTTCAAATAAAAAAAGAAATTTGAGAAAATATTCAGTAGTTTTTTTTAAAGAATTTTCAAAAAAAAAAGTTATTTGGCAGACCCTTTATAATACATTTCATACTAAAGTTTATAAGATTTATTTTTGTGAAATTTTAAGAGATTTTACCGTTTTGAAAAGTTATACGTGGTTTTTCCCAATTTGGCTCATTTTCGAACTTAATCTTAATCGATTCAGGAGGTGATGCTGGTCCAGAGTACATATACTTTCCTATACCTGCCACGCCTATTTATGTATGTTATAAATGGTCAAAGTTAATATACCCACTGCGCAGTACACGCAGGGATATAAAAAATATAGAGTAGGAACAAGAAAAAATAATCTGAAGTTCTAAGAACATGCTTCTTGGAATAAGCAATTTTTTCATAAAAACATCATTTACATATTTTCTCGATAACGAAAGCCTCAAATTATGCTTGATCATAGACTCAAACAGACGAAGTCATAGACTTCTACTCAGATTTGTAGTATGATCTGAAACCAAACATTGCATTTTACCATCAAAATTCTCACGCTTCACTTTTAAACCCCAACTCAGGGTCAATAACCACACAACACTGTATCTAGCCCAAGATCATAGTCATACTTAAGGATACATGCTTCAACGATATTGAATATTATCGAATCCAATATCGCGCAACCAGCAGCTGAAGAACAATACAACTTCACCTGATTCCCTCATTCAGTCACAATTGATTTCACTTCACTTGCGATAAAAGGATCAATTACTAAAAATTTCCAGACAAGTGCATATTACACCGAGGATCAACTTGTTAGTACAAGAAGATCAACGAACGTCATTAAAGCGTAATGAAGGACAATTAAAAGGAAAAACTTAAGTGAAATTAAATAGCTTTGGAATTGATAACAAAGCGCGAAACTAATTGTTGGTATGAGAAGAGAATTTCAGAGAAATTCTTTAAAAATCTTTTTCTTCATTTTTCGTTGAACGTTTTTTATTCTATAGAAGGGTTTCATAGGATTTCGATCAATTTAGTCTTCCAAAATCTTCAATCTTAATTGTTGGCATAAAAGGATTTGCTAGAATCTATGATTTCACATATGAATCAATTTGGAATTTTATCCGCTGAAGTGGGCGTGCTTCACCCAAACATTATGAGGATCGGAATGAAATGCATGTGTGTATGTGTATGTGAATCGTATATTATTTTGAATTTTTTTTTTAAAGACACAAAAGAAACCCTCATCATTTCGTTAACAACACAAACACAAGTTGAATGCAAAGCGTTATCAGCGGAATGATCACCACCAGGCTGGATCGACTAGTGATCTTAGTGATCCTGGCAAGCTAGCTACCAGAGGAGCTCAGAACTTGTCAACATTTGGCTGATGTTAATCAACATTTAAGTGCGAAGTGCGGGACTTTTCAACATTAATTCAAACCGCAAATAACTCCAAATACAGGGTAACTCCAAAACTGATTCACTCTCATAAGCCATACGCACGATCAGTCATCAAAGATTTTGCTATTATGACGGCATTTCTTTTGCCTTGCCTATCAAATAACAATTTTGTGAGAAGCACGGAGCTCAGTTCTGATGACTCAAAATTTTAACGCGAATCTCTATCAGTTCAGCTCGATCAGCATGTAATCCCGAAAACGAATACGCAAGCAAACGTAAAAAAAATACGCACAACAAATAAATCTTACAGTGAAATGATACACAATTCGTGCATTGATCGAATGTCCTTTTTTCCATTTTGGTTACTTCTTTTTGGAACTACTCTGAATGATTTGATACGATTTTGATTGGTATTTAATAATAAAATAAAATGGCACATGCAACAGCTTTGCGCTGCTGGCACAATCATTGCGACAGGTTCTGTTCATATTGAACAATCACAAAAGGACATTTTTTCTTTATATCTTCTTTAATTTCTTCCCTTTTGTACCAGTCATCATGTCAGTCACTTGAGTTCTGAGTGAGCAAAAAGGGTAACCTGCTTGCCGCCTCGAGTTTCGTTGGAATTTTTGCAATCTTTGGCAGTATCTGATGGTTCGACAGCAACAACTCTCTACTCGGAACGCACACGTTATTTGTGTGCCACAATTTCTGTTCGTCAAAGAAGGGGTTGTTGAAAAAATTTGCTGCGTGTTGAAAGAACCATATCGTGAAGGAGTTCAAGTTAATAAAAGGCACAACTATTCCCTTGATTCCTCTTTAGCGAGTAGACTGAAAAATTAGACGAATTGTTTTTCCTGTCAATTATTCTTAACACTTGTAAGTGTTGCTGCAAATTTATTTGGAATGGAAGCCAGGAAGGATTTGTCTTATTCTTCAGCATGAATTGCAGATTTTTTAATACATTTTTTCAAGAATTAACTTTTTGTGACTTTTGTTTTTCTTATCATCTATTGCTAAGCCGAACTTCCGGCAAACGATTTTTTCAGAGTCATATTTTTGCACAATAATCTAATTGACAGTGTAAAAAAAGAATTTATATGTATCTTTCGGTTAAATATTGTTCAATATTTGGTTGTTTAAATTAAGTTAAAGACTTTTTTTAGATATATTAACTTTTAAGTAATTGAACACAAGTAATGGTTTAATTTTAAATATTTTATGAAGTTTAGTAAGGATAAGATTTTAGACTATCGTCCATTTCACATTGAAGTTTAATATCTCTCCGATTTGGCTCTTACTTTTTCCGTGGATTGCACAGTGCATCGTGTAGAACATGCTAGTTAGACAAAATGATGTTCTTGTATTTTTTCATTGCTGCATGCATATCGATTATTTTAATTGTTAAAAATTTTAGTTAGCGGCACATCCGAACCTTAGATACCCCACCCCCTACCCCCCGCACTTAATGTGTGCTTTACATAGCAGATGGTTACTTTTATTTGTATTACTTTAGGTTTTATCAAAGTGGTTGTTATAAAATTCTTTTAATTTGTGTTAAATATGAGTAAGCGTGATTGTTAACATATTTTACCCATCTATATCTATATCTTTATCTATATCTATATCTATATCTATATCTATATCTATATCTATATCTATATCTATATCTATATCTATATCTATATCTATATCTATATCTATATCTATATCTATATCTATATCTATATCTATATCTATATCTATATCTATATCTATATCTATATCTATATCTATATCTATATCTATATCTATATCTATATCTATATCTATATCTATATCTATATCTATATTTATATCTATATCTATATCTATATCTATATCTATATCTATATCTATATCGATATCTATATCTATATCTAAATCCATATCTACATCAATATCTATATCTATCAGCGCCGTCTTAAGGTTTTAAGGGGCCCGGAAACAATTTTTCTCTGAGGCTCCTTTACCAAAAAATATTTCAAAACTACTCTATCGTATTGCATCATAGATCGCGTCAGTGAGAAGCAAATGAAATTCACGCGGAGTCAACTCGATTGCAAGCGCGTCGGAAGCTAATTTCATCTGGGGGGGCAGTACAAATGGGGGGGTAGTACAAATGGTGGTGCAAAAAAAAGTTCACCAAAATTTCTTCAAAGAAACATGAATGTGAATAAACAAATTTTTTATTTTAGTTTAAAATAAAAAAAATATAAAAATATATAAAAAATATTAAAATTTCATTATTTTTAAAAGTTCTTCCAATTTCGATATTAGAGATAATTCTTTAAAGGATCTTTCATATGGTAATATGAAAATATAAGAAATAATAGTTGCTTTTATAAAGCAAGACTAGGTATATCTTTACATGGTTTAAATGCAATAAGGTACAAAAAAATATATCAATTTAAATTATTCCAAAATGTTTCTTTCTGTCCTTGCGAGAAACAAACTCTTTCACCACCTCCATCGAATTCAATTCTTCGGTTTTATCTTTGTGAATGTGTATAAGTGCCGCATGAGTGAGTCGTTTCTGTTTCATAGTTGCTCGAAGATACGTTTTAAGTCGTCTTAGTGCACTAAAAGAACGCTCAGATGAAGCTGCTGATGCAGGCACAGTCAAAAGCAAAGCAATAAGTTTTTCAACTTAATTTAATAGTTTTTTACAGTAACCGAATTTTTCGCAAATTGGGATACAATGTCACTACAATTTCAAGGTGTTTGGCCAGGCAATTGCTTCAGCAATTTCACCTGCAAAAAAGTCATCTGCATAAAGATCAAGTTTTGTTTTCAGATTTTGTTCAGAAGGCACTTTTCCGTTGAAGGCTTCGATTAAAATATTTCCCAACGATTCCAGAGTGTCAAGATCTGTTTAAATGTACAATAAGATTTACAAAGTGCCAGTTTACACTAGCTTCACTCAACCGACTCACCGAATGTTAAATCAAAGTGAGTCGGTTGAGTGAAGCTGGTGTAAACTTGCAAAAATAAAAAAAAGTAAAATATCAACCTGTTTGATCGAATCTAGCCGTTATCTCATTTGAGAGAAGATCTAAAATTTCGAAATAATCTTTTCGTAGCCGATCATATAATGGCAACTGTACTGAAGGAACCGGATTTGGTGTTTCTTCAAAGCGTCGAGGTGGATTTTAATCAGCTAATTCACAGTAGGGGCTTTCGCATGGTCCAAAACATTGGACTAACATGGCAGATTGTACAACATGTAGTACCATGCGCAAGCTAAAACGATAGTCGAAATTTTTGGTTTTTTCTGCCGATTGTACAATATTGTACAACTATGTAAAATTATTGCTCAATTGTTAGGGCATCTAAAAGTTGCTTAGCTATTAGCCGGATGTGTTCTGCTTGAGAGCTTGCAATTAATGATGTTGCTTTAAAAGTTGGATCGTTCAAACGCTTAATCAAATAGTCATATTAGTTTTCCATCTAACTTATCGTACAACATGTCGTCCAATATGGAAAGCCCCTAAGAACATGTCAAATTTTTTCTTACCAGAGTTGCAAAATTAACAAGCATTAAGCTACATACTTAAGGGTGCTTTTAAACTGAAGTGGTGGGTTTGCAGTAGAAACTCTACATTTTGTTCTATCCTTTTGCAAACACAGAGAAAGAAAATGGTTATCCGCAAGCATGCTTATGAAGAAGAGAGAAAGAAGAGGAAAATATATAATACAAAAATATTATTGTTGTAAAAAAAACTGATATTTTAAATAACTTTTGAAGTTTTCATTTTAAATTGTTTATCTAGCTAAAAAAGTGGGGGGCAACTGCCCCCCTTGCCCCCGCTTCCGACGCCAATGCTCGATTGTTCTTCACGCGTCTCTCTTGCAAGCAGAGAATACATATAATCTACAAAAATTTCGAAAATGGGCTGAAAGCAGTAAAAAAGCAAGGCGTGACCACACTTGCAAGTGAAAATTTTCTACTTGCATACTCTTAGGATAACCAGAAAACTTAGATTATGTTGATCTCCTGTTTGATTTTGAACAGATCGATAAACGATTGCAGTTGCAAATTTTGTATAATCAAACGTGTCCTGCAGCGCTAAAAGCAAGCAGTTAGTGTCAATTTTGTAATTTTATGTTGGAGAAAATTTAACAGTCATACAAATTTTCCGTGCGTGTGAAGAGTTTCAAAGATTTGAATATGATTTTTAAACTGATTTCAGACAAGCTATAAATTTCATCAGCACGCTATTTTTGAGAGTGTTGAGAACTTTTGAAGCAATTTATTGAGCGATATTTAGTAGTGATTCCTCAACAGTGTGACAATGAGTTGGGAGCGGAAATATAGAAGTGGTACCCAAAAACGGAAAGACGTAGCTAAATTGTATTTGTTTGCTCAGCCACCTCAAATTTATGCTAAAACTCAGCAAAAACTAATCAAAATTCGCTATTTCAATTTATAATAACTAAGCAAATATTTTCTTGAATTTAGTAAAAATTTGCTTTTAGTTCATAATAACTTAGCAAGCTTTTGCTTGAATTTAATCAAAATTTTTGCTTTTTCCTTAATACACGAGGAGTGATCGCAGTTTAGCAATATTTTTCTAAAATCACATTGTGATTGAGCAAATTTTTTGCTGATTTGCTTTAAGCAAAACATTTGCTTGATTTCAATCAAATTATTTTTCTCCGTGTAGAGTTTTAACATATTAACAATCGGAGTACAGTGAAAATACTTTTATTTCCTTTTGTTTCTTTTGACTTCAGTTTAACTCTCCGTGTAAATGTAGGTCTGTTGAAATGTTAAAATTTCGACAAGCAGTGCTTAAAAAATATTGATGGACTACATTTCTGAACGGAGCATACGAAACGATTTCTTGAGAATGATACATTTAGATTTTATTTTCACCATCGAAACAAGTCGTTTTTGTTCTTCGTATGTCATTTGTTTTGAAACCAAAATGCATCTGATGTGTTCAGTACGTCTGGATCTCAGCGCTAGCGCGAAACTTTGCAAATCCTTGATATCCTTCGAATTCTTGAGAAATTCGAAGACGGAATTCGATACTATATTCGATACTATATACGATCGAATTTTTTAAAGATTGATTTCACCGATATTAGACGCTTTGGATACTAATATAAATAAACGTTGTGCTCTTATTATCATTTGAATGATAATTTTTCTTTTCTCACACATTTAAATCGCATGACTGATGAAGAAGTTTTTGGTGCTTAAAACGAAATTGCATCAATTTTATCAAAAGACATTAATGGAACTGAATTGATTGGTAAATTTCAGTTCGATATAATTTCAGATGATTCAAAACAATCTCTTAAGTCAATGTATCAGACAATCATTGATGAAGCATTATTATTAGTTTTTCCAAGCATCGAAATAATTCACAGAATCTACTTGTGTTTATTTGTTACCAACGTTTCTGACGAACTTTGTTTCTCAAAACAATAGTAATAATGTCTGAAGATAAATTGATTGCACTTTCTCTCTTTTCAATTGAAACTGATATTGCTTTCTATATAGAATTTGCAATTTTTTTGCAAATTTTTCCTGAAATTTCCGTGGCCCCCTGAAGCTCGGGGCCCGGAACACTCGCCTCACTCGCCTCTCTGTTAAGACGACGTTGATATCTATATCTAGTTAGTTAGTTAGTTAGTTAGTTAATAGTGGGCCCATGTGCACCACGACCCATAGGATCTATTGCGCATGCCCTTAATTAACACTACAGATTTAGGCTTTTTATATATTTTAGCACTGTCTTTGGCTTGGTTTTTCAAATTGTGGACGGAGGCACTCCATTTTTTTCCCTCCAAAATCGAGGCGTCTTAGGCTATGGGTTGCCGGACATTCACATATAATGTTTTCGGGGGCTTCTTCTTCCTCCTCGCATAGTCTGCAGACGTCTGATTCAGAAAGACCCATATTTTTAAGATGGTATCTGAGTGAGCAGTGACCTGTGAAAAAACTGGTGAGAATTCTAAGGTCTGCTTTGGTAAGCTTGAGTAAATCTCTGGATTTTGGTTTACTTGGAGTTAAAAATTTCTAAGATTGCCTTCGTCCATTAGTTGTTCCAGTGGCACTGAAATTTCTTATCTTCCCATATTCTAATTTTTTCTAGAATGTAGCCTTTGCTAAGCTACAGAATGGTTCAGGTCCTATAAGAGTTCGAGACGCTCCTCTTTTGGCAAGACAGTCCGCCCTTTCGTTGCCCTCGAATCCTTCGTGACCTGGAATACACCATAATTCTATTTTGTTGCTTTGTCCCAGCGTATTTAATAGCTCTACGCAGTTGGACACTAGTCTTGATTCAAGTTCGTAGGCTTGAATGGCTTTTAAAACTTGCAGAGACATTCTCTGACACAAACTTTAATGGCATATACTTCCGCCTGGAATATTGTCGGCGTTTATCCCATTGGAAGAGCTTTTTGGAACTTGGGACCATATATCCCCGCTCCCGTTACTTCATTTTCGAATTTTGACCCATCACTGTACCATATCTGTGAGCCAGGATCAACTGTGAAGCTATCATTCCTCCATATTTGCCTATTAGGCAAAACGACCTTGTAGCGTTTTGAGAAGTTTACCTTCGGAAGCATCCTATCGGGGATTTTTAAAAAGGAGTAATTTTTGAAGGTTTTTAGTATCTACATGTGACCCGTAAAATTCCCTGCCTTGTAATCACCGATTTCCTCCATTCTTAGTGCACTTAGACATGCCTCTTTTTCGATAATGATCGTTAAAGGGGGTAGCTCTATTATTACATTCAGATCTTCAGATGGGCACGTTCTCATTGCCCCAGTGATACTAATGCACGCCATTCTTTGCAGCTTTGTCAGTTGATAAGCTGCTGTGCGCTGTTGGACCTTGGGCCACCATGCAAGTGCTGCATACGTAACCATAGGTCTCACAATTGTTGTAAACGTCCAATAAATCATTTTTGGTTGAGGCCGCACATTTTGCCATGGAGGCGTTGACAGGCAAAAAGGGCATGTGTTGCCGTGCCTGTAATTGAATCTAAGTGGCTGTTCCAACGGAGCTGCTTGTCAAAAACCACTCCTTAGTACTTGATCCCATTTGAAAAGTCCATAACTTTTCCATCCAGGGTTGGTCTTACCAGATCTAGGCTCCTTTTCCTGGAGAAAGGTACCAGAATAGTTTTGTCAGGATTTATGCTTAACCCTTTTTCCTTACACTACTTTGAAGTTATACGGAGGGCACTCTGCATTCTGTCCGATATCGTCGGTTCATGACTGCCCAGACTTGAAACAACCAGATCATTCGCATATCCTCTGGTGTCAAAACCCTGGTTGTTGAGACTTGCGATAAGTTCGTACCCCTCCTTCGTCGTCCGCAGAAGAGGTAAAAGTACCCCTCCTTGAGGGCATCCTCTAGTGGCAGTAATCGTGTTACGTATTCCACCAAGCTCCAACGTTATTATTCTGCTTTTCAGCATTAGAATCCAGTGTATTATTAAAGATGGTATATTTTTAATCTGCATTGCTGCTTTGATCGCATTGTATAACGTGTTGTCTATATCTATATCTATATCTATATGTGTATCTTTATCTACATCTATATCTTTATCTATGTCTACAGCTATGTGCAAAATAATAGTAGGTTGTGCTTTTATATTCAGACAGGTTTGAATAAATAACACTAGTCTGCAAATTTCGGATCCGGTAAACTCATTATCATTCCTATATTTGCTCATTTTCCAAAAACATCTGTAAAATTTGCCAAAAATATACCTTTACAGATTTTCAATATTATCTGAAAATTTAATAATAACTAAAGAGCTTATAGTCTTAAAAATGAGAAGGTTCGCAGAAAAAATACGATTTCCACAAAACGATTAACGATAATCGATAAAAAACCTATCTGCTTAAAAACATGACTTATAGCCTTATTCTGGTGATTGGCAACAGTAACTTCATTGACAAGCTAATCTATTAAGTGCTATTTTTTTTTTGGTCCATTCTGTTGGAAACTTCCAAAATGTTTAGCAACATTTTTTTATTGTGTTGACAGTTTTTTATCAATTTATTAGCTTTTAATTACATTTAAGAATAAAAAATCTGTACAGTTGTCAATAAATTTAGAATTACCGAACACCAAATACAAATATCAACTACCAAAATAAGGCTATTAGTCCTAAAAATAAAAAGAATATCTCAACAAAAGAAGTTATTTCAAACTTTAAATCTTAGTGTTCATTCTCTAGAGATGCAAAATGTTAAGCAATCAAAACAGATTACATAAGGTCTATTCACAGATACTCGTAAAAGAAAATCATTATGCAAATTTTGAGTTTCACCAAATTGCAGGATATCAAAAACCGTTTCTTCAACTTCCGGGAACAGCTAACTGAACATCATAATCATCAGAGCAATGAAGATTAAGCAAACACTTCAATCCGTTGACGACTGCACAAAATGAACTAGATTTCTGAAGAATTGACAGTGGCAGGAAGTGAAACGACTAACTGCCGAACCACCAAAAACAAAATCATGTCAAATGCTAAATAAATACAACAACATTAAAACAACTTCAAAGCCAAAAACAAGAAAACTATTAAAAGACGATCTGAAAGTGGATCCCAGGAAATGAACCATTACGCAAAAGTACGCAATTACTTGGGAAAGAGCCGCTCTGAGTACTGTTAAAAATCGGGGGGAAAGCGGTTGATTGTTTTGTCTATTCGAATGCAACAAGCCAAAGCGTCATCATTTCATCATTAAATCAAAAGAACGAATCGTCGAGTGAAAGATGCGCAATACGATATCATGGAATCATTTCAATTGGCGCAAAAGGAAGCGCTGCAGCGCTTCTCCATTGTTCACTCCGGTGGCAGCGAGGTACAAAGTTGAGCAACTTTACCGAGGTGACATCGCGTAGAGTATGTCTTTTTTTTTCCCAGAGACACACGTGCAAACCAAGTTAGTGAGGCAACCGAAACCTAGTGAGGCAGGCTTCTCACATTCAGTTGAGACGGAAAGGACAGACAAGCGGGACACACCTTCAAGTTTCGAGTCGTTCGTTGTTAACCTGATATCTCAGAAGTCTTTTCATCATTTCGATTATGAATTCCTTTTCTGAATGATGGCAGTGAAATAGAAGAGCAAAACATGAAATGCAAAGAGGAAACAAGTGATGAAGTCGTTGCTTCCATCTTATTTTTTTTTTGTCCATCATTTTTGTCCATTGTGTAGTATGCGGCAATACGTACTGCTTCTATCCCTAAGTATCCTTAAATACCCTGCTATTCGCGTGTATAATTCTTTTGTCATCGCTGTTCGCTTGTGTATTGGTTCTTTTGCCAGCCAAAATGACGAAACATAACTTAAGGACTTTTCTGTGCCTTTCAAGTATGTCTTTTAAGGAAAGTAACAAACAAAAAAAAAAATTGAAAAACAAACGAATTTTTTTATGCAAACTTTTTCAACGTATTGTTTTTTTCTGCTCTGTTTTAAGTCAGTTTCTTTAACTTTAACTGAAAGGATGTCCTGTTCAGTCCTATTGCTAGAATTGTGTTGTTTTTTTCTAATGTGTTCCTTTTTATTTTTTACTTATCAACTTTTTAATCTTTCTGCTATTTCTTTCGCATATCCTACATTTTAATATTTATCAGGAAGCACTGGCTGGGAGTGTCATCCTGGATTACTTGATTTGTTTATGAGATATGATAATATTGCGTAGTTTTCTCACGCCTTGTAGTGAGTTTCAGTTTGCAATGCTATGTTTATGAACAGGTTTCTAAATTTTTTATACGAAGTTGATTCTTGTGATGTATCTTTGTGAAATTTGCACGCATTTTTTGGGATTTTCTACACCTTTAAATATATTTACTCTGATTTTTGCAGTGATTTTTATATCAATGCCAAGATGAAATCTTTGCACATTGCATAATGAAAGAAATTGTTAACAAGTGTAAACATTTGATACACACCCAACCAGGTCCCAGGCTTTGAGGTCAAGTTCGAAGTTTTAAAAAAATTAACACAACTTACACCGTGTTAATTTTCTTCAGTAAGAGTGAAGAAAAACTTGGCATAAGACTTAGTGGAATTTGTAGACCTGGTAGAATGTAAGATAACTCCATACTTGGGTTTTTGAGTTCAACCTCAAATGTGGATATCCAAGCAACCGATTTTTGTGAGGTGCGTGTGAATTGATTTGTAAAAATCTGCTGTTTTTAAATATATGTAAAAATTGCAAACATTTTCTAAAAGCAGACTTTCTCAACGGTATGTAAAACCTTCTTGTATCTAAGAAATGTAAGGAATTGGAAAACTTACAGATGGAAATGATAAGAACTTTCACATTTTTTTTTTTAACTTTAAAGTTTAAAATTAAAAACAAAAATTTGAAATTTCATAAGGTTTTATTGGATCTGTAACTGTTACATCGTGTTATTAAAGCAACACTATTAGCAGCAAAAACATCTATTTTTAAATAAAATTTGATAAAATTTTTCTAATAGTTTGAAAAAAGATCTTTCTTGTGTCTAAAAATGAAATTTGAATTTTAAAAACATTCTCCATTTACTATACAAATATTGCTTGAAAACAATAAAAAATCTTTGCCCCGGTCTTTGATAGATTTTGATTTAATCGGCAATTTACTTACGGTACCCATTTCGACGAAAATTCCGAATTAAAATATTTTTCACATTCAGAGCTATGGAAAGTGAAATTGTCGAAATGACGTTCCATGCCTTATATATTAAAGTACATTTATTTTGTTTTATCACTTAAAACAAGCTTTTGAGCGGAAAACCAATGTCTTAGAGTGCTTAGATCATGATTTATTTCTACAGCTAGGTTTTGAAAAGAATCACTAGTGAAGATGCAAGCCATGTCATCAGTAAATGCTATTATTTTGCTAGAGAAATTAAGTGAGAAAATGGAATTCAAGCACTGAACCTTGCGGAACACCTCTATATAATAATACTAATATAATGAAAAATTCGGATTATTTATATTTAACACTCTAGTGCACGCATTATGATCTAGCTAAAAAAAAATTGTTGTTGGATTTATATTGGAAATGGTAGTAGTTCCGTTGATGGTAGTTCAAAGTAGTAGTTCCGTTTGAATTAGAAGCCATACATGGCTATTCGACGGAATGCGCGATTTTATGAGTTTTACCTGTACAATTGAAAAAAATCACATAAATAATAAGAAGCAGGCTATTAACTCTATTAAAAAAAAACAACACGCACTGATAAACTAAACTGAGATTTTCTTAGCAGCCGTGTAAGAAAAGAGGCAACAACACTCACACATTAACAAGCGTATACTAATGCATTTTAATAAGTGTTCTTGTTCGTGACTTTTAATATCCTTTGAAAATTCGAATTAAAAAATGAAAAGCCATATATGGCTTCATGTGCAGTAGAGGGTTAATAAATAAACATATTTTATAGCACAACTGCCATGCGCAGTAAGGTGGGTCACTCCCAATGGAAAATAAAAAAGTTTAAAAAGTCCGCCCCTCATTTGAAAGCTTATGTTGAGAGGATTTTTTTACCATAAAAAAAAAACTTTTTTTGTGGACCCAAAAACGGCCATATAGTCTTTTTTGTAAAACTTCGTTTAAGTTAACTTTTTTGTATAATCCAACGATAGATCTCAACAAGGACAACAATTCGGCCAAAAACACTTTTACCTCCAATTCCATCTTTGACTACACCCAGAAAAAAAAATCTGGTTAATTTAATCAAACTTTAACTAAATTGTAGGTTAAAATATGCCAACATGAATCGTCAAGTTAAGATTACCATATGCCATTCAGGGCAATTTAAGCTGTTTTTGTGGTTTAATGAAACTGACAAATGTGGTTATCTTCACCAGTATTTGTGGTTGAATCGAATTGAATCAGGTTAATTAACCAAATGTCAATGATGAGATTTTGGTAATGGGGTCAGGAGGGAAAGTGAGTGCAATTGCATTATGGTCACCTTATTTTTTCATCCCAAGTGATACGAAATTAGATTTGTTTAAGAAATTAAAAATGTATAGACAGGGCATTTCACCTACGTTATCCCGAGGTACCTTTTGCTACAAGCGCTAGAGTAGAATTTGACAGCTGGCAGGTTGTTTTTTCGCTATAAGCCTACCATGGTTTTTCCGCTATTTTCTACATGTATTTCTGTGAACCAGATCCGTTAGGTGAAACTAACGTTGATCAGGTTAGTACGATGCGGTTGGCTCTCCTAACCAAATTCATCAGGTAAAAATAATCAGGAGCAGGTAAGAGCATTTTTCCCTGAATGTAGATTTTTAAATTTTTCGTCTTATTTCCTCAGCACACAAAAAACTATAAATTTTTTTAAGAAAATAAAAGTTCATAAAAAAATCATTGTACTTTTGTCAAGAAAATTTTTCATTTCATTCATAGAGAAAAAAGTTACACCGATTTAACGTTTCGGTGAATTTTGTCTTTGTTTTTGCTCTTAAGCCTTTGGTTCATCTTCGTGTGGCGTTATTTGCTTTCGAAATGACTTCGTTTATTTTCAGTTTTGTTTGATAGTCTTCGGTTCATATTCGTTTGGCTTCTTTCTTTACACAAAATCTGTTTAGAATCGGTTCAGTCGCTCGGGCATTATTGATATTTAATTTATTGAAGCGCCCTCTGCCGAAAGTTTTTAACTAACAATACTATATCTTGTACTCCTGGGTTAGGAGAATCTTCCTACTAAATTTCATCAAAAGCACTCCATCAACCAGAATATTAAAATGCTATTTCTTTAGCCAGAAACATGGCAAAATTAGACAAGGTAATGTTAGGGAGAGTCGGTGACCGAAACTGTCAAAACGAAGTTGACATTTCATACAAAATCTGCAACCAATGAGAATGCAATTTTAAAGCAAAAATTGGCAGAAATACCAAAATGGCTGAGTTTGACAGTTATGGTCACTAAGAAAGAGAACACATTCAGCCCTAACACTACCTTGTCTAGTTCTGCCATTTCCACAAATATATTACATATAGCATAAAAAAACAAAAAACAAGCAAAACAGAAACTAAAGAAACTAAACAACCTCACGCACAAGCGAACAAATTATTTTCAGTGCCTTTAGCTGCTAAAATATCTGCTATTTCTTAGTTTGGAGAATTTTCACATAAAATTTCATCGAAATCAATGCAGTCGTTTAGCCAGAAACATATTGTATAAAAAGCCCTCTTACGGAATTTTTGTAGCTTTTGATAACCTTTATTCTACTGCAGGGTCAAGAGATCCTTCTTACCAAATTTCATCAAAACCAGGGGTTGAATCGGCTAAAGTGAGAGTTGATTGTCGCTTTTTGATAGTCGTTTTTGATTGTCGTTTTTGATTATCAACTCTTCGTTGCTCTGTGTTAAGCGATCACTTAATATTTTCAATACTCATTTCGGGCAGCTGTTGATTAATTGTTATTGTTTTCAATTTCTCCAAATTTTTCTTAAAAGTAAACAAAAATAATTAGCAATTTAATTAACAATTTAATTCGACTTATTTCTTAAATTTATTCTAAGAAGTCAAATTTTCTTAAAATTTTTATTTTCTCCATATCTCATAGGTTTTTAACACACTTTTGCATTTTGAACTGTTAATGTAAACGAGTTTGCAATTAACTGTCAGAAGAATATAGAATATAGCAACTATCACTTTAGCCGATACCACCCCAGATTGGCCGTTATATTCAAAATTAAAAGTTTCCCATAATTCAAAGTCTTAGAAGTATGTAGTTTATTTTTGTCTTCTCTTCGGACATTTTTGCTTACAACTACAATAATTTTTATTCAATTGACTTTTATCTTTTTGAGAATATTTAACGATGTAAAGCATTCCAAAAATGTACCAAAAAAATTAATTTATGGTCAGCGAAAAAGTTAAATGGAACCTTAAGGTTATAAATATCTGTGTATCTAATTACATAATGATTGATATAAAATTACGGCTGTAATCGTGATTACAAATGGGCAGATGGACTGATTAACAGACAGGCAAATGACAGGTTGTACAGACCGATAGACAAACCAGAAGATGATAGTGGTGAGTGATGTGTATTATTTTTTATGCCTACCATTCCTTCTTATATGAATTATTGAATTAATTATGTATGCTTTTAAATACGCTAAATTATTAAAAAAAACAACAATAAAATCAAACAAAAATGTGGAACTTTTTCCTGAATTTTATGCATCGATTTCTATTAACAATCGATCGTTTTATTTGAAAATTATCTTACTTAAAAATAAAAGTTTTAAATAAACATTTTCAGGCATTTTTAATTTTTTATGGCATTTCTTCTAAAAAAAATAACAATATTTTGCTAAAAGAACAAATTTTTCTTGTATACAGTCAAGATTGCTTCGAAAATTTTTTATTAGTTACCAAATATGAACCATTCTGTAGTTATTATTAAAAAGGTACGAGGTGCCTTTTCGAAAATCGACTTAAAAAGAAATTAAAACAAGTTTATCAATTTCAAATTAATTTTTATTTCTGTTGTAAGAGATTTACAATTTACAATTCACAATTTACCTATTATAATCCATTTATTTGATTTAGAAGCACTTTGCACTCTGAAATGCTACATTACAAATTGGTTAAGAATTGCATAAAGTATGTTCATTTATATCTAATGGCATATATTTTTTTTCTAAAAATTCCGAATGTTTTTTTTTTCTACTTTGAGATTTCTTTCAACAGTTTTGCGCACTCATACAAAACGCCATGGCGCGCCATAAGAATAAACCATCAAAAAAATGAATTAAAATTGTTTTAATTGCATTTAAAAAATTTGATCAAAAAGCCTATTTTTACAAACATAAAATTTAAATAAAATTGATCTCAAAACCACTTCTTAAACCATCCTGACATTTTTTATAACTTGACTATCATTGTTACTTTCACCATCATCATCATCATTACAATCGTCATCATTATTATCATGAAAAATTTGTTTCCCCAACACAGCAACGTAATTTTAAAATATGGCAACACTAACTGCCATATCCAGTTCACTGTTCTGTGTTACTACTACATCATGGTAGATGGCGCTGATACATATTAAAATAACAAAAGCACAGTTTTAGGCAGCTACAAGTCATTGCTTAAATTAACCCTTATGTCAGTCAATCAACATTTTTGATCTTATTTTGTTCGCCAATCAGTGAGTTTTTATTGCTTTACTCTGTCAGATGCATTTTTGTACAAACAAACTCATATCCTGTCTTTCTCTTTTTAAAATTGTCGTTTAGAGTCGCAAATAATATATGGCCAGTAGAGATGCCTGTATTTTCAAAATAAAGCTTTTTGTCCTTAAGGCGCAGACTATCCGAATTGTGACCAAAGCGCTACAGTGAGTTTAAGCACAAGCATCATTTAAGCTCGATACTGTAACTTGAGTTTCTGTCATTAAAAGATGATTTGTTTTATTTAATTTACCAGAGCATAACAAATCGCATGGCGCATTGCCAAATGAAATAGATTTTATGCAGTTTATTGCAAAGACAAAAGTTATTTTTGGAATTTGTTTACAGTTAAAAAAAACTATTTTGTGTATACGTTTTTATAAAAATTTTATCGTTGATTATTGAAAAAGTACTACAAATATTTAAAATTTTTTATTGAATTCTTTAAGCCAAAAATATTTAAGAATCTAATGTAGTGCAGTCAGGAAAAATATTTTTTTCCAACCTCAAATCACTTTATCCTTTCCAAAAATGCACAAAATTTCGAAAACAGATTTTTTAAGCAAAGCTTTTTATGCCTCGTTTTGTGATTTACTTGAAGAAAACCTAAAAAACTATCTTTCTTTGTACGCCGTGAGTATTGAGCTCGTACCCTTCGATTGATAGTTCTACACGCTATGCCAATCCAAAACCCTTTGCTATGAAAAGTAGTTCATGCAATATTAAGTATAAACAAAAGCCATGTTGCAGCAGATCACAATAATCTATTGTGTATAAAAGGATTGTGTATTGGCTGTCCTACATATTTAGTAGCTATCGAAACAACAAAAGTAGCAAACAACTAGCAAAGAACTATTTTCGTTTGGTTAAAATACCCTCACAGTAAAATCTAAGTTATTCATATTTTGAAAGTTTGTTAATGACACGTATTTATAAAGTACCATCTTGGTGCTCATCCAATTTTGCCAAAGCTCAAATGCACAAGTTTAAGATATGGAATATTATGTGTTAAATGTGCTGTTAATACACATATTTTTGTGAAATTTATAAGTTATGCAAGTGACGTTACACTTTGTATGGGAGTTTTTATACGATTTCTCAAAACATTGAACTTAAAGTGAATTGTAATATTCTGGGCATATGTGCACAGTTGTAATTCATTAAATTAATTTTTGTGCAGTTTTAAGATTCTGAACCGTATTGAAATATGTATGTAGTTACTTTTGTGTGAGAAGTAGGAGTGGTTTTTATACTATTTTGAATATAATTTGTTCTGGTAATGAATGAAGCTTATTTTATCGATTATTGACCAAAAAATATTTCATTAGTCTTTAGGACTCACCGTTTAGATTCTAGAAGCATTTGAAAGTTTTTAACATGTTTTTCCGCCATAACTCCCAATACTTATAGTTAAGGAGATATAGCCGTTTGAGAATTGGGTTTTGATTTTTTAGTGCTTCAAATATGTACCCGTAAAATATATATAGAAAATGCTTTCCAAAGCTTAATGCTTTATTTTGGTAATGAATGAAGCTTATTTTATCGATATCTAGCCTCGTTTTCCACTTATCGACAAAAAAAAATTTTGATTCCAAATTAAGTTCCATTATTCTATAGGACTCACCGTTCAGATTCTAGAAGCATTTGAAAGCTTTTAACATGCCAAACCACACATCACACAAGGACGATTTATATACCAAAATGTTCATAATTCAACTAGCCACAGGACTGCATCCTTAGTTTTGCTCTATCTGTTATAGTTTAGAATATATAGCCATTTGAAAATTGGGTTTTGATTTTTTAGTGCTTAGAAAGTGTGCCCGTAAAATATATATAGAAAATGTTTCCAAAGCTTAATGCTTTTCTTGATAACGAATGAAGCTTATTTTATCGGTATCTAGCCTCATTTTCCACTTATCGACATAAACATTTTGATTCCAAATTAAGCTCCATTAGTCTATAGGACTCACCGTTCAGATTCTAGAAGCATTTGAAAGTTTTTAACATGTTTTTCCGCCATAACTCCCAAACCACACATCACACAAGGACGATTTATATACCAAAATGTTCACCATTTAACTAGCCACAGGATCCTTCGTTTTGCTTTGTCTCTTACACAAATATGTAATATATTGTGAATATTTGAGCAGAAAGCTTGTAGTAAAATTTCAAGTCATTGCATTGGTTTTTGTGACATTAAAAAAGATTTACCATTTTGTTAAATTAACTTTCTATACAAGGTAGGCATTGTTTTAATCCGATTATGACTAATTTCAATTATATGGTAGATTTTCGCTGCCAAATCTAAGGTGCAAAATTTCAAGTTTTTGTTGTACATTACATTACATTATTTTTTGTAGACTTAAAGATATTTTACCGATTTGATAAAGTCACGATGTATGGAATGTTAATGTTAATGTTGTGTGGTGGAGATGCGTACTGCGACCTAAATGAGATCTATTGTACCTCCTTCTCAAAGCTCCGCTGGGTTTGCGGATTACAGAATTTCATCCAGCCCTATTTCTCTAATGAATTTGAGAATATTCTTAGGTTCAAGGGATGAAACCTGCTCTAGACTCAGCTCATAATTCCCCAGTGCTAGTTTACGTCTGCGAGCCACGGCGTCGCAGTTTGTAAGTAGGTGTATTGGAGTCTCCTCTGCTTCTTCACAGAAACGGCAGTTACTATCGGTCTCTATGCCCAATTTCATCAGGTGGTATTTGAGTTTACAGTGTCCTGTAAGGAACCCCGTTAGAATCCTAAGATTCGGTTTCACGATGTATGGAAGGTTCCAAATATATAAATTTCATTAAATGGTGGATATTTTACTTCAAAGCTTATGTGCGAAATTCCAAGTCACCACATTAATTTTTGTGGCTTTACAAACTAATTTAATCATCGATTTTGCTTTCTAAGAAATATTAAGAAATCTGTTTCCATGTAATGATTTAACAAGGTTGAATTGCGAAAAAGTTCGTTCGCAAGCAGTATTTGACTCTGGCATTGACTCAGGTCTGAGGCAAATTTGTAAAGATATTTTTATTTTAAAAAATTGCTAAAATCCTTCAAACCTACTTCAAACCAAAACTTTACAATGGAGAGTATAATTCCCTTTGAATCTACAAGTAGTGAATCTACTAAAAACGATCACCCAGCAGGCATTACATTAATATTATTTCCATTGAAAAAAAAAAAATCTGAGCTGGGGTTTGATCCCCGTTTTTTTAGCTTACGGGCCATGCACTCTATCAGTAGGCTACGGTCACCACATGAATCTTTTATTACACACATAAAATGTTGGAATTATAACTGAACAACTTATGTTAACATTCTCATACGAATTTAATGACATATTCGTGGTCGTGAACTTGTTTTTCTAAAAATGTACTTTTTAATCCCCATATGTTTATTGGGTATATCTCAAGAATAGCGACAACTCCCTTTTTTAATATTTTTTTTTATTATACGGATTTTGACCTCCTAAATCCAAATTTGGAAAATTTCAGGCCGCTCGCAATTGATTTATATGTTATAGGCCTCAAAAGTTGCAAAAATGACCTACAAATCTTGTTTTTGCCCATAATTTCCCAATCATAATTTCATTAATCAAATTTCATATAAATAATTTTTATTTACAAAAATAATTCAAAATGAATGCAACATGTAATGAAATAATATAATAATGAAATGTAAAAAAATATAATGGTGTAAATATTAGAAAAACAAATGCTTTTATACTTATATTGAATGTTTTTATGTTGTGCTATAAAACAACTTAGTTCTTACTGTACTCGCTTTTTGTTAATAATAAATAATAATAATAATTATTATTATTAAATTATCAAATCTATAAAACTGTGAAAATGCTCCACTTCGTTTTTATGTCCAACGACGCACCAATTTTTATTCTATTTTGTCAATTTTTATAGACAATTAGAAATATATCTATATCTATACTATTATATAAAAATGAAACTTTTACAAAGTAAGCATGTTTGTGCTTGACAGTAAACTCAAAAACTGCTGAACGGATTTATGTGAAATTTTAATCAATTATATTATATTTTAAAAAGAATTGTAATCATTATATAATCCTTTTATAAACTTTTTTTGTAACTTTTTTCATATAAAATAATATAAAAAGAATCAGAACCTTCGAAAGGTAGGCCTTACAGAAGTAATCATCAATGCAGTGATCATGGAAGGTGTATTGACGTCAACAATAGCAGTGCTAGCATGCCTTCTTTTGCGGAGCACTCGCTAAAATGCCCATTGGGTATTGATCAAAATAATAAGTGACACATCTACATTGTAATATTTTGTTGGGCAAATATAATTTACAAGACTTATTGAGTAGTGTAATGATTTCATATTGCTTGATTGTAATTATTTTAAAATAAAATATGTTAGTATTTAAATATGTTCAAAACTACGTTTGTTGAAGCATAAATTGAGTGTTGCTTTAGCTTTATGATTCTTTGTACAAATATTTTATAAGCCCAACCTCAGTATATATATATTAATACTAATACCAAAAAGTTGTAAATAGGAACCTATTTTAGCAATCTTATCGTATTCTCTTTATGTATTTTCAATACAAAATTTAAGTTTCCATACAAATTTCATATTCAAATTTAAAAATGTTTTTAACTTATTTGAATATTGAACCTATTACATTTTCTTTTTTACATAAAGCTTGATGACTGAAAAAAGGGAATTTGATATCTTTAAAAAATCATAGTAAATGTAATCAAGTTACAGTCATGTGAAAATAAATAGGGACAATTGTATTTAAAGCTGCATGAATTACATTCAAGGTGCAACAGATATAGCATTAATTCCCTCGGGTGGTGGTTCCTCCTGATAAGGCGAGTATAAAACTTTATGGAGTTTCCTCCCACATTGTAAAACTTTCAAGATACAGGGTGTTTTGCGGTTTTGGTACGTGTTTAGTATTATTGAATCTAAATTATTCACCATAAAATAAAAAAATAGTATTATGTATTTTAGAAAAAATATCATCTTTTCCATCTTTATATCAACCACTTTCGTGCCATGTGCTGCAGCGGGGCTAAAATTTTGAGATTATCAAACGAAATATCAACAAATTTTGTATCTTTTGTTTTAGCGGAGCTGAAATCGTCAAAATGTAAAATCTCTGTTTTTCATGTTAAAATACACTTAATCAACAGTTCTTTTCTAAATTCTGACTTTGGATGATAACAGCTCCGCTAAAAGAAAATATACAAAATTTGTTGATATTTCGTTGGATAATCTCAAAATTTTAGCTCCGCTACAGCACATCACACGAAAGTGGTTGATATACTGATGAAAAAGTTGATATATTTTCTAAAACAGAAAATATTATTTTTTTATTTTATGGTGAGTAGTATAGAATCTATATCAATAATACTAAACACGTACCAAAACCGTAAAACACCCTGTTTTACAATGTAGGAGGAAACTCCATAAAGTTTTATACTCGCCTTATCAGGAGGGACCACCCCACCCGAAGGAATTAATGCTATATCTGGGGCACCTTGTATATAATTCATGCAGCTTCAAATTACAAAAATATAGGTGTCCCTATGTATTTTCACATGACTGTATAAGCAAAATAATTAGAATTTATCTTGAAGGACCCTAGCTTTTTATGATCAATTATTTTGTGAGTATGTATTATTAAATGTGTGTACAAGGATTCAAAAATGACACCCTCAAATTTTATCATCTACGTTTTCAGAAGATTTATTCAAAGTAAAGAAAACCCTTAAAAAGCTTTTCATTTTTAAATAAAAAAAACTACTGAAGTGCAGATGCGATGAAAGACATTTTGGCAAAAAAAAAGAAAAGAAAAGAAATCATGCCAAGTACTTTAGTATTACGTGTTTTTAGTTTTTATTCATATACTGGAAAAATTAAAAAAATTTTTAATTCGAGTCAACGCGAACATTTTCCTGTCATCAAACTTTTTTTCCAATTGTTGTGAACCGAAGGACTTAAACGCTACGAGTTACTTAGATTTGAGTTAGATCTACATTCCTGTTGTGATATTCGTTGTATTTTAAATTAATTACAGGCCCGAGTTATGGTCTTGCCTTAGCCAATTCAAGTTTATTAAAATCATCACAAATTCCCACAATAAAACTAACACATTATTAATTTTACCTTCTTTTTTATTAGCAAAACCACGCTAATACAGATTAGATATTTCCTGCGATTATTCAAAAATCATTTATTCATAGAAAATAAAAGCTTAACCAAGCTTCATTTTTGAAATAATAAAAAACTATTGAAATGCAGATACGATGAAGGACATGTGCAAAAAAAAAATTATTTAGTTTTATATGTACTGGGAAAAATGTAGAAAATTTTTGAATACGTTTCAACGTGAACATTATCTAGACGTTAAACTTTTTTTGATCGTTTGTAAACCCAAGGATTTATGATTTATGACTTGAGGAATTCAAGTTTATTGAAATTTTCTTCACAAATTCTTGCAATATTATTAATTGTGGGTCATCTTAAGAATAGATATTCAGCATCCTAGGACTGAGACGAATACCGAAAAAGTATCCAATGCGAACCTTTACAAAACAATCGCTAAGGTTTTAAGTTTTCTTAAAAAAAATATTTTTGTGCCATATGAGTTCTATGAAACATTGTTTTGTTTTTTTTGCCATAACTTTGGCTAAGGTCATGCTAGAAGCTCCAGATTGTGTTTGTTTATAGTTTTTTTTTTGTGTGGAAGACAGCTACATAAATAACTCAGTTCTGTTTTAAGTCTACTTAAGCGATTATTTCTTATCGACACAAATATATTGTTTAATCTAGGGTGGGCTATTCTTTTGACATTTCCGTTGTGTCATGGTTTTTTATAGTTTTGGTTGTTGCATCTTCCATTTCACTATTATTTTAATAAGAATGGAATCGCAACAATATCTGCAATTTTTCAAAAACAATTAAAGCTATTTTTTGCGTTACTCACTGTTACAAAAAGAATAAAAGAAAATTGTTTCCGTATCGCGAGTAAAGCCAAGGAGGGTTGCTAGTTTAAAATAAAACCTCAGAATAAAACCTTCTCAGGCTCAAGGTTTTGGAACAAAAAGTTTTAAAATATTTAAAGTTTTCAGTACTCTGTACTTCAGTACTTTTAGGTGATGAAAATGCAATTTTAACCCCGAAAATAGAAATCGTAGTTCAAAAATAGTAATATATATAGTTCAGATTGGGATATTATTCAGGTATTCATTCAGGAATGAAGCTCAGGAAAAAACCTAAATTACATATCGTAAGGCTCAAAGAAGGTTCTCATTTAAATGACAAAAGAACCAATGTTCGGCAAATGTTTTAATTTTTACAAAAATGGAAATACATATTAAAGTTATGTTAAGGTGCTGTCATTGAGTGTAGTTTATACTTTATTTGCACATAAAAAAATTTGAATTACGTCTATTATTCACGTTAGTTTTCGGCTTTCATAATTTTCGTTTTACATGGTTCCATTGCGTGCAAAATTGGTGATTAATAATCCAGGTTGCTCTTGAATCAAAAATCGACTTCATATGCAAAACCTATCCTTAATTTCTGAATTTTTTATAGCTCTGAAATTCGTGAGATCTTCAATGTTATAAAATTTCAATGTGATGACATGGTGCAAAATCAAACTTCAAGTAGGATTCCTTACTTTGTATAGTTTTCAAAAAATAGTTCGTATTAAAAATCTAATATATAAAAATGAATGTTTGTTTGTTTGTTCGTTCGCTATGCGCTGCAATACCGTTCATCCGATTGCGATAAAACTTTGTCAACTTATTGCTTGCACTTACGCGAACAATATAGGCATATTTAAAATTGCCACACCCCCTTTTACCGTCCACAAATTAATAAAAATGCTATATTTAAGGCTGTCGTATTGTCGTATTAAACTAAAATTAAATTTAAAAAACTAATTAAGTTCGTTTGATAGCTATCGGTAACTTTGCTTAAAATGGGCGTGGTCCCACTATAGCTACTCCTTCTTTTAAGAAAAGAAAAAGAGACTTCGCAATTACTGGTCCGATCGAGCTAAAATTTTGGCAGTGGATTTGTTTCGAGTACGATAAATTTCCACACCCCCTTTTACCGCCCAAAAATATATAAAAAATTCGCGATATCAAATTGCTTTGGAGTTATGGGTCGCACAGCCTCGAAATTGGATATTCAACCACAATTTACACATATCGTTCCACTGATGACATTTTATGGGAGTTAAACAAGGGGGAGTGGAACCTCCGATACAACCAAAACTTGCGATATCGAATAGTTTTGGAGTTACAGGTCACACTGCATCGGAATTTAGTATTCGACATCAATGTATGCATGCAATTTCATTAATAACATTTTATGGGCGTTGGAAATGGTGGAGTTTCACCTCCCCCCATGCAACCAAAATTTGTGCTATCGAATAGCTTTGAAGTTATAGGTCGCACAGCATCGAAATTCAGTAATCGACCTAAATTTACACATGCAGTTTTACTAAAAACATTTTATGGCGTTGGACAAGTACAACCCAAATATACAAAACCAAATAGCTTTAAAGTTATGGGTAACACAGCGTCAGAATTCAGTATTTGACCTCAATTCATGCAGTTTCATCAATAACATTTTATGGGCGTAGGAAAAGGGAGACTGGCATCTCCCATACAACCCAGATTTTTGCTATCGAATAGCTTTGGAATTATAGGTCGCACAGCGTTGGAATTCAGTATTCGATCCGAATTTACACATGCACTTTCATTGGTAACATTTTTTGGGCGTTAGACAAGGGAGAGTGACACCTCCCATACAACCCAAATTTGCGATATCGAATAGCTTCTGAGTTATTTGTCGCACAGCGTCGGAACTCAGTATTCGACCTAAATGTACACGTTCCATTTCATTGATTAAATTTTATAATCGTTTGCCAAAGGACCTCTTATTGACCCAAATTTGCGATTTCGAATTGCTTTGGAGTTATAGGTCGCACAGCGTCGGAATTCCTTATTCTACCTTAATTTACACATTCAGTTGATCACATAAAATGGGCGTTGGTCAAGGGGCGTTGCACCTCCCATACAACCCAAAATTTGGGATATCTAGCAGCTTTAGATTTATAGGTCGCACAGCATCAAAATTCAGTATTCGACCTCAATTTACACATGCAAGGGAGCGTGGCAGCAAAAAGGTTAAAAGTTGATGTGTGGAATCGTTTTCATACAATGTCGAACGCAGTTTTGAAGTCTTGCTGCAAAAAAAAGCCTCTTTCAAAGTTTTGATAAAACTTCAATATGAATGAATTTACCATTTTTATTCAATATTAATGGGCTGTAAACAGTCTTGTAGCAATTTTTGGATAACAGACTAATTTAAACAAACATTCTAGACACTTTTTCTTTCAGGAAGTGCAAAAAAAATGAGAACTATGGGCATGGGAATGGGAATGAGAAAAATTAGAACCTTCCGTTAATGGCTCAAGCAATACGAAAAAGAATCTTTAAATAAGTTCTTACAATTGCGCTTTTTCAATGCGCAATAAAAAACATGAATCATTTCATAGAAAATTGTAGGCCAAAAAGTATGACCCCTTTCTCAAAATTTTTCCGGTTTTCTCATGAACTGATAAATAATTGAATAACAAAATTTTAAATTTTGTTGACAGCATAATGAAATGATTGCTATATCTACGTATTAACTAATACGATATTGCTTGCATACTGACAACTTTGATCTTCTTGAATATTCAGAAAATGCTACAGCATAAAATTAACTTATCCAAATATATAAGCCATCAAGATGTCAACATTGATGAATTGCCCTAGAAAATTAATCAACTTCATCTCGGGTAAAAATTCATCAATTACATTAGCTCCATTAAAGAGGCATTTATTAAGATACGTTGTTCTTTTTAGTTTAAAGAAGTTGCAATCAAAAAGAACGCATAAAATTAATCAAGATGCAGCTATTAATAGACGCAACTTCTTCTTTTTTATTTTAATCTTATTAAATTAAATTCGAGTCAATAAAAAACTTACGAGTGGAATAATAAAATTGTAAAGCATAATAAAAATGGAGCCTTTAAAAAATGTTGCACTTTATCGAGAAGCCCTCACGTTGCAGCCTTATGCCAAAGTCAGGCCAAAGTAGAATTTCTAGTTCTCCGATCTTCCCGCTGTTCTTTAGGACAATAAAATTGTTTTTAAAAGGAGTTAAAAACAGCAATTAAAGCGCTCTTTGGTTCAAGAATTTTTCAGTAAAAAAAAATTGTTTGTGGTCATCTCAAGGTAGCACGTTATGGACAGACGTTCGGACAAATACTATGATCAGATAAGTTGTATGCAAAATTACAGCTTACCAGAGGCTATTCATCTTCGTTCGTTTACTTGTATACTCTTTTGCTGCCAATCAATTCAGAAACTTCGCTTTCACAGCCCAAATTAATTCCATCTCAAGCACTAAACAGTCAATGTTTGAAGAATCCCTACTTGCCTGTCCACTTATTGGGTTGTTAAGAATAAGAGCTTAACTGATATTTTTAACAGTTTTGCAATGATTTTGAAGATATGCCCACATTTTGTTTTCTTTCTTTGACATTCTTTAATGGCATTTATCTCACTTATGCCTTCAGATCAACGTTCAGCATCTGAAAGCATCTACGTAACGATGTTCTTCTCTCTTATCCTCTCTACCTTGGTGATACATTTTTTCTGATTTTTCATTTACTTTAATTGTTGTCTTGCGAAGATTTCCGTTGATACGGTATTTTCTGCCCTGTTTCCACAAATACAGTGGCTAACAGCTTATTTTTTGCAGTGCATACTTTCAATTTAAAGGTTTTATAACAACAAAACCAACAGGAATACAAAAGAAAATATGGTATCATTTAAAAGAGCAAGAAGTCTAGTTAAATAAGGGATCTACATTTATTGTAAAAATATATATTTAGTTTGTGAAAAAATAAGAAAACAGAAAATGCTGCTTCATTTCATCTCGCAGCCTATTTTATGCTATCA
This sequence comes from Dichetophora obliterata, assembly GCA_963920525.1. Taxonomy (NCBI): domain Eukaryota; kingdom Metazoa; phylum Arthropoda; class Insecta; order Diptera; family Sciomyzidae; genus Dichetophora; species Dichetophora obliterata. The sequence goes on along the minus strand of OY986435.1, from coordinate 314,207,646 downwards.
CTTCTTTCTGTTACGGTACTCTAGTGCTGCGCTGTTTAACGGTACTTTCGTCATCTATGCATTTGTTTTATTTCTATAATTGCTTTGTGTTAGCTTTTTAAGCTAAGTATGCTGTAGGAACGAAAAAAAAAATGTCCATAAGAAATACATTGAGATTTTTGACAACGAACAGGCAGCGAAATTTTTTTTCGCCAGCTCGTTCGCTGTTGAAGCGAAAATTATTGCTTGGTTGCCAAATTTTCATTTGTGAGTGGAGAGTTGAAATGTCAAAATTTCGCCCGCTCATTTAATTGGCGCGGAAATTTGCCATTCAACAATAAAAATAAGCAGTAAGTATGTTTAAGTGTTGAATATGTTATTTTCCAAATTTATTGTTGCACTTATAAAGTTTAGTAATGTGTAGTCTTGCCTTTTATAGGATATAAAATTGCAGCAATAAAAATATGAATCTGTCAAACAGAACAGCAAGTGCTTTTCTCCACATAAAAATTTTGACTCTACACCAAAATTTCGCGTGTACAGTTATATGCCCAAAAATTTTTGTTCCTACAGTGGATTTGTCCAATATATTGGGCACGTCAGCAAGGAATTTTTATTTTTATTTTGCAAAGCGTTTTTTAAATCCAATCGTTTGTTTCTATGAAAAAGGATGATGAAGACATGATAATAATAAATTTAGAGAGATATTTATTTGAAAGCAGTTGAATTTTCGATTTTAAGCCGTAGAATATCAAACAAATTTTTTTTTTTTTTGACCTATTTTATAAAAAAAAATAAACCGGACGAAAATCACATTTATTTTTTTTTTTTATCTTTTCATGACTTAAATGATAAGAATATTAAGAGAGCTTAAAAACAAAGGGTTGAAAAACCTTCAAGGGATTAGAAAAAAAAAATATTTTGTGCCGAACAGGAAGGTTTTCTTTGCAAAACGTAAGTATCGAAGGTAAAAATCAAAGGTATGTCTTTTCATCATTTTAGAACCTAAATGATATGAATATTATCTCAAAAACTTATTTTGATCTTAGTTTAGCCTAGCCATTAAAGGGGTTAAAAATGGCTGAAATGGTTAATATCAATGCCTCTACAGTCCAAACGTTTATCGAGCGTTTCGTTCACGAGAATCGCTTGGTCAATAAGGGTAGAGAAGCACCAAACAAAATTTTTAATGCATCCGACGTGCGACATATTGTGCGGAAATAAAGGCTTACCCGAGACTCTCAGCTCCGAAGCTGGCTTCTGAAGTTCAAGCTGACCTGAGCAAATAGTGTAGTGTGGAAACTATTTGCCGTGCCTTGCGCAAACAGATCTTTTATGGCCGAGTGGCACGAAACAAGCCGTGCATCAGTCCCAAGAACAGATTATGCCAAAGAACATGTGTATAAGGCCCCAGAGTACTGGAATTCGTTTATTTTTGCAGATGAATCGAAATTCAATTTATTCGGTTCGGATGGTATGTACTATGTGTGGCCGTAACCAAATACCGAGCTCAACAAAGAAAACTTAAAACCAACAGAGAAGCATGGCGGTGGCAGCGTCATTGTTTGGGCCTGCATGTCGGCTGCTGTTACTAAAATTTTAGCGTTTATTGAAACAACAATGGACAAATTTAAGTACCTACAGATCCTGAAGAACAATTTGTTGCAGAGTGCAGAGGCTCTGGGTATAAAATCGAAGTTCCGATTTTACCAGGATAACAATCCAAAGCACAAATCGTGTATTGTGCAAACCTGGCTAATATACAACTGCCCTCATTTGATGACGGCGCCAGCACAGTCGCCAGACCTTTATATTATTGAAAATTTGAGGTCTAGTATATTGGAAAATAATATACGAAAATATTAAATTTCAAACAAACACGAACTGAAAGAGACATTGAAAACGGAGTGGGCGAATACTTCGTGAATACTTCACTCAAAGACTGGTCGCATCAATGTCAAGCCGCCTTAGATCTGTTGTAGGCAACAAAGGCTATCATACCAAATGTTAAAAGTATCAATTATCATTAATGAATATGAAAAATTTTAAAATAACAAGTGAAAGCATAAAATAAGCTGTGAGATGAAACTTAGTAATATTTTCTGTTTTCTAAATTTTAAGCCAACTAAATATATATTTTAACAATAAATGAAGCTAAGTTTTTTAACTAGACTTCTTGATCTTTTAAATGATACCATATTATTTTTTCTATATCTGTTAATTTCGTTGTTATAAAGCTCTTAAGTTGAAAGTATGCACTGCATTAAATAAGCTGTGAGCCACTGTATGTACACTGTTCTTACATGACCTGAAGTAGAGGTACAGAATTGCATGGTTGAAGTAAGGTTTTATCGTAATATTAATTCCTCAAAATACAATTGCGGAAAGGACTATTTTACAAAAGTTGGGTTAGAGACAATAAAAAGAATCCATTAATCTGACTTTAGGAGTGACTAATTTTTTTACCTCACCTTAAAAAAAATCGTGTGCAATGTAAAATTACTTTAAAAAATATCTAAGCTTGATCTTATATAAGCTTTGAAGTCGAATTAACGTAAGCGCAAAAAAAAAAATTGTGCAGAAAAAGCATTTTTTTTGTTTCATCTGCATAAGCTTACATGCACTCTAACAAAAATTCACTAGAATTAACTACAATTATTGCTGGCAACTGATTGCCTTCATTTACTGTCGTGAAATCCCATGATCAAAATTATAAATATTTATCGTTAAAAATGCGTGAATCCTCTCACCTACAATCAGTGAGACCAGAAGATTTTTGAAAAAATATGCTTTTTGTTAAAAAAAAATATGCTAAATATTCCGCTTACAATTTTTATATTCCACAAAAATATTCCACTTTCAATTTCAAAGATATATATCTAAATAAGTCTAAATATGCATATAAAAAAACACAGATGCAAGTTAAAAAACATTTATTTATTTGATTACTATCGCACTTAAATTTATTTTCTTCTCCCATAAAAAATTGTAAACATTGTAATGGTTTTTTGAATTTTAAGTAACGATATACAATATACAAAACTTAAATTCAGGCACATCTTCGAGGTCAATTCTTAAATTGTTGCTTGTATTATTATCATAGAAATTCGCATTTCTAAATTTTTTTATTAAGCTATCTGGTATTTGATAGGCATTACAACACTTTTTTTGAGCATGCATCCATGTTTTTACATTCAACAAATTATTTAAGAGTTTTTCTTGCATTCTATTTCGAATTTTCGTTTAAATAAGAAAGATTCATATAACTAAAAATGTTCTCAACCTCAGCATTGCTAAATGGTAAGCTAAGCGAGAAAAGCACAAATTTTGATAAATCTTCAGATTACGAACTTTGATCAATAACTTTTTTTCTGCTTTATTGTTTTGAATCCACATTTTAAAATAGTTAAAAGAAATAGCTATTGTTAGCAATAATAGTGGTATTCACGATGTGGTGCATTTGTGATAAATTTTTGCAAAATTTACAATACTTACAACTTATTGTGATCGAACCTTCAGTAAAGTACATATTGTATTTTTAAAATCAATTATATTAATTTTTATTAAATAAACTCACAGCGAAGCCTTTAGCTTGCTCCATGCTGAGTAGAAATGCTTGTACAATCAGCTGATTTAATACACAACTTGTATATTTTCCACAGGGTTGTAGTTTGAAAACTGAATTTTGTTTTTGTTATATTAAAAAATTTACTACACATATAAAATTTAACAAAAATACACAATACAAGGGAAAATACAACACATCGTGAATACCCCTAATGTTTTCTTAAGTAAATTACTTACTGCTGTAACATAATCCATAAAAAATCTAACCAAACAAACATATAAGCAAATTTACTTCATTTATAAGCTGCGTTAAGTTACTAAATGAATTGCAATAAAATTGACAACGAAGAAGTTAACCACAAAATTAATTCCTTATATTGCGTTTTACAAGGTGGTTCAGTGATAAAAAAAAATGTCGATAGCCAAAAAAAAACCATTTAGTAACCAAACAGACATTTTTTTATTGCAATTTTTGTGAATTTTAAAAAAAAATTTAATCATACGAAAAATATTCCACTTTTTATGCTGCATATTTTTATAAAAAAAAATATGCTTCCCGAAGGCAAAATATGCCAAAGTGGAATATAATATTCCACTCTGGTCACACTGCCTACAATTACTTTTTTCGCTCTCTTGTAAAAACTCTCTTCTAAAATTATATCTTCCAATCTTGTCTGCGCTTAAAAAAAAGGTAGAAATGTGTGAAGTCTCTCAAGTAAGTTTTGAACATGGCAACAACAACAACTCTGTATAGAGTCAATCACTCAGCAGAAGGCGCTACTCTTTCCCACTCCAGTAGGCTTGAGTAATTAAGCTGTGACCAATCTACTGTTTAAGTTGTATATAATTGTTCGAATAAACTCTTTGAAAGCATATGACGTTAAAGCAGAGATGTTTATTTGAGGGCAAGCGTAAAATACCGCTGCTGGAGCGTTTTTAGGAGTATCTGAGCGAGAACACGCTGAAATAGTGTGAAAAGTAGGGAAAATATACATATTTTAAGACTCTCTGAGCGAAAACATGCTGAAATAGCGTGAAGAGTAGAAAATATACATATTTTAGGGCTCTCTGAGCGAAAACACGCTAAAATAGCGTGAAAAATAGAGAGATATACATATTTTAAGACTCTCAGAGCGAAAACACGCTCAAATAGCGTGAATAGTAAAGTAAATATACATATTTTGGAAAAAGACGCTGATTTTCAGATAAAATTGAAAAAACTCACTGTATAGCGTGGTTTTTTTTACAAAATCACCAATAAATGTCGTGAAATTTCACAACATTTATTGTAGAGATTTTTCAATAAGTTTTTAGAGTGTGGTTTACAAGTGCTGTTGCCTTTTTTCGAAGATATTTTATACTTTTTTTTCAAAATAAGTACATAAATGCATTCATTCTAAGTTAAGTTTTGAGAGATACTAAATGGTTTTATTCAGCAAAAACATTTCTCATTAAAAATTGTTTCCCTAACCAACAAAAATTAGCTAAATGACATTTAAGCTAAAAATTAAAATAAGGAATGTTGAACATTGTTTTTATGTTAAAAAAATTACAATAATTCAGCAATTTCAACACATTTTAAACCTACTTCAAAAAGGAGGAGGATCTCATGTTGGTTGATTTTTTTTTAAGTGTATGTAAATCGATAACTCCTAAAGTACTTGCCCGATTGCCGCAATATCTTGTCAACAGATAGAGGTATCGGACGCAGAGGTGCCCGTTTAAAAAAGTGGGTGGTATTCGACAAAGGGGCGAGGAAATAATAGAAAATCGCTGTAACTCGAATAATATGGACACTAGGACACTGACTTTAGGTACAGGGGTAGACATAATTATGAAAATTTACTGTCAAGAAATTGGGCGTTATTGGACAGAAGGGCTTGGCAATATAAGAAAAACACTGTATCTCAGTTAACATTGAAACTAGGAAACTGGATTTGGTACAAGGGTAGGAACATTATTGCAAATTACGATCAAGAAAGTAGGCGTTGTTGGACAAAAGGGCGTGGCAATATTAGAAAGACTCTATCTCGAATAATATGGACACTAGGGCACGGAAATTCAGTACGAGAATAGGTAGAATTATAACAAAACACAATCAAGAAAGTAGGTGGAATTTTTCAAAGGGCGTGTCACTATAAGAACATTGACAATGGGGTACCAAATTGTTACAAGAATGGGCAAAATTATTGTCATAATCACTAAAAAGGAAGATATAAAAACTTTTTAATAAAAAAAACCAACTTCACAACCACTATAAAGTAAAATATAATTTCAAATTACTTTTCACATGAATTCTTGGTCAACTTTAATAATTTATTTATATATGTTATTAAATTGGAAATCTTATTATTAAATTGGAAATCTTATTATTAAATTGGAAATCTTATTATTGTAATTTTTATTTCTATTTTGTATTATTATCATAAATAATATAAATCACATCAATCACCTGCGGACTCAGACTACAATGATTTTGACCAAATAACTAACAACGGATTTTCTTTTAAAAATGCTGATTACGATGAACTTTTTTTAGCTATTTCCAAAATAAAATCTAATGCTTGTGGAAGTGAAAACATTACATTCAAATTACTTAAGATAATTCTACCTTATATGCAGGAGCACTTGCTGTATTTTTGCAACTGCATCTTTACCTCCTCTGTTTATCCTGATGCTTGGAAAAGTCAGGTAATTCTAATGACACAGATAATCTTAGACCTATAAGCGTACTGCCTGTTCTATCAAAAGTTGTTGAGAACCTTATAAAATTCCAAATAACTGAATATACTTAATCGCTGAGATGCAACAGTCAATCAGGTTATCGACATGGGTACAACACGACTTCACTTCTTTTAGGTCTTACGGATAATATCAGACGCTTAGTTATTAAAAACAAGGCATGTGTTCTTTTGACTGGATCAAAAGCATTTGACTGGATAAACCACAAAAAGTTTATTTTAAAATTGTTTAGAGAATTTAAATTCTCGAAAATGGCTTGTAAACTTATTTTTTTCATACTTGAATGAGCGAAAACAATTCATTAGTTTCAATAACTCTTTGTCAGACATTTTACGCATAACAAACAGTGTTCCGCAAGGTTCAGTACTTGGCCCTTTCTCTTTATGCTATATTTAAACAGCCTTACCAATAGTATTGATCGTAATGTTTGTATGCCTTTCATATTTGCTGATGATACTCAGCTTTTGTTTTCAGGTGATTATAAATCTTTGGATGCCTTTGAGTCTGTTAAAAACTATAAAACGTCATGCATATCCTCTTGGATCGACTGCCATGCCCTTAGAAACAATGCCTCTAAAACAAAAGCTATGTTCTTTAGTAGAAAAAGGTATGCAAACCCGAAAAACAATTTCATATTTTGTGTCAATAAAGTACCTAGTACATGTCCGGTGCCCATACCTAGTAAATGTCCGACCACTGCACCGAAAGAAGTGCTAGTTCTGGAACACCTTGGGCAGGCACAATGTACGAACGAAGACCGATTCACTTGTCAGTTTATTGTGTCCGAATATAGTCGCTCGTTTTTGAACACTTTATTGACATAATACAGACTTACTACGGTAATATTTCAGGTACCTTTCAAGGTACTTGTTGGGCATGTTTCGGGTACATTATAGTCAAGACTCAGGAAAGTTTTGATACATATCAGCTACTTTATTGACACAATATATACATTTTTTTCTCGGGTCCTGTTCGCTGAAGCTCATTTGCATTCGGCTTAATATTTATGTGCGATTACTTTTTTTTATAAACTTCGCAGTTTTTCGTTACTACTCGTAGCTTTTAAAAATAAAATTGAGTCCGACACTCTGGACTTTTGTGCCTGAGTAGTTTGGTACGGACACCAAATTGGTGTTTGGTAGATTGTTTCTCGGGAAATGTTCATCTTTCTATTAAAATAAACTGTGTCGATAAACGTTTTGTTACTGAATTAAAATGTTTAAATGTTTAGGCGTTCTTTTAGATAATAAACTAACATTTGAATAACATATCAACCGCATGAGTTCTAAAATAAATTTTACACAAAGAAAACTCTATAGAATGAACTTATATTTGCCTACAAATATTAAAATAAAGCTGGCCCATGCCCTGCTTATGTCCGTATTGATGTACTGCATTGAAGTTTTTTCAGGGACTCACTCGTGTTACACCAGAAAGATTCAACTCTTATTCAATAGAATAAAAAGATTTATATATATTGTAAAATATCGTGATCATTTATCTCCTTACTTTTAGAAATTTCTAAACTGCAGTTTTTGAAATTTCATCAAAATCTGATTGCTTTTGCTTTGCTTTAAAATCATAAAATATCAATTGCCTGAATATCTGGTACGAAGCTTTGCATTCTGACATTCTTCCAGAAATGACCAAATGTACCCGTGATTCTCTGTTGTAGCTTCAGTTCTATTTTCTTGCATCTCGTGTCGCTGTGGATCCTTTGCATTGTTAATTTCAATACTTTTTCTTTTCTTGCCTTAAGGGTCACTCTCTATTATTTTTTGGGAAATTTTATTTTTTTTTCTTCATTGTAATAACTAACTATATTTGGTATGTATATTGTATTACATATTGTACATATTGTATTACATGTTGTATTTATTGTATTACATATTGTTTATATTATGCATTTTCATTTTTGTATATACGTACCGGTTTTGACTGCAAACGCACATGTAGATATCTGAGAATTTTGTATTTGGGCTTTTGAAATTATAAAGTACTGAATAAATAAAATAAATAGATATATTAATTTCTCCATGAATATAAAACCTTTAAAGTCGGCGCTAATAAAATCAGACTTTTCTAAAATTAACGCTCCGACCTTAAAGGTTTTATATTCATAGAGAAATTAATATATTTATGATAATAATATAAAATAGAATAAATTATAATAAAAATATTTGTAATTTAACAAATAAATAAATTTTATATGTAAATAAATTATCAAATTTGACCAAGAATTAATGTGAAAAGTAATTTAAAATTATTTTTTACTTTGCAGTGGTTTTTAAGTTGGTTTTTTTTTAAAAAAAAGTGTTTATTAAAATCAAGATTTGAAAGTGTCTTTGTGGTGATTAAAATGTCACACAAACATATTTACTAGTTTAGATTAAAAGCAGTTAGCCCATTTATTAAGCTATTTTGGCCATCGTTTTATGACCATTTCTTTCTTATAGATAAATTGGTATGAGTTTGTTTAGCACAAACTGTGCCTTCTTCCAGAAAAAAGAGTCGTGACTACTCAGTCGCACAAGTGCTAGTGGACTGTGTAGTTAAGATTATCCATGAGAAAATATGTATGTTTTGGACATGGGAAACTTTTCGTTTATTTTTAGACAAGAGGTTACGTTTTTTGCTCAAAGCAAAGTAGTCCTTTAAGAGTTAAAAATAAAAAAAAAATTCTTTCATAAATAAGTCCCAAACGATAAATTGCAAATAAAACTATTTTTATTCTCTACTTTTCAAGGTCAACTTGTGGTGAATGGCATAATTCTTTCAGTGCATTGCTATCGTTAAAAAGTGCCTAGCATATCTGGTATTTAATCTCTAAAAAAGTAAGGAGGAAAAGTACCAAATGTCGATACAAAGATGAACCACACCAACAGCTGGCCTCAAGCAAGGTCGTTCCCCGACCTTCATGCTTGCTTCTTTTCTGCATGTTTCATTAATGCTACCAGCATCAAACACCAGCCATCAACCAAACAAACGGAACAAAAATCGCGCCTGCATACCGCACAGTTTATGATGCTACTTATGGCTTAAACTACGAAGAAGAAGAGAAGGAGACGACGAAGCATGAACTCAAAATGACCACTCTTGCCGCAATGATCATTAAACCAAAATGCTTTTAACAGCTTAAGTTGAAAATCTGCATCATCAGATATCGTAACAGATTTATTTCCAACAATAAAACAGTAAACTCTGGATTGTGGGACAGTACAGCGAACCACTTAAGTTACAACAACAATTTAGTTGCTTTTATCAAAATCATTTTTGTCACCATTAATTCATTGGAATGCGACAACCGGCAAAAGCAAGAACGCAAAACTGCAGTTCAGGACAAGTGCTCCTCGGAACACATTACTTTTGATTTTGTTTTGGGATTTCCGTATTCAGCTGTCTGTGAAGACGGTAGATATTATAAATAAATATATGTTTTATCAATTGTTGTTGTTGTTACTGTTCTTGATGCCAATTACCATTTAATGATGTTGATATGTTTTACGCTGTTGTTTACTTTAGCCTCAACTCTGCGTGATCTGCTATTTAATTAATTTATTATGTTTTGACGCATAAGACTTTTTTATCTCTTTTCATGTTCCAGAATTCTTAATGCTGTGTGGGTATTATATTTTATTTTATTTTTTTTAGTTTTTGTTATTTATATATATTAGTAGTTATTCTGGTTATAAAATGACTTTTACTCTTGTTATTCGATTTAGTTATCATAAATTTAAGCGTTAAGTACAAAGCTTGTTCTTATTCAATTAATTTTAATAAATACTTGCTAATATTTATTATTCATTAGTTTATGGTATTTATTAGAAAAGCATTGAAAATGATTCAGCTCTGTTTGAGAAAAGTCTCATTAAGGTACATTTGAACGATTTTTGATATGGAAAAGCCAATATTTGACCCTTGGACACTAAAAATAAAGACAAAATTGTATCATAATTAACTCCGATGCACTTCATTTTATTATAAAGTAGCGTTTAAACTGCACTGGGAAATCTTGCTAGTCCTTAAATGATATAGCAAATTTACTAATTAATTGAAAGTAGCTAGGTAAGAATATACTTGATGTTGAACAAGTTTAATCTTACTAGTAAAAAGTTACTTCTCATTTATTGACTCACTCAATAACTGGTAACTTTATTACAAGTTTGAAAATTCCAGTTTTTTCTGGCTAAAGCTAACAAGACATAAACTAACTAGTTTCTAAGCTTACATTCCCGCTTGATAAAATATACCAATTTTCGAAGGATTCTGGGGTTTTCTTATTTATAATTTATTAACCCATTAACCGCGGCTTTCTTATATTGATCACAGGAGCTACCACATCAAATTTGTATCTTTCACCGTAGATGGGTATAAAATAACAAACCATCGTTAATGTGTTCTAATTGGGCACAAATTCCTTCTGCAACGACAGCACAGTTTTATGTCAGGAATTTTCTATCAAAAGCAGGCATAGTTGGTAAATTGGCTCATAGAGCTTTTCCTTTTTTTAAAATATAAACTTTTTTACAAATGATAATAAAAACAAATTTTCTGATTTTTAAAGTTAATCACTTTTGACTTTGAAAAAGTAGTAGTGAACGTAATAATTTCTTGACACACTCGCAAAACAATTTATAGCTTTATGTTTTCTTAAAGCGACATACAAAAATTTAACACTTAGCTGTTACCAATCCTGAGATATGATCAGTTCTGCAGAAGCATTTTCATGAACAAAAAATACCCAACCGCGGTTTAAGGGTTAATATAATTATTTCTAATTGATCTATCAATTTCTTTGTAGTTTTTGAAGATTTTCTGTATTATGTATTTTAGGGCGTGAAACACAATTCTGCCAATATTGGTGTTCGTTCTCTTTCGTTTTTAAAATGAAAAAAGGATTCAAGGGTTATTTATTGGTGATGTGATTTCTTCTAAATATTTTATGATTTGCAAAAAATTATAGTACAATTTTCCGCATTTTGTTTGCATTTTTTAAAACAAATACTTTCTTATGATATCATGAAATATTCAAACAAATATTAAAATTAAATTCGTTATGTAATTATAATATTAAAACTTTGCTTGTATTTTAAATTAAAGATAAGAAGCTAATTTTCTTAACCTCTGATATTACGAAACAATCTGAGAAGCAAACATAAACAATAATCAGTGCAATCGATACATGAAAATTTGTTTTACATTCTGATTCTGATAACAGCGAGTACAGAGTAGGTAAAATGAGTTGTGAATATGTATTAGCCAAAAGTATTTATCAATGTAATGTTTTTTTAACTTTGATAAACGTTTTTCAATAAAAATTAAAAAAAAAACAAAAGACAAAACGATTTTGATATGGTCGAACTTCGACCGCAGGCGATACTAGTAAAAATTATTTAACTTTTTTACATCGAATTTAACTATTCTACCGCAAGGTATGGAACCCCCAACCAACAAAATTTCACAAAATTATTTTTAGATTAAAGTGCGCTTAATTGCCTCTCCAATAATTTTTGAAACTCAACATTCGGTTAAAAAGTGATTGAAATATGAAAAATCGATTTTCGACGTTTTTGCCGATTTTTGTCAATTTTGTGCAGCCTGTAACTCCGACAAAAATCACGTCAAACTTTTTTCCTCCAAATTAAGTTTTTTATTTCCGTCAGTGTTTTCATCCAAATCGGAGACGGTCATTCCGTAAGGCCGGTACGTTCAAAATGGAACTTAGCGACACGTGTTAATAATGTTGAATATTTTTTAAACTTTTTTTTATGCTTTTTCAATATATAGGAACAAAATAAAATGGTGCTCAAGAAAAACAAACGAAATTTATTTTTCTCCGAACAAATAAGGACCAGTCTAATATCCATCAACGGGTTTAGTCTCAGCTCAAGCAAGTGATTTTTTCCAAGTGGAAGTTCTTCGTGTCCTTAAGTAAAGTATGCGAAATTTTGTCCTGAGACCTGAAATTAGTTGAAGAGCATTTCATAAACTACAATATTGAGATACATTGCCACGATTGACCTGTTTAAATTCTTAGATTTGGAGAAGAGTATTTCAGCTTCTGGTATTTCTGCATTAATGAATGTTGCACTTTCTGCTTGAATTTTTTTACCTAGTTTGTTTCGAAATTTTTACTTCTAATAATATTGTATTAAAAGATATTTTATGAACACTAAATTTAATTATGTTACTTTAAAGCACATTCCATTTTTTATAACTCAACAGATTTTCATGTGTCATTTTGGCAAAACTTTTATATCTTTTATAGATAAGCTGAAGCCAAAAAAAAAAATATTTTTACGAATGAAATATTAATATTCATATTAAAATTATATTATCAACTCTGTCAATCACAATGAAGCATGAAATTAAAGCAACATAACAAGTGACATTTTTAAAGTATAGAAAACTATTTACCAAAAACATCTTGTAAAATATTGTAACATTTGGAAACATTTGCAGATAATAAATTTAAAAGAACCAAATTTAATGAACGGATTAGAAATAGGACGTTTCACCACACACACAACTTCTATACATTACATGAAATGTCCTTGGAATGATAAAACTATATTCTTGTTTTAAGAAAGGAAATTATACAAAACCTGCATTTAGACAACTTCATGAGTGGTTAAGTGCCTAAAAGTTAAATTTCAGAAGGTAAATTTTAAACAACGTCTTTTAAGGGGGATGTAAGGTTTTGAAACTGCTTTTTTGTTTCATTTTTTCTTTCTGAATGTGCAATATGTCGAGAGTATTGTGTTAAAATTTCAAGTTAATCGGAGCAAACTAACGAAGATATATCTTTCCAATCGACCTGGCCTCATACTGGGATGTTCGAGTATAAAAAACTTTAAAACGGTTTTCCCAAACATGCAATTTTTGCAGTCGGTGACCACCATTCAGAAAAAAGTACTGAACCGATCGCAGACCTGCGAAATGCTAAGTATATACTTTATTCAGTATCGTGTAAGTACAAGTACCTAGGTACTTTAAAAATAAGTACCAAGTACAAGTACTTCCAAACTTATACTTGAAATATTCAAGTACAAGTATTGTACTTTCAAGTATTTCAAGCAATTTTTTTAAATACATAATTGATAAATCTTCACATTTTGAGATGTTGCAAGGTAACCCTCTTATGAAAGACTTATCAATCAAGATGAACACACCTCTTACATTTTCCGCTCCAGTGGAGCGTTTGTTTTCATTGGCTGGCTTTGTTTACAGTCCCAGAAGGCAATATCTATTAGATTATTCTTTTGAAAAAATGAGTTTTGATGAAAGCCAACACTAATAAACTATAAATGATATTTTAAGGGTCATTTTACTAATTTTCTACAATAAAGAACAAAAAGAAGTTGCTGAAATCTTTAACAAACTCATGCATTTTTATTTTTTGAAAGAATGTTATACAAAACTCATCAAGTACTTAACAAAGTACTTGAGAAATACCTGAAAGTACAGTACTTGTACTTGAAAATTTCAAGTATAAGTATGGAAGTACTAATACTTAGTAATTATTATTTAAGTACCTGGTATGTGTACTTATACTTGTACTTATTTTTACAGGTCTGACCGATCGTTTTAAAAATTTGTACATATATGTACTCTACATACAAACAACAATCAAGAAACTATCGAGTTTTTTTAAACTTTATAATTAGTATTAGGGATGCAACATCGTTCTTAAACATCGATGTTTGAAAACATTGATGGTCACTTGACAATTACCGATGTTTAAAAACATCGGTTATAAGACCGATATATCGATGTTTTTCCGATGTTTTAATTTTTGTATTAGGTCTAGTATTGAGGTCATCTATAAGTATAGGAATAATATAAGTATTATTTTTATAGATTACATATTTTTTATTTGCACTCTATTATTATAAAATATGCAAGAAAGAATAATTTCTTACGAAGAATTTACGTAGAAAAATTTCCAAAAAAAAAAACAAATTTGAAAAAAAGGAATCGACAGAATTTTTTTATTTTGTATGAAAAATTTCTTATTTTGTCATTTTTTTTCCGACGTCAAAAAAACGGGGATTTTTTTGTTCAAAGAAAACAGAGTTTTTTGTTGTTGTTTTTTTTAAATTCTGTGAGAAAAAATGTCATAATGCCCGTATGTCACTACGTTTTTTTTCTGTTTTTTAGTGTATTTTATGATGTTTTGTTTTTTTTTGTATGAACATTTTTTTCATGTTTGCCGACCTCAAAATTAGGCTTTATAACAGAAATTAGCATCGATGGCGTCAAACGATGTTTTTTCGGTGGTAAATTTCGATTGCTTTGTTCCAACACTTATCCTTATCCACTTGATTGCACCAACAGGCTGGTGTCTTATACCTATAGACCACTTACCAAAATAAAATCTATATCAAAAAGAAAACATGTTTTTCCATTTCATAAATTTAAAACATGCATTTGTTGGAGTTTATCAATTTTGAAATTGAATTAAGAAAAAAAGCTTAAATAACCTAGTCCCTAAAAGCCTATTTCTTTCTTGAGTGATAGTTGCTCCAGCTTCCGAGAATAAGCGTTCGCTGGGTACAGACCATGGTAGAAGAATACAGGTAGTTTTTCCTTTTCAAAACGATACATAGACGATGTATCGGTCTTAAGAACATCAATGTATCGTTTGCTTCCCTAATTAGTATCATTCTCACAATAATAAATAGGTCACTTTTATTGTCAGAAATCGAGTTTTCAACTTTAAAATTTTCCAAAAATTTAAAACTTTTTAAAATAAAGAAAATTGAGAGAGAAACTAATTAACTAATCAAAACAGTTTGCTTTTCTGATTTCAGATAATCCAGTGCTGATAAATAGCAGTACGGCAAAAAAACCAGCGGAGAACTGCAATAAATCCGTTATTTTTTATATTTTTGTACCAAAATTTATTTAAATATTCTCCAGATGTTGTATTTTAATATACAAATTTGCAAAATAAATCTATAATAACAATATGTTTAATAACAAACTTTACCCCTCTTAAGGCAAGATATTTTTAATCTTAATATTTTTACCATCCATTTCTTTATTATGTGTTTATTAATATTTTAATAATACAAAAAAAATTTTCAAATAAAATAAAAATTGAAAATATTTTAGGCTGGTAGAGTGGGGTTGCAAAAAAGGGTGCCGCCATGTTAACCTGATTTTAAACCTTTTAGTCATCTGAAAAAAATTGGTAATTAGTGAAAATGTCGCTAAATAAAGCTCTAGATACCGCTTGTCCGTTAAAAACATTGAGGGAGAAGCAAAAGCCTCCTTGGTGGAATAAGGGACTAGAAGATCTCCGGAAAAAGACCAGAAAACTTTTCAATAGGGCAAGGGCCACAAGATCCACAGATACATGGTTAAATTATAAAACAGCTCTCAAGGAATATAAGAATGAACTACGAAAAGCACAAAGACATAACCTTCTGTGAAAATATCTCACAGACATCTGAGGCATCAAGGCTTAGGAAAGTTCTAGGTTCCCTCTAATCCAAGCTTCATTAAAAAGGAAGATGGTACTTAGACCACCAGCAGTGAGGAATCTCTGAATGTTTTAGTAGAAACCCACTTTCCGGGATGTTCAGAGATATGTAAAGCTCCAATTCAGAAATATCAGTTACCATCTGTGAACAGATCTCTAAAAATACTCTTACAAACAAAGCTCGAATGGGCAATCAGTAGCTTCAAATCATTTAAGTCACCAGGACCAAAAGGTATAGCTCCCATCGAAATTCAAAAGTCGAATGGTATCATTAAGGAGCGGCTTTTGTTGATCTACCAAAGCTGCCTTGACCTAAACCACATTCCCAAGCGATGGCGTAATGTGAAGGTTATCTTTATACCTAAGGCAGGCAAAAGCTCACATGTAAACCCTAAAGACTTTCGACCAATTAGTCTCTCATCTTTTCTTTTAAAAATCCTCGAGAGATTAATTGACATTCACTTGAGATCCATGATAGAAAAGAAGCCATTATCTATAGCACAACATGCTTACACCAAAGGCAAATCCGTGGAAACAGCTCTCCACTCCATAATCTCCATCATTGAAAAATCCCTCTATCTGAAGGAATATACAATGATAGCTTTCATTGATATAGAAGGAGCCTTTAATAACGTCGAGACAAGAGCTATCACTAATGCGCTGATAGAACTTGGGGTAGATGCCGCACTGATAGCACTCATAAATCAAATGCTAGTTGTCAGGATTATAAGTGTAAAGTTAGGAGCGGCATCCACGTTAAGACCTGTACCAATAGGAACTCCTCAGGACCCCTCTAGGGCAGATACTACCAAACAACTATCTTTAGACAAGACAAACCTTGGTATTCCTCTCATCACATGTAAACTCCTTTCACATGAGTTATCCTGCATTAAAACCAACAATAGATGGTCAAGTAGCTTCAAATCAGTAGCTTCAGGTAACACGTGTAATATAACACGGAAAATCTGGCCTAAACGCAATCTTAAGCGTTCAAAAGAACTCATTTCTCTCAGTAGAGACCACATTAGCATCATGATAGGGATCCTGACAGGGCACTGCCTCATTGGCAGGCACGCTCAATGATACCCCACAACAGAACACTGTCTTTGCACTTGCCCAGCGCTGGCTCAAAAACGTTTTCTTCACTTAAACAACTGGTTTCTCAAAGACCTTGAAGAACTCTCGGAAATATCGGAATACTTACTTACTTACTTAGTTGGCGCTACAACCATACGTCAGTCTTGGCCTCATCTAAGAATTTGCGCCAACCATTTCTGTCTTTCGCTTGCTGGCGCCAGTTGGAAATTCCAAGCTTTGTCAGGTTGTCCTCTACTTGGTCTTTCCAATGAAGATGCGGTTGTCTTGCGGTTGAACATGACCAAGCCAGCGAAGCCGCTCGATTTTAATGCGCTTGACTATGTCGATGCCAGCGTACAGCTCATACAGTTCATCATTCCACCGTATTCGGTACTCGCCATTGACGCAGATTGGTCCGTAGATCTTACGTAGAATCTTTCTCTCGAAAGATAAACGAAGTCCTTCACAACCTCGAAGGAGGTATTGTCAACGGTAACGTGGGTTCCAAGACGCTGGGACTGTTTGTTTGTTGACACCAAGTATTTCGTCTTATCTGCATTCACTGCCAGACCCATTAGACTTGACTCTTTTTCTAATCAGGAAAATGCTGCACTGACTTCGCGCGTATTATGGCCAGTGATGTCGATGTCATCAGCATACGCAAGCAGCATAACACTCTTGTAGAATATTGTGCCACTACGTCTCAGATCAGCAGCTCGGATGATCTTTTCCATCATTAGGTTGAAAAAGTCGCACGATAAGGAATCACCTTGTCTGAAACCTTATTTGGTAATATATGGTTGGAAGGGGTCCTTCCCGATTTTAACTGCGCTGCTGGTGTTGCTCAGTGTCATCCTGCAAAGTCGTATTAGTTTTGCAGGAATACCAAATTCAGACATGGTGGAGTACAGGTGCTTCCTTATTGGGCTGTCGAAGGCGGCTTTGTAGTTGACAAAAAGATGGTGGGTGTCGACTTGTTTTTCTTGAGTCTTCTCCAAGATTTGTCGTAGCGTGAAAATCTGGTCGATGGTGGACTTTCCAGGTCTGAAGCCACACTGATAAGGTCCGATCAGTTCATTTACAATGGGCTTCAATCTTTCACATAAAACTCTCGACAGGACCTTATATGCGATATTAAGAAGGCTTATCCTACGGTAATTGGCACAGATTGTGGAATCGCCTTTCTCGTGGATTGGGCAGAGCACACTGAGATTCCAATCGTTCGGAATGCATTCTTTCGACCATATTCTGCATAGAAGCTCGTGGATGCATTTAAGTAGAGCATCGCCTCCGTTCTGACAGCTCAGCAGGTAAGCCATCAACTCCCGCGGATTTTTTATTTTTAAGCCGAGCTATAGCTGTCAAAACTTCATCATAGTCGGGCAGCGGAACCTCGACGCTGTCATCCGAAATTGGGGTTTCCGGAATATCATCTCTATTGGCGGGATTGTTGTCAGTGTCGCCATTTAGAATCTTAGAGAAGTGTTCCCTCCATAACGTCAGTGTACTCTGGACATCTGTCACTAGATTCCCATTTTCATCCTTGCAGGAAGAAGCCCCGGTTTTAAAACCATCGGCAAGGCGTCTTATTTTTTCGAAAAATTTTCAGCCTCATTCCTGTCACCATACATCTCAATCTTCTCTTGCTCGCGCTTTTCTGCCTCTCTTTTTTCCGCCTGAAAATATGGCTCTCTTCCCTCCTCTTTTCTTTGTATCGCTCCTTAGCAGCGCGCGTTACAACCGACTGCAGGGTGGCTTTGTAGGCGACGTGTCTTTCTCTGCAGTGGCGTCGCGACACTCCTGGTCGTACCACTGGTTTCAGCGAGGGCGGTAGTAGCCAATCACCTCTTCATCAGCCGCACGCATAGCGTTGGAAATGTGTGTCCACTGCGCGCATATATCATCGATTGGAGGAGTGCTTTGAAGCAGGAGTGACAGTCGAGTGGTGAAAGCATCGGCTGTCTGTTTCGATTGCAGCTTGTCGACGTCTAGCTTTCTCTGTGTAGGGTTGCGTGTATTCTGCGCACAGACGTGTACGGTTCTTGGCTGCAACAAGATAGTGTGATCCGAGTCAATATTTGCCGAGTCAAAATTTTGACATCCAGGTGGCTTTATGAATATTGAGATGCTTGAATCTAGTGCTACCTACGATCATGTTTCGTGCTGCGGCGAAGTCAATCAGCGTCATTCCGTTATCGGCGGTGTTGTCGTGGAGGCTGAACTTTCCGACTGTTGGACCAAAAATATTTTCCTTGCCCACCTTAGCGTTGAAGTCACCAAGCACGATTTTTACGTCGTGACGAGGACAGCGCTCGTAAGCATTTTCAAGGCGCTCATAGAAAATTTCCTTGATCTCATCGTCCTTGTCTTCTGTCGGAGCGTGCGCACATATTAGGCTTATATTAAAAAATTTAGCCTTGATGCGGATTATGGCAAGTCGTTCGTTCACAGGTGTGAATAGCAGGACGTGGGGCTGTAGTCTCTTGCCAACTACAAAGCCGCATCCAAACTCGTGCTTCTCCACATGGCCGCTGTAGTAGATATCACAGGGTTGCATTCGGCATCCCTTCCATCGCATTTCTTGGATAGCAGTGATATCAGCTTTGTATCTTTCCAAGACATCAGTCAGTTGGATAGAGGCAGCTTCCCAATTAAGGGTTCGGACATTCCAGGTGCATATCTGCAAATCATTAACAGTTTTTCGTTTGCGGAAGTCGTCATCAGATTTGAGGATCAGTTTTCTTCTATTCTTATTAGTTTTCATTGAAATGGGTTTTTACGGGTAAGCCTAGGGGAAACTTTGACCTAACCTTACCTAAGAACCTAGCATGGCCATTTTTCGCGAAATGGTGAATGTTTGAAAAAAAGTAATATTTAGTTATGAATTTTGAGATTTTATGAGAAAAACGCGTTTTTCCAAAGACGTTCTTGAAAAAGCTCTGAGAACGGGTTGTGTGCCGATATTTGTGCATAAATAAATTACGGAGTGTTATTAAACTGATACCTTATAATGTACAAAAGGGTCAATGAATTTGCTCCATCCATATTTCTAAAAAAAATCTCAAAAAAAGTGTTTTTTAAAGCTGAAACTCTTATCCCTCCCCTTAAGTATATAACCCACGCCTTCTCAATACAATAATTTCAATCCTTATTGACTACTAAATGTGTTAAGACCCATGTTGGCTTTATAAGTGTACAACCATTATACTAATTAGTTAGGGAAATTCCCTGTTAAATGATGAACATGATTTATTAAGGAGCTGAATTTAATGTTACTCACCTTTTTCACTGCTGCCTAATAGAAAACCTTGCGATTAAAGCAGAGCCGATCGCTTGTGTAGCTCTTCCAGTCGTAAATTAAGAAAATCATCTACAACTGCAATCAGCAGTTACTCATCATATCAAATTAGAATGTAAGATGGTAAGATTTTAATTTGTAGAGATCGATCAAAAGTTTGTTGCAAGATCAATCGAAGATTTATTGATGTAACCGATATTGAAAGCAAAACAAATATTAAAACAAATGCTTTTGGGTTATTTATGATTTAATTGCACGATTTATTTATTTTTTCGTTTGTCTTACTAAAGAACTATGGGTCTTATTAACTAAATTGACTGTATAAGATTTAATACGAGCTCATTTTTATAATGAAAATTAAGCCATATTCACAGTATTTACAGTATTTTGCAATTGATTCAGCTAAGCTAAACTAAGCTTAACAGAAGTGGAATATATATGTTATATGATTGTTGTCGTTTTTTTTAATAAGCTACAGTAAAAACTACTTAACTATTTTCACAGTATGAAGAATTTCAAGCTGTTGACGCTTTAGTTTTATTTTTAGTTTATTTTTTATAAATATCTCGTATGTTATACTTATTATTGAAAATTTGCAATTTTCAAAGGAACAGCTTTGTATAGGACTACATGTTTTGTTGTGTGGTTTAGCTTCAAATACTTGGTAATATTTCTTTGAATCTCACTTAAATACTTACACAGTTTATTGTTTTTAAATTAATTATGATTGCAATAATTTGCATATATTATGAACATGGAATTTAATGATTATCTACTGAGCTTATCGACAGGTTCTGATAAAGTTTTTACTAATTTTGATATATTATTTTTATATTTTGTCTGACTTCTGTTTCTCAAAATATTTATGTATATGAATATATTCTAAAACAAACTTGTTTGTTTTTTCTTCGTTTTTGTCAGTTTTTTTTTTGGCGAGATCACATATTAACTCTAATTGACTTCTAAAATCATAACCTGTTATTTATGTTTATTTACTTTTTCCATCTATCAACAAAATCATTACATATACAAAGATGATGAAAAATAAAAACAAGAATTTTCTAATAAAAAATTAGGCCAGAACTTAGGCGCCAGTTGCAGAGTATTTCACTTTAGTTTATTTGTATAATTTATGTTCCTTAATTCTCTGGTTTTGATATTTCTAAAACGATTTTATTTTATTGCTGTGTATTTTATGACCTTTTTTATTCCTTTAATAAATAAACAAATAAGCAGGCTTTAAGTAACAATTTTTTTAAATATTTTATGTTATTATAATATTCTTGCCAGACCCGTGGCCAAGAGGCCAAACCTCCCCACATAAGATCCGACGGTATAAAAGGAAATTAATGCAAATAACACAATTAATAGCAAAAATTACTACTTTTAAAAACAATTTATTTTAATTTAATATAAGAACATATTACGAAAATATAGGTGAGCAAATCTTTGTGTTAAAAAATAAATTTAAAAATATACCTAAAGAACCAAAAGTACACCATTTCCAATACCTAATGCAACAAACAAACAGTTGAGCAATGAAAAGTTTTTTGACTGTCTGGAATCAAGCCCAACTTATATCTATTACACGGTGCTACAGTCTGAAATCCCTGAGAAGTGTTACCATTTTTCTTGTAGGTCTTGTTGAGTATAACAAGACTGCATACCAGAAATTCGCCAAACACCCCCAAAATCTTAAGTTAGCGTTAAAAAAACAGGCTTACCATTATAAGGCTGTAACTTAGCCGATGTTCCAAAAGAAAAAACTTAGACCTTTCCAATGATATACATAATGTTTATAAAAACTTTATAAATTCATGTGTATTTATGTGTCCGGCAAACTCAATTTTTTAATATTTTCCAACTTTCACGATTGTTGTACACACTATTTTATATAGACACCGTACTATCTATTAATGTACTAAACGTTTTAAAAAAAAAAAAAAGCACGTTTATTAACAATTACGACGCAATTTAGTTTTTAAAAATCGGCTTGTAATTGACTGAGTTATTGATGAAAACAAAACTCTTGCAAAAATGCCTGCACAACTTTTTTCGTGTTCTCTTGCACATTTTTAAAGGACCACAGATAACTGAATATGATACCTGAATATGATACTGAACATGAAAAGTCACAAATGTAGCAAATTTATTAGATTTTTCGCACATTTAATATTAGTTGCATACTATTTTTTATTAAATAGCAAATTTTTTTATATGAAATGGTTTTCAAAGTGATAAAGCTGTAAGAAACAAAACGTCAAATGAAGAAACAAAATTACATATTCCTGACATAAGTTAAGCACTCATTGCATATTGTGATTGCAATTCTAACTTGTTCTCAATTTTTTTTTTAAATGCAGAATTTTTAAAAGCTTTACCTTAAGAGATGCATTTTGTTTTTGTGGACTTTTTCTCTCGTGAATCATCAAACAGCAGGTTGCGCTCATGGTTTAATTATTTGACAATTTAGTAGCGTAGACTGGCTTTTTTCTCATGAGCGGCGATGGGTAGTTGTCAAAATTAGCTGTTCATGCAGTTAATCAAAGAAAAGCAACGAATTAAACATATCTAGTCAATCGCAGCAAACTAAAAACATTCCAATAAACTTCGTGAACAAATTTAATGAATCAAAGATGAGTTAAAAATAAGCACATAGCTAGCAGCAAACGACAACTTTAGCTGTTTTTGACAACTACCAATCGCCAAAAACTGTCGCGGCTACCTTGTCAAATAATTATGCCATGGTTGCGCTGACGAACATTTTACCTACAATCTCTTTGCTTTCTATGCTCTTTGCATTCTCTTAAGTTTCGTTTAGTATGCTGTAGGAACGAAAAAAAAATTTCCATAAGAAATACATTAAGATTCTTGACAACGAACAGGCAGCGAAATTTTTTCGCTAGCTAGTACGCTGTAGAAGCGAAAATTATTGCTAAGTTGCCAAATTTCCATTCGTGAGTGGAGAGTTGAAATATCAAAGTGTTGAATTTTTTTATTTAACAAATTTATTGTTGCTTTTATATAGTTTATTAATGTGTAGTCTTGCCTTTTATAGGATATAAAATTGCAGCAATAAAAATATGAATCTGTCAACCAGAACAGCAATTGCTTTTTCTCCACAGAAAAATTTGACTCTACACTAAAATTTCGCGTGTAGAGTTATATGCCCAAAAATGTTCATTCCTACAGCATACTAAGCTTTAAGCATTAAAAAAATCGGAACATTTAAAAAAATAAGAAGAAGTGGAAAAAGTAAAAATTACAACAATATACAATGAGAGCTTTTCTTATGTAAGAAAATGGTTTGCTTCTTTATTTGACGTTTTGTTTATCACGTTTTTATAAATATGAAATATATATTATACAAAAATATATAAAGTTTTATATAAATCGTGCGCAACTAAAATTAAAATGTGTGACAAACGTAATAAATTTTGCTACATTTGTGGCTTATTTACAGATCTCAATCATTCGACCTAGTTTTAAAAACAATTTTGGAGCGGTGGAAGTGTTCAAGAAACTCTTTAATCGCTCTTAAGCCTTATCATAAACTAGATTATTGCTACTTTTGTCAAACCAATGTTTCAGGTCACAGTTTTAAAACTCTTAAAAACATATAGTATGTAAGTGTTGAAACTGTTACTAAACCAATATCTTGGGATGATGAAGTTCCGACAACGAGCAAATCTACTGTTGCAACTAAAAAAGCAGATTTCGATGATCTTGTACGCGATTTACAATTGTCCAAACGACAATCATATTATTTCAAAAGCAGATTTCGATGATCTTGTACGCGATTTACAATTGCCCAAACGACAATCAGAAATCCTCGCGTCGCGATTAAAGCAGTGGAATACGGTGGAAAAAGATTTTCTTGTAAGTTCTGGTAGGAGAAGTGATCGGACTTTGCTACTTGAAGAATGTTTTAAAACTTATAACAATAACAGTGATCTCGTGAATTGCGTGGATGTACCCAAACTATTTTCGACATAGGGTCACAATTATAATGCAGATGAATGGCGACTTTTCATTGATGGCTCTAGTTAAAGTATATATTTTAAAAAAAATAATTTTGTACTCCTTTATATAAAATCGACATTGTAATATCTAGGTTTAAAAGCTATTTTATTGCACAACGAAAATCAGCTACCATCAGTTCCAATCGCGTACGCGACTAGCCATAAAGAAACCTACAATGTGA
Organism: Dichetophora obliterata; assembly: GCA_963920525.1. Taxonomy (NCBI): domain Eukaryota; kingdom Metazoa; phylum Arthropoda; class Insecta; order Diptera; family Sciomyzidae; genus Dichetophora; species Dichetophora obliterata. The sequence goes on along the minus strand of OY986435.1, from coordinate 314,183,292 downwards.
TGGAAAAAATACTCCATTTAATAAACTATGCCACTCATGAATGGAAAATCGTCGCTGAATTAAAAACTTTGACGATTTTACTTGGTATGCAAGGAGGACACACAAAACATCCGTGCTGTTTTTGTGAATGGGACAGTCGTGCACCGAATCGCTATGATCGAAAAGAATGGCCACCTCGTGAGTCGCATCAAATAGGGCAGAAAAACGTTTTAAACGCCCCATTAGTAAAAGCCGAGAATGTTATTCTGCCACCACTGCATCTCAAGCTGGGATACATGAAGCAATTTGTAAAAAAATTGGATGTAAACGGCGGCGCTTTTTCCCATCTAAAGACGGCGTTCCCAAAACTAAGTGAAGCGAAAATAAGAGGAGGTATTAATTTCTTTCTTTCCATATATTGCTTTATTTTCAAAATTTTATCCGTTTTGATAAAATTTATTTAATTTCATTGGACCTCAAATTCGTAAAATTATGAGCGATGTGAGTTTTAAGAACAAGCTAAGTTTGGTTGAAAAACGTGCATGGAAGAGTTTTGTTGAGCTATGCGATAACTTTCTTGGAAATCACAGAAGCGAAGACTATGTTACGGTTGTAAACGAATTTTTAAATGTGTATGGTAAAATGGGCTGCAACATTTCTATCAAAATACATTTCCTGAGTTCGCATTTAGACTTCTTCCTAAATAACCTGGGCCAGTTCAGCGATGAGCAAGGGGAACATTTCCACCAAGAAATGGCAAAAATTGAAAAGAGCTTCGAAGAAAAAAATAAAATAAAAATGATATCAGAATATTGCTGGTCGCTGAAACGAGATACTTACGATGGTGAGTTAAGAAAAAAAAAAGGTTCAAGCAAACATTTTTGAGTTGAATGGTGAAAAAAATTCACATGTGGTATGCTTCCCATACAAAATAGTGTTTCCAAAAATCACCAAAGTTGAAAAAAGTCAAAAATATTGTATAAAATTGTGTTTGCTGGACAAAAACATACAGATTTTTTATTTTTTCTTAAATAAATTTCAATGGTCATTTCAAATGGTCTATGTTTCCTTTTCTTGAATCCGGTCAAAAACAAGAAAATGATGTATTATCAACTTAGTTATAAGTACGGCTTATTAGTACGGAAAGGTACCGAAATCCGGTTTTTTAACGGTAAGTCAAGATTTTGGTGGAGTTTGGCAAATTTCTTGCAGTCTTGTTATACTCAACAAGACCTACAACAAAAACAGTAAAACTTCCTAGGGATTTCAACTTCATTCAAATTTGTAGCACTGTGTTATTGATCGTATAAAATTAAGTGGACAATTATTTTTTAGAAGAGAAAGCAACGTTTTTTCACATATCCCGCCAATAGAAGTTATTCTTTAGATGAGCAATTAAATTCAAACAAAATTGTGTGCTTTTCAATTCATATTGTAACTTAAGAAACTTTATAAATTAAATTTTTAGGACGTATCTTTAACCCATTTTGCACCAGGCTACATACATTTTTTAATTTCTTAATAAAATTTTCATGTCTAGCTAGATTTTTATAGGCTACTATAAAAATCACTTTTTGATTTTTTTTACCCTTGATTTTCCGGAAAATTGCTGAGAAAATTTAATTAGAGCAATGAATTTGCTATTTGAAGAATGAAATTAAATATAATAAAATAAATTGTCAGCAAAGTTTTTTATGAAAACGGGTTAACGGGTTATTAAGGTAAGTAACACCCCAGCTCGTGTGTTTTCCAGGTACACTCGGGCAGCTGTCCAAGCCCACCCCTTTGCTATTACCTCGATGTCCAACAGAGCCCCGCATTACCGCGATAATTCATTTTTTAGTCGCACGGTAAAGTTGTGGAATAGTGTTTCTGAGAGAGTGTTTCCCGTCAGTTTTGAGCTGTTCTAATTGAAAACAAATCTTCACTGACACTGCCCTCCAAATACTTATCGCCCATCTTGCGAATCAACACAATAGGTCTATTTTCATACTCGATTCAAGTAGCTTGAAGTTGATTGAAAGCGTTATTTTACAAATTTTTAAAGCTCGAGAGAGAAGAATAACATGCAAAACTGTTCTTTTTCCGTACTAACTTCAAGAAATTGTAATAGAATAGAGAGTAGCATTTTGCATGTTATTCTTCTCTCTCGAGCTTGAAAAATTTGTTGAATAACGCTTTCAAGCAACTTCAAGTTACTTGCATCGAGTACGGAAACAGACCTTATGTCACTCTCTATTCTATTACAATTACTTGAAGTTAGTACCGAAACTGACCTAATGTTAACACATTTATAGGGGGCATCCCCTGAGCATCAGTATAAAAAAAGTAAATATGAGAGCTAATGCTACAGGTAATAAAAAATATTACTAAAAAGCCATTTAATTAATAAAGTTAATATTTTGCATTTATTAAATATTGAAAAGTTTTGTATGTATGTAAGAGGTAGGAGTTGTTTTCATCTGATTTGGCTCATTTTCGAACTTGATCTATATTTTTTAATAAAAAGCATATATATTGAATCTCGTTACGATAGCTATAAAATTACGGCTATTATCGTGATCACAGACGGACATACGAACATGGCTAAATCGAGTCAGGAGGTGATGCTGATCAAGAATATATGTACATATAAGCTTATCTATTCCTGCCACATCGCCTTATCGGAGTTACAAACGGAGTGACAAAATTAATATACCTCTTGCGCATTATGCGTGGGGGTATAAAAAATAAGCACAGGTTTTTAGTGCTCTAAATATCCTAGCGGTTGAGACCAGTCATTTGCCTCGCTATCTGGCAGTCAGGTTATAACTGTAAAAGAGTAGTTTCTGTATATAAAATTTATTTGAACTTTTGGCTATTTGAATCAATAGCCCTCTTTTATTCATCTTTTTTTAATACAAGTAGTTACAATTACTTGAAAAATAGATTTTTTTTTGGAATATTTTTACGTCCTCCCAGGTTAAACTTTAAATGTGAAGAGGGTATTAAATATCCAGCCGGAAACCTAAAACACCAAACTAAATTATTTATAAAAAAAATTAATTAAATACTATTACCTAATATTTTTAATTATTTTATGATAAACGACAAAAATTTGTGGTCGAGATCTCGACCGCTGGTACAAAATGTGTTCAAAAAACATATCTTTAGATTGGCTATTTAGTTTTTCGGTTGATTCCTCTCTGAAAATTTGCTGAAATACAAGGTTTTTGAAGAAAACAAAAAATATTTAAAAATAAATTGTTTTAACTGTGCGTTGGTCATAAATATAAAATTAGTATGTGAATTTTATTGTTGAAGTTGTGTACTTTAAGGATAAAATAATATTCGGCTGATTTCTTTAACATTTAGATTTTTGAGCGCTCGTACTTTAAGGAGGTGTCGGGGTTTTCCTTATATTCGGTTTTTTTTAACTTAATCGGGATGGCGGTTAAAATAGTAGGGCAGTTCACGATCTTGTTGCAAATGCAAAATAAACAGCTTTTACAAAAACAAAAAGCATTGAAAAGCTTTTGCAACATATGCTTTTTGTTTTTGTAAAATCTGTTTATTTTGCATTTGCAACGATGCAACAAGATCGTGAACTGCCTTAGTGATTAATGCAGGGAAAATGTAAAGTTAATAAAATCCAATTTTCAACATTCTTAAAATCAGTTTTTTTATCAACATATATCATCTCTAATTGAAATTTAATTTTATTACGGCAGTTCACGATCTTGTTTCATCGTTGCAAATGCAAAATAAGCAGCTTTTATAAAAACAAAAAGCATTGATATGCATTTGCAACATTAATGTACTATAGGGCAGTTCACGATCTTGTTGCATCGTTGCCAATGCAAAATAAACAGCTTTTACAAAAACAAAAAGCATATGTTGCAAAAGCTTTTCGATGCTTTTTGTTTTTGTAAAAGCTGTTTATTTTGCATTTGCAACTATGCAACAAGATTGTGAACTGCCCTTATATATGCTATAACAAAAGGCTGTTGCATATGCAAATCTAATCGTATTGCATAACGCTATTGTTAACGAATGTCTTTATTTTGCATTAAACACAACCACCGATACTGCCTGAACACAGCTTATTGAACAGCTGTATTCATTGTTTACATTTTAGCGGCAAAAAGTTTCATTTATAATAATGAGGAAGATATTTGCAAAATTATCTATTTTTTAGAGAAGTCCAACGTAAAATGTAAGCAACAAAAAACTGTTGTAAAGCATTTGCAAAAACTTGAAAAAACGCACTTGCAACAAAGCAACAAGATCGTGAACTGCCCTAATTTACTTGTCTTCATAAACGGCAGAAAAGGCTTTCAATAGAATTCGAAGGATATTTTAAAGATACCTTTGACTTAACGTTAAAGCTTTGCTAAAGTTAAAAATCATGTATTTTTATGCCTTTTCTGTTAAGATACAAAAAACCATTGAAGATTAGAAAATAGTTTTGAAATTAATATACTTATGGAATGTTTCGGTTAAATAAGAAAATGAATAAATAAAAGTCATCTATTTCTTTGCAATGATAGCTATGAATATGAGGTTGGACCTCAAATAACACAGTGAAACGATAGTATTTGACATCAGTAACAAAAAGCCCTACCCCTTTTGGGCGACTGCATCACAATTTTTTTTTTGCAGTCAAAAATTAAGTTAAACAATATAAAAAAACTATGTATAAAAGTTAATTCAGGGTGGTTCTTGTCTTCGCGAACCTATATTAAAATTTTCTGAGAAATAAACATTTTAACCTTCTAGCTCTCATCCATACGGGTACTTTTTTAACTTTTTTTCAAAAAACTCCATAAAAGTCAACTTTGGAGAGAGGTTAAGAGTTATAATAGTAAAACTGATTGGGTGGAGTGAAATTAAAAAGTGTTATACGTGGGCTTCCAGGCAAAAAACGCTCCAAAACCTTAAAAAGGCTATAACAGAGAAAGGATGCTTTCAAGAAAAATTAATTTATTGCACTTCCGTTTGGAATATTTTGAGATACGGAATCAGATGAGCAAGTGGAACGATATCATCGGTGCCCTTGCCATTTGAAATGAGGTTATTCTGAATTTAACATTACTTATGACTCAACTCTTTTGCACCTGATGAGTATAAATTCTTTCTTATAGACAAAGAGGAAAGAACACACCAGATGCAATACTGGCTGAAATTTGTTGGTGATCCAAAAACATATTTCGGAAAACGGATGAAAGCAGTGAAGCCTAATCTCAAGAAATCGATACGGATCTTGTGCCTTGATAGTGTTTATGACAATGATATAGACATTATACATATAAAAGTAGCATTGCAATATCGAACGATGCAGTAGTTGCTTTAAAATAAATTCAATTCTTTTTTTCCGTATTTTACGGTAACCTTTAACTCGTAGAGGTTACTAATCTTGTGTGACCCTTAATGAAATTGTCTGCAAAACATTTTTTTTAGCCATACGAATGACAGCTAGAGGGTTCAAATGTTTCAAAAAAAAGTCCTGCGAAAATTTTAATATAGGTTCCCGAAGACAAGAATTTCAGGGTGGTTTTATACATGAATTTTAATATTGTTTAACTTGATTTTTGACTAAAGCATTCATATTTCAAACCATCGTAAAAAAAATAATTGTGACGTAGTAGACAAAAAAGAACTCGACCTTTTGTTACTGATGTCAGATACTTTCGTTTGGGATTGTTTTGGCTTGCCCTTGAGACAATTACCCCCAAAATGCTGCACAGTTCCGAAAATTTAAATGAAATCTATTGTATTTTAAGGTTTCTTCAGCAGGTTTTTAACTTTAAACTTGTGTATCCTTGGCATTTTTACATAGTTATTAAATGAAAATGTGTCCTCATGTTTGTTATAAAAAGAATAAACTGTATTTAATTTTTAAAATATTTATATTTTTATACTCTTCGCTATTTACACCTTATTTACAACCTTTTATTGTCAATTTTGAAATGTGTAAAGTTTAGTTTAATACAAAAAGGATGCCTTTGAAGCATAAAACCAAAGTTTGATATGTAAAACATTGCATTTCAATGTAAAAGCTTGACCTTGAAGGAAAAACCAGTAATTTTTTCAAAGAACCGTACGCATCTGCTCTTTATCTACATTTTTTTATATATCTGAAATAGAGTTAAAGATGCTTTTCAAAAGGTTTTCAACGAGTATGCTTCAATTTCAAAACGGGCAACACAATTTCTTTTGTGTCCAAAAATAGGGAATTTTTCACCGACACCTGGCAGCATTGATGGCATCAAACGTTAGAGACGCCGAACGTTAGAGACGATATTCGATGGTTGAAAACACGCCAACAGGTCAAATTTTTTGCAGCGTAAATCTAGTGTTATTAAAGAGTAAACATTCAGAGAGAATATCAACATCCATCAGAAAAAGTGAAATTTTGAACCAGGCTTTAATCCCTGTAATTTTCTAGGTATAGTACAACATTTAAAACATTTTCACATCCATAAATACCTTCGTTGTAAAAACGTTTTTATTTAGTTTTAATCAATCTTCTCTAAAAAAACAAGCTTTAGTTATTGAAATGCTATATCAACTCTCTATTTAAGATTTTATTAGAAACTTTCAGAAAGCAATGCTTTTCTAAATCATATCAAATTTCCGAGAACCTATCTTATCTACCAAAATAAAAACTTTTTTTCGATTATGAGTTTAAAAATTGTATTGTGTATAGTGATTCTGTGACCCGCCAATTGTTGCTTTTAAATGATATTCTTTACGTTTCTTTCCAAAAATTTTTTAACTACTATACTACAGCTTAACTTTATTTAAACGTAATGATGACATATTGGACTTGTTAAAAAAAAATAAAAAATATTTCTACTAGTTGCAATATTTATCTACCTACTAGTTATGGCAAGTAGTTCAATATCGTTCTTCTGCGTTTTCTTTCCTAATGAATCCTAATTAACTTTTTAACAACGATTGTATGAAAATAAATAACTTATGACAATAACCAATTGCAAGACTATTTATCAAAGATAAACTCTACTTAATATATAGTAACAAAAAAAAAGAGATGGAAAACTGGTTTTAAAACTAGAGAACTACAAACGAGTGGATCACATTTTTTCTGCTTGTCTAATAAAAATAAACCTTAACTACATAACATCAATTCTTGATGTTGGCAAGATTTAGTAACTGCCAAACATAAACATCTCTTAACTCAACTATCCTAGTGTCTAGTCAAAGACTGACACTTCCATAAACTTGACGCTGATTCATTAGCAACACACTCTTGTGGGATATCCTACTTTAACTTTAGAAATGTCAACAACGCCTTCTGAATGAGGCTGCGATTAATCGTGGAGTCTGCGGTATAACGCACTCCGCGTAGATTACCATCTTGGTGATCGACCACTCCATATTCGCCAACAATGAAACCATCGTCGGTCTTTTCCTCGACACGATATTTTCTAAAGTTGCGTCCCTCAAGCACGTAAGCTACTTTAGAGTCATCTTTGCCATTGTTGTTGTTTTTGCTATTGCCGCTACCATTCGCATCAGCGTCATCAGCATCGACAGTGCCTTCATTGTTGTTGTTGTTGTCATTCTGGTCTTCGTCGTAGTTTTCGTCTGTTGCCTGTTCAGCATCGTCTACATTGGCATTTGCATTGGAATTATACAAAGCACCATGATGTACTCCGCTTGGTCTACCGCTATCTCCACTGCTTCCACCACTTCGCATGTGGCTGCGTGTTGTTGTTGTCGCCGTTGTTGGTCCACCAAATACTTGCACACCGTGGGCTCGTCCGTTTGTCATAACGCTGACGGACTCTTCGATTTCGTAATTTTGCTCTGGGGTCGGCGTGTACAACTCTTCGATGTGGCTACGCTCGGTGGTGTATGCATTGGGCCGTTTGGCCAAGGATGCCGCCGATGAATGGGAATACTTGGAAACACACTTGACTAGATCTGTTTTTGGGTAAAAGAAATAGTAAAGAGAAAAGATGTGAAGTAAGTTAAAAGAGTTGTTATGAGAAGAAAAATGATATAATATATTGTCGCTGCACTTAAGAAATCAGGCATATGATTTTCAACAAATTTTTGCGAGAGCAATCAGAAAACTGATTAATGTAACTATACATGCGTTAAAAAGTCTTCGTCCTGACAATGAAAAACCAGTTTTTTAGTGAAAAAACTGTTTTATTCGCCGAACTAATCAGAATTCCTTACAGAACAAACCACCAAGCAAACTAGATATCTGTTTTTTGTGGTTTCTGCAGTCCACCCACTTTTTTTTTCTTTCTTTCTTATTTAATGGTGGACGTTTTGGCTTGACATCGACATCCAATCGGTCCAGTAGTGTACAGAAATATTGTTTATTGAGGGAACTACATACCAGTTGAAGGTAGTCGATACAAGTTATGCCAGGTGCATAAAGAAAGTCCTGGCTAAAATTTTGCCAGCCCACTGTCGATTGTTGTGTTTTTGTGAAAGTTTTTTGTGACAGCTTTCATGATCTATTTTTGAGAATGTGCCGTAGGTCGATTCAGTAACATATAAAACTTACAGCAAGTTTTCTGTTTTTCGTTGTCATATTTAATATTGACAGACGCAATGCTTCGTTATTTTGAAGCTTAAAAAATAAAATATTCCAACTTCAACTCAACTGGCAACACCGCGCAAAAAGATTCAGCAAGAAAATTGAAATTAAGTTAATCAAGTCAAAGAGAGTGCAGTAAGTTTTTGTTACTCTCTCATTGAGTGTGGAAAGAGATAGAGAACAAAAATTTTCAAAACTTCATATAAAAAAAACTTGCAAAACTTGCTGAAGGTGGTAAGTGGATCCCGCTTAAGTAATAACCCCTCTGTTGACTGCCGATTGGACTCTGGTGGGTATTCAATGATCCATGTTGAAACTATTTTCACAAATCGCAAGAAATAATCCTTTATATTATTTGGCAAAATTTGGAACTCTAAATAAATTTTCGAATGTTTTCTGGTTTAACTGCTCTATTTGTCGTGATTGTACGATCACGACGACACTTAGCAAACCGATATTTTACACTTAAATTCGATAAGCAATTGTGCTATATAATTTATCAAGTCCTGCCTTGACTTCAACAATATCTCTTTACATTACGAAACAATAAGACTATTCACAGTTTAAGCGTACATTTATCAAATCGTATTTATAGCATTTGCTATTGTTGAAACTGTGAACACTCCGCCATGTGACTGTCGTATTCAAAAAGTATGCAACCCTGTGATGTATGTAATATGGCGGCCGTAGACAGAGCATAAAAATACGACGTACAAAAAACATGTCCAAGGGCTCCTTTAACCCTCTAACACGTAAGAGTGTCTCAAGACACTTATCATATTATTCGCAATAACAGAAAAAGTAAAAGCTTTAATATCATGTGAATATTTTTTGGCTGTTCCCAAAAAACACACCAATCTAAATGCAAAAGATACAAAAGCTCTCAGAAGTTTAAATGATACTTTTATTGTGATTTGCAAGAGTCATATGTTTTTTGCGCATAAAATTTTGACTGCTTTTAATTTTAATTTTAAATTTAACTTAACTTAACTTAACGAAACTTAATTTAACGAAACTTTTAATTTGTCGTCAAAGGTATGTGTATTAACTAATAAATTCAAGTTTCATATTTGTTTCACTTTTTTTCGCTCAAAGCCCCAAGAGTGCCTTGAGACACTTATTCACATTTTCTCACCTTTAAACGAAAGCTTCTACACCATTTCTGTGTACATTTTTGAATTCAGGAGTTATAATTTATCTTAGAATAAATTATGCTACCTATTTTCTCCCATTATTTTAAAAAGTAGTCTTAGAGGGTTAATTTTCGTTTGCATGCAAAACAACTACAGAGCCAAATACGCTTTCGTAAATTGGCGCACAAATAACAAGTCTTACAAATATCAGACCAGCGTATTCAAACTGTGAATAGCCTTAATGTGTTATCGAAACACGATATACATTTTTTTCCATGGTAAGCAGAACGCACAGAGGCAGCGTCAATTCGAGGGCAATCACTTGAGAACGCGTTGGTAAAAGTCTAGCTTATGGATTTTTGCCGTTAGTGGTGCCATCTTTTTGTCAAGCCGAAGACTTTTCAGTCCATGTAATATTTATGTGACTAAAATCTGGCGTTCGAGACATCTGATTAATATAATTTCTTCTACAAAATACTGCAGCTTAAAACAAAACTGAACTTAACTAGGAAGAACTTAACTTAACAAAAAAAATTAACTTAACAAGAATAGAATTCGTTTGTGAAATAAACTCTTACAGTTTTTGCATTAATTATTTTATATAAATTGCCCACATTTTAAATTTGAATTACTTTTGTACCCAAACCACCAGATATAGACATATCGTTCTTTGTGGTAATGGACATTTCAGAAGGCTTATTTATATCTCATATGCAATAAGAAAAATCGTGGATTAGCGCCGATATAGATATGATTTAAAAGCGTATTATGTTGCTGTTGCTTTTGAGGTAGGAGTTTTAATAAACTAAGTTTAGCGGTACAACGTCACCGAATTAGGCAAGGTGAGTTAGTAAGACTTAAATCATGATTCAAAAATTCAATATTATTTTGATTCGCAAAAGTGACCTGCAACATTGAACGCACAACAACAGCAACAGCAACGAAAAACAAAAACCTGTCTCGCAATACTTGATGGCACTTAGCTGTGTCTGCCACCACTACAACAAAAGATCGACTGTGACTTACCTCTATTAGGTAATCCTTTGGCATTTTGATTAGAATGTTGATCCAACAATGATGAATGTTGTGGTTGATGCTGTTGCGAGGAGGTTGATGACGTCGGCGGTTCCCAGCATGGACGTTGTCTACCAACATTGTAGCTATTGCCCGCTGCCGCTGTTGTGGCTGCTGCTGATGGTGGAATTTGATGATCTGGCGTTTGCTCGGGTGCATTTAATAAGTCGTATGGCAGTCGGTCTAAATTGAAGAGAACACGACGTGGCTGGGAGTTTGCGTTGTCGGCATGACTGGCATGACTGGCATGATGGTGATGATGATGATGATGATGATGTTGATGTTGTTGATGATAGTGTTGCTGTTCTTGTTGTTGATGATGATGAATGTTCTGACTGTGCTGGTTGTGATACTGACGGTTTGTCTGTGTTGGATGCTGCTGTCCAGTATCCGTGGGAACCTGCGTTGTTTGGGCTTCACCAAAAGCTATACGCGATACGATAGCGGGACGACGTGATGACGATATTGCAAATGGTGTGGGTGTTGTTGTGATTAACACTGCAGTGCTGCTTATCGTTGCTGCAGTTGTAGTGCTAGTGGTAGCAGCAGGCAGAGGGCGTGGCCAGTATGTTTTTGCCGGTTCACTATAGACCTTAGCGGGTTGTGAGTAAACTTTTGAGGGTTCGGAGTAAAACTTGGCTGGTTGGCTATAAACTTTGGCTGGTTCCGAATAGACCTTCTCTGGCTGACCATAGACTTTAGACGGTTCTGAATAGACCTTTGCCGGCTCAGAGTAGAATTTTGCCGGAACGCTGTACATTTGTGCAGGCAATGAGTAAAATTTGGACGGTTCAGAGCTATGCGAGTGCTTTTGAGGTTCCGCTGGTGACGCACGGGGCAGAGGCTTCAGACTTTCACTAACATTGCGTTGGGCCTCTGCTAAAATCCCAGATTTTTGCCACGTTTGCAAATCTTCGACATTCTGTGATATCGAACTGTAAGATATTGATCTTGACTGTGGTCCATGACCCTCTTTGGTGTCATGATAAATGACAGTTTGGAAGGGCAACAACTTGTCTTCCATCAAAACTGGCGGTGAGATGGTGGTAGTGATGCTGGTGGTGGAGGTTTCACCATGTGAGTAAGAACGAGAACGTGTTGGAGATTGATTTATGCGCGAAATATTTCGTCCGCTACCGTTCGACAAAGAATCTGTGTCACTGGCTGGCACAGCAAGAACATTACGAATATTTGTCGAAGCACTATTCTCCGAATCGGTATCGTAGAATAAATGGTGAGTGCTGGTGGGGAAAGACGGCACATTCTTTAGCATTGTGAGGGGTTCAGCTTCCTCAATTAGGAATTCGCTCTTGTGTGAGCGGTTTATGAAATCGAGTGTGGCTGGTGCTGTGGTTGTGGTTGATGTAGATGTTATTGTTGCTGGCGATGATGTTGTTGTTGTTAACTTTTTGACTACTAATGACTGTGATGTTGATGAAGTTATTTTATCGGAATTGAGACTTTTATTATGATGCTGTTCTTGTATATCGCCAGCTGCCGCTTCTGGAAAGCTATTAATATTCTTCGTCAGCACTTGTGACAAGGAGCGTTCACGGTTAGCATGCGTCCTTTTACTGGATGAAGATACACTCACAGCAACAACTTTAACCTCATCGCTCATCGTAGAATAACGTTGCTGTTCCGAAGAAGCAATTTTTTCACGTGGCTTGCGCTCCTTTTTCAATTCAATCTCCACCGCACCGGCAACAGCATCCTCCTCATCGTATTCGTCTTCGATAAATACGATCTTACTGCCCGACGTTACCAACTTAACGACCTGTGACGACTTTTTACCATCCTCACCACCCCGCGTCTGATCATTAGCATTACGGCTTTTGCTGTCCAAGCTTCGGCTACTGGTGCTACGACTTCTTGCATTGCTGATTGTTGCTATTTCCTCAGTTTCCATTCTGTGTCCACTGTCTTGGCCATCTTCGTTGTCGGCGTTGTAGTAATGGACAGCTCCTCTGCCACCCCCTCTTCCATGATATTCGCTGCTGTGCAGATCGCGTTGCACTTCATCACGTTCTAGAAATAGTTTGAGAAACTCATTACCAGCGATGATATCAGTCTGCTGAGCATAGCTCCTCACTGCTCGCGTCTCCATACTTGGCACTTTCAACAACATCTGTGGAGAGCAGAATAAAAGAAAAATATTTTATTAATAGCAGCATAAATCAAAGTGTTCTTTGATTGGATTCTATTACAATGGCAATAATTTTATTTGACTTGTCTTATGGTCGATGGCATGTTTTTCTCTCAACTAACGGCTTATCATTTTATTAATTACTGTTTTATGCTAATTAATTCGAATAATAAACTCATAAAATTTCCTTCATATGAACTGAATTGAATTGAAAGTGGTTTTAATAGAAAAAATTTTAGCAATCTGAATGTTATTTCCGTAGCTTCTATTGAATCATAGCAATACGTTACTATTATTGAAAGTTTTTTTAAACATATTCGCTAAACATTCCCCACTTTAAACTCCCACACTTAAGTAAGTTTTATCTTAGCCAGTGTTAAAGGCAATTACCGATGCCGTTAGGTTTTGAGCAAAGCATATTTTCAATAAAACTAAATTCAAAGCAGCAATTGCACACAATCCAGTAAATCAATGCTTTTATGAGTGTGTTTTTTTTTTTCTACAACTGTGCAAGCCTAATTGAAATTAATAAGAGAAAAGTTTATAGGTTGCACCGAACCACAGGTTTTTTTTACCATCATGGTTTTTGATATTTTTTCTTGATACGATCATTTATTTGTCATTTACCATTCAAAGGTAAGCATACATTTACACGTTTGCACATTTGCACGTCGCCTTTCATAGTAAAAACGAATTTCGTACAGAGAAAAGTCTATGGGTTGGCCAACTCGAGGTTTGTAAATTGTTCCACCTTTTTTCGCCTTAACAACATGCATGTATATTAGTGCGAAGCGATTATATTTGAATAATAAAAGAATCCTTATATCGAAAGGGCTCAGCGGGGATCAACAGATATGGTATGAAACATTAACGATACAAAATTTTAAAACGATTGGACTTCATCTTCTTGCTCCATTTTTCAGCAAAAAATAGGACATTTTCTTAAACGATTTTTTAAAAAACTTAAAATAAACGGAATTGATATATATTGGAGCGATAATTTTCAATATAAACTTTAATATAATTCCATTCTGTAGCTTCAGAAGGTCCTTTAAAATAATAGATTTCCAAAAACTATTTTTATTGCAACAAAAATTAATAGAGAATGAATAAATATAATCTTCTTTGCAAAATTTGGTCTCGATTAGGGCTTCCAATCCCGGGTTCTCGGACTTATTCCAGTCCCGCTACTTCCGGGATTATTGGGCCTTTAGTCGCGAGATTGCCTTCAAACTGCAAAAATTCAACACTTAAATTTGACTTTCGAGTAAATACTTTTACAAAACGATTATAAACTATCAAACAACTAGAATTTGTATTTAAAATCAAGAATATTTTGAACTATCAAACATTAAGAATTTGTATTGGAATCATATAAAATCAACACTTTTACAAAAATTCAAATTTAACTCAAATGTTTGAAAATTAAATAAAAAATTTTTAAATGGTGGCACTCGCGGTAATCTGCTTCAAAAAGCATATGGTTATTTGAGAACAATTCCGCCTACTAGTGTTAAACCTGGGAGATGTTTCTCTTCGGCTGGAAATTTTGGGACCAAAATTCGGTCAAGCCTGGAAGATGACACCTTAAATGCCTTAGTATTTTTAAAAGCATATTTTCAAAGTCCACCAGCCTTACTAACAGTTCAAAGACTTCAGTGATCTCAAAAAATATACCTTTTTTATGTTAGTAATAGTTTGTCAGAAAATATGGATTTAATGAATTATACTATAGACATCTAAATATATAAAAGACAAGCACGCTGCTCCGTGCCCAATATCTCTCAAACCGTTCTCAAAAAAGTTCAGCCTGAAAGTATGCACATCTTAATACATAAAAGGCAAGCCTGCTGCTCCGCACACAGTATTTCTCAAACTGCAATTATTTTATGAAAGTGAAGTACTTTTACAAGATCTACTGTTCTCAAAAGTGCTCAGCCTGAAAATATACACAGAAAATACATTTGATACTTATCAGTGACAATATAGAGTTTTTACAATACCACGTTTTTGATCTAACTACCTCTTTTTTCAGCCTTTTATAAAATAGCTATGACGAATTTAATGAAATTCTTTTGATTCGATTTGAGTCGATTGTACCAAAAAATATTATTGTATCAGCCGCGAAACGACACCTGAGTTGGGCATGAAGTAAAGTTTTGTATGAATATGATTCATATAAACTGAACTTTTTGCACTTTTACACTTGAACAAAGTAGTACATTTGTATTTGCAAAAATCAAGTGAATAAAAAATCAGGCTTAAAAAAAGAGAAAAAAGTGCTTTCGGCAAATGGCTACAAAAGGAAGTGTGCGGAGGGCCTGTCTTAGGACAGGCTTTTATACTAGTATACATATAATAAATATATTTATTCTCGTCCTTTATATATGAACAGTGGGTGATCATATTATTAGTCACCTTAAAAAAAATGTATTTTCTAAGTTTCGGGTGAAGTAAAAGCATTATAGTCGATGTCTTTTCATCACAATCATTTTATTAATAAAACTCACAGTAACATTTAACTTTTATAACTGAAGAAAACTAAATTAAAAAATTTTATTACCAATGTTTGGTATCTCCACCTTTTGCTGCAATAACTGCAGCTACTAGTTAACGCATAGATTCTATGCATTTGGTGCAGTCGAATTTTATGGATTTATTTTGGTGCCACACTTCAATCAAGCGCTCTATTAATTGGAGTTGTTGGTCACGAATTCTTTGGAAATTTCACACTTCCCAAAAGTTCTCTATAGGGTTGAGATACGGAGAATTTCCGGCCCAGTCAAGAACATGGACTTTTTTTTCATTAAGGAATTTTGTGACTCTCATAGCCGTATGACAATGGGCAGAATCATCCATACTTATATTTATAAAATTTGGTTTTCGAAACCATTTCAGTGCTTGTGGTAGCATTTTTGTCTCTTTGTGAAAAAATTCAAGTGGCTCTAATAATATGATCACCCACTGAATATAAAAATAAAATAAATTAACTTTGTACAAAAAATTTAATTAAACTGTGATTTTTTCTATTCCTTTGGACAATTTTTTATTAAAACAAATATCCTTACTTTCATACCTTGCATACGAATACTTAATTATCAATCCCGAAATTGCTTCTGAGTCCCGAAAATGAAAGCTCTAATCTTGATATGACCAAATCTTCCTTTTCCAAAATGTCCTTAAATATCAAGGTGTTAAAATAAATTTAATGTTTTTTTCAATATTGTAGTCGATTTCAGTAGATTTATAAACTTTGATTCCGATTCTGGCAATAGAATTGTTTATCTTAATTCGATCTTATACTACGTTGAGACATCTCGTGTTTAATTACAAAATACTATTGTAGTATTCTGAATTACTACGATGTGTTCAGACATCTAGTACGATTTTTTATGTTGTTATTTAAACAGATGTTTCCACACTCAGAAGAAGTTCTGCACTCATCTTTTGCAACACGTGCCCATTTTTGTGCACTCCGTGGAGTCCACTTATATTTTCTCTCCAAATAGCAATCATCCGCTCGTTTTCTTCGCTTGCAAGATAAATTCTTGCCCTCTTCGACATTTTTCAGTATCTTATTTTAAAATTTTACCGTTTTTTAAGAATCTTATTTTTCTGATTGGCATTCACAATAGATTTTCAAAGTGTCATTTGCAATTTTTGGCTCTGTTCGATTTGCTGTAGCTGTGTTTAATATTAATACTAGCAAGAATACAATGTTCTAAAAATAGTATTCATACTACAACAATATTATATTGCTCAGCTGGTATTTTTGTGTTATTTTTGTACAGACATCTAGTATTCGCACAAGTACCACTAGTATTCGTACAAATACTAGAAAGATTACTAGATGTCTGAACGTACTATAATACTATATACCAGTGTCGGGCACATTTTAATTTCCCAAACTCACGTGTTTGGAAACAAAATGCTGCTTGAGCGACGTCGACACATGTACACTATAAGCTTCTTCGTGTGGCTTTCAATCGTGTGCGTTCGGCTGTTGATTTGTTTGGACTTTTGCTAAGCAAATCAAGTCAGTTGATGTTGAGCACTTGCTGCCCTCCAGGAAAAATCGGAAGGCTTTCATCTTAAAGTGATAAATAAACATTCCCCACCGTATCTTTTGAAAGCTTAAGGGTAGTTTTGTATTTATATTGTTTCCCCACCGCTTCTTTTGGAAGCTTAAGGGTAGTTTTGTATTTATATTGTTTCCAAACCGCTTCTTTAAGAATGCATGTGGAAACTTTTATTTATTGTCAAGCAATGACAATAGCAAATATTAATATCATTGTTTTCTAGCCACTTATTGTAGAATTCGATAGTCTAGTGGTAGCGCGCTCGACTCTCGCTCGGGGGTCCCGGGTTTCCATTCCATTCATAACAAGGGAGAGGAATGTTTCCACATTAATTCTTAAAACAGGGGAGAGGACTGCTTCCAATTTACTTTATGGACAGCGGAGAGAAATGTTTCCACATGACTTTTTAACACAGCGGGGAGGAATGTTTCCCTCTAATGACATGCTATGTTAAAAAAGCAATGGAGTGTGCAACAAAGGGGAATGCTTCTTACATTCCATGAAATGTTTCCTGGTAACATCCGGGAATGCTCACATTTCCTGGTGGGTGTAGTTAGGTCTGGCTGCGCAATTTTACAAATGCACAAATAAAAATTATGTCTGAAGTATGGGAAAATGATTTGTCTTTGTAACCATGGTAGAAGAATACAGGTATATGCACCAGATGAGAGCATACTGCCGGAATTGTCAAAACGAAGCAAAAGTTTTTCTTTATTTTCTTTTGTTTCCATTTGCCACACAGCTAAATTTGACAGACATGGCAGTATGAAAAGAGAGCACAGTCAGCGCTGCATATACCATGTTTGTACCATGCTGTCAAAAACGCAATTTACGCAAGAAAAGTTGACAAGCATTAAATTCGCTCCCATTAGCTTTCACATATTTAATAAAATTGCGCCAACGAGTAGACGGACGCAAAACACATCTGCATCGATGAACTTCCAGCTTAAAACTGACTAAAGGCTTGATTACCCAAGCGTAACGTGAGGTGGCGCAGCGGGATGTAGCGTAGTGCGACGTTGCCTCGAGGATAAGCGATTACCGAATTCGTAATCCAGCGTAGTGCAGGCGCCGTAGTGCAGGGCACTAATTTTATTCTAGTTGGCTTATTTACTTCTCCTCGTCGACAAAAGATTGTATCCTTTCTTATATAGTATTAAAATTTACAAAAATTTGATGTTAAACAAATTTTTTCGCTTGTAACACATCTGTCGAACTGTAAAAAATCGTAACGTTGCGTAGAAATCTATTTTCTACAGACTTCTACGCTGCTTCACCCCACGTTACGATTTCGGTAACGACTTGTACACATTTATCATTAAACAGATTTTAGCTTGACAATTGGCAACGTCGCGCTACGTTACCTTACGCTTGGGTAATCCAGACTTAACGCCAAGTTGCTCTTTGTTTTTCTCTGCTTCACACACAAGCAAAGAACATGATAATATGTGTGTGCCCATCACTGCTATATACTAAAAAGATATGTATTGTCAAGTAAAAAATATGCGTTTTAAGGCATATTTGAGTAACTAATAAGAAATAATGAATCATGGTAAAATCTCTCAATTAGGCTTAAATGATATCTAAGACTTCACATTGTTAAAATAGTATGTTCGTAAGTAATTGTCAAAAATTTTAAAATAAATTTTTAGAGTCCAGATTTTATAGGATATGGTACAAAACGCTGATTAAAAATTTTCAGCTTGCATGAGCCACACACAACTATTTATTATAATTGTTCAGCTTATAAACATTAAATAACTTTCCAATTGACTCATTAAGAAAAATTTTCCAAGTATGCAGTATTGGAGCTAGTGTAATAACAGTCATTTTGGTGTATACATCGTCCTTCTTCCATGTCCGGTTTGGATTTTATATCAAAAAAAACACACCAAAACTTTCAAGCCTTTATATTTCTGAAACTAAGATGATAAGATGATAGATAAAGGAAAAAGAGCTTTATTCGGGATCAACATTTTTTTCGCCGATAAAAATTCGACCTGTAAAAATTCGCGATACCTATTAATTTTGTTATAATTGCAGTTGCATTTAGTACAATCTCATGATTTGAAAATTTTAAAATAGCCTACAACCTCCTAAACCTATATTTCAAATTTCATTAAATTCTGTTTAAACTTGAAACACTGACAAACAGACAATTTTTAATTTTTTTATGTTAGTAAGGATTGGTATGTTGGTATGTATGTGTTTTCATAAAAGAATCACACAATTTTAATTTTTAATTTTTAGAAAAAAACATGCCATTATGCTATCACAAACATTGTAAGATTAGAAACAATAATCTACTCTTTCCTCCAAACGTTTTTTTAAGATTTTACTACATTCATTTTGAATCATGGCTTAAGAATGCCTTAAAAACTCGTACACTCAACTCTTTTTTTTTGCACGGTTTTGAAATAACATGGTTCACCAACAAATTTTTTACACTAATTTTTTGACTTTGCACGACTAAAAAAAAATTTATTCACCAACAATTTTCATGCTGCATTCAAACATGATCGATTTATGCTAGCAGGAGTGTGATACTGAGTTGAAAGTTTTTGACGACCACTGGTTTACGTTTGCAAGTTTCGTGTAGTACCCGATTTCTATAGTATTTTTTTACGTTGTACTCTTACTTCTTTTTTATTTTGGATTTTTTAATAAAATTAATTGTTTTTGTTGAATATAATTGTATATTAGATTGAAATTATTACTTTTTTGCACGATTTTGTGGGCAAAAATTTAAAAATTTTTCAACTTAAACGATATATTAAAGTTTTGGAACACATCCCTAAATTTATCATATGTCACTAATACTTTTTTACACGATTTTTTTCACGTTTAGCATAGGAACGTATCTACCGTGTTAAAAATGAGTTGAGTGTATTTCATTCATTTAATAGTATATATCAGGGGTGGGCACGAGTGAGACCAATAAGAGCCACATTAAGATTTTCAATACCTTCCAAAGAGCCACACCGTTCTTTCAAATAAAGAAAAAAACCTAACAAATTTTAAATAGATCAGCAAAAAAATTAAGGGTGAAGAAAAGTTTTAATTTTTTTTTTAGTTATTTTGGAGAAGATGTACTTCTTAAAAAACTGATCGTACCGGGATTTTCAAAAAATGATTTTATGGCACAATTATAAGAAAAAACACGGAACAAAGTTAGTTAGCTTCTTCATTAAGCTTATATTTGGTTTATTTCTTATTTTTCTACGTCAATTTTTCACTGAGATATCCGACTTTCAATGAAAAAGGATAATTTTGCTTTTGATCATCGATATCACAGCAACTAATGATCGCACAGAAAATTAAACTACGGTTCTTAAGACCAAAGCACATTTCCTACAAAAGCTATTCATTCACTTTTGATTTTTCATTTTTGAATCCTTGATTTCAGTTTGAAAAAAATGCAGAACAATTACTTTTTCATGTGTTTTAAAAACCAACCCTTATTTTGCAATTGCATAAAAGTTTTAAAGTTTCTAAGTTGTTTTTGCTCTTTCCATGCCCTAAAAGCCCTAAATAGTTTTAGTCCGGATCTGTTTAGCCGTTTTCCGGTCTGAATCGTCAAACATTGAATTAGGAGCACGCGTATTGATACTTAAACATCAATTATTAATGATTACAAAAATTTTTATTTTTCTTAAAATTTTGCCGTTAAGCTAAAAGCTTTAAGCCTTAAAATACTGGTTTTAAATTATCCATACGATGCTTTTTCAAAAAGTAACAGTTTCTAAAATCACTACACAAACTAGAAACTATTCGTAGTGCTTATCTCCATCGACTATAAAAATTTTGAATACATTTTCTTTCTCTTTAATAATAAAAAAAAAATTGTTTGTGTGGAGTCCCTTGAAAAACAAAATTGTTTTGCTACTCCTAAAAATTTTAAAATTTACAGTTTGGGCACTTTTGTTTATAGGGTGCGATATGTACCCATCTTTTTGTTACACACTAATAACAAAAAAAATAATTAATTTCAAGTTTTTTAACGTAAATAACATAACAAAACAAAAACGAGATTTAAACAAATCTTTGGCCAATATTTAAACACTTGGTTCTGTATTGCTTAAAGCCGATCGCAACAGCAACAACTAAAAAAACATCAATTCGAACAGCTGACTTTGACATCTAGCTCAACTTTTGTGTGACTTCTCTCTAATCTGAGCTTACCTTGTAATTGTATCATGGAGTAAAAGTACAACATACTTAAAGAAAACGTCCAGTAAAAAAAAACAGGTTTCACATTACCAAATTTTTCTTCAAACCGTTGGTCCAATAACGATAGAACGACATTAAAATCCATTGAGTTTGACAGAAATAAAAAATTTTCAATTTCTTTTTTTATATTTTTTTAAATATCAAAATAAAAAATAGTCTCAATTTACTTAAAAAAGAGCCGCTTGCGTCTCAATGAACCATGTTTGCCCACCGTTGGTATATATCCTAAGATCACATAAAGATAGAACAAATTTGTTGCTAGATTCGGAATCAGCACTCATAAATTTATTGAAATAAACTACTATGTATATTAAAAAAAAAATAAAATTTTCTTGGACATCGTCATGTTTAATATAATTTTAAGGAGTATCAAAACTTTAAACGGTGCATATCAAAATTTAATGACAAACTGACTTTTTGTTTGCAAGTTACTTTTAGGTTTAAGGGACGCCATTGTTTTTACCATTGCTTAAAAAAAAAACAACTTAAAAAGTTGTGTCGCTTAAACTTCTCTAACTTCTGAGCTAAACGTCGAATTGATATGAAAATGTCATGAAAGGTATCATTTTAATTTTTTGTAAGTAAATTCCACTAGACAAGTAAATAAAAACCGTAAAAAGTGTTAAAAAATATGTAATAAAATATTAAAAACAAAATATTTTTATGACGAAAAGCACAAACTAACCCACCTATCAATACTTTACGTCAACCCCTCCTCACCTGAACGTGTGCCGTTTAATATGCACTTTTTCTAATATTTCATTTGACGCCAACCTCTTTTTAATAAACAAACTTAACCATATGTAAATGTTTATTTTTTTATCAAAATTTGTGCCTTACCACAATCATACACAATAAGATTCGTTGACAACGATATGTGCTTTTAGTAACGTCTTCTTATTTAATTCTTCGTTCTGGATACCAAATGACTCTGTTTGTAAATTTCCATCAGTGCATGCAATAAAATTATTTCTAAAAGCTTGAATAAGCATTACATTTATAAGTAAAACTAGCATGTCAACTTTAATAAATTTTTTTCTTAACAAGGGTATGTTACTACCATACATGGTATTAACAAAAATTCCAAAAACTATTTTGATCTTGGGTAACATTATGGTTAAACATGAAAAAACGCACATAAAACGCTATTGTACAAGAATATTTAAGTTTAAGCAAAAAATTTAAGCCACAGTAAAAAAAGTACTTAAAAGTGGAGCCATTATTGAGAGAATATTCATTTATATTCATTAATAACTTAGCTAAGACTTAAATAAACAACGACCTTTACATATTGACAACAAGTTGCTTAAGTCATAAAATATATTTATTCATTTAGTCATATGTAATTTTTTAAGTTTTACACCAAATGCTATTTTCCTCCATTTAAGCTTATTGGAAGAACTTGTGATCACTATCGATATCTTAAGTTCATAATGACTATGGTATTAAAAAATACCAAAAGTTTTAATATTAGTATTGAAAAACTTTGGCTAAAATATGAACAAAATAAGTAAATGAAATCAAGTTCGTTGCTTAAGTCTTTTGTTTTAAAGACTTCACTTTACGTGATAATTTGTACATCGACTGTTGAAAGTAAATTTAGTTATTTGTAGCAAATAGTAAATTTATTTTAAGTGCTGAACAAATGTTTCCAAAAGGTCAAAGTGGCAGCCTTGGCTATGCCTAGTAAAATAATAGCCGTTGCTTTGCTACAAACAGAATGATTAATTTTAAAACACCGCTGCTAAAATTTAGCTACAAGCAATACTTGAGTAAATGATTGAAATAGAGTTGTAAAAATATTTAATTAAATTCTAGTGCGATTTAAGGAATCTTTCTTACTACTGAGTAAGCAATTATTAAAAACAAAAATAAAGAGTTGAAAAAATTTTACAAATTTTGACTAATCGATAAAAAGCTTTTATATCAATTGAGACGAAGATAGGGCTAAAATCAGTAAAGTTAATTGTTGTGTCTAAGTGTTTTTTGTTTGCTGTTTCAAGGTCAATTGCAAATGAGTTATTAAGATGCTGCATATAGCTTGCTTTTCATACTATATAGGCACCAACATTTTTTTGTATACATCTAAATTTAGCACTTTTGAATATAAATAGTACTAAAAATTCAACAAACCATGTCAATCAATACTTAAGAGTCCTCTAGAATCTAAATCTGTTTAAAGTGTGGCTAATTAAAAAGTCACGTTTGGCTTGCTCATTATAGCAAAAAATTATAAAAAATTACTGAAGAATACTTGAAAGTGCTTGAGTTTCAAAATATTTGCGATTTTTATCGGTGCAAATTAGAATTGAAAAAATCATTAATCGTGCTTTAGGTGGCAACGTACTTTATTTTGACCACATGGCGGATATAAAAGCTGCGATTGGCAAACGCCTTGCCTCCAACGACATTTGCGACAATTAAACGCCTTAGAATTTAAAGCAAGTAACTGACAAACGTGCTAAATGAATGTCAAAATAAAAAACAAGACAAATTATGTCATAAATTTTAATTTAGTTTTTTTTTTCTACAGAACTTCGGTAAAGTTGACAAGCTTGCAAAATATCAACCAAATATCACTCAGAACAAAAAAAAACTGATAATTATAAGTAGCGAAGCAGGGTAATCAGATTAAATGAAGTATGTAAAATGCAGAAAAAAAATCACTCGCTCTAGGCTAGACAAAGCTTAATGCTACAAGAGGGAAAGTAGCCAAAGACAATAAAATATATGCTAATAATAGCTGCTCTGTTCAATTCAACACCATATTGAAGGTTGTGTTAAAAAATGAATCAAAAAATTCCTTAGCAGAAATTCGACTTTGACAAAGTTTGACTTCAAGCTTCTTGATCTTAATGTGAGCTCAAGCTAAGCCATCAACTTGTTGTGTAACAAAATATTTCTGTGCCTGTTCTTTTTTTTTCTGCTCTTATTTATTTAATAAATAACAAAAGGCTGTGGATATGCTCATATTTTTATTCAATAGAATTCCTTTGAGTTAATTCTGTGTCAATGTCAAAAGAAGTGGCTAAATATGAGTTGTCTTTTTTTTTCTTTAAGTATTTTCTGTAATATTGCGCAGTACTTCTGCAATTTTATACTTATAAGGTATTTAGTAACCAACAACAACAACCCAGAACAAACAGCAACCCATAACAACTGTTACACATTAAAACTTAATTAAAAGCAGTTCCTTTGAACAATGTCATGTATGGTAATTTTAGCACACACGTGAAGGTGCCTCATATTTTTTCAACATTTTCTTAACTCAAACAATTGTCAACAACTCTGCTGAAAGGCACGTTCAGCTGGCTCAACGCTGATCTAAAATAGTTAATTCCATGACAATGCGCGCCCACTTAATTGCAGCGCAGCATGGCGACTGCGACGACCCACAGTGTCGCGAGCCAATACAAGCTCGGGACAAAAATAGAAGGAGTTGTTAGCATTTGATGACAGTGCATTTCTAAAAGATGGTGTGACCTGGTTAGAGTATGTGGCCTATATGATAAGAAACCTCGGTAGCCCAAGTTCAATGATCAGCTCTGACAGAATTCTTTTTTTTCCTATTCGGTCGCCATCTCCCTGCAGACAATGATCAAACACAGAGAGTAAAAACTGACACTTAAAGCTTC
The DNA here is from genome assembly GCA_963920525.1 of Dichetophora obliterata. Taxonomy (NCBI): domain Eukaryota; kingdom Metazoa; phylum Arthropoda; class Insecta; order Diptera; family Sciomyzidae; genus Dichetophora; species Dichetophora obliterata. The sequence continues at coordinate 314,158,456 of OY986435.1, read as the reverse complement.
TTAAGAGCATGAGCCGTTCGGAGTCGGCATAAAACTCGTAAATCCAGTTCTCGATCATTCGTTTTCAAACGTTTGAAAACATGCACACCACAACATATTGGCATGCTGATTTAAGAAATTACTTTGATTTTGTATGAATTACCAAATTTCCAAAACACGTTTTTTTTTCTTTGCCGTCGAGTTGCATGTTTAATAAAATAAATATTTTAAAAATGCATTTCGTTTTTTTGTGCCGGCGTCTACCATAAAAACCAGTGTTTTGGGAAAATGTTAGCCGGTACCGGTATCAACACTTGAAATATTTGTGTTTTTATTTAATTAAATATATAACCTGACGGCATTAAAAAAACCAAGGAACTAGAAATGTAAAAATATCGAAAAACACTAAGCATGTGTGATTTTAGATGTTATACTTCTATTAAGTACAGTTGCCAACAGCTATTAAAGAAATTCTAAATAGCTATTTAACTTAAAATAAATAGTTTAAAAAATCATAAAGAAATTTGGGCAGGTGGAAATTTCTGCAAATTTATTTTGTTTTTTTTTTTCAAATACTTTAGTAAAATTCTATAGTTTCCAATTTTTGAAAATCTTTCAACCACATCCTCTGGATTTAAAGCTATGCCGTAGTGAATATGAAGCGATGCCAAGCCAAATAATCTTTTTCAAGCCTTGTAGTTTAGAACCAGGTTTTAATGCAAGTTAGTTATGAAAAAGAACGTTCAGCGCTTTAATTGCTCACTTAGAGAAAATTATGCTTTCCCTCAGAAAGAAAACGCAGAACTTTCTTCAAATCAGTTGCAAATGAATAAATAATTACTTTTAAGAAATAAATTAAATTGCAAAAAAACGAATGCAAACAACTACGAAAATATCTTACGAAGATATATTACGAAGAAATGTAAATAAAAGAAATATTATGTTCTTTCTTTCATCATATTGTTCTCTGTAATGGAGAACCATTAGATCTTCATCATTGGATAAGGGAAAAAAAATTGGAAAAAGCCATCCATGAAAAAGCTTAAACTTTAATGAAATGTCAATATTTTCCTTAATATGTCACTTTTTTGTTCATTTAGTTGGTAGCATTTGAGAGCGGAATTCGAAAACCGTCGATCTTGAGAGTGCAAAAATGTTGAATTTTTTCTACTTCTGAGGTCAATATTTTCGAGAGAAGAACACGATTCCATTTTAGAAGTCAGAATTTTTTCGCGAAAAGAACTAGACAAGTTAGTGTTAGAGCGGAGAGCCGGTGACCGAAACTGTCAAAAAGAAATTGACAGCTCATACAAAATCTGAAACCGATGAGAATGCGATACTAAAGCAAAAATAGGCAACAACAGCAAAATGGCTGAATTTGACAGTTATGGTCACTGAGAAAAAGAGCACATTCAGCTTTAACACTACCTTGTCTAGTTTAACCATGGGATGTACCTAATATGTGTATCAAATTTAAGTGAAATCCGTATGGCCGACTAAATTTGTATTCCGGTCAAACAAAGAAACAAACAAAACAATTGTTTTCTTAGTAATATAGAGTTATATAATGTTGAAAAACTTGACTTCAGTTTATCTATAAGCTTATATTTTTCAGTGTACAATAACAGTTGTTAATTGGCACATGTTTGATTTTTTCTTATTCTAATTATTTTTACTTCTTCTCTAATAAACAGTTCGAGTGTAAAGAACTAAATTTCTGTCTCTGCGTTTAATTTAATTTTCATCCACAGCAAGCAATAACTTACAACATATAAAAATTAAAATCCTGTATTGGCTTTTAAAAAAAACTCATATATCTGAATGTATATGCCTGTATACTATTAAATAAAATGCTTCTCACGTATCTGCGACGACGTTAAACTTAAAAATAACTGAACCGATTTTTGCAATTCTTTCACTAATATAGAGCTACATGGTTGAGTTAATGCATCCTTTATTTTTTTAAAACAACTCTATTTATACCATTTTTAATTTTTAAACAAACACAATTATTTGTATATTTCGCATTTGAAGATACAACAAAATACTTTAATTTTAAGATTTCAAATTTTTACATGGTATTTAATATTTTTATCACAGGCGAAGCAGCGGATATTTGCTAGTCTATATCTATACTTATAAAGGTAGGCACCAAAATGTTTGTGCGGATGAATTATTAAATAAAGATGTATTGTCAGAGAGTTTAATAAATATAAACATGGAAAAGAAAAACTTATTTACATGAAAACAAAATGTGTGAAAATTGTTGACGTTACTCTCTGTGCTCTTTTTATTTTCTGTCCTTGCACTAGTCCTTAGCAGATGACGCTAGATTGATGTAAGATTGCTGTACATTAGGCCAAAAAGAATTTCGAAAGTGCATAGTATCGATTTAGCTCAGGGCTCATTCAAAGGATATTGTAACAAATATGTTAACTACAAATTGATGCTTCGATCTGATTGCATCTTCCTTACCCAGTTTATCCTTAAAATAAGACAATTTTAAAAAACTTATTTTATGAAAAACTAAGGGCTGGTTCGGTTAGTGCATGGTTAAATTGAGCATCACAACATTTCGTCCTTTTCTTATTTTATTGGATTTTGACCTGATTGGGGAATTCTTCGACCGTAAATTTAGTTTACGTATTTCGGCATTTTTGTATGTCTTTTCAAAAGATGAAAATTTACCTACTGTAATTTTTTCTCTTATTCTTTTTCTATTCTTAAAAAATATATTGTTTTAAAGTACCTTCTGCAGCTCGATACTGGATACAAATCGTTATGAAATTTTTTATTATACATTTCCGATATTTTTCTATTCCATTGATCAGACATTTTTTTAAAAATCTTTTAAAGAAATATCCTGTTTTTGGCTCTAAACTGGGGAAGGGAGACAAAGTCCAATCTATTCAAAATTTTGGTGCGTTTATGTTGGCATCATATCTTTTTATACCTCGCTGAGCCAGTTCGATACAGGGTTATAGGGTTCGATAAAAACGCTCCAGCCTACTGTACATACTTCATTTGCTTGATTTATGCAATTTGTAATGGAATCCTTGTTACTGAATTCATATCTCTTCATTCAGTTGAACAAAAAGCAACGTTATTTTAATGTTCGAAAAAAGAAAGATTAAAGAGGAGAATGATTATTCAACGTAACAAGCTCAGAGCCACATTATGTCCGCAGGCTACAAAGACAACTTGCAATTATGAATGCGATTCCGCACTGGTTGATTAAACCTTAAACGTTATATTTGAGTTTATCATAAAAAAATATGTGCATTAAAATAACTTTTCCTTAAAAATTTGAGATATGGAGGGATTTCCCTCTTTTCACCCCTCGAGGATCCGCGCCTGCTGACAACATATCTTTACAATGCTGTGAAATATTATCAACATAATTAGGGTATTGGTGACCGTAGCCTAGTGGGTAGAGTGCGTGGCCCCTAAGCTAAAGAACCGCGTTAGCCCGGGTTCAATTCCAGCTCAGAGAGAAAAGTTTTTTCAATTCAATTAATTTTTCTGTTCGGTCGTCACCTCTCTGCAGACAATGGCAAACCTCAGAGAGTAAAATTTGCCATGTAAAGCTTCTGGAGAACACAAGCCGTTCGGAGTCGGCATAAAACACGTAGGCCCAGTTCTCGGTCATTTGTGATAAACATTTAACAACACGCACAACACAATTGATCAATAGAAGCTAGGTCAAAGTCCTTCCAAGGGCTGAAATGGCCAGTTTATTTTTTTTTTTATTAATTAGGGTATTCACAAGGTTCTATCCTGTCATAATGTCATAAATTCGTACAATGGTTTAACAATGTTGTTGAGGCCTTTCATATAAAAAAATACTAAAATATTGTAACCCTGAAAGCTATATTTATAACAGTGTCGTAATCAATCAGCTATTGTAACGTCCACAACCCTGCAATGCAACCTTTTCGCTGATTTTTTTCAATCAAATTTTGTTCTTGTTGATGTTGACCCAACTGGCGACACTCAGTACTACAATGGTGACCTCTGTAACGTGACGTTACAAATATTATATACTTTTTATACACTAAATTAACTATAATATTAAATTATTTTGATGTACATATATGTTCATATTATATCACTCAAATACTCCTACTTATTATTATAAATATAAAGACGTTACAAATATTATATTTTTATACACTATGTAAACTATAATATTAAATATTATCGATATATATATTCATATTGTACTACTTAAATATTTCTACTTATTATTATTAAAGCAGCAATAAAACACAACCGCACTACGACACCAGGCCATAGAAACAAACACACTCTACATACCTACTCATTAAAACTAATTGACAACACACAATCGCACTACTGTATAAGCCACTAATTAATACACACACCACCTATCTATACATAGCCAGGCAGGCCAAAGACAAAACTGAACGTATAATTCCCAACTGGTTTTCTGTCCATATCGAATAAAAGGGCGACACAAAACCAACCAAAGCAGTCTTGCTTTAGGTAAGCTATACTCAATGACTCAATGGCGAGCTAGCTTGCTGGTTCTTCCCTTTGAGTCTCTGCTTGAGATGTCGCACTTGCGGTGAGAACCAGTCTTTGGTTCGTCCAACGCAGTCGGCATACTCTAATTGGGATTTGCTTGGTTTGGTTGCAGGGACTCGAAGGCGAGCCAGCTTGCTGGTTCTTCCCTTTGAGTCTCCGCGTTGAGAACCTGTCTTTGGTTCGTCCAACGCAGTCCGGCATATATTAACTTTCTTATTGACTATATATTTACATGGCGCAAACCTCATAGAGGTTTTTCCACCATGACTCTCTCTAGTTGTTTCTAAAAATATTAATAATAAGTCTTGCTTTAGGGGCCCTGGCAGGATTCACCGATTTACCGATCTACCGATTACCGATCTTCGCTTTAGGGGCCCTAGCAGGATTCACCAATTCACCGATTTACCGATCTACCGATTACCGAATACCGATCTAGCGACTTACCGAATACCGATTCTCCGATTCACCGAATACCGATCTTCCGATTTACCGATCTACCGATTACCGATTGCTGATAACCGATTCACCGAATTACCGATCCACCGAATACCGATCTACCGAATTACCGATTCACCGATTTACCGATTAACCGAATACCGATTTTGCCGCCAGCTGGACCTACAACCTCCGACCATTCGACCGCTTAAGGCCCAGTTATAATAGACGTAATGTAAAGTAACGTAATGTTGTCAACTGTCATCATGACGGGACGTTATGTAAGAAAACGTTGTAGCAATTATAATAGGCAGTAGCCAGGCAGCGTTTTGTCGTAAATAATTGCACGTTCCTGTACAAATACAATTAAATCTTCGTCATCCATAGCTGTGGATACATAAAACTATCACAGTAATAACGAAAACTCAACAAAAAGCGTAGTTCAACAATATAAAGTAGCGCAATAATCGAATCTAACCTCAATGTTTAGTTGTTCTTTGAACAGGCGTAATGTAAAGTAACGTAGAAATCGAAATCCAACGGATCTTTACGTCCCGTTACATTACGTTACTTCTATTATAATCACTTGTATAAGAAAAGTATTCATTGAAACAGTAAGTGACACAACACACTGCTGCAGTGGTTACGCTGCATTAAGTATTTTTAAGGAGAATATATCAATAAAATACAAAATTATAATATTAAACAAACACCAACTGCGTTCTCATTTGATGAAAGTTTGTGGATCTTTCACTCGATCCTGGCACGGCTGAGCTGACCTCAGCCATAAGATAAAACCACTGTTACACCTCATCACAGACATGGGGTCCTGGTTTCTTTCTGATGAAGATGTGTTACAAGAGTTACTGTCCCTTGACATAAACAAAGGTACTGGTCCTGATAATATCCCCCTTATTTTTCTTAAATATTGTGCAAGTGCCTTAGCTCAGCCACTTGATTTTATTTATTAAACTTGTCATTTAAAAATTGACAGTTTTTGAATATATGGAAGCATTCGGTTATAATTCCTATTCAAAAATCCGGTTCAAGACAGAATAATGCCAATTATCGTCCAATTTCTAAACTTCCCTTGATTCCTAAATTATTTTAAGCACTAGCTAAAAGACATATATATATATATATATATGCCGCTGTTAAAAACACTATATCTGAATATCAGCATGGTTTTGTTTCTGAGAAGTCCACATCAACAAATCTGACATTGTTTTCTCATTTCATAAAAAACCAAATCGATGTGATATTCACTGATTTCGCTAGGGCCTTTGATAGGGTTCAGCACTCAATCCTAGTGAAAAAACTTGGTCTTATGGGATTTCACTCATCTTTGTAATCATGACTGGAAGACTATCTCTTAGAGCGATCCGAATAAGGAATAAGTTTTTGAAAACCGTATCAAATTTTTCTGGCGTACCCCAAGGAAGTCACTTTGGACCGCTCCTGTTTGTTTTATTTATTAATGATCTGCCCAACTTCTTAAATTATTCGCAATGCTCCATGTATGCCGATGATGTAAAGCCTTTTAAGGTTGTCCACTCTAATACAGATCATCTACTTTTGCAATCTGATTTGGATAACGTGACAAAAAATCAACGAAACGTTGGTACGAAAAATGAATTAAAATTGTTTTAATTGCATTTAAAAAATTTGACCAAAAAGCCTATTTTTACAAACATTCAATTTAATTAAAATTGATCTCAAAACCACTTCTGTTCACAAATGGTGTTCAGTCAATAAACTACATTTAAATGTCAACAAATGCAACATTATGTCATTCTATATGAAACTGACACCAATATTTTTTAACTACTCAATAACAAACAACGATCTCGTTAAGAGTGTTATTTGATAAAAAGATTACATTACTAGCCATATGATTCTATTATCAACAAGGCCAATGCTATGATCGGATTTCTGAGGCGCAACTCAAAAGAATTTAATGATCCGTATACGCTTAAAACTCTGTTCATATCTCTTATAACATCCACTTTAGAGTACGGATGTGTTGTTTGGGACCCATTTTATGAAATACACAGTGAAAAACTTGAAAAAATTCAGAAACGTTTTACATGGTTTGTTATAAGTAAACAACATTGGGACTTTATGCCAAATTCTAAATCAAGATGTTCTCTTCTTGGTCTGAGTACTTCAGAATCTAGACGCAAGTATTTTCTAATTGTTTTTGCTCGCGACGTGTGAATGTGTCATATCAACTGTGCGCCACTTCTAACACTCTTTGATATATATGTATGCGCCTGAAAGGCATTTTAGGCAAAGGGATTTCTTTCATATCACAGAATCAACTATTGCCGACGTGACCCCATTTATAATATTTGCTCATCATTTAATTCTGTATGTGCTCAAATAGATTTCACTCATAACAGAATGGCGTTTAAGCAATCTGTATTAAATCTTGTTTAAAAATCAGTATTATGTTTGTAAGATACTTATTTAAATTACAATCCTATGTATAAAATGACTGTTAACAATAGTGTTGATAGTTAATAAATAAATAAAAAATAAATAAATAAACCATTTTTTAAATAAAAATCCAAGCAATTAACCTAATATTTTTTGAAGTAATAAGGTACTAACTCAAAACGTGAAATCTCTCTAACTCAACATTATGTTATCATATTGTAGCAAAATCGCCACAATTAAAAATGAAACATTTTCTTAAAATGAGTTTTTTTAGTAATAATGTCACAACTCAAACAGACACTTGCAAAAATATTGCTTAAAAATGCACTATTGACGCAAAATTAAAAATGTATGATATTTTTGGTAGAAAATATAATGGCCTAAAATATTCTTAACAATGAATTGACGGAATTACCTTTACAATTAATGGTCGTGAAGTCATTTCAAAATTTCAAAAGGCTCTCCTAAAAAAAACTAAATTTTGAGTTCTGACAATCTTGCACGAAATGAGCGTTATCTGTATAGGAATATGATGAAGAATAACCATTTAATATAAAATAGATTGCAATGTTTACCAATTTTGTTTACCTTTCTTCTTCCCTAGCTCTTCTTGCATTTTGCGCGCGCCAAATTCCAAATTTCTACTCACAATTGACTTTCGCAATAGTTGCAGGATTTTTGTATCGAACGTGATGCTTCGATATGTTGCGCAATATTACTGCATTTATTGAGACTCGAACAAGCCTCTTATTTGAGAACCAAGCAAATATTTAACTTTAGTAAATGTGTAGTTCAGTTGAAAATCCATTTAATTGTTGAAAAGAAACTCAGTTTTTTTTAATTCCGGCAAAATTTTACTATCACCATGTGCGTGTGTGTATTTGAAAGTTTTATTACTGCTTGCTATTAACAATTTCCGCAAAACTACCCAATGTGCACAAAAAGGATGCAGATCCGCTTCGAGCCTGTTACGAGTCCGTCAGTAAGGATTCGACGGACCCGTTTCGAACCCATAACGAATCCGTCCAAAAAATGGTAACAACGTTAACATAAAAAGCAGTCTAATTTGTTATAAAATCTTTTATTATTTTCAGAGGATTGGGGAAACGAAATGCAATTGTGTACTTATTTTTATTTCAAATAACTTTTTTCATCATTAAGAACAAGTTGCATGTCATTATAGAATAGCCGTACACAAGATATTTTTCGGAAACTTTTTTGATTGCGTTAATTTTGTCGCTTTATCATTATAGCTGTAAAGTTATTGGGATGCTTTTAAGAAAAATAATGTTCAGCTGTTTGAAGATACAAGTATTAGAAACAAAGTTAGAAAATGTAAAGAACTAAAATATCAAAAAAAAAATATTTTTTTGAAAAATATTTTGGATCCGATCTATTTAAAAAAACTACTTTGTTGCGAATTCGCATTATTTAAAAAAAAATTCTGAAACGGATTCGTAGAGGAAACCGTTCCAAGTCCGTGACGAGCCCGATAAAGTGAAAAAAGCTATTCGTATTTTTAGAAGAATTTCATTAGAAAAAGGATCTGTTTCGGATAATAAATACGAAGAAGTAAGTCCGTCTCGAAATCGTAACGGATCCGTTTGGCACACTGGGTTAAGACAATTTCAATAAATATTTTTTCTCAAATATATGTATGTATGTGCTGCTCACATTTTGACTAGATTATATTTTATTATTATTTAATACTACTTTTGAAAGTTACAAAAAGTACGAAAGCACAAACAAAAGAAAAGAAAACACATTCATCTTCGGCAGATATATTCAGCCCTATCACTGAGTCTCGTCGTAGTACGATATCGTTGAAATCACGAAAAAGGCATCACTGAGTTCATTCGCAGCACCATTTGTAGATTTTTTAAGTAATTTGTAGCGACGTGTTCTTGTTGTCGCAGAAAAATTTTGAAATAAAATTCAGAAAGAATAACCACTTTTACTATATGAATTTTTGTCAAAATTTTCTCCGACAGCCAAAACACATCGTACATATTACTTCAAAAATCTACGAATGATCTCAGTAACACAAAATTTAAGTAAACACAAAGTTATAAATAACCCTTGCACCTACATTAAAAAATCATATTTTTTCCAACGCAATCAGCTTGCGTATGCATATATCTCGTTTTTTATTTAATTGAAGTATTGACTTAATATATAATAAGTATATTTTTTATACGTTCAACACGTCTTTTTTTTCTATTTTTGTCTCTTCTCGCAACACTGTGCGACCTAGCACATGTAATGCTTAAGCAGCGAGACACAAGAGCGGCTGAATATCGGTTGCAGCAACAGCAGCACCCACTAGAACACTTATATTTAACACCATTTCTTGCTGTTGTAGTGCAAAGTTTGTCAAGCAACCATTAAGTCACAAAAAAAAAAGAATGAACAATGTACATCTCTGACATGTCGACCACCTCTGGCAGCCATCAGCAGCGACAGCAGCACTTTAAGCCGCCACAACCCATGAATTGTTTGAAGCATTGATTCTTTGGAGCTCGTATGTGTGTGTGTCTTACTGTTATTGTTGTTCATTCTGCCGGATGTTGTTGTCGTTATGATTATCTCAATACAATTTTCTTATATTATGTTATTATTTATTTATCTATGCTATTTTTTTCTAGTGTTTTTTTTTTGTGCTATGTCCAATACAGTTTATTTTTTGTCGCTTTAAAAATTTGTGTTATGGTTAATTTTTAATTGAACTTATTTATTATGTCAGTGTTTAGCATATGTAAAATGAATGGTTTGTATTTTCTTAGAAATAACGTTTTTGCTATAAATCTAGTTTGTACTCGTATAGAAAAATGCTCAACATGATTGTGTGTAAATTGTTATTTAAGTGATTTGCTTTAGCGCTTTTCGTATCTTAAGTCTTAGGTTTTTTTTCCGACCTGCAATCTAATTAGCTAGTTTGTGTCCTAAGTCTTTTGTTTGGCAGCCAACGAATTGTTATTGATCTACTTTAAGTAGCATTTTTAACTAATTTTAAGTGACCGAACTTATCTGTTATTTTCCGTTGAAAGTTGATAATTAAACAATCACTTTGACACAATTCTCAATTTCATATCACAAGATAAAAAATAATGCCAAGCTTAGACATTTCCTTGAAAAAGCATTAATTTTTTAACATTATTGCAAGCTTTTCATTGGACATAATCAATTTTGTCTTCTAATAATTTCTAATAAAGAGACAAAAAACATTATACATGTATGGGCTTTTTAAAAGTTTATGCCTGAGTTATTTTAAATATAGCTTTTAAGTTCACTCTACATCTGCCTTTTAAGTTAGCAACATAAAAAGTTGCTCAAAGAGTTTGTGTTTAATATAGTTGTTGCGTTTTAGGACCAAAAGTGTAATTTTATAATAAATATTTTAACCCTCTAGCGCACTTTTAATAAGTAATTTTTGAACCTATTAGAAACAGGTTTAAAAAAGTACCCTTTACCTTAAACGTAGTCTTATTCGCTTAAACAATTCTAGAGGTGGGTAACTCAGTGCTGTGCTATGGCACTGTGCTGACTCTCTGTAGTGTGCCATGTGTGCTAGCACACTACGTTGACTCACATAGTGGCACAATAGCACGCAAAGAGCAGAGCTTAGACGAACTTTTGAGCGTAAAGTTACTTTTGTGTACAGTGTTGGGATGAATAGCAGAGTGTTGTGCTAAGCTTCTTCACTGACACTCATTGGTTATCGCTACTATGCACTGCATTACTTACATTTTGTAAGTTTTTGCTTAGTAAAGTTGTTTTTTGTTTTACTTTGGTTTACTTGCAATAATTGACAATATGCAATTTGTGAATATTGTAAAAAAGTCAATAGAGAAGGGTGTTAGCACTTATTACTTTTATAAGTGCTTTATTCGATTGTGGCACAGTTGTGCTAGCACAGTGTGCTGACACACAAGGGTGCACATGTGCTGGTGAGTCAACACACAAAAAATTGTGCTATTACCCACCTTTAAACAATTCTATGAAAACGTTGATTAGAAAATACTGCTACATATCAACCTTTGTAGACACACGGTTAGAAATCTTAGAATATATTTGAATACAGGGTCCGCCATCTAACGATTTTTTTTTCAACTAGTGCTTATTTCGTGAATGGTAACACTTAGCTCATGTCTGATTTGACAGATAATTAGTTTTATTCTTCCGCTGAACGAATAAGGTTGTGTATACGCTTGAGCAATGCTGGGAAATATTGCGACATTACTTTGAAAATCATGGTAATGTTGCAGAATGTGTGCGAAAATTGCGTACGGATTTTGGAAGAAGAGAAGCACCGTCAGCTCCGTATGTTCGTTATCTTGTGAAAAAGTGAAAGAAACTGGCATCCTCATCGATAAACCAAAGTGTGAAAAGCCAAAAGCAGTGCGTACACCCGAGAATATTGCTGCTGTGGCAGAAAGTGTGCGTGAAGCGCCATCAACATCAATTCACCGTCGTTCTCAACAATTGAACATTTCGGAGACATCATTGAGACGAATTTTGCATAAAGACCTTGGTATGACGCCATACAAAGTCCATTTGGTTCAGGAGTTGAAGCCAACTGACCATCCAATGCGTTTTCGCTTCGCTAAGTGGGCCTGCGATCGATTTACAGAAGATGCCGATTTTGCCAAAAAATCATCTTTTCAGATGAAGCTCATTTTGATCTTGGCGGTTATGTAAACAAGCAAAATTGTCGCATTTGGGGCACAGAAAACCCGCACGCATACATTGAAAAGCCGTTGCACCCAAAACGAGTCACTGTTTGGTGCGGATTTCGGTCCAGAGGCATAATTGGGCCATTTTTCTTCGAAAATGAGCAAGGAGTGGCCGTTACAGTCAATGGCGATCGTTATCGGGCCATGTTGAACGAATTTTTGTTCACAAAAATTGAAGAGGAGGATATTGGCAACATTTGGTTTCAACAGGACGGTGCTACGTGACACACAGCCGAAGCTACACTCAATGTTTTGCGCCTTATTTTTGAAGATAGCATTATCAGCCGCAGAGCTGATGTCGTTTGGCCACCTTGGAGATGCGATTTGACACCGTTGGACTATTATTTTTGGGGTGCCCTCAAAGATAAGTGTTACGCCGACAAGCCAGAGACAATTGACGCTTTAAAGGACAATATTCGTGAAGCCATTGGTGAAATACAGCTGCACACAATCGATAATGTGCTTAAAAATTGGACCGATCGTGTGGGCTACTGCATGGCCAGCCGAGGCAGCCATTTGAATGAAATTATTTTTTATTATTACCCGGAAGGATTTTACTTTCAAATAAAAAAAGAAATTTGAGAAAATATTTAGTAGTTTATTTTTGTAGAATTTTCAAAAAAAAAAGTTATTTGGCGGACCCTTTACTTTTGGGCTCACATACGTATATGACCACACCAAAATTGAATTAAAATTAAATACTGGTCAAATATAAAAATTCAGTTTTATTAAAAAAAGTATTGAAATTTAATTTGTTTGTATTAATTTTGAATACTGACTTTGTATTAAAAACTAGCTGTAATAGTTAATATAGTATCGAATTGATTCCAAAGGGTATACAATATCGTTGTAATATTTTTAATGTATTAACATTTACTATGAAATATAATACACCATGACTTCAAAATGATATATAATATATCAATAACATTGAATTAATTACAAGGGTACAAAATATCGTTGTAATATTTGAAGAGTATTAAAATGAAAAACAAATTATTAAAAAAAAAATGGTGTAATCAATTGAGGAGTATTAAATTTAATACTTTTTAAATTAAAAGTCTTTGTAATACTTTGCTTGTATTAAATTTTATTCCAAGATTTCTAACGGTGCAGTATTGTCTAAAGCGTGCTTTAATGAAGAAAAATAGTCACTTCTTAATACTCGTAGTTACATGTAAAAAGCTTATTACCTACAGAATTTTTCACTGTGCATTATGGAAAGACATTTTGATCGCATTAGTTTAGGGAGTTTTTAAATCAAGTATTATTTTCCATAGATATACGCTGTAGATCTTGTCTGAAATCACAAGTGAATTTTTTACAGAACTAATAAACTCACTAAACACGTAAGGGCCCTACGTCAGGCTCAATACGTTCACATACTGTGTCGGTTTATCATTGTAGTAATGAGGATTCATTGAGGACTTTCATTCATTGAATAATCAGTTGCTTATCTGAGTATTTAAAAATAATTTGATAAGACCGTTTGACTAAATATTCTACAAAAACTAAAACCTTGTATGAAAATAAGTCCCTTTTGTTCAAATATCTTCAAAAACAATTTTTCAGTATGCATATTTGGGCCGTTTTGAACAGAAACCTTAACTTTTATGCACAAACTATTGGAAAAATTGTCTATTTTCTTAATTTTTTTTTTTTTTGTGCAATTGTTAAGAATAAATATGTACTAAACCACAGTAAAAACAGCTTTTTTAGATATGCTAAATAGGAACTTTTGAACACACACTCTTCATTTGTATTAAGTGTTGTTTCGGTAAATATTTCAACAACATTGCATTGCAAATTTCTCAAATTTGGATTTTTACAATATTTTTTTATTGAAACAAGAAATAAAACAACATTTTACGACAAGTAAAGCATCACAACTCTGGTACTTTTAATCCGATTTTTATGTCTGTTAACTCATTTTATAGAACAATTGCATTAAAAACGAAATGCATGCCTGTTTTTAAAAAAACTTACTTCAAGATTTGTTTTGAACTCTTGTAAAACGCTTCTCCATTTATTGGTCTCTTGAGCTCGTTTTAAAAGTCTATCAATAGGCACGAAACTTAATATAATTTATTTTTATATCAAATCGACTATTTTTAGTTTTTGGCGTCAACAATTTGGTCTGTGGGGGAGCAAACATTTAATATACACATAAAAAACTTATTGATTTATCGATATCAAAAACTATCAAATTTTTTTTTTAATCAAAATCGATCGGATACGGTTTTGGGTTCAGTTAATCTTTTGGACAGTTGGATAAGTGGATAATTTTCTCCATGATTTCTTTCTCTTAGTCTTTGTGATTAAACATTTCGATTCAGTTTCTTTGTTTTGTTTTGTTTTGTTTGATTGATTTGATTTATTTAAAACAAACACCAATTATAACAATAAGAACAAGGTTATTTTATAGTATAACAAAAATATAAAAATTTTGTTTGGGAATAACAAAAGTTTGGTAATAATTAAAAAATAAAAAATTAAATAAAAAAATTAACATTAATTGAAAAATATAAATTTAAAAATAAAAATTGACTTAAGATTAACATGACATAATTAGGAACAAGTAAACCTATTAATAGCAAAAAAGTGATAAGAAATAAAGGGAAAATGCCTGAAATTAAGGAGTGGAAAAGTAAGTAAAGAATGATTGGCTAAGGATTCCACTTCCAGAAATTTCTCTTTAAGACCATGGTAATGCGTTCCACAGTCTAACAACATTAATGAAAAAGAGATTTTGAAGTAGTTAGCGAATAGTGCCTATGGACTATCAGAACATTACCTATTCGATAAATGCTAAACTGAAATTTTTCATAGAGATAATGTGGTGTTTTCGTTATAATTGTTTTATGTAGGTAAATACAATTCCTAGCACAACGATATGCTATCAAGTTACATCCAAGTATTGCACTTCTGGAGTTTTAGAGGTGGCCAAATTTTTTTTAAGCCATACACATAACGCGTAGCATAGTTATAACCAGGGCTCGGATTTTGATAACCTAAAAAACTGCAGAAAATGACCTAAAAAAAATACAAAAATGACCTAAAAACAGCAGAAAATTACCTTAAAACTGACAAAAATTACCTAAAAAATGCAAACAATGACATAAAAAAATAAAAAATAAAGTTTTAAAAATAAAGCATTACTTAATTTAAAATTTATTGTAAAAATTTTTTATACATAGCGTTACAGTATATTACGAAGTACATTTTGAAGTTATTAAAGTTATTAAAGGAACGTCGATTGTCTGGCAAAATGTTTTTGTAAACAGAAAAACTTCTTTCTACTTCAGCACTGATGATAGGAAAATATTCATCGGATGTAAGTTCCTCTTTTAATTTCATAGTAGTAAAATTTTTACCCCCTAATATTTCAGCAATAGAGCATAAAAATAGAGTTAATTAAAACAAGCATATCCTGAGCTTTTATCTAACACTCGTTTCATCTTTTTACATATCCTTTCTTCATTTTCATCACGCTCAGAGTTTCGAGGTCTATAAATAAAGATGCTCCTTTTTTGATAGGTAATATTTTTGATTGAAAGGACTCTATTGTTAAAGGAATATGCTTAAAAATTTCCATTTTACATTTTTTAATACGAAAAAAAGGAAAAAAAATTATATTAATATTTCGCTAAAATGATCTAAAAACCCGAAAAATGCTCTAAAAATTAAAAATGTCCAAAAATGACAGTAAAAAAAACTCAATAAAAAATGACAACAAAAAACTCAAAAAACGCTAATAATTACCAAAAAATGCACTAAATCCAGTAAAAATTACCTATAAACTAAAACCGATAAAAAATGACGAAGAAATGACCTAAAAACTTTTCATATTTCGAATTTAGGAAACACAAATGGACGTTCTAGATAACCAGGAAATGTCTTAGAAGCAAATTAAATTGTTTGGCCAGTAAACGTCTTAAGTGTCTTAAGGGGACACACACCAGCAGTCATTTTCAAACTACGAAGGATATAATAAACATTCTGAACTATACTGTTTACATGAACAACACAGGAGAGGGACGAATTCTTATAGAAACCAAGATTTACAATTTTTGGCATAACATTTTACTTATTTGTCCCAATAAAAAGGTCAGGAATATCATCAAAAAAAATCTTGTTTTTACAAATAGGCAGCACATATGATTTTGCAGCATTTAGTTGGATGCTATTTCAGCTAGCCCACTGTTAATACTACTAAGATTCTTATTTATCCCCCAGCATAGGTCGTCAAGCAGACCAATACTTCTCCAGAGATGAAGTTGGATATCATCTGCATATGCATGCATGGAAGCATGTTTACAAACAGCAAATATGTCATTTACAAAAATTGAGAATAGAATAGGACTGAGTATCGAACTTTGTGGGACTATTATGAGTATCGAACTATTGTGGGAGAAAGCAAGATATAAGTTTTACTGCATTATCCGAAAACCCAAAGAGAAGCCTAAGTTTCTGACATAATAGTTGTGGTTCACATTATCAAAAGCCTTCGAAAAATCAAGCATGCAAAGTAGGGACATAGAACCAGCATCATATTCAGATCAAATATCTTCCATGATCTTTACTATTGCCGAAGCGCAATTGTATCCCGCCCGGAAACCAGACTGATACTTTTATGTTTTTTTTTAAAAAAGAACAAAGAACCAAGGCATGCGCCGTATACAAACAATGTTTGGTCTTTGACCTGAAAAGAAAGGGATAGATTATTTAGAGGAATTGATTGGAACCATACGTGAATTATTGATTAGGCGAAACAACCCTGAAAGACAATTTGAAATGTTTTTAACCGAGGCTAGTGTTATGCCTTAACCTCGGCAAACATTTTCAGTCCTTTAGATTGTTCCATTCCTTTAATTCCACATTTTCCACAATTTAGTTGTGGATTTTTAGTTTTCCATAATTCGTAAATGTAGAAAAGAACAAAGAAAGTGAAAAGAACCATGCCCGAGCCCGGATTTGAACCAGGGACCTCTGGGTTGAGAGTCTAGCGCACTCTCCACTAGACTACAAAGGCCGCTGATACTGGGACAAAAGACTGTTTTCATGTAAATGTTTATTAATTTGATTCTTATACTTATAGGTCGAAAATCATTTGGTCCAGATGGATTTAATTTTTTTGCCACCGGCAGTACAATTCCAACTTTCCACATATCTGGAAAAGACGAAGGCAAAATACATTGATTAATGGCAAGAGTACTGATAATGAGGGGCAGTAGCAGTTTAATGAGCTTTATTGAAATGCCATCTTCTCCCAAAACGTTCGATTTACAGCCCTATTCTGGTTATAAGCTTAACAAGGAATAGTTAAGGAGCACTTGTTAAGCTGATTGTTATGTTATGTAAATTTTAGTATTCTTAAAAATCATTAACAACATAAAAGCTTAAAAAGCTTTTAAAGTTCACCATGCATGGTGAAAATCGATATGCCTATTGAAAGAAGAGATGCGCGATATAAACAGATGCTTCGAGTGCAGCTTTTGACTTTGCAAGCGCTTGAAAAATTTGCCTCGGCTACTGAAACATTTCATTATTAACACTTAAAATAAGTAAAAAATTCTTCAATTTTTCAGTTTATTGTATTTAAACTCAATATTATATCATAAATTGTATTTTTTTTTTTTATTATTTGCACAACAATTTTCTATCTAAGTACATAAATTTCATTCGTTGTTAAGACTCTTTCTGTCATTAACAAAATTGTAAGGAAAAGAGCTTTTAAATTTGCAGCAGAATACGAAACCTTAACAAATTATTAATATTAACTATTTTGTTAATGTGGTGAGCTTAGTTAAGCTGCCAGAATAGGGCTGTAATCTGCATTACACAGTTACCAACATTCAGCTCACTTACATGTGTAAATTCAAGCAATTGGGGTACCGCTAAAATGGGGAGGGGAAACATATTATTTTCAGAAGAAGTGTTATTTATGAAAAAATTATTTAATATATCAGCATCAATCTGACAGTTGGGGACATTTGTTGCTTACTCCAAGTTTCCTTATATTATTCCATAGAGATTTGTTAGGAAGCGAAAAATTTAGCTTGGAAATAAAATATCGAGTTTTGGAATGTCTTGTTAAAAGAACCGCTTCATTTCTCGTAGATCTATAAATTTTCCAGTTTGCAGTAGAGGGATTTCTTTTCCGTAACTTGTGCAACTTATTTCTCTTTTTCATTGCCTCAAGCACATTATTTGTAAACTACGGAGAAGATGAGTTTTTTAAACTTATGGTACGTAAGGAAACATGCAGTTCGAACAGATATTTTATTGGAGTCAACAACGAGCTAAGCTTTTCATTCACTTTGCTATATTGGAAGCAATTCATAAAATAAATCATACACAAGTCATTATAAAGAGAAGGATAAATAATGTTTTTGAGATCCCGGTACGAATAAGCAGTAGATTTCACATTACGCGATAATTTTATGTTTAATGAACAAAATATCAAGTCAAAACTTTCTTACAACTTTCTTACAACGTTGCTGGTTCCTTATTTTTGAATCAATTGATTATTTGGAGATTTTGTTTCTTTCGAAACGTCCAAAATTATACATGAAACATTTCATAAGCAGCATTTGTAATGGCTTACCGTAAACCACTTTAACTATATAATAACCATTGTTTTCGAACTCTAACTCCACAGTCAGTAGTAAAAAATTGCCACTCATAAGACAGACGGACGAACAGACAGACAGACAAGGCAGTAAAGAAACGAGTAAGTGACCAACCCATAAAAAAAAATTAATAAAAAGAAGGCCTCCCTGAGAAAAACCCTCATGGCTGCAACTAAAAATAGAAAATATATATATATATATGTGGATATGTGCCTGCGCCTGTGAGTGTGTGTGTGTGTGTACTTCTATTAACTTGTGTGTTCGCGCTAGTGATCGGCTAGTGAAGGTCCAAGACGGTTGTACGGCCAACTCATGCCACCACATTTGCATCGGGTGCATTATTAATAAGCTGGCCAAGCGGACAAACGTAATAGTTTTAGCCACACTTGCTGTCCACTCAGCAGTCAATGAGTCTGTGCTGAAGCGAGTGCTCCCCTACAGGCGTTGTAATTTGATGAACCGGTTGCTGGGAAGTCACTGCAGCTTTGACTCAAACTTTAATAGTTTTTATTTGAATAGTATACAATAATATAAAAATTATATTTAATTTTACGTATTCAAAGTAATTCCTTTTATTTTCGTCGTTGTTTCTAAGTAATTCTTATTTTATTTCGTTGTTTCTTTATATGTTTGTTTGGCCGGAATACAAATTTAAACGGCTGAACGGATGTAGTTAAAATTTGGCGTGCACATTACTTGCATCCTTGATTAGACTGTTACATGTGATTCTTAGTTTTGACCGCACCCCTTCCGCCTCTTTTTTAACTAACGCAAATGTACTTATATTAATTTTTTGCCAATTTAATTTTAAAAATATCTGCTATTTTGACACCAAAAACATATCTTAAAAATTGAAGAAATTATTAGTACCAGACTTTTTACCTTGTTACATTAGAATAAGATAAAAACGACATGAAAATCAAAGTCTTAGCTTTTGATGCAAGTGTGTCCACTTTTTTTAAATAGTTTTCCTTTAAATTATTTTTGTTCAAAAGTCTGAGTGTATATAATTTTTTTCAACTTTTTTCAAAATATTGACTTTATACTACCTTTCATATGAAAATTCATTCTACATTCAGACTACATTCATTTGCAAAAATAGTTCCAGTAAAACAACAAGGATAACTCATGTGCTTTTTTTTGGCGAAATTAATTTTTCCAAAATGTTGTTTTTATGTATTTTACAAAATAGTCAAGTCTCAAAAGTAGTTTGTGTGAAAAATGATCCCAATATCCAGTGGCGGATTTAGGCATTTTGCCGCCCCTAGGCCCGACATTAGCGCCGCCTCTAAAATGTTTTTCTTACAATAGAACAAAACTATAAAACTTGTATAATTGTATTTCGTTCAATGAATTTCGACTGAATTTCGATATACATCACAGAGATCACGTAAATGAAAAATATTATTGATTTTTGGTGCAGAACTTGTATTTTGTTTATCTACTTGCAATAATATTTGAAGAAAACTTTTTAAATGAACAAAAAATGTTCGAACACAAAACTTAAAGTTACATTTTTAATAAGCTACGATATTGTTCTGTCGTCTTTTAGACTTTGCTTCCATCATAATAATTCCGCCCTATAAATACATTCAACAAAACATTTAAAAAATGTTTCAATTCATTACCCTAATTTTTTTATTCAATAATATCTTATATTAAGTCAGAAAGAAAAATATGCATTAATTGCATTACGTTATTCATTGATTTTTTTTAAAATTACCGCTAATATGCCCATATTAAAGTAATACTTTCTGTAACCCAAAACGTAATCGATTGCACGAGTGTTCTGCAACATTTTATTCATTGCCTGTAAGCGAAGTTTTTGCTTGTTAGTTTTTCTTAAACACTTGTCGCTCAACATTTGGCCGTCCAAAAATTTACAAACTCGTCAAACTAGTTTATTGATTAATATTGAGTTTCTTTATAAATTAGACACGAAAATATTTTGCCGCTCTGTCAATTCAGCTGCAACCAAATAGTTTCCGTTTCTAACATTTTTTTTTCCGAAAAATTTTTCAGCCCACAAAAATTTTCCCGCCCCTAAAATGTTGCCGCCCTAGGCCCGTGAGGTCCGGGCCTCCTAAATCCGGTACTGCCAATATCTCTCTTCAATTCAAAGTTATGGCTGAACATTTGTTTCCATACCATTTGACTATCTATATTAACAAAATTAACTTTCTTTATTAAAATGTACTTTCTTCGAGCCCCGACCGCCCTTCAATTGTTTGTATCAATTTATTCTTTTAACAATGACAATGGCAAGCTTAGGGCCGGATTAACAAAATTTGCCGCTGTGGGCTAGTCTAAAATGTAGAGCCTAAAAAAAAATTATTAACAATAATAATGGCACAACACCACCAAAAAAATTACATACTTTTGACAGTATTTTTAAAAACTGTTTCGGCTAAAATCAAATCAGAATGCTTTCAGACATAAATCTTTAATAACACTGGCTTATGGCCAGAATGTACAATGAATGCCACTATCAATTTCTAATGTTAAATTAGTCGGTGCTTCCGAAAATGTCATTCTTTTTTTCTGTCACTCCGTTTTCGGGATATTGATGTCGAATCAAATTAAAGGTAATAAAATTCCCTACATTATTTTTTTATTCAACTCTTAGTTTTGGCGAAATAAAATTTTTGAAGATATTTCGTGTTTCTGTGACTACACAAAATACTGCTGTTTTCTCTGCGAGCACGTGAACACCACTACTACAAAAAGGATTGGCCAGATAGAATTTAGTCTTAAGGTGGAGAGAGCAGTGTCAAAAACGTTCCACTTGTCAAAAAGGAAAACAAATTAAGCTTGGCCTTATTACTAACATTTTGTAAAGACGTTATACAAAGAAGGCGAAGAATTCGCATATTTGAAAACCATTTTCCCAAATCTTTCTGATGCCAAGATAAAAGAAGGTCACTTCGTTGGACCGCAAATAAAAAGGTGTTGAACGATCATCAATTCGCAGAATTACTGTCACCAGTTGAAGCAGCGTGGAAGCCAGAATTCTTTTAGAATTATTGTTTTTAGCTTCCTCGGGAACAATAAAAGTGAATCTTATGAAAAAATAGTAAACGATTTGCTCAGGAACTATAAAAAATGGGAGTAAATATGTGTTTGAAAATTCACTTTCTGCACTGCCATTTGAATTTTTTTCCGAAGAATCTCGGCGACGAGAGTGACGAACATGGAGAAATATTTCACCAACAGATGAAGTCAATTTAGAATCAGTACCAAGGATTTTGGGGCGAAGGTATGATGGGTGACTATTGTAATTAGTAACTAATATTTTATACCTTAAGATTTGGAATCTTGTCTTCCAAAGACATCAGTTCATAAATTTAAAATAAGTTTTGTTGCTTTAGACTATTTTTTTCAGGATCTGAAAATAATTAGTGCAAATGTTGAACATAGCTTATTTACTAATGCTGAAAATGTTAGGAATTCTTAAACTTACTTTTGATTTAAAATGCATTTAATTTACTGAACTTTATGTCGGGGTTTTTCAGAAGCAAAGTTCAAAATTTTGTCATCGAATTAAGTTGCGTTGACTAAACGTCCTTCAATGCACAACACTCCAAAGCAGTTTCGAAAATGATCTTTCGGATAAGCAGTTTGTTACAAAAAAGCATAAAAAAATTCGAAATGCAATGTCTAAACTTGGGAAAATAATTTCAACTTCGTTATTTCGATATATATTTTATCCTTACGCTTGGAAAACCGCGTATCTGCCACTTGCAATACCGCTTACATTGCAAAAAGGCCAAAATTAATTTAATTTTAATTTTGATCATTCCTGATTGATTCATTCATTTTAATTTTTTAGTAAATGCTTATTTGAGAACAAAGCAAATATCTAATTTCAATAAATATTTAGTTCAGTTGAAAAACTATTCAATAGCTTAAAAGAAAATCAGTTTTTTTGCACTCCTGAAAAATTTTACTATCGCCGTAAAATGTGTATGTGCAAGTGGCGGACACGCGGTATTGCACGCGCAACGACGATTTGCCATCTGAATACCCAGTGGGCAATTGCAGTAGCTCCAAGGCCTTCTAGCCTTGCGTTAGGTTTTTATAGGCCTTCCACACTCTTGCAAACACCTTGCAAACACCATTGTGTTGCTTGTATAAAATGGGAAAATTTGTCAGGCCTTTCGCTCTCCTTGTATGTATGTACTTTATTGAGTCTTTAAACAAACGATATTACATAGTAAATTTACACTATTTCTAATTTGATAACTTAGCGGCTGTAATTGGCCTGCAAATACTATCACATTATTACATAATTAACAAATCGACCGCCACTTGGCTACAATAAAATTAATGATTAATTTGCTCCTGCTCTAGAAGCATTTTAACATTCTTTTCTGACGATTGTCATGTGTATACACAATTTTAAACTAAACCTAACGAAAGAAAGAGACAACAACTGTGTGCCATGACAAACATGGACACACACCGCTGAATCTTTCGCACATTGCAAGGCAAAAAATGAGCTACAAGCATGACTTTAACATTAACTGATTACATAAGCGACTGTGTATATGTATATGAAACTAAGCATATAAGGAATATTTGACATTGACATCACACAAATCACATATAATTGAATACAGTTTTAGGAAATTTCTTCTATTCTCATACCCAATTAACAATCAAAAACTTATTTATGAATAGGTACAAGATAGTATGGTTTTCAATAGAATAGTATTAGCTAAAATATAATCATATATATTATTAATAGCACAGTATAATTTTTTCAATAATTTTTTTTTTATAAAAATATATCAGTCAATTCAACATACACAAATAAATTATATAAAAATCAAGTACAGTATTTAAATCAAGTATATTACATAAAACACTTATTAATTTGTGATAAAATTTATCAGAAATATTGATAGTCAAGTATTCGGTTTTTTTTTTCCTTTTGTATAAGAAATTAATCTGGTCAACAGATACATATAGTTACATAAAGTCAAGTAAATAAAAATACACTAAGGTTTTATTTAAGGTTTTATATCGCCGTTCAGTTGCCTTCCTTCTTTTCCATTAATTCTTCAGTTATTTGCTTATTCAGCGAGCGTCGTTCAGTTGCCTTCCTTTTTTTCCATTAAATCCTTTCAGTTATTTGCTTATTCAGCGAGCATCGTTCAATTGCCTTCCTTATTTTCCCTTATTTCATTTACGATATTTGCTTATACAGCTAGCTTACTTTCTCCATGCACACTTACACGTTGTAGCTTTTATTATATTAATAAAACTTAAATAAAACTTTAATAAAAAAGCAGAGCAGAAATTGTGCAATAAAATCAGCTAGTGATTTTTTCCTTTTCATATTGAAAAAACTTTGTTGTTGTTGTTGTTTCTTTGGAAAAATTCGTTAGAACAATTAATTGTTCTAACTTTGACCTTAAGCTCAATAAACGATTTTAAACTATCAAACAACTAGAATTTGTATTTAAAATCAAGTATGATTTAAACTATCAAACATTTAGAATTTCTATTTAAATCATATAAAATCAACATACTTTAATAAAACTTTACTAAGTTTTCGTTTAACTGTTTATTAAGAACCGTATAAACTGTAAGAACCATATAATCGTATGAGCTAATACAGTTATAAATGACTGGTTGCAATTCACGACCTCACGTGAATCCCCTTCGCTCTCCTTGCTAAAAAGAGACCTGACAGAAGCGCTCTTTCGAGACGTCACGTTTGAAGGAAAAGCAATGTAAATATCAACTTCAAATAAAAAACGACCAACAATTTCGGATTTGAACCATAGTCCTATCATGCAGCGGTCCGATATCTTACCCACTCGTCTGTCCGATATCTTACCCTCTCGTTGTTAGGAATCAATAACTTATTTTGCATCAATACAAGCTTTCGGGAGCCCGGGTTCGAGACCCAACTCTGACAAGAAAAAATTTTTTGTTGTTTTTTGAAAATCTACATTTTTTACAAACTGTTCTGTGTATTTAAAAATTTTTTTTTTGAATTTTTTTATAAATGTTCTACATACAAAAATTTAAGAAAAGACTTGGAGTTTTACCATATTAATATTTTCATATAATATAATATGTAATGTGTTAGTTTTCGGGAGCCCGGGCTCGAGGCCCAACTCCGCCAAAAAAAATTTTTTGTGTGTTTTTTTTAAATCTACATTTTTTTACAAATTGTTCTGTGTATTTAAAATTTTTTTTGGAATTGTTTTTGTAAATTTGTTTATATCAAATAATATAGAAAAGATAGGCCTTACAGAAGTACTCATCAATGCAGTGATCATGGAAGGTGTATTGACACCAATGATAGCAGTGGTAGCATGCCTTCTTTTGCGGAGCACTCGCTAAAATGCCCACTGGGTTATTATATTTTCTTGATTGCGGTTGCTGTTTTCACGAATCCTTTATGAATGATGATTCAAGTTCAGTACATTTTTCATTGTTACGCGGAAGTGAATGTATCTTTTCTTTTATAAATTTTTGAAAATGAATGCAATTTGATAGAAAGGAGTCTTCTTAATAATCACGGTAACAGTTTTTAATTTTTTAATTTACTTATTTATTTTAATTTTTTAATTTTATTTATTTTACTTAAACATTCCAAAACGTCATTGTTTTCGTGAATTTGTTTATATCTGGAAACTCGTTTAGTTAATTCTGTGCTTATTTTATATAAAATTTTAAAAAAAGTATACATTCTAAATTTTTATTTTGCCTATTAGCTTAGTGGAAACTTTTTTGTTGGTCCATTACCTTATTTAAATTACTTTTTTATAAACTTAGCAAAAACAAAGTAAAAATATTCTATTATTTTTGTCAAATTGCGTTCAAGCGCACTCGCTCCCTAGGGTTAATCCACCACTGGGCAAGCTCCCTGACCATTGCAATGTATTCCAAGTTGAAGTCGCTGGTAAACATAAAGCGATAACTTGACTTCAGGTAAATGAGATTTCTTCCATAGATATCTGCATACCATCTGATAGTCAAGATTTGTATTTAATAGTTATTGAAATGGGCTTAGAATGGCTCAAAATCGACCATTTGGAAAAAACTCATTTTTTTTACATTTTGCGCTAACCCAGGATACAATTGGGGGATACAGCCCCACCTCCCAAAGGAGGTTAAAAAAATACTGCTTTAAAAATAAAAAATACCTTGTTTTCGATGTGAAGCCCAAAAACCAAAATGTTTATTGGACATTGGTGTGGGGATTGAACCCCTTGATCCTCTTATCAACGGTCTTGATTGTGTAGCATAAACCAAGTAAAAATATGAGCGGCCGAACAGCGGCCGATCAGCGGTCGATCATGGGCCGTATGGCTGTACAAGGGTCAAATTTGGCCTAAAAATAATCTAAAAAGCCCAGCGGCCAAAAGTTGGGCCAAACAATGGCCTTAAAAGGCCTAAATTAAGGTTTATGGCCGCAGAACGGCCGCTGTACAGCCCGTTGCATGCATGCTACCAAATTTTTCAAAGCTGTTTTTCATCAAACGTATGCGCAACAATAAAAGCAAGCCTCACTCGGCGATGTTAATATTATCGCCACTTGTGTGTGGCGCAAAACATTTTTTGCATATGAAGTTAGCTGTTTAAATACAATGTTTCATTAAATTTTCAATTAAAACATTATAAGTTCTTGTACTGATTTCAATTAATGGTAATGAAAAAAGATTAGTTAAATACAAAAAAATTTATTCAAAAAAATTTTTTAATTAGTCTAACATAAATTTATTTCCGCATGAAATTCTAATTGAAAAGCTGCTTTTTACTATAGAATCTCGTTTTACAACCGAGATTATTTAAAAACGGCATTTGTACGGCCACTGTTCAGCCCATATTATTTAAAAAAGGCCTTTGTACGGCCGCTGTTCGGCCGCTGTACAGCACAAATTATTTAAAAACGGCCTTACTACGGCCGCTGTACAGCCCAGACTATTTAAAAACGGCCTTTTCACGACCTCTGTTCAGCCCAGACTATTTAAAAACGGCCTCTGTACGGCCGCTGTTTGGGCTAACTAAAAAGTTTTTATTTTTACTCAAGACTTCTTAGAAATCAATGGCATAACTTATTTTACTCTTTTTTGTTTTATATTCGCACACTTACATATTTTTATTAATTTTTGAAATGGTAGATAGGTGTGGTAAATGTCAAAATCTGCCCAAATTTCGTGTGGTTGTTGCTTAACTAAAAAATAACCTAGCAACAACCGATTTTTGAAAATCGAAAACATCCATGTAAAGAATTAGTATGCTGAAATTGGACTCATAGAACTTATATTAATGGAGTTATCGAATTTCGACGCGTGCACCATATAAGTTGAAGTAGTGTGGAGTGTAAAGAAAATTTGAAAAAAAAAATGTCCTTTAAAATTTTTTACAAGACATGTCGTTTATTTTAATCACTCTGGCAACCCTAATCTGCAAATATAATAACACCGATTTTTTTAATTACACCCGTCCAAAACAAAAGTTATATCAATAGCATTTTTATTAAAGTTTTTCCACATGCTATCGGCTCGCTGTTTAAGTACTAGCTGAGCTCAAGCTTATTAGAATGAGGCAAGACTTTGTTGCGCTGCTGTAATAATTTGCAAATTACAGCCTTTTGTATCGGCAGCGGTGGCTACAGCGACAGTGACGGCTCTGTTTTAATGGCAGCAGCTCAAGATTCGCTTTTTATATAGTTGCACATGCGCGCGATCGCGTGCGTTTCTTTGCTAACATCTAATAAGTGTTCAATAAAAAAAAAACTCAAACCAAACAACAATTGCGAACAATCAATTAGCCAGTAGAATCGTAACTAACTATCGTAAAAACTACAACAATGAAATAACTATTGGATATAATGTAAGCCAGTAAATTCCTACATGTTGGCAAGTCTAATTAAAGCAAAGGCTAGTAAAAAACATTTCTTGTTGCAAAATAATAAGCAGAAAAACTAAAGCATTTAATGTGTTAAACGTTCTAATTAAAATCGAAAACTTTTGGCTTATTTATTGATTTGCAAGTCTAATTAATTAACTATAAATAAAGATCGTAAATACGTATTTTTTATTTTAATTTATGCCCAAACAAAAAATAAACCATAGAAAGAAAAACATAATTTTTTTTCGTATATCTACTTACCAATAACAAAAATAAAAGTTTGATAAACCAGCAAAAATGCTCCATTCTGCTTTGTTGTCGCACACAAACACACAAATACACACTCTGGCTATTTTGCACACTCGCTCGCTCGTTGCCAATTTCAAGTCAGACTTAATCTCAATTTTGTTTAAACTAGCTTAGATTAAATGTTTTAATATTCCAACTATTTCCTGCAATATGATTCATGCATCAACAAAAAAGTGGCTCTGAATCATAATAATGGCAGTGTTGCTGGAACAGCTGGAGTTGATAAACTTTTATTTGGCATTTTTCCTGTGGTTGGTGGCTTGACCTGACTGGACAACGTTTGAATGCGTTTAGCTAAATATCGTTTGGTTTTTTGTGATAGTTGTCGTACTGCAATGCTGCAAATATAAAAAAAAACAACATAGAGTTAGTGAGAAATAATGTTTGAAAAATAATAATAAAAATGCCCCCCGATTACATTTTGTTTTAAAACTATTAATATACCTTCTGTTCAAAATTGAACCGGACTGTGCAAATAAAACAACAACGGCTAATTATTCTTCAATATTTATTTTATCTTTTTCAAAATAATCATACACATATGCCAACGTTTTTTTTTTTAATTCATAAAAGCATTTTTGTAGGCCGATTTCGGAATGACCTTTAGCTCCCTCTGCGAATTCTCTTTGATGACTTCAATCGTCTCAAAATGTTTTCCACGAAGCGGCAATTTGAGTTTGGGAAATAAGAAAAAGACACTCGGTGCCATATCTGGCGAATATGGTATTTGTTAAAAGATATTGACATTGTTTTTGGTCAAATATCGTTGTGCAAAAATCAGGAATTGTCCTTCAATTATTCTGATCTCTTTCACCGAATATTCTCACGAAAACACTTTAAAACATTTACATAATATTGGGAGTTGACGGATTGACCTTGCGGAAGGAATTTCGAGAGCATGACAACTTGAGAATCGAAGAAAACAGTCAGCATCATCTTAATTTTTGAACGACTTTGTCGTGCTTTTTTGGGTTCAACAATCTCTGCAGGTCACACGACGATTTTCGAGCACAATGTCCTTTACTTTTTTGACATCGTTTATTACTGTTGCTAGACAAAAAGGGTGAGGCAAGCTGTCACGCCCCTTTTTAAAAAATGTGTACCACTCAAATGCCTGTGTAAGTTACAACCTTTTCAATGCATCAAAACAAGAAATTCCGTTGGTAAAACACAATTTGAAACACACTTTATTAGAAATAAGAAAGCAACTGCGTGACAGATCGTGCTACAAATTAACTCCGAAGCCTATAACAGTGCTACCAGCCTTAAAAAAATCATTAGACATGTATGATAACTGTTGTTGTTTCATACGAACAGACCGGTTAAATTTTAAACAGAAGGTTTAACCTTCACCTTCACTTCCTTTTTTAATATATTAAATAATTCCTCATGATTTTTTAACCTATACTATTATATAAAATGTAAGTGCAAATTTATTGTTACCACCTTACTCCAAAAGTACTGGGCTGATTTTTATGAAAAAATTTGTAAAATATATTTGTGCTACAGTTTTTTAGGGCTATTTTTCTTTCGAAATTTTAATAACAAGCATATTTAATTAAAGTGCTAACTTCGTTAATAAATCATCCCAACTGCCACGCATATCGCGTTACAAACGGCGATATCGCCAAACAATAGAACACCTGCAAATTAATGAAGCCGTCCAAAATAAAATCGTTGGACAAGAGTCCCGGCGACATATCGCCAGAATAGAATCTGTTCTGCTTTTCTCTGGCGATAGACGATTTTATAACTGAGTTATACTTTTGGTTGCAATTGGGTATGTTCAAAGCAATTTTTATAGTTTTCGTTATGTTCATGGCATAATTATTGACAAGGTAGTAGCGTTAACCGACTTTTTTCTCACAAGCGGCGATTGGAAGTTGTCAAAAATACAAATAAAAAAAGTGAAAAAATAAGCACTGACTTAAACATAGCTAGGCATTAGCAGAAAACTACAACTCCTGTAGCTGTTTTTGACAACTTCTGCTCGCCAAAAAACTGCCACTCCTACCTTGTCAAATAATTATACCATTGTTATGCTCTAACGTTTCTTTTTTGTTTCTGTGTTTTTTACACAACAACAAAAACATACCTGTTAACAACACTATGCTATATAAAAGATATGTACTGAACACATTGACGACGATTGCAACAGTGCGAAACAACATGAAGAAAGAAACAACAATCTGGAAGTATCATTAGATTGTTTCATTCACATATACACAAACACTTATATTGCTCTGTTGTCGCACGTCAAATTAGAAAAAATTCTAAACCGACGACAGCGACTTTGTTGCAATCACTCATTGTCGTTGCAACATTTTCACCACTTTCACCTCCATAAGAAAAGCATGTAAAAATAATTTGACATTTGACGCACTGTTGCTGTCGTCGTCAATGTGTTCAAGGTATTACTCTGCATTGTCGATCGCAATCGCTTCATGTACTGAACACATTCTCGACGGCAACGACGTGGCGACAGCTGTCAAATTATTTTCACATCCTTTTCTTATGGAGGTGCATTTGGTGAAAATGTAGTAGCGACATGGCAATGTTGCTGTCGCCGGTATAGAATTATGCCCTGAACACATTCACGACACTACGACTCGACATGAAGAAAGAGTCAACAATCTGGAAAAATCACACAATTGTTTCATTCACGCATACACAAACCCTAATATTAGCGCTGTTGTCGCTTGTCAAATTAGAAACGTCAAATCAGACCGTGACGAAAAACATGATTCATGTAGGTTTTTTTCAAAATGGTTTAGCTCACTGGCAGCTATCGTGACAGCCAAAATATTTTGGGAATCGCACCAAATTTTTCTATTCAGGTCGAGGCACCTTAATATACATATTCGTTAATATGAGTCTTATAACAAAAATATTTATCAAAAAGTTCATTCAATTGTATACGTAATGGAAAAATTCAATTGAGTTAAAAAAACAAAAAGTAGCTAGATCGGTTTTATCCAAATGATGATGGCTTAGAACAGAAGTCATCCAAAGGTGAGCCGCGGCTCCCTAGGTGGAACAGGTTCCATTGGAGGAGCCCCGAAAGTAAATGCAAATTTTATAACCACTTAAATTTTTATTATGAGCAAGGAAGTAACATCAAATATTTTTAAAATGACTTAAGGGGACAGTACACCTCTGAATTTTAAAAAAATCGATTTTTTATGATTGATTTTGGTTGAAAAGACCTCAAAAAATCTATTTTTAATGATATAAAATTCGAAATTAATTTCTATGTATAGGCCGTAATCGGTGTTAAAAACTTTAAAGCTCTTTTTCTAGAAATCACATTTTTTTGAATTGTCGGGCGTGATAAGAAAAAACTACTGGACTGATCGTTCTGAAAATTTAATATGTTTTTGTACACATATAAATCTATGGATTTAACTACGGATAAAACGATCAGTAAAGTATTTCTTGAAAAACATTTTCTTTTAATAAAATATATAGCAGCTTCGATGTTGATTAAAACCCAGTTTTCATTTTTTTCAAACGTTCGAGTGAGCCAAAATCACGAACGCCGTGTTTTTTTGATATCATTTTCAAAAACCTGCAGCAGTGAAAAAACACTCTAGAAAAATCCAAACAAAATTTTTTTATATACTTTTTTACATAAAAATAAATATGCAAAGTTTCAATAAGATATCTCTTTTCTTTCTTAACAAAATATGCATTTTAAAAATTTAATTTTTTCAAAATCCAGTGGTGTACTGTCCCCTTAAATTTGTTTTATTCTTATATGTGAATTTTAAATACTTCTGAACTGTCCTGTTTTTATCTTGTTTACCATCTTTTCGCTTACGAAATTTTATGTTATGCTATGTAAATGTTATGTTTTCAAACTGAAAACTGTTTAATTATAATAAATTTAAAGACGAAAACAACACTTCTTGACAGATAATTTTGCAAGCAGCAGTAAAAATTTCATCCAAAGAGAGTTTTGTTGGATGCGGATCCATATTGCAAAAATTAAAGCTTACTTTGGGAGAAAAAATAGGAAATTCATTTTAAACAGAACTAACCAAAAGAGTCTAAGCAAAAATTAATTGATTTCAAAAGAACTAACCAAAGAAATTAGAAAGAAAGAATACATTAGAAACCTTTCATATTGTAGAACAGGATTTCCTACTGATTTTGAATAAACTTACTTTTAAAATCTTTAAAAAATAAACAAAATTAATCGCTTTTTGTTGCTCAAAATTTTTAAATTTGCCTGATGTTTTTGAGCATAAGTAAGCCGGTCAGTTTTGATTCTCATTTGTTAAGGCAAAAATAAAAAGCTACGGTATGGTTTAAGTGTACCGTTGAAACAGAATTGATATATAACATTTTATTGCGACCATTAAAATACACATTATATGAAGTGATTCTTAAAATCAATAACAATTTAGAACAGATTACGCTACATTTGAGTTGCATTGTTGTAAATAATAATAATACATTTTTTTCTAAGGTGATGCTTATTTTAATATGCACTTCATAGAGTACTACCATATCTATAGTAATAAAACTCATTTTCTGTTTGTTTGTTTGTTTGGCTTTTATACAAATCTAAACAACTCAACGGGTTTCGCTCTAACAAGGTATACGTAAAAAGCGCATCCTACATTAAAATGTGGCATACTTAGCTTTTGCCACGCCCCCTCCGAACTTTTTCAACCAACGGTAATTTTGTTATTATAATACTTTTTAGTATCGGAGTTTTCTGTGTATTTAATATTACAAATTTTTTGCTATTTTGACATCAAAAACACTCACATATATTCAAAATTGCAGAAATTTTCAGTACAACGACTTTTTCATAAGACATCGTTACCTAAGAATGAGAAAAAAACGACATGAAAATCAAAGTTTGGTTTTTCCATGCAAATATCTCCGCTGTCCATTAATATACATATTTCACTCAAATTTTTTTGTTCAAATGTTCAATAAAATCACTTCACAAAAAAAGTCAGTGTATATATGTTTTATTATTATGTCAATAATGGTCCAAAATATTGACTTTTTACTCAAAAAATGACTCAAAAATTGTTTTTGTTGTAAAAATTAATTTAAGTAAAAATTTCAAATCTGACTACCTTTCATATAACATAGCATTTACTGATAAAAATTCTTCCAGCTAAACGCAAAAATTATTTTGCTGTTTTTGTCATCAAAACAACAAGGGTACTTTTTTGATTTTTTCGCAAAATTTCTTTTTTCCAAAATGTTGTTTTTATATTTTTTACAAAAAATTCAAGTCTCAAAAATAATTTATGTGAAAAAGTTACCCTAATATCTTTTTCCAATCAAAAGTTATGGCTTAAAATCAATTTGGTTATACCAGACTATTAATAAAACTGAGTTTTGCTTTAAAATTCGCTATATAATTTGAACGTCGCCTTTTATGAATGCATTTGTGTGTCTAGAGTAATTACGAGAATTTTGGTTTATTTAAAATCTTCCTTATAGTAATGTACTCAATTTTTTTTCTCCCCACGCCTCGCCCCCCTCCTGTTTAATTTGTTTTGTTGTGATGGCTCTATTTTTTTCTCACTATTGTGTCACCGTTGTCACTTAGTTCTTTATCAATGGTACTTTAAATGTTGTATATATATCCCCATTTCATCGAAAAGATGACTGTGAATAAGAATGCTGTAAAAGTTTATATTTTCATGTAATCATTTTTAGCTGTATGGCGATATAATAAAACGTATGCGCATCTGTTTAGCACATTTATTTTATTGGTTTTGTTCTGTGCTTTAAATTCACAGATAGATGGCGCCGCATTTGTAAGCACTGTGTGTACAAACTATACACCTAGCGGTAAAAAGACGAATGATGTCTACCACAAGTTTCTTCAAATTTAACCTCACACGTTTGGCTGGCTCAATAGCTGCGTTTTTTTCTTAGGAGATCAGTGGCAACATGTTATAACTTCGAAAGTTTCGAAGCTGTCGAAATTACCAAAAGTCGGTATGTTGTAACACTTTCGACAGGCGATATTTGCGATAAATATCACTTTATTTTGGTGGCAGTGATCGAGAAGCGAAGTAAGTATTTGCTTTAATAAAAGTATATATATGGTGTGGTTACCTTAGAACTGTTTGTTCAAAATAAGTTACCCTTAGTTTTGCCAAACAATGTTATTTATAATTATAGTTGTATTATAATTAATAAATAATTAATTTATAATTTTTAGTTTAAATTACATTTTTTATTAATAAAACACTTTTTTAAAATATTGATTCACGTTATTTAGCATGCCAAGTATCAGAAAAAAAGCTTGCGGGCAGCTGTTAAATGTTCGAACATAACTTCGAAACAATCCAAATCGCCTGTCGAACAAAAATATTACAACATACTGCCAGATCGAAAACTTCGCTTCGATGTTCGCTTCGATAGTGAAGTTGCAACATGTCGCCACAGATCATTTGTGAAAAAACGCTTTAGATCAATTTTACTATGTTTTCTACTTATAGACATATGGCGCTATTTTCTACTTACAGATGAACATCTGATGTTCTTATGTAGCTGGCAGATAAGTTTTGCGAAATCTTTTGCAAAAATGATATTGCTACCAAACTCTTAAAATGTCAATTAATGCAGTACTGCCAGTTTGTTCAGTCGCAGCGTCTTCTAGTCGTCAATAACGACTAAGTGTTATCTACTTTTACATTCGCGCCCTCACACTTAAAAACATAGAATTGGATTAATTTAAATGTCCAGCTCACTTGCTGGATCATTTGTTTTTTTTTTGCTTTGCTTGCAAAGATCTCCCATGAAAAAAACGGAGCTAATATATATTTTAGTACAATCATTTTTAGTAAAACGAATTTTTCATAAAACATTCATAGCAAAGAATGAGAAAAAATTATGTGAAAATCAAAGTATTTACTTTTAATGGCAATATCTCCGCTGTTTTTAATTTATTTCATTAAAAATTTGTTTGTTAAAAACTTCAATATATTTTTTAATATAAATTTTTGTTTAGATGTTAAAATGTTCATATCTCAAGGACCCATTGAGTCCCACTATTATTTTTATATTATTAAAAAGGTAATTTTGCTAGCTTCAAGATTAAATTATTTTTCATTTTTAAAATATGTTTTTCGTACCCCTTCTTTGAATTTAATTAGCTCACCGCAAGAGATGGAACCCCCAACAACCAAAATTTTCCAAAACTTTTTTGGATTAAAGTTCGTTCAATTACCTTTCTTAAGGTAGCTCAAACTTAAAATTCAACATGTTTTTCATTATTCCAGAATTTAAAAAACATTTAATCGAGAAGTGTATATTAAAATGTTTATAAATGAATATCGAGTAACACCGGGAATATTAGCTAGTGTATTATAAAAGACACTACAGTGAATGAAGTAATTATAAATATTTAAATTTTGGCACAACGGTAACATTAAATCTTAGCTTTAGTTTAAATATTGACCTTAAAAAATAAAAATCAAAAATTGTTGGTTATTTTGTGCTCAAAAAATATCAGGCACATTTTGATTTTTATTTTTGCCTTAAAAAAATAAAAAGCAAAACTTATCAGTTATTTCATGAACATTCTTTTGGTATTTTTGCTAACTCATTTTTGAACACAAAAAGGAATAATTCTTTTCGAACTAATTTATGAACCAAAATAAATACAATTTCTGATTCATTTTAAGCTCAATTTTGAACAAGAAAAGGATCGCTTTTGGGAGCCTTTTTAGTCCGGCGAATGATTCAAAAATGTTTATGTTTAAATATGATCGAAAAATATTGATCATTGATTGATTTTGGTTTCTGTTCGAAAAATACTTTATTTATTTTATAATAATAATTTATCTTAAAAAATATTAAATTATGTAATAAATAAAATGTATGGCTACTTAGCATCACATCGCTATATTTAAAAGTATTTTACAATAACTTTTTATGCATGTTATTTCAATCTAAAAATTTCAAAAATAATCATTATGTTCGGTCTTTAGTTAAGAAACGTTTAACTGACAGTAGCTATTCCAAACAATACGAGAAGATTCAGTAAATGATAGAAAAAATAAATATTTTATTGCCAACATGTCGAATATTTTTAATTAATGTAAAAAATTTGCCTGAGGACAGGGATGAGTTTTAAAATGTAAGTCCAAAAGCTTTCTTTCACAAGGAAAAGAGCAAACAAGGGACAAGCAAAATAAAAAATGTCTGCTAATGGCTGCATTTGCTGGTGTTTCAATTCAACTTTAGTATTTCATTGCATAATATTTGACAATCGCGAGCATGTCAAATTGCTGGTAACCATTTAAATATCAGTTAAGGTTCAGACAATACGCCCCGTTATCTGCATCGGAATTTACGATATGACAGCAAGATTTTTGCATTTCATCATGATACAGCATGGAATCATGATAAACATTCATATAATCATGATTATTCCTCTATGGGTTATTATTTATACCATACCAAACTGTGTTTGTGAAATGTCTTTCCAGCATTTAGTGCAGTAAATCTTATTTCAAAATGTCGAAATCAACGCGTCAGAATTCTTGACATTAGACAAAATTATTAATTGAAAATTTTTTGACGTAGAATTGCGTCTTACATCGCGGTTTGTTTGGGGGTCATTTTCAAAAATTTTTCCAAGCACATTTAAGGATTTTAGTTGACAGCTATTAATATGTATGTATTAATGTGTATGTAAAATTTCAATACATAAATACACATTATTTGCTTTCGTTTGTTATTGGTTTTGTTTATTTGCAGCATGATAAATAGAATAGAGAATACGGATGCGTGCAGCTACAGAGCCAGTATGTATTACAACTACGCCGGTTCTGTAAATGTAATAAAAAATTCATATTATTTATGTAGGGTGTTTTTTTAGCTGCATAAGAACTTTAAATAATAAAACAAGAAATGTTATTGGAATAAATTTTGTATTATTATAATTGGTATTATAAATTATTATAATTAAATGAACTTTCATTTAAGTTAAGTAAAAAAAATATTTTTGTAAGTTATTGATACTCCAAGAAATCGGAGTATTAAAAGTACTAGAGAAAAATTTATTGTAGTAAATTTAGTACCAAATAGTATGATATTGATGCAACCGTGTTCATTTTTTGCTCTACTGACATTGCTCTCATGCTTTTAATCTGCTCTAATTTTTAAATAAGCATACCGATTTGAGAAAACGTCGAAAGTACGAATAACCTTTAAATAATTCAATCATGGGCATGATTCAATTATTATAAGGTTATTCGTATTTTTTGACGCATGCTTATTTTTTATAAACAAACATATTTTGACAATCTGCTAACAGTGTTTTGTGCTGTTGGAAAAAAGGTATGTTTCAGTGTTTCGTTGTGTAGTTTTCTAGTGTAGTAGTTTTTCAATGATTTCTTGCCAAGTTAATAAAAAAAAGAAACTATGTAGGTGTTGAGTCGTAATAGCATACACTTACTTGTTGTAAGTATATTCTAGGAACTTAGAAAGCTCCTTTGCAAATTTAAAATAAAAATTTATTTTTGCCTTTGCTCAAAACCAAATTAGTGAATTTTAAGTTAGTTAAGGCAAAAAACAAATTATAAAGATCGCATAATTCAAAACGATCGCATTTTATTTTCTTATCTAAAAAATTTATAAAAAAGTCAATATTTCGGTCGTCACACTGGGCAACTACCTTAAAATAAATAAAGTTTCTTGAATCGAATACAGAAACAAACCTTAAATAATTTGTTGCAGTAGGTGTATTTTAAATAGATTTATGCAAAAATTGTAAAAATGATGTCAAAAAAAGTACAACAAGTAAAAATAAGTACTTTCAGCGTGCTTCCATACAAGAAGTACAGCGAGAAAAAAAGAAGTAAAACACTCCCAAAAGGAGTACGGTTGGTCACATTATGTATACAGTACATATAATGCGTACTATGCAACTGTGGTTTCATTTTTTTTGACGAATTTTTGTTTCTTTTTTCTTTCTTAACAATTTAAAAAATTATAAATGCACTAACCATTAATGGATCTAAACTTTCTGTAAAGTTTCTAATAATTTTGTGATGGCAATTTTTTTTAATTCAATTACGCAACTAACTCGGTTTATTAACTTATTTAGAACAAGCCACTAAACGCTCTTGTTTAGGTTTCATAGTAAGGTTTAATGTGTTTATTAAAATAAACGAACAGAATTATATATATTTTTGTATTTATATTACTTATATATTTATTAACATAATTTTCATTGAAGTTAGTAAATAAAAATAATTTAAAAAGTTATTAATGCACTAAGAAATCGGAGCAATAAAAGTACTAGAACAAAATTAATAGTAATCAATATAGTACTAATTAGTATGATATTTGGGCAACCGTGTGCATTTTTTGCTCTAATGACATTGCTCTCATGCTTTTATTCTGCTCTTATTTTCAAACAAGTATACCAATTTGAGAAAACGTAAAAGATACGAATAACTTTTAAATAACTAAATCATGGGTTAGAAGAACCAATAGAGCCCTTAATTTTTACAGCCGATTTCAAGAAAATTATTAATTCTACCCATTTGGTAACTAAGACCAAAATTTAGATAAAACTAGTAAGGAACTATCTTCGACTGGACCGAAGTTAAAAAACTCCCTCCCACAGCCTTATTTTAGTATATTTTAAGTTTCTAATGTAGTATTATTTGGAGGACGTCACTTTTATAGGACGACGTTTTTATTCTAATATTTCAAATTTAAAACTCAGAGTAAGTTTAAATTATCAAAGCTTAGGTTTGTAAACATTAAGTTTTTTCAATGAAGGTCTTACTTTCATGATAATGTCACTTCGTATTGGAGGATGGTGGAGTTTTTAGTTTAAATTTACCAATTGTCTTACATCGCGTGCATAGCTAAGATTGAAACATATTTTCAAAATTTTAAGCCACTGTACTCATGTTTGTCGAATTTAAGACGATTTTACAGTTTTCAAAAAAACTCACTTTGTATGGGAGGTAGACGTGTATGGTTTTAATTCGATTTTTACAAATTTCAAGTATTCAAACGTCATTCGATTACTTTTGTCAAATTTAAAGAAATTATACCGTTTTGGTGAAGTCACTTTGTATGGGAGGTAGGCGAGGTGTTGTTCATCCGATTTGGCTCATTTTCTGATTTGATCTGATCTTGAACGGC
The DNA here is from genome assembly GCA_963920525.1 of Dichetophora obliterata. Lineage (NCBI taxonomy): Eukaryota > Metazoa > Arthropoda > Insecta > Diptera > Sciomyzidae > Dichetophora > Dichetophora obliterata. The sequence continues at coordinate 314,119,356 of OY986435.1, read as the reverse complement.
AAAGTTTATGTACCGTTTAAGCAGTACGCATGTGGGTATAATAATAAGAAGCATTTTTACTAAGCAATGCAATAACAAATGTTTTCTTGCACCGCCTTGCACCGTTTTTAAGGGTATTGCCCATGTGCATGAAAGTCTTAGTGAATTTGTGGATATAAAGTAAAGATAGAAGTAAATAAAGAGTCTGCTTTCATTGCACATCTCCTGCAGGACGCATCGAAATAATTTGCATTCGATTTTTTATGTAATTTTTAACAACAATTTTTTCGCAAAGAAAACTCCAAATTTGTTTCTTAAGCAGTTGCCATAGTTATCGACTTATTTCCTAAGGCCATTGAACTCACATGAATTCCTCTAAAGTTAATCTGAATATCTTAACTTCCGGTTTTGCTAATTTTTTTCTACAAAGCCATAACGTAGCTGGCCCAAAATTTCATTAAAAATAAGTGTAACCATAAGATTGCACACAAAGCATTTCGGCCAACAAAAGAGTTGAAACAAATTGCAATTAATTATTTGAACACATTGTTCAATTTTTGGATCTTGGTGCTGAGCTACAAGACAAGTTCAATGGTTCGATTCGCATTCAATTCGTGACTTCGTTGCCAATAAGTTGCAAATATTTCCGAACGTTCCATCTTTGGACGTGCCTGCAAAGAACTCATTCCTTTAGCTATGCAACGGAATGCACCTTGACATTAAGTGTGTTGTTTGTTTTTATTTTTGCTTAATTTTTTTCATTACCGCATATTTTTATTTTATAAAACATTATTTTATATTATTTACTTGTTCGCCATCCACGATCGTATGATGCCTGCATTTATTTTATTAACATTGGAATCGCACACATTGCCAGTATTTTTACGTCAGCGTAGTTAATTGATACAACTGCAAAACCTCAGAATAACAGCTTTATAATTAGCAACTTAACTGTTAAGAAGTGCTCAGCTTAAATCTCAGTCAACGCAGACATAAATAATTTTCTAGAACAAAAACTTGCAAACATAATTCAATAGCTTGAAATACAGAATCGAGTTTTACGAAGATTTTAGCTTGGTTTTAGATTTGAATTTGGCTTGATTTTAGTTCAACACGCTTTACAGTTTGTTGGCTTGCTTAAAACTGGTTGGTGTTTTGGCAAAATATTTTGAGGGCTTTTGTATTGTCTTTACTGTCTCTAGAAGGAGCGTTCAACTAGAATTTAATGGTTTCTATTGAAAACATTCTAATTTAGTTTAACGATAAAATAATGAAATAATGAAAAGTTCACCAAACCTTTTAATAATATACGTAACGCTGTTCAATGTTTAATGATAAAATTGCCCAATAAAGGATGACTTTGAAAATTGCATATAGATACCTTGATACACTATAAGAAATCTTGTACTAAAATTAAAGCATTTCTGTACTGCATATTTAAGTCCTCACCAGCTTTGGTTCTAAATCTAGTACTTGAAATATCCAAAAATATGATTTGAATACAGCTTTGCTTTACATAATTACTCTTATTTTTAATTTTTTTTTTTTATACCCAAATTTTATTCGTTTAGTTTTGTTTTAAAAAGTTGTACACATATTTCATTGCAACAGTTATGTTTTTTTGAAGATTGCATGCGTGGTTTTCAATTATTCATTTTATATTGGGTGCTGTGGGTAATGAAATTTTAGTTCCAAAGACAAAGTCTATAATCTAGTTCGAATACTTTCCAAGCAACGTAGCGGTTTAATGGTATGTCACATTAATGCGCAGAGCCTAGTACATAAAATAGATGAGCTAAAGTATATCTTCTTAAGGTATTAAGAACCTTAGCTTATTCTAAGGTATATGACTCCGAAATGGCTAAAGGAGTATTTAAATTAAACGGTTCCGGTATCTTTCGCGTGGACACACAAGGGCATGCAGGTGGAGTGTCAATTTATGTGCGGAACAGTTTAACATGCAATTTTGAATGTAAATCCTCTGTAAATCTCCTTAACAAATAGAAATCACAAAATTATCGTTGGTTGTGTTTATCGTATTTGTATTTTGTATTTGTATTTGGGTTATATTGTTGACAAATAAGATTCCTTTAAAAGCCACATAGATGACGGAAATAACAACATTATATATTATAAAACTAGCTAAAACTAACTTTAACTAACATCAAAATTTATGTTGTACATGTTAAAAAGACAATATATTATTTAAGAATTAATAACAATTAAATCTGTATAGCATAATGTAAAGCACTTAAAAGTAAATCATGAGAATAAAGCAAAATAATAGAAGTTAAAGAAGAGAAGCATAAAAAGAAATATTAGGTTTTAAAGAAAAGTGTTCGAAAACTAAATGCTTAAAGGTATTTCTATTAGTAATATTTTTAATATTTGTGGGTAGTGAATTCCACGATCTGATTGCGCTTACAAAAAACAAACTACTGGAGTTGATGAAATTATATCTGGGAATTAAAATGTTAATGCCTCTGCTAGATCTACAAAAAGATAGTTTTTCGAACAAGTAGCTAGAGCTCTGTGTGATACTTATTCTATGCAGGAACACACAGCTTCTTGCTTCGAGATGATTCAATAGGCCTCTTCCAAGTAATTTTTTTGAAAACATAGTTACATGGTCATATTTCCTTAGGCCATAAACGTAGCGAGCAGCATTGTTGAAGGCAACTATAAGTAATTAAAACCGAATAAGTAATTAAAAGTAAGAAGAGCTGCAATACCAATTTTCGCCTAATTTGTACGTTCACAAAACTTTCAGTTATTCGCAGGCCAAAATAAACTTTTTTAACACAAGAGTTAATATGATCCTCGCATGACAGCAGTTGAATACAGTTGAATTTATTATATAACCGAGGTTAGTTACTTTACTAACAAAATTGAACTTCACGTTATTGAGAAGAATTGGAGGCAAATCTTGAACAAAAAGCATATTTTTCAATATTGGTAAAACATGTTATTTTAAAGGTTTGAACATGAGCAGATTATTCTTTGCCCATTCAGCTATCATGTTTAAGCCCTCATTAACTCTGGCACAAAGATCCTCCTAATCGTCCTAATCGAACCGTGGATATCTCATCATTTTTGGTACTATCGAAAGTATATCGAGTCAGTTTTTGAATATAATCGTAGCCGGCGATTAAAAACAGCAATTTGCTGCTGGAAAACCATTTAACGGACGACATTCAGTTACTTGGTCTTTATTCAGTTAACAGTTCAGCAAATACCTATTTTACTAATACAAGTGATACCCTTCTAGATCTTTTTTTTTTTGTTAATGATAGAACCAATGTTCTCTTTTATGATCAACTAGCTGTACTAGTGTTTTCAAAGCACGACCTAATATTTATAGCCTTCAATTTTCCTTTCAATAACACCTCAACTTCTTTTAGTTTTCGAATCTTTAGGCGAATTAATCACCAACTTGGGCAAAAAGGGCTCAGGATCACTTGGCGTTCTATTTATGGTATGACATCGGTTGATGAATTTAAATAAACTATTTGATAAACAGGTACCTATTTCAACTAAACGCGTTAAATTTAAAAAAAAAACTGGTTCAATAACTCAATACAAAGAATTATAGTTCAGCGTAACGTCGATGGAAGCAGTTCAAAACACACGAACTAAATGCAGAATTCAAACGATTGGAAAATGCTATTGGCACTGAAATGCAACAGGCAAAAACTAGCTTCTATTGTAAAAAAATTGGAAATGCAGTAGGGGGCAAGAAAACGTGGAGTGCAATCCGGGAGATTGGAACTGGGTGGATACCGCTAGTAAATATGGTGTTACAGAGGTATATGGCATAAGCCAAAAATTCGTAAATGTCCCTGCACCCGTTGTTACAGACAGCGTTTACGCTATCGTAACTGCTACTAGTTGTGTCCTTAAGGGGGACTATGCACCCTAAACTTCTGTTTTTTTTTTGCAAGCTTCGAGAGAGATTTATTAGATTTGAAATTTTCAAACGCGTTTTTCTCGAACCCATGTTTTCAACGTCTGTGACCAAAATTTTTCAAAACTCAGTAAACTGATCGTTTTGATTTTTTGCAAGTGTACTCTATACATTATAATATAGTACTTGTCATAGGATTTTTTTTGTCGTTGCTTTGTTTATTAGTTATAGGCAGGCGCGTAGAGAGCCCAGTTCGGGCCCGGGGGGGTTACAGCATACGGGCCCCTCTGAAAATGTTTTTAACACAAAAAAAAATTAATAAAAAATAAAACATAGCGAAAATTACTATTTAGTTCTAAGCTATTATTTATTTTCCATAGTTATCTTTAAGCCATGCACCATGACAAGTGAAACATATTCTATTATCGTTGTTGTTGTATTAATTGTCTCTATCTAACGGGAACTTTTCTATGTGACACTCCAAATAATTTAAATCTACTGATGATTTGTTTGTTTGTTATGTGTTATTATAACAATATTTTTATTCTGCGTTTTTATTCTTTTTAAATATTCAAATTTATTGTTTTTTTGCTTTGGCAGAGGCAAAACAATCAATAATTAAAACTAAATTTTTTGCTAACTCAGACTCCATACATAAAATCGCGACCCCGGATAATCGTGTTTGTGTTGAACATGATCTATTAAAGTTTTTACTCGCTTTAGAACACTGAAGGAGCGTTCACCACTAGCAACGCTGACAGGTAAGGTGCAAAATATTCTTAAGGCAATGCAAATGTTTTGAAAGAGAGTGTTAAGATTTTTCGCGTAAATAGCATTAAGCAAGTCAAATGGAGAAAGATTTGGAAGAAAATTTGCTTAATATATATTTTTTAAGTGAACGACTTCACTCTTCAATTCTTCAGAAACATCAGCTTCGTACTTCTCTAAACATTTTCCTGCAGATTTCTTGAGCGTATCGTCATCCAAAATACTAAATTACCAGAGAAAAGAAAATAGCGTGTACAAATTTCTTGATGCTTCAAATCTGTGTGTTACTCCTGCGATTACTGAATCAACTATGACAAGGAAAATGCTTTTTTTTAAATTTGTCTTCTTCAAAACTACAACAATTTTCTGAACTTTCATCTCCATCGTCGAAAAATAGTTTTGCACGTTTGTTTTTGCGACTCGTTGGCAAAGTTGAAGGAATGTGCCATTCATTTGCGATGAGTTTACTTTCGCTTAAAATAGCATCCCATCTACTTCGGATGAACTGCAAGTCCAAAAGAAGGCTTTCAAGATTGTCAACTTCTATGTTTATGGTGGTTTTTCTGGCCTGAAGTACAACGTTCCACTCGTTGGTCGCACTTAAAATTTTAAGCCAAATTGATGGCATTAAAACACATTCAAACTTGTTCATGTATTTTTGAATTCCATTAATATCTCGAAGAGTTTCCAATGTTAAATTTAGTTTCTTAACTTCTTCCAATGCTTCTTTTAATTTTGAGAGATGACTGCTTTTGTCATCCAAATATCAAGAGGTCTCGGCCAAATATATTTATTCCAGTATTGTTTATTGTTTAAATATTACGATTGTTTATATAATTTTATAAAATAGCCAAGTCTCAAAAATAATATATGTGAAAAAATTACCCCAATATCTCTCTCTAATAAAAATGTGTGACTAACATTTATTCTTTCATACCATCGATTATATCTAGATAGATAGCTGTCTTTATTATATGAATGTTATAATGTTATAATATTTCTATGAAATTTTCGTTATGATACATACAAAGGAAAGTAAGAAATATGAAGAATAAGAAACAAAAACACTTCTCTCTTTCAACAACAAATCAGCTTTTTAGTATGTTGTCATCTATGTGGGCTATTTTGGTCAAACAATTTTTTGAAAAAAATATTGTGTAATAATCAAAAATCAGCTTTTTGTTTCTTTACTAATCCACCAATCCGGGCCCCCTTAAAACTTTCTTCTTTAACAACCAATCAGCTTTTCAGTATGTTGTCATCTATGTGGGCTGTTTTGGTCAAGCAATTTTTTAAACAAATTAAGGTTTTTTGTAATCAAAAATCAGCTTTTTGTTACTTTACTAGTCCACCAATCCGGGCCCCCTTAAAACTCTCTTCTTTAACAACCAATCAAGCTTTTCAGTATGTAGTCATCTAAGTAGGCTATTTTGATCAAACAATTTTTCAAAAAACATTTTTTAATAACCAAAAATCAGCTTTTTGTTGCTTTACTTACCCTCCAATCAGGGCCCCCTCAAAACTCCGGGCCCGGGGGGAAACACCCCGTTCACCCCCCTCTCGGCGGGCCTGGTTATAGGCAAAGGAAGTCCGCCATTTTGTCAAAAATCGATATATTTAAAATCGGCTACGACATGTACTAGTTTTAAGTATCTAGTTTAATAATTGTTTTTTGTTTCATTTGAATTTTTTAGGAGCAATCTTAGTCACCGCTTTTCACCTTTTTTCACAGATTTTTTCAAAAAGCTGTAACTACCTTAATATTAAAATTTTTTTAATATTAAACAAAATTAATCATACCCTTGAATGTGTTTATTTTTAGGTACAAAAACCCTCCTTCAAAAATATTCTATAGGTTTCCTTAAAAAACTCTTTTTTTTATGGGTGTATATTCCATATATTCCATATATTCTACCTTAATCCATGTGTCCGTTTTTCATTTCGCTGTATTGACCAAGGTGAAGTGCTGCAAAGACTCTTAGCTATCAAATGCCATCGGTTTCAATGAAATATACCCAGTATTTTTAAAAGTCCTAATTCCTGTTTTATTGACTTTTATTAACCATATTGTATTATAAATACAGCAATAACAACGTCCACTTTTCCAAACAGCTGACAGAAAGCTAAAATTATTCCGACTCCTAAATCAGGCAATGAAAATCGTCCCATTGCTATCAACCCATATCAATCTAAGGCTCTGGAAATGCTGCTCTCCCAACAAATAAAAGAATTTATTTACAAACTTCATCTTTTCACTGGTAGACATCCCGGGCTTAGAGCTCAGCGAACTGCGCTTATTGATGTCACCGAAGACATCCGCTTAGGTTTGGAAGGCAACAATGTGAGCTTTTTAGTCCTTTAGATCATTCGAAGGCTTTTGATACTACCACACTATCCTTAACGCCAAATTAAAAAATCTCTTCAATTTTTCATCAACTGCAGCGAACTTGATGAAGTCATACTTTTCTAACAGATTGCAAGCAGTACGTGCAAACTCGCTCACATCTGAATTATTACCTGTCAAAAGGGGAATTCCTCAGGGATCAGTCTTTGGGCCTCTCCTTTTCTCCATATATATCAACGATCTTCGTAAGATTTTTAAAAGTTGTAAATTTCATATGCAAGTGGAAGATGTACAGTTTGCCGTGTCGATTTGTGGGAAGGCAAAAAAATCGACCATTGCTCAGTGAAAATCGTATTCTTGGGATCAAAATAAAAAACTTTGCCCGAGGAACTATACCTCTAAAACGAATTCTAATGCCCCAACTTTTCCGTAGGGTAAAATTTTGAAAAAACCCTCTTTGACCCATTTAGAGTGCCCCAATCGAATCCAAATGTGTGACCGACCCGCACTAACTTTGGAGGGCCTATCCACCCATGCCAGTGGCACACCCGCTGGAACCCCATGGTGGGTTCCCCATACAAACAAAGTTCAAAAGTTTGTATGGAGGGGTTCCAGGGGGTGTACATTGTACAGGTATATGCAAGTTGTAGTCGTGATTGTGTGTCAAACTGTATTGTGTGAATGATAATCTAACTTGCATTACTAAGTGAGTAGATGGTTTATGCCTTAATCCAAATAAATCAAAGCGTTTAACATAGTTGTAACAAAAAAATTATAAACATTTCGTATTTTCTAAGTATAATGCTAAACGGTTGTCTCATTGAATTTGTAGATTTCCGTTATTTTCAATACAACTTTGTCTTGAATTACACACATTAAATGTACAGTTGGCAAGGTTTATGGTATGCTGCGTGCACTTTATGTCACTCAATCTTTGACACCCTTCAGAATTAGACTGTTTCTTGCAAACTGTGTCTTCCTTTACGGATGGGAGTTCTTTGCTAACTGCGACTATGATTTCAAGACTAAACTTAATGTGTTATTCAATAACATCGCAAAATACGTTTTTGATTTGATTCGTAGAGATCATAGGTCTGTTTCTTGAAGTTGCCTGAAAGTGTTATTTTATAAATTTTTGAAGCTCGAGAGTGGAGAATAACATGCAAAATGTTACTCTTTACTCTATTACAATTACTTGAAGTTAGTACGGAAACAGACCTCATGTCTCAAGCTATGCTATAAGGATCTGTAACATGTCTATTGAGGATATCCTGAAGTTTAGAACTCTGCTACTGTTGAGCCCGCAAATAAACGTTAAAGACTGTCACTCTCGCGTTCGGGTCGGGTAAAAACTATAACTAAATTTCGACATTTTTGCTATATACTATAATATTTCGACATAACATCAGAAAGGCAATTTTATATTTACTCTATACGTCTTTGGAACTCCTTATCCACTGAACTCAGATTAGTTTCCAACGTTGTGCAATTTAAATACAAACTGTTTATTTATTGAGGTGATATGATATGATCGTATAATATATGTTATACTATGTTCACACTAAGGCCGAAAAGCCGCTTTTTGGATATTAGTGACTTTTCAGCTGAAAAGCCGCATGATATTAAGTTTTTGCCATTGAAGAACTGTCAAATGAAAAGCTGCTAATTGTTAACTTTTCAGCGTTAAACTCTGAAGAGCTAAAAAACACCACTGATTCCGGTTGTTGAACAGACTATTCGTTGGGGTAAAGTCAAAATCTATTACAAAAATCCAAGATGTTACTGGTATTTGACATTTCATCTGCCTGTTGATATTGGCCGCATTCAGCAGTTCAACACTTTGTGTTAAAGTTTGCTGAATGGTGAAACTATCATTCAATTTGATCAGGTAGCGGGCGCCATTTAATTGATTAAAAAAAATCTATGTTAGATGAACAAAAGTGTATTGTTTCTAACTGTCAGATGATGCTACTGACGCTGTTAAATTCATTAAATCAGAAAGAACGCAGCAAATTAGAGTGAAAAACTATCGATCTAACTAGGTTTCATTTTTGAGAAAATTTGCTTAGCAGCGCACATTGGGGTATTTGACCGATTTACGGAGCCAAAATTATTTTATTCGGAAAGTAAGTTATATTGAAGTCTGTTATTTGATTATAACCCTGTATTATACAGGACTATTTAGACATTCAACATTGCAAAAAAAATTTGTTTAGCAGCGCACATTGTGTTATTGGACCGATTAAGGTCGAATTCTATATCTATATATAATCTATCTATATATAATCTATTTGAAAATGTGCTTGCAATGAAGAAAATTAGTCACTTGCTTTGAAAAATACTTTAAAAAAAAACTAAGATGATCTCGTACCTCCAAAAATCACAATATTGGAAAAAAACCAACTTTGAATTAAACTTCATTTAATGCTCTTTAACATGGTGTTAACTTTTCAGAAATATCTCTTTCTAAAATTTTCGAGGGTCGTTAAAAAAAATAGTATTTACAAATCGTGACTTTGACTGCGTAAAACACTACGAAAGGTCATTCCGAGGTCAAATTTGGTTATGAAAAAAATGTATCTGCTTATTTTGCATAAAAATGTTTCGCATTTTAAGAGCGTGAAACGATTATTTTAAGAAATATAGAGTAAATAAGCCAAGTACCATTTTTAAGCCGTTTGTAGGCCTCTAACCAGAGGGGGACTGGGTTTTTTTTCACTACCGAAGTCTAATTTTGTATGCAGATCTTAGTTTTTAGCCTCAATCTAACAAAAAATGGGCGGGGAGCGAACAAAATCAGAAAAAGGCACATATGGTTGCTCGAGTGAACATAGTATTAGACATATTCGTGCAAAAAAACTTCAGTATTTATTTTTGTGTCTCCATGTTTATTTTTTTTTTTAAATATGTAAGTTTTTGTCATTAACTGTCAGTGGAATTAAATAATTAACTTTTTAATCAAATACGAATGTGTGATTTTCAATGAAAATAAATATTCAATGTCAGTTTATGTTTGGTTATTTAATCGGTCTGTTTCGGAACTATCTTCAAGTTATTGTAATAGAATAATGAGTGACATTTTGCAATTAATTCTTCTTTCTCGAGCTTCAAAAATTTGTAATGTAACACTTTCAAGAAACTTCAACTTACCTGAATCGAGTATGGAAACAGGCCTAATTTATGTTTTATATCAACAAGAAATGAAATAATTGAGGCGATTTTTTTTTGTATTTTAGTTAAATTTTTGCACGTGCTAAATTTAATAAATATTCACGAAGCTAACACTTTAAATATAAGGTTTTAATTTTAGAATCTTGTTGTATTACTATACTCGACTAAATAAAAAATTAAAACTAAAAATTTAAAATAAAAATAACTATAAATTAAAATAAAATAAATAATTAAGAAATAGCAAACACAGTTTGTAAGTTCACTAGTCTAACCACTGGGCTATTGCGCTACACATAACAAAAATATCAACCGAATCGCCTGATATTGAGTCTTAGTGCATTATTATGTATCACGAACAAGCACACCAACGATGAGAAAGACACGAGAAGCAATACAATTTTGTATGGAAGAAAGTATTGCTTCTCGTGTCTTTCTCATCGTTGGTTGATACAGAATAATGCAGTAAGTCAATAAATAGTCTTTAAAAAAACCGATTTCTTTTTTATAAAATAAACAAAAGACATCTAAAATTCTGTCGTTTACAATGTACATACCCCTTAAGACAGCAGGTAAGAACAAGGTGGTTTAAATAGAATGGAAGGGCATTCTATGGCTTGGCGAGTGAGTTGATTGACATAGTAAAAACGTTGTATTGTCACAACAACAACAGCAACAACAACTACTCAAAGCTGCTTAAAATTAAGAGTGTTGAAAAAAATCAAAGAAAAACAATCGATCGAAAAACAAAAATCATGTTATTGAAAACAAAACAAATATCACAAGCTACATACATATTTTACAACAAAAAACTGAAAAAAACAACTGTAGCATTGGCATTCCACAAAATCAGTTGACAACAAAAGCCAAATGAGGCAAAAACAATTCATGAGTTTTGTAAAAAAGCGTTGGAAAATGCGTAAAGACCTGACTAACAAGCTATTAAAGCGGAAAATCTTTTATTGGATTGCAAGAAAACGTGGCCAACAGCAGCGGCTACGAGTGACGACTTTTCATGGGCTAAAAGTGCGTCACACTTATGACAATGAATGAATGCAGCACGCTTTGATTAATAAGTTTTTTTGTTGCTGTTGTTTTTGTTGTTGCTGTTGCTGTTGTTATGCTTTTTGCCCAATAATTGCTGCGCTTTAAATGCTTAACGTTGGCTAAGCTGTCATGTCTTAAAGTGCTTAAATTTGTCCTCAAAGTGCTGTTAACTGTTGTTAAAATAATAAGCGTGGCAGTTGTTTTTTATTTTTTGTCAACTTTTTAAAAAAAAATTTTTTTCTTTTGTTTATCCACAATGTTAACGCACTCTACTTCATGGTTTTTTTTTTAAATTTGAGCAAAAGCTATAAACGAGCTAGTATAACAAGCTTGAGTGTAAAACAAAATTATCTCACAACTAGCAGCAAGCAAACAATAACTCACTTTGCTTTAGTTGTTGTGACAACAACTAGATACTTAGTTAAGTGCGCATTTTTTTTTTTTGCAATTGCAGCCAATAATTAATGTTTCATTTTTCTGCTAGTTAATTGTTTTAGCAAGATTTTGAACCAAGTTGATTCCAATTTATTGTAATTTAATATTTGAAACAAGTTTCAGGTTATTTTACTTTTTTTCTCTCTTTTTTATTTTTGCCTCTCTAATAAACTCAATGTTTGTGCATGTGGCTGCAACAAAAACAGCATCAACAACAACAACAATAAAAGCTGCAAGAAAAAATGCAGCAATTGTTACTAACTCGTCTGAAATGCCAATAACAACTATTGTAATGTACGTTATTTATGCATTTTTTTTTTCATTTATACCAAGTACCTACGTAGCAGAGTGGCGGCGTTTTTGAGTTTGAGTCTACGCTTTAAAGTCCATTCAGCGAACGGTCGACTTGCGCAACATGTGATTCTTTCTTGTGAGTTGTAAGCACCACTATTGGTCATATTTTATATAATTTGTGCAATACTTCGAAATATTATTTGCTGTCAAACAATAGAAAAGATGGTGCAGCAGCAATCTGAATCCCATAGATTACATACCTTTAAACATAATTTTTAAAAATTTAAAATTAGAATTAACCTTAGTTAATGTAAAAAATGCAATTTTTTTGAAATTAAAATTTAAAATCAAAAACCACAGAATCTTCTGAAGAGTTGACGTAGAGATCAACGAAACATCTGTCTATTCTGCATGGTAGTTTCTTTAAAGATATTTTTTATAAAATCATTAAATTTTTTCTTGTAAAAACTGGTGCGAGGCCGACCTAAGAAAACAAGTTTGTTATTATTTTTTTTTATTTTTTTATAAAAATTTAAATGAAATGCTTACATCAGTACACTAAGAACTATGTTCTTTTATAGTACAAAAATCATTTGTTTAGTTAATTGAATAAGAATTTAATTAGATTAAAATTATAACAACCGGGCTTAAGATTTAATTACCGACATTTAACAATACTTTAGATTAAAAGATCATTATATAAATATGGTATACATATTATAATAAAAAAAGAGTAAATACATTAATAAAGAAGAAAAGAAAAGAAAAGAAAAAAAAATAGAAAAGAAATATCCTTTGAAATAGTTTAAGCAAATTGCAGATACTATAGAGTAGAGAAGAAAGTTAAGATAGATTGCCTAAAAGTACCTCTCCTAGTTATTTCTCTTAACCATCTAGGTAGTGCATTCCAGAGTCTACTGGCGTTAATGAAAAACAAGTAAGAGGTGTTTAAAGAATTATGCCTGGGTACAATAAGAATATGACTTCTTCTAGACATACAAAAGCGTAACTTTTCATAAAGATAACGAGGCGAATTTTCATGAATAAGTTTATGCAGGTATATACAGTTTCTTGCTTTGATGTGTGATGTTATGTCGCAACCAGGTAAAAAATTTCTAAAGCTAGATAGGTGTTCATATCTTCGTAGACCATGAACATAACGTGTGGCGTAATTAAAAGCTATTTGCAATTTTAATTGGGAAGATTAGTTGAGCTTACTGTACACTGTTCCAGAGTATGTTATCAATGGTAAAATTAATTTTATCACCAACTTACGTTTTATATTTACAGGAGTTACGCTAGATATTATCAAATTACGTAGGACATGATAAACTTTTTTCACTACATTGTTCACATGATCAACACAGGACAAAGAAGAATTTATATAAAAGTCAAGATTTAAAATTTTTGGCACAACAGCTAGCTTATTTATTCCAATAAACAAATCAGGGATATCATTTATACAGATTTTGTACTTACAAATAGACAGGACATATGACTTTGATGCATTTAATTGCAGACCATTGCTACTGGCCCACTCATTGATGCTATTGAGATCTTCATTCATTCTACAACAGAGTTCGTCAAGATACCCTGTTCGTCCTGAAAGATAGAGCTGAACATCATCAGCATATGCATGAATAGATGCATGTTTGCAAACATTAAAAATATCATTTTTAAATATTGAAAATAACAGAGGACCAAGTATACCAAGGCCAAGTGTAGAGTAGAAGGGGGTAATGTCGTGCACTGGCTTTTTTAGCATAAAAAATTGAATGATATACCAGCCGTTGGTAAGGTATGGGCCTACTGACCTACAGAGCTCATGCACACAATACTAGCAATATCCATGTGTAAGGGCAATATGTGCGACGTTTTTTAAAAATCGCACGTTCTCGGGACGACGAAAGTGTTTTTTTATCGGATCAGAAAAATTATTTGTCTTGCAGGAAAATATACCAGGTAAGTGTTTTCTTAAAGCAAATTTTCCGCCGAAAAAAAAGATGTATTGTGATCGAAAAAATTTTTGTTCTTTACCGATTTGTCGAAGTCAACCTTGAAAACGACCTTTGGGGCAATGTCGTGCATTTGATGTGGGGCAATGTCGTGCACTATACAGAAAAGAAAAGGGAAGGAAACGCGGTCGCCCTAGTGTACCAAGGGAGTCGTGAAGCCATAACAAAACGCTACAATCAAAATAAAATTTTCCAAAATTTTTTCTCAATGTCAAGCACTTTTTGAAAAAATATTGTTTTTCTTTCCGTGTTTCATATAGCAAATTGCCTATTTTCACTTTTCTTTTCATAAAATTGTATTTTTTGATCATATTTCGGACTTGTGTATATTGCCTTATAATTAACAATAATAAATAAATAAACAATAATGCTATATCTTCTTGAATCGAACCACTACCTATCGTTTTTCACACATTCTGATACCTTTACAATACAATGCACGACATTACCCCACAAATTTTGAGGGGGGTAATGTCGTGCACATTTTTTTTTTTTAATTTCTACCAACACGATTTCATGCTACACGAATATTGTTACACATAAATGTTACCAACCAAATTATCTTTCGATCGGATGCTTACTCGTTGCATTCGCTTGTCATGTACGGCTTTACTAGCACTTTAAAGTTGAGATCACGACATTACCCCCCTCTACTCTACATATAATATTTTTTGAAAAAAGTTCTTATTATATGTGTAAACATAATAATAAGCAAACTCCAACAGTTTGCTGGTATAAAGAACTAAATAAAGAGCACAACAACAAATCTTTGCAGAATCAGTGCAGTCACTTTTTCGAACTTTTGCTTTTTGCAAAATAGAAGATAAAACATTGTTTTGAAAGTTAAAAAACACAAATAATTCTGTTTGGATTAAACAAAAGTTGTGCGTATAAGCCTTTTAAAGAGGATGGACCTCAGAAATCACAGAATCTACTGAATGCTGTTGATGGAGCGATCAACGAAGCAGCTGTCTTGTCTGCTTGGTGGTTTGTTCTGTAAAGAAGTTGTTGTTGTTGCAGCCTGTTGCTTCATGAAACTATTTTGCATTGAGCTCAAACAAAATTAAAAGCGATATATATTTTTTATATGTATTTTCATCAAATTAGTCCCAAAAAAAAAATAAAACATAATAAATGGTATTTTTATTTTTTCACCCCCAAGGTGTATTCTGAGTTCACCCACCCCTTATCTATCACCCTTATGGGGTAACCCTACAAAAAATTTAAAATATTATAACATGCATCATTCCTCTAGGGTTCCTCCGACTTCTAGGATCAAAATGTCACAAGATACTTTTATTGTGTTCGCCTTCAACACTTCTTCCGAACATACGTATGCAATCCTCTATCTGCCACCCTTGTGGAGGCCCCTTTACAAAATGCCTTACTATCTGACGTTATATTGGCTATATTTGGCTGGGGTCACTTTGATTTTAACTACGATTTCATAAAATTATCAAAAATTATTATTACGTACGCGCTAGATAGACAAATCAGAACATTATCAAAATGCTTGAGAAAGTACTCAAAACTAACGTCATACGGTACCTTTTGGAGTAGGTTACGCTCTGTTGTGCATTTGTAGGGTCTCCCTTCACAATATTGGTAGATAGGGGTGAGTATATTCGTGTAAAATATTGGGGGCATGAAAATAGCATGTCATTGGGAGGAATACTTTCCTTAGTCTTCTGCTTCTAGGACTTTTTCAATAGAAGATTTCTTTCAGCTCTTCAATCAAAGGATTCTAGTAGGTGTTTTTCAGGAGAATTTTAAGAAGGCATTAAATGAACTGGAATGGTTTTTGTGGTTTGGGGGTTAAAAAATCCCTGGGAAAATATCCCATTCTCGACATTCTAGACTAGTGATTTTGGTGTTGGAAATAAAAAGTGTTTGGGTTTTGTGGGAGTTTATAAATTTACACGTAAAGTATCCTTTTTCCCGATTTTCAAAGCATTTTGGTGTTTTATTTATTTATTTATTTATTTATAATAAATAATTATAATAATAATTAATATATAATTTTTGTACTCTAATTGAATTGAAATGCCATTTGAATGTCTTCCAGAAGGATTTTATAAAAATGCCACTTGGAAGAACTTCTTTTTACAATGCTAAAAAGAAGCACAGTTTGATATATACAATGTCTTCTGGAAGCAGTGTCCGTAAGAATGCATGTCACATTTGCATCAAAAATTTTGCTGTGGTACTGAACTATTGAGCGACACATTTTCCTCTTTCGCGAAAATAATTAAGATATCTTTATAATTCACACAATTAAAATTGATCTATGACAAGTATTTCTACGTACTTAACTAAGATATTGCATTTTTTGAGTTGTGACGTTATTGAAAAAAACGAGCGACATGCATACATCTTTTTCCCGATTTTTTTTTTATGTCCCGATTTATTTTTTGTAAAATGCCGATTTAAAAAAAAAAAACCTGGCAGCCCTAACAGCATAGCTCAAAAATAAGCAAACACCATTCGAATAAATACACTGTGCATGTCCAAATATCAAACAAACTGGAGACATATCACTTCAGCATAATTCGTAGGCGCTGAATTTAATGGCGTTTACCGTTTTTTAATCCTTCGTTTTCGAGAAATTGAAGGTTCAAGGTCAAGTTGATACAGCATTTGTTAGAAAAACTTTTTCTCATTAACTTTATCGACTTCATGTCAACGAGTGAAATATTAGGAATTAACTTGAGAATAATTTCTTAAAACAGTTTTAAGAAATGCGAAACCCAACTCTTTTGGTCCAAATTGACGTCATAGATCAAAAAAACTCTTTTTTTCGTATAAAAACTTTGTTCAAACGAAACCAAATTAGCTTTTTTATGGAAAAATATACCCTTAATTTTAATTAAAACACATTAACCATCCTTCTGTGTCCCTAAAACAACCTGAAAGGTTTTAAAACTAAGTTTTCCAAACATATTTTTTTTATTTTCTCAGATAGATTCTTCTGCTTCCTCATGTAAATTACAACAATATCTCCTAAGAGAGCATCTAGGTCTTTACTACTGTACCAGTGCTCGAGTCTCACCGTCACCTAATGGAAACATTCGCCATGCTCATCAGATTCTACTGATTTTTGTCTTTCAGCGTGGCAATGCAGGAAATTAATTTTCAGAGACATTCTTGCATTTAAAGTATGGAAAGCGGTAGGCATTCTGTCATTCACATGTGCAAAAAAGTGACAGATCATTTAAAATTTTTATATTTTAGAACTTTTTTGGATTTTTATTCGTAACAACATCTAGCAAAAATAACGGCCAGGTTCTTCAAAGCAGTCCCAAATTTTCTTGTGTAAGAGTCGTAGTAGATTTAATTTAATCTTGTGATGAAGTATTTACCCTCTCCCGCCCCCCTAATAAAAGGATAATTTCACATATAAAACATATGTGCAAAATTAGAGCAATAAATAATTTTCTAAGAAATTTAATAAATGTTGCTCTTTTCAAAATGTTATTTTGTGTAGAAGGGAGGCGTTGTTTTTATCAAATTTGCCTTATTTTGGTACTTGATCGAACGGCTATAGTTGTGAATAAGAAATGAATTCAGCTAATCAAGAATATATGTTACAATATACTATTATTTACCTGCCACGCCTCCTCATAGGAATTACAAATGGTGTGACAAAGCTAATAAACACTTACGTCACATAGTACTCGAGAGGGTTATAAAAAGCCAACTTTATGCTAGAGGGTTAAAAAAAATTCAGATATTTTCTATCGGTATCGCTGTCGGAAAGCCTGGGATTTACTTTCATGCATGACCTTGACGTATTTTTTCTTTGTGCTACATAATTGTTTTGATTTATTTTTCCTTATAAGTGTTTGAACTTTTTTGTTTGTTAATTTTCTTTTTTCTGCTTGTCTTTTCTGTTTGCTACTACTAGTTGGCTAAGTTAATGAGCATGCGCAGCTTTGAAGCAATGTTTGCGGTTGAACCAGCTGAGTTTGGCGCAGCTGCTGCACATGCGCTGGGCCAACACGACCTGCTACTAACGCGTTTTATTTATATATCTTTTTTTCTTGCTACAAGCTTTGTTTGTGGCTCAGACAGTTTTTCCCTCCTAACTTAGTTTTTATTGTTTTTGTATATGATTGTGTTTTTTTTTGGCTAACTTGCTTGCTTACTAACCAATACTCCCACATTTGTGGTTGTTTTTTTTTTAATTTTTAAGAAAAAAGTCTCGTTGTTGTATTTTTGATATTACATACCTGGCTGTTGTTATCGGTATTGTTGTTGCTGTTGTTCTTGTTGTGTTGGTTGCTTGGTAAGCCGTTATTTGCAGGGTCTTAAACAAAGCGTCTTAAGCAGCTTGTTGCCAGCTTAGTTGGTAGAATTTTCTGTTAATAATTTTTTTTTTAACTTTTTACGCTCAAAATCTCATTTAGCCTAGTACTGGGGATTTAGTTTTTTTATGTTTTTCCGCTTTGATTTTTGTTATTGACTAAGTTTGCAAATTTTTTTTATTTGAACGCAACTAAATTTATTGTTGCTATTTTTTAAAGAACTAACAGTTGTGTTTGTGTCTTAAATAGCAATTTGCATACGCGTATCTCTTCGTATACTGCGATAAACGTTTGACATTAGTTATTGTATATTAGGCAAAAAGATCTTGCTTACAGTTTTGCTACAAAGTTTATTGAATTAAAACTTTTTTAAAGCCAAGTAACGCTTAAAATTGCCACACACTCTGAAAACATTGATTTAACTGACTTGGTCTAATATGCAGATTTGTAGGTTGTTTTGTTTTTCTTTTTCACTTTTATTTGTCCTTAAATACGTTTTCAGCTGTGCTTAAATACCTTCTTAGATTAAGCTAACCAAATTTTGAATTGTTGTTAATAAAAATTATTTCTTCTTTATTTTTTTTTTAGTCACTTATTGCAAACTAACTATTTTTCACACTCTTGGCTAACATTCTTTTAACACCAAACGGAGTTTCGTTCTTTCTGTTGCCCTCTTTTTTAAGTTTGCAGCTTTTTCACGTCTTAACCGCTTCAGCATCAGCGTTGAACTGAATTTTAAAACATTTCAACTCTTGTTAGTTAACTGAACTGACGACAATGAGTGTGGCAAAAAGCCAGTCAGCCAGTTAGTAAAGAAAAAAACTTTAAAATATATAAAACGAAAAATAATGGTAGTACCCATGACTACAAGATTGGCAAGTAAACTTGGCTTTAATCGCAGCATACCAGCAGCAACATTTAACACAAAACCAGCAGCAACGTCAACAACAACAACAACAGCAAACACCACCAGCAACAGCTGCATTTGTTCGCTGCTTCTAAGCCTTGTTCGCTGAATGCGCGCTCCCCACTCAGTCATTCTGCTTCGTTCTCCGCTTTAAAGTCCTCTTCACTAGCGTCCAATACTCGCTGTTGCTAGACCACTAGCTGCTTGGCCACATGTTGTTGCTGCTGCTATTAATGTGTTGGTATTTGTGCAACTTAAAGCCAAGAATTAACTTACTCTCACTCTCATTCTCCTCCTTGCTACTGCTTGCGAGCGTGTTTTAAAGAATTGTTTATTGTTGTTGCTGTTTGTCTAAACATATGTAGCTTCAAGCTTTCGTTTTACGTTTTTGTTTTGCTTAATGATTTCTTCAGCGCTATTGTTTGTTTTTAATTTTTTTTTGTATTTTGGCAATCTTATCTTACATTCTTCGTGCTTAGCTAGCGGTACTAGTTTTATTCAAATTATTTTTGTCTCATTTTTTGGGGTATCCAGTGAATCTTATTCATAAATTTTTATAATTATTCAAATTTTGTTTTGTAATTTTAACTTGTTTCTTTGGGAGAAAAATCACTGGTTTTTTTTATAGTCATGTAAATTTAACAAACTTGGAATTATAATTACAAAAACAAATACTTAAAGTGTATACATACATATACACTACTTGTTTCTTTAACTCAAAACTGTGTTCTTCAGTGACAATCATTTAAAGCAGGTTTGTTTCTTAAGTCTTTTGTTTCGCTGATTAAATATTAATTAGATCTCTCTGAACACTCTGCGTTTGGTGCTAGTTTTTTTTTCTTGTATTTTCTTAGTTGTTAGATGTAAAGAGACTGAGTGACCATTTTGTGTGTAAATTTAGCAAGATGAATTAAATTCCGAATCTCCATTTCAGCTGACAACATTTGAACAATTTTCGGATATGTGATAGAGGGCGAAAATTTAAGGTCGACAAATTTTTTATATGTGCTCAATCTATGGTTTGGAGTTTCAAAATGGCATTTCGAGATCAGCAGAATTTTGGTTTTTTCACCACAAATTCATCATTTTCCTTAGAAATAGAAAACATTAACAAATTTGGTCTCAAACAAAAGGTAAAGGGTGTTTTTTATAGAGAAGTTTAAATCATAAAAAAACATAGTAATATATTTTTAATATCAATGAAACGGGCTTTATTGGATAGAAAATTTGATGACACTAATGTTTAAATATGATTTCGGCTATGTGGCCGCCACGGCTGGCGCGTACAAGGCGCAATCTGGAACACTAATTTTCACAAACTTTTCGCAGCATTTGCGGCCGTATCTCGCCGATAACTCTTCGAATGTTGATTTCCAGGTGTTCAATTGTTTGTGGTTTATCGACGTAGACAAGTGACTTTGCATAACCCCAAAGAAAATAATCCAATGGGGTTAAATCTCACGATCTTGGGGGCCAATTAATAGGGCCATTTCGTGAAATCATTTTTTCCTCAAAAGTTTCCTTGAGTAAATCAATTGCAGCACCCGCTGTGTGGCATGTGGCTCCATCCTGTTGGAACCACTTATCAGCAAGATTAATGCCAGCTAATTGAGGTACGAAAAAACTTCAAATCATGTTCCTATACTATCATGTTCACAATTGACAGTAACATTTTGACCATCATCGTTTTTGAAGACATATGGGCCAATGACTCCGCCAGCCCATAAAGCGCACCAAAGAGTAATTTTCCGTGAATGTAATGGTGTTTCGACAAAAGCTTGTGGATTCTCCTCACTCCAAATACGACAATTCTGTTTATTTACGTACCCATTCAACCAAAAATGGGCTTCATCGGAAAATAAAATTTTCCCTGGAAATTCAAAATCAATATCAATTTGTGCTTCAGCCCATTCGCCGAATTGGCAGCGTATACGATGGTCGTTTGGCTTTAATTCCTGCATAAGTTGAATCTTGAAAGGTTTTAAGCCAAGATCTTTTCGTAAAATCTTCCATAAAGTAAAAGGACACCTAGTTGCTGAGAACGGCGATGAATTGATTGATTAGGATCATCTTCAATGCTTTCTTGTACAGCGGCTACAGATTCTTCAGTTCGCACTGTTCGGCGTCTCACGGGATGCACATTATCAGTAACAGTAAATGTGGTCCGAAAGCAATCTATTGTTCTTCGAATTAGCAGCTCTGAAGGACGATTATGTACGCCATAAAATGGACGAAGTGCACGATAAGTTTGACGAACAGAACCATTATTTTGATTAAAAATTTCCACAATTTGCACGCCTTGCTCTGGTGTAAGTCGATTCATAATAAAATGTCAAAGCCAACTTAATAAAAAGCAACTTTCAGCTGTTAAATGAATGGTCAAATAAAGCAGCGATGCCAACTCAAAGTTGTATTACTAAGAAACTATACATGATGGTAAATTTGAAGCAGTGCAAATTTTTTTAATTCTGTTATTGTAATTTTTGAAAAGGATCCTCTTAGATTTTAGATGAAGAACACTTTAAGATATCTTCATTTTTAATTAATTCCTTTTTATAGTGTTTTTATATTAACTTCATATCTTTAAAATAAAATTTGTATTAGATATAAAGTACACAATATGGGTGCAATGAAATTTTCATGTTGATATTTTGACAGTTATGTATTTTTTGTCTATCTTTTATTGCATATTTTAATAACACTGCCTATTTTCACATTTCTGCACTTGCCGTTTTTTAATATCTCTTTTATTTTGAAGTTATCACAAACTGCTATGTGCTCGCAGTACTAGAAATGCTTTGAAAAAAATCCGTTTTTTTCTCTCCTGAAAAATTAAGATATTTTACATAACTACATCTATACTTTTATATAAAAGGCTTCTTATGTATTTGCGACGTCGCTAAACTTAAAAACTACTGAACCGATTTTAGTACTTCTTTCACTTATATGAAGCTACATGTTTAACTTAAAATCTTGCATCCTTAATTTTTAAAAAACTCTTAAAAGTTACTAAAATTTAAATTTATAAAGTAGTCAAAAAGTCAAACATACAAATCATTGCTTCATTAAATTTTTAGACACACAAGCAGCATAAAGCTGGAAGTTCATTAACTGCGATTGCATATGCGTCCGTCTAGCAATGCAATAGAATGTGTGTAAGCTTTTGAGAGAGAGTTTTGTGCCTGCGTTTTTTGACAGCTCGTTACTTACAACGAGTAGCGAGAAGAAATCAGGGATGCCGCTTCAAAATAAAATTTTTAAATGATTAAAGATTTTGATGAGTTTTTATATTATATTTAGCTAAAATAACTTTTTTAAGACTATTTTTTAAAAGATTTTTTATTATATATCAAAAAATTTTATGTGTTTCACCAATAAGGAATAATATACGTGTAAAAACAGAAAAACAGTAGCTTGTTTTCAGACATTTTTTGAAGTACAAGGAGTTGTTATATTTTTTTAAATTTATACGGGTTATTGGGCATAAAAACTACTTTAATATTTTTTTTAGCAATTTTCTGGCTTTTTATAGAGGTCGCTAAAAATAAAATTGAAAAAAAAACATCCAAAACTTTTCGATGAATATGGCCTTTCTGTATCTGACACAAGCAAATCAAATGTCATTTTAAAGTATAGGTCAATAGTTGCGCATCCCACCTACGAACGACCCCCGGGGGTTTTTTGAAATTATGGTGAAAGTTTGAGTAAAAATTTTTAAAAAAAAATAGATTTTTGCGCGCTTTTTTGTCAATTAAAAAAATGTAAAGAAATAGGTACTTGAATTTAGGTGGGATGCTTAAAGGACAAAATTAGGAACAAAATGCAATAAAATTCAATGAAATTGAAGCAAAAGATTTTAAGTTATCTATCGAACCGTTTTGGATGTTTTTTTTTTCACTTTCATTGTTAGCGACCTCTATAGAAAGCCAGAAAATTGCTAAAAAAAAAAATTTTATAAATTATTTCTTATGTGCAATAATCTGTATAAATTTCATAAAACATAACAACTCTTTATACCTCAAAAAAAAAGTTTGAAAACATGCTGCTGTTTTTCTATTTTTACAAGTATATTATACCTTAATGCATTAAAAATTACATTTGAACAACATATTAAATATTGAATAATTTTGTAGCCCTGCTTACTCTGAACGCAAAATGCAATTATTGTACTCTGCCTTAATTTGCTTGCTTTAATTGCGCCAGCGAGTAGACGGACGCAAATGCAAACGCAGTTAATGAATTTCCACCTTAAATTTTAGTATAATGCTGTTTTTATGCATATTTTTAATATTTTTTTCTTTTATTTCCTAACAAAAACTTTTAAATTTCAAATAACTTCATTACTTTATTTATTTAGGTGTTTACTTTATAATTAATATTTCAGCTTTAATATGTATAAATTTTCAGACCAGGAATCAATGCAAGCAATTCAAATTCAGTTCAAATTTATTAGTCATTATTAATCCTTGGCTTCAGTGTAATAAGTATACAGATATATTATTATTATTTTATAATATAATTATATGAAAAAAAAACTTAACGTTTCCAACGATACCTTGAAAGTGAGGATCGCATAAGAAATAATGAAGTTTTTTTAATTTCACTGAAAATAATTTTTAAAAAATTCAAAAAAAATCGCGAACAACAACATATGATTTTTTTGAGGTTTTTGCAAAATGGTTAAGAGCTCACAAATAACAGTAAATAGCAGTAATAACACAAATTATCGCAACAGTCAAAATATTTTAAGAATCGTTATAAAATAGACCTTAATATGTGATTTTTAGAGAGGTACAAATGAAGCTATCCCCCCACCAGTCTGAGGCACCTTAATATATGTACATATATAATACATAAAAAACTTAACTTTAAAAACGAAATGAAACAAATACTTGTATATTTTAATTTTTTAATTTGAAAAAAAAAATCATCAAAACCTCCCCATGGGGTAGATCCTGGCTACGGCCCTGCAACTGGTACTTTAAAAAGTTCTATTTTAGATAAATACTTTTTTTATAACCTGAAAGTAATGACTTTTTTAGTCAAAAATCGGGTTTTCATCTCCTTTTAGTAAAAATCAAAATTTTCAAAAATCTTCGATTAAAAGCTCAAAAAAGTTCAGCAGAACCGATTATTATTTTTTTTTTTTTAGATGAACAAGCTGCAAAAAATCGAGTCCCCCGCATATTTTAAGTGCTTTACTAAACTACTTATTTCTGCTGTAATAAATAATATTATTTACCCGAAAATTCAAAAAATTTTCTGCAAAAGTAATTTAATTATGTTACAAAAAAATTTCACTCGCTTTAAATAAAATTCTAATGCAGGGTTTTTCTCCTAAGAAACTTTAATGGACCCTCAAACCAAGCTATAGTATAACTAATGCTACCAACTCATGTTATTAAAAAATAAGTATATTTGCTACTTAGAACACTGAAAAGTAAGTATTTGTAAGTATAATTTTTAAAAGTAAGTATAAGTAAGTATATCACCTTAGAAAAAAATTTTAATATTTTCTTGATATTATTTACTAATATAAGCACCAATAGAACCCGCAATATTCCGTAAGTGTTGTCACGCCCTCTTTTTGTTCTTCTCGAAAAGTTTTGTGTAGGCAATCTAACTAAAATGAAAATTCTTCAGATAAAAAAAAAAGTAATTTTATATACATTTGCAGTTCATATCACCTAGTTCACCTAGTGCACCAAAACTATCTTTTTTTAATTCATTTATGAACTTTTTCGGGTAGTAAAATTCATTTCCAATACTTATAAATTAACCCTTTTGGACTCATTCGTCGGACTAAATGCTTCTCAAAAGCGAACCTTTTTTTCTTCAGTAGTGAGTTAATAAAAGAATCATCAACAGCCATTTTTTTTGTTCGGAAACGAGTTGAAAAAAGCTATTGAAAAGTTATTTTTCGGTACTCATACATTAACAATTTTTAACTTTAGCTCATTCGCCGAACTGAATTGTCTCTCAAAAACGAACCTTTTTTTTTGAAAATGAGTTAAAAAACGAACTATAGAAATGCACTTTTTAATAATTAACATTTTGTTATGGAATAAATTTTCACGAATTTAATCTTCTCTAGCAAGAACATTGATCCCACAATTTAAAAAAAAAAAACAAAAATTTACAAAAAAAAATTTCCTTCCGAAAACGTACTCAAAACTATCACTTTACGCAAAACATTCGCATATGGTCCGGTGGGTATATTTCATATGTATAAAATAGTTTGAAAACAAACAAAAAAGGTAAAAGTAATACGTACTTAAAGTAGTGAAATAAAAATATAATAAAAAAAATCAGATTCAAATGAGATTTTCGGATCGGGCATGAAAATTTATTAAAAAAAGGGGCGATAGGGGTGCACTTTACCCTATCACATCTTCAATTTTGTGAACTTTTTCTTTAGGAATTTTTTTTCCAAAAATTTTTGTATAAAACTGATGCCAGATTCAACTTAAAACCGGTCTCACATTGATACGTTTTAATACAAAAATTTATCATTTTTTGTTTTTTAGATCCCCTAGGTGGCGCTGTGATCGATTTTTAAAAAAAAAATTGTATTTATAAACCGATAAAAATCGACCACAGCGGAGGACCACACAAACACATGTGAATATAAGGTGGATAGCTTTTGTGGTTCAGCCGTGATGGTCAAAAACCTTGAATTTATTGTATTGTTCTATAGTACTGCTCTATCTGTTCTATATGTTTACATACAAACATTTTTGGGAAAAAATTCCTAAAGAAAAAATTCACAAAATTGAAGATGTGATAGGGTAAATTGCACTCTATGGCCCCTATCGCCCAGGCCCCTATCGACCCAGCCTAAAATGTATACAGAGATCAAAGCAAAGTTATCATTATTCGCCCTCACTGTCACTGAATAGACGTGCTATATTAACTGGTTTGTTTTCTTTTTGCTTGGAATCGTATTTGTCTTGGCTGAAAATGTTGTTTAATATGTCAAGTCTTGTCTTTAAAAATTTGTAAAATTCTATACAGCTGTATTCAATATTATTTTTTACAAATAAAATTGACTCCAGTGTCTGTATTTTTAACGCTGTTGACTCCAATTTCCAAACTTTTTATGGTTTTGCAAGCAAAAGTTCAACCAGAGCTGAAAAGTAAGCATGAATAAGTATAAGCATGGAATTTTAGTAAGTATATGAAGCTGAAAATAAGCATGATACTTACAAAGTAAGTATAGTTGGTAACATTAAGTATAACCTTCAGGATTTCATAAGAGTCGGGCAGCAGAACCTCAACGCTGTCATCCGCAATTGGGGTTTTTTATTTTATTTTATTTGGCAAAATTTTTTTAAAAATTATTCCTGACGCCACTCACATTTCAATCTTCTCGTACTCGCACTTTCTGTCTCTCTATTTTTTCCGCCTGAAAACTCATCTCTTTCGGTGTAGCTCCTAAGCATCACACTTTATCGCTTCGATGGCATGCTAACGATATTCCAAATGTTCAATTCTATTTTATTTATTGTATTTACTTATTGTAGCGCTCGTCACATAACTAAACTAGATTTTTGCCTTAAATGCTCAATAAACGAACAATAATTGGACACAACATGAACAAAAAATGTATTTGCATAGTATGAAAATAATTCCAGATAATTGCATCCAGACCCATTTAAGTGACGCCAACTGAAGGACCCACGCTTCTAATTGATATAGAAATCTTAGCCGTACACAATAGAAACAAAGCATAGCTTAGGAAAAACTTGTTACAACAACGAAAAATCTTACGCACTCCCAACTAACTAACCATAATGTGGCAATTTTATAGATATTTTATGATAATCGTATATCAAAGTAGGTGGTGACCACTTCGGACAAAAACAAGTACAACAAGATATCAATAAATTGATAAAAAGAAACACAAATAGACGTGTTATAAAATTTTCACACAATTAACAATTAAACAACTATTAACTCAACCATAGAATAGTTGTTATGCAGATCGTGACTTGAGAACTGAGAAACTCTGAAACCATGAAACGAACAATTAATTGATTAGAAAGCAGAATCAGCAGCGCACAAAAATTACAGAGCGCTCTGAAAGCATTGCCTACTTTCAGGCATTGTTATATGCATATGATGCACAGTGAAGCAGAGTAAGAGAATTGCTTATAAAACTGAAAAGTCGAGTTGAGAGACAGCTTTTATATAATATTTATTTTATTATTCTTGTTTCTTAGTTTGCTTTTGTCTGCAAATCAATCCAAGCAACGGCTTTTATTGCACAGCTATAACACATGTATGTATGTATTTTTTGTCTAAATATGTATGTATGTATATAGGTACAAAATTCATTTTTTATTTTTAATGCTTATTTACGAAACATTTATTTAACATATCAACATTTATATGTTTACTTGCAAAATGTATCCATAATATTGACAAAAAAACTTATTTTTTTAGTATGTTTTTTATTACAATCTTAGTTAAGCTACATTTAATACACTTAAAAGATTATGTGTAAAAAGTGTTGAGGAAAAAATTGAAATGTATATAAAAATAAAATTTTAAGCTACATAATAATTAGAAATTAGTCAATATAAGGTTAAGGTAGAAGATTCTTAATAATAAACAAGTATTTGCTATGATTATGATGCTATACTTCTTTTTAGAAATGTAATCTTAGTAAAATATTATTCAAGCTAGCCATATAATACGTTAGTTTTTTATATATGAAATATAATATTAGTTCAAAAAATTATTAATTATAGTTTCTTAAAGAAATTTTTATTTACAATTTATTTCTAGAATCAATTTTTAATTTTTATTAATTTTAATGCTATTTATTAATCATTTATGCGGCTAACAAACTTTTGCATTTACCACGTATTTAAATTCTGGCTTTAATCCCTTAACTCAGATATCATAATTTTTTTATACATATTATCTTTTTTAATGACTATTTCAGTGATATTGCTATAAAAGTTATAGCATTTTAAAAGTATGTAGTTTTTGTACGAAGACTAACCTTATATCCAAAAATAATTTGCAAATATTTTTATAGGAAAGTTTAAATGTAAAACAAGAATATATGTTCCATAAGATACTCACATACAGTGTTAGTCACAATGAGTTCATCGAGTATTAAGTTTAAAGTGCTCTTTTAATAATGTTGGTATCGAAATGTACTATATATTGTTTCCGGTTCTTCAAGGCAGTGAGTTTTTGAAGAATAGGATCATTATGATATTTTATCATTTAAGATAATTTCTACTGTATGAGGAAAAAATAAGTGTAAGAAAAGAGACATTTAGGCATTTGTAGTAAGATCTTTTAATGAACCGGTAAGCATTTGTATGTCGTTATTCAAAAGACGTGTCGAATGGGTTAAGAAGTATTAGAGCCTCTTTGTATGTGTAAGCATTGTATGAACTCCGTATGAAGGTAGAAACTTTTTGACTCATATGCTTTGCTGAGTAAACACTCTTTCCCAAAGTCAAATTTTGAAGTAAGACACTTGAAATAATTTATTTTATCTCAAAGACTTTCAAGAAACTTTTATCTCTCAGAGTTCTTACTCCCTGTTGAATTTTAAGAATATAAAATATGCTAAAGGGTAATGTTTAAATTAGAAAATGAATTCCAATAGTAATTCAGAAAAGATCAATTGAAATTCATAAGAGATCAATTGATATTCAAAAAAGATCAGTTTAAATTCAGAAATTCGATTTAAAATCAAAACAGATCAATTGAAATGCAGAAAAACAATTATAATTTAAAAGAGATCAATTGAAATTCAGAAAAGATCAATAGAAATTCAGTACGTATTCTCTGTTGACTTAAAAGAACAATGAATATGTCAACAACAAAAAGGGGCAATGTTCAAATTCGAAAAATTATTCCGTAGTATCTAGAACATGTTCACAAAACCAGTTATTTTTTTTTTTAATTTAATGATTTCAAAAACCTTTTTAGCTGTCTTTTTAAAAATAATCATATACATAATTACAAATAGTTAAACAAACCTTATAACTTAAAAATTGTCTCCATTACTTTCGTTTTTAATATAATTTGTAAATACATTAACATACAGATTTTAGAAAATGCAGTATCTGCTCTAATTTTTTTTTACTTATTGGGGGAATATTTTATATTTCAGCTGAAATTTTTCGTGTAAATAAACTCTTACACTCTTGTTTGAAGCTTTGCAACCAGTTTTTTCACTGTAGTTGCACTTATTTAAAGGTCTTTATTTATAGCATCATTTAAATTTACATAATTTTAACCACTAGGCAGCGCTTTTGCATCACATTAAGTACCGCAATAGCTGAAGGTGGTTTCCATTAAAACATCCAACTGTCGAATTTACTCTTTTTCGTGCGATTCCTGTTGTCAGAAGCATAAGGAAAAGTTAAAAAAATAAAAGAAACATCATAATATAATAATTATAAATTATTTCATAAGAAATTGAATAATTTATATAGCAGGATATTGTTTCTAACATTTAGTCTGAAAAAGGAACAAAGTGGCTTTTTATCTTTAATACCCATGGACATGAGAGAATAAAAAGTTTCATACAAAGTAATGGATCCAGGATGGTACAATTACTGACAAGGTAGTAGCGTTAACTTTCTTTTTTTCACGAGCGGCAATCGGAAGTTGTCAAAATTATCTGTTCATGCAATGAATCAAAGAAAAGTGAAAAAATAAGCAACGACTTAAACATAGCTAGTCAGCAGCAGCAAACTACAGCTCCTGTAGCCAGAAAAGGGAATTTTTCCCGTTTTGAGGGAATTATCAACCCAAAAGAAAAAACGGGAATAACACTCTTAAAAACGGGGAAAATGAGGTTGACTGCTGTTTTGTGAAAAAGTGTAATTTAGTCACAACATAACATTTACATAACATTAACATTTTGTATTTAAATACATTTAAAAATTATCTGAGTTATCTTGAGTTTTAATATAATTTTAATTTTTAATACTATCTGAATTAGCTTGTGTATTTTATTAAGGTTTATTTGGAATGTCATCAGCTGGAAACTCAAACATAATTTGTTCAGCTTAATTTGAAAAATTGGTAAAAGTTTCTCCACACTATATGTTTCATACATATGACACGTCAAAAATTACAAATGGACTTGAGCTACAGATAGTGTGAAATATATGAAACTGTGGTTTTGAAATATCGTTTGTATTTGCGTCTGTAAACTTTTGAATTAGAATCATCTCTAATTTCGTATGTTTTTTCACCTGTATAAAATCTCAGTTTGATAATTTTTTTTTTTTGTGAAAATGGAAGAAAAGGTACATTTTAAGATACATTTATTCAATTAATTGATTTATAATGAATTTATTCTCAGTTTAAATGGCCAAAAGAGGACACTTTAGAGCTTTACGGTTTACAGAAATTTCAAAATCTGCTTTTGTTTTCAAATGACGTGTCAGATAGTGGGGAGACAAAAGAAAAAAGTTGTCTGACAAAATTTTAATTTCGACACAATCGATATGTAATTTTTTTGACTTGTCATCCTTATGAAACATAGAGTCTGGGGCATCTTAAGTAAGACAGATAGTTTTTAAAAGATTTATTGCATGTTTATGTAAAGCGAAACGAAGACTGAATGTCGTGAAAGAAACGAGCAACAATATTTTTTGATCCTATATGCTAATCCTATAGTTTTGAAAAATAAAACGTATTCCTCATTTATTCCATTGTGCTCCTATTTTCCTCATTTATTTAAAATATTTGAATTAATTGATCTCGACGAAGAATATAGGTCACTAAGAAATATTGATTATATTTTCAACACAAAATGTGCCAAATTTTTGGCATAATGTTTTAAATGTGAAATTTGCAGATACAAGTGAAATTTTCCCCTAAATTGAAGAACTCTTTCATTTTTTAATTTCTCTCTTCCGCATAGCAGAATTTAAATAAAACTATTATAAGAAATTATGTTAAACAATCGTATTGTAACTGATATTTTACACACCAAAATGTTTATGATTTGAAAGTAAAAGGAAGTGTTTGCACTGCACGAGTGATTCATTTCTTAAGGCATTGTTTTAATTACATTACTAAGATTTTTATTGTTATGGTTTCTATTTAAAATAAAATACTGAAGCAAGAAATAAAATGTCGATAATTTTCCTTTAATATACTTTAAAAAAGGGGAAAAAAAACGGGAAAATGTTAAGGAAAGAACGAGAAAAACTCTTGAAATGCATGAACAAAACGGGAATGATGAATCTGGCAACACTGCCTGTAGCTGTTTTTGACAACTCATGTTCGCCTAAAAAATGCCACTACTACCTTGTCAAATAATTATATCATGGATCCAGGGGCTCTATTCTCTAATTGTAGCATTTGGAGCCACGACTTATCCCACGACGTATTTCTTAAAGTACACCAAGGCATTTTATTTGTTGATATCCCATTTTAATGATCAATTTCAACTTTATAAGTAAGCATTTTTCCTAGAACCATTAGATTAATGAAAAAATCCGGGCCCTATAGTTAAATTTACAAACACAAAACTTCAGAAAACAATTTAGCTGAACTACACCATTTAATATCGGAATCGTTTTGCTATAACCAATTGGCAAAAGAAGTCATTTTATGAAAAACTTATGATGGCATATTTTAATTACCTACTTTTTATTTTATAATTCTAAAAATACTATTTTTGAAACCTCTTGCTTCATGAACTTATTTGGCTCAACTTAAATTCTTAAAACAATATTTTGTAGAATTATAAAATAAAAAGGAATTGTATATTTTATTCTTCTATTATCATCTCTAATGAAACTTTATAAAACATATATTTTTCATTAATGATTCCAACTTTTTGCAGAAATAAAAAATTCGATCTTTATATAGACATTTGTCTAAACATCTTGCCGCTTTCTAAATTTTTTTACTAAATTTTATTTAGTAAATTATTAATTTTTTTTTTTTCATTTTTTTAATTAATCAATTGAAATATTAAACCTTTTATATATAACACAACAGGTGTTTCAAATAAAAATAAATAATCAGGCATGCCTCAGAAGTAGAACAGAATCGAATTTAATATCCGATTCCGATATTAAAAGGTGTCCTGCACTCCGATCGTTAAGTGCAAAATTGAATTGTATTCGAACAAGTATTCGAAAATGCTTACCGAACGCATCAATTAAATGACTGCGAATCTGACGTTTAATTTATAATTTATTTAGATTGGCCGCACTCAGCGGAGTCAACAATTGGCAACTGTTGCAAAGAGACTTAAACATAGCTAGTCAACCGCAGCAAACTAAAAACATTTCCATAAACTTCGCGAAAAAATTTAATGAATTAAAGAAGTTAAAAATAAGCACATAGCTAGTCAACAGCAGCAAACTAAAACTTCTTTAGATGTTTTTGACAACTACCAATCGCCTAAAAACTGTCAAGGCTACCTTATCAAATAATTATACCATGATACGACCCAATATCTATGTTATTGTTGAGTGTTCAACTGTCAGATGCTGCTATTGACACTGTTAAATTAATAAACACAGAAAGAACTCATCAAATTTGAGTGAGAAATCTTTGCAATTAAATTATTTACATAAACAATTAAATAAAATTATAATAATATACACTATTATCAAATGGTCAACAAAAAGTTGATCGGATTTAATTTGACTGAAATTCCAATAAATCGGATTTCAAAACACCTATAATTCGCCAAATGTACAAAAGTCGAATTCGAAGATCGCAGTCGGATTTGCCTGTTTTACGCACTTGGCGAAAAACTTCCTCTTGTATGTGTTTTTGGAAAAAATAAATATCGAAACTAGATGTCTCGTATCAAAAATAACTGAAATACGTTTTTATGAGAAAAATAAATAAAATTTTTCTACAGTAAACTGTTATATACATCAGTTTTAAAATGACACATAAAAAATGTATGTGTACACAAGCTAAAGCCAGAAAAAGAGCGCTTCGAAATTTAATCTTATATATTTTTTCCATATGAATTTTTTTACAAAACTAAACTTTTGTAGGTCTGTCAAAATAAATAAAACAAAGACATTTTCAGTTATCCCACAAAAGATTTTGTGTTTTAATCATGGCAGAATAACCAGGTAGTTGCAATTCGGAGAGCAAAAAACGAGAGAGCAAAACATTGGCGTAGCTATAATGTCACTATTGACAATTTATGTTTATTCGTTCAGCCATAGGGATGTATAATTTACTTGTAACCGTATAAATCAATTGAGTACCCAGATTGTATGTATGAACATGTAAGAAAACTTAACAAAAATCCTAAAAATTTCATAAAATGAGCCGTGTTTTAAGATATAATACATAATTAATTGTAGTTTGGCCTTAAATGAAGCAAATGAAGTTTACTTTTAATATAATTTTTAGTCGACTACTTATTTCGATTGTGTAGTAACCAATTTATTTGTGTAGCTATGTACGGCTGATCATGGCAGAATAACCAGATAGATGCACTAGAAATACGCTCTCTCCGACAACAAAACAATAACAAAGGCGTAATTATAACGTCAAAATGAGCTGTTTTGAAAATGTTATCAATTTTTACTTACTTATTTATTCAGTTTTGACAATGGATTTTCTGGACTGCCTATAACTTCCTCCCGTCACGATAGTTCGAAAACAGTTCATTAATTGTTAGCTTCCGTTCCAGCACGATAAAATTAGCAAACAATCGTCGATTTCATTAAATAAATTTTATGTTTTCCTACAGCAATTTCACTTGTCAAAATATATTTTGACAGTTTAAATCAGCCGTACATAGCAACACAAATAAATTGGTTACTACACAATCGAAATAAGTAGTAGAATGAAAATAATATTAAAATTAACCTTTCATTTGCTTCATTTAAGGCCAAACTACAATTAATTATGTATTATATCTTAACACGGCTCATTTTATGAAATTTTTAAAATTTTTGTTGAGTTTTTTTACAGGTTCATACATAAAATCTGGGTACTCGATTGATTTATACGGTTTGATTGAAATTTTTGACGAGTTTTTTTACAGGTTCATACATAAAATCTGGGTACTCGATTGATTTATACGGTTACAAGTTAATTATACATCCCTATGGCTGAAAGAATAAACATTAATTGTCAGTAGTGACATTATAGTTATGCCAATGTTTTGCTTTCTCGTTTTTTGCTTTCCGAATGGCATCTACCTGGTTATTCTGCCATGTTTTTAATCAGCCCAATACGTTTGAAATAAACTCTCTCTCTCTCTCTCTCTCTCTTTCTCTCTCTACTCCATGAAATTGAATGACTATACCATCAATACTTATTATGTTATAAAGTTTTCACGACCTAATTACCAATTTCACTCATATGCTTAATACGTATTATGAGAACCTTAACCTGAATCAAATTTTAATATACCATCACCATGGGCGTCCCGGTACATTTAAAACCCCCGGTACTTATTCACAAGTATTTTAAGTGTGTGTCTTTATTTTTAGTCTTAGCTTTTTCAAGAATTAGTTCATTTCAATTTTATTTTTTTTTTTTTTTGTTGAAAGAAGATAGATTCCTATTTTTTTTTTAATTTTAAATTGTTCAGACTTTATCATTCACAATAATTGCATTTTTTGTAAACTAACGTTAAAGTGAACTATAAAAAAATTGCTATTTTTATATTGGTTTGCATAAGCAGATAGAAGAATTATAGGGGACTTGGCAAAAAGTAGACATCGACTTTAGGATAATATGTATGTCGAAATAATCCCATAATTGTGTGGATAAAAATCGGAAGGGGAGGATAATAGTTTTAATTGGTGCCAAAGTCACAACTCTAGTTCATATTTGGTTTTTCTCAAGTCATTCATTCAGAATATTTCGGTATTAATTGTAATACTACTTTACTACTAAGAAAGGCCTAGCCTACTACTTTTTGAGACTTAATATATTATACTTTCTCTTTTTTGGAGTTAAATGCTAATTTCGCCCTCTAAATCTTTTTTAAGAATTGTTTTTGGATTGAAAACACTTGCATTTTTTACTGTACTCATGAAATCTGAATCTGTGTGTTTTGTGTTATGATCTACGCTCCTCTAAAAAATCAAATGACAGTTATTCAGGGGTTTTATGGTCAAATTACAGAATTAAGTTTTATGGAAACCGACAATTGTCAGAATAGGTTTTGAAATTGACACAGATTTCATTTTGGTGCCATAGAAACCGATCATCGATTAAGAAACACAAAACCAATTTCGAAAACGAAGTCAGTTTCTAAATCGATAAACGGTGTCTATGAAACCAAAATGAAATCTGTTTTAATTTTAAAACCGATTCTGACATTTGTCGGTTTCCATAACACCCCTGATTATGTCGGAAAAAATATTTAGACTTTAATACTTCGATGTAGATGTATTTTTAAATAATGGCATTTTTTTAGATATATTGTTCTGAATTTTACAACAATTTATTTAAGAATAAGAAATATTAGAATTTGCCAACATATTTTCATATAAAAACTTCATACCCAACGGCCCGGTATGTCGCCAGCTTCCGCCAGAAGCAAAACGGCAGAACTTTTTTTTGTTGCTATGCAAGCCAGCAGTTCAAAAAGCTTGACAGTGTATTCAAACCAAAAACGAACTGCTGACAGACACAAAGCTTTCTACGAGAGGCCTTTTGAAGCAATTCAAAGTAAGCTAAATTGAAGTGCTTTTTCCAATGACATAATATAAATAATAATAAACTGTTTATTTCAGCCCTTGGAAGGACTTTGACCTGGCTTCTATTGATCAATTGTGTTGTGGGTGTTATGATCTGCTGATCACAAATGACCGAGAACTGAACCTACGTGTTTTATGCCGACTCCGAACGGCTTATGTTCTCAAGAAGCTTTACATGACAATTTTTACCTCTCTGAGAGGTGACGACCGAACAGAAAAATTAATTCGATTCAAAATACTTTCTGTCTGAGCTGGAATTGAACCCGGGCTACAGAGGTTATTTAGCTTAGGGGCCATGCACTATACCCACTAGGCCACGGTCGCCAAAGTGACAGTTAACTTCCAACGACATGCAAAGTTTAAATTACAATGGTGTGTCATATGTCGGATCAGCACTTTCAGCTGACTTGTAAACACCCAAAAAGGTCTTTCAAAGTTATTTTTAACCGATGGGCAGGTAAAAAGCTTGAAAAAATCTTAGACTACAGTTTTTGTCAAAAAAATATTTCAGTTAAAAAAAAATAATGTATCAAATAAATAAAAGTTGGTCCTATTTTTTTTCAATATCGATGAAAAACTTTTTTCGGACGACACACACTTTTAAATTAATCAGCCCTATCATGAATAATTTTTCACGCGGAATCGAAAAAGGGTGTTTTAATTTTTAAGATAAAGCTCAAGAACATTTGGGACATTTTTAATGCAAATTTGTTCATAAACGGTTTATCAATAAATTTGCATTAAAAATTTCCAAAATGTTTTTGAGCTTTTTCTTAAAAATAAAAACTCCTTTTTTTTGATTCCGCATGAAAAATTATGCATGATAGAGCTGAATATGTTTTTATAATGAATGTATTGAAGTTATATTTACCTTAGATAAATAAACATTGGATTATTAATTAATGGTTATGCGCTTAAAAATGATAAGTGTTTTTTACTGAAAATAGGACAACCATACATCAAACCCATACATTTCTTATCCATTTAGTATTTAATAATAAAGAACTTAGAGATATTAGTATTTTGTACTAAAATATATTGAAATTTAAAAATAAGATCTGCATTCCAGGACATTTCAATTTGTTCTCTTATTACCTTTGTAAGCTGAGCTTAGGTACCGTTGAGTTGTGCTATTTACAAAGATATGTCGTTAATTCATGTCAAAGAAAACAAATACACAAGCCAATCAAGCTGAACGAATCATGTTTAATACTATTTAAGTTGTTTATTAATTTATTTTATTTTCTCTTTTAAATATACAATACAATAAAAAATAAAAATTCTAATAATTTTTTTCAAATAAAACAAAAACACTGTAGATGAGTGCAGTAAAGAGCAACCAGGATTAAAAAAATAAACGGTCGACAAAATATTAAACAATGGATTTATCTTTTTTTATATGTATATAGAACTATAAGAAGAATAGACAAAGTATTGCTGCATAGATAGAATATATAAATGATGAACTTTGCCGAAGAGCAATAGAATGTATAAGTTTTTGCTTTAAATTATATTTTATATGAAATAATAATACAGTTAATTTAAAGACACATGCATGCAACAGTCTCGCACCATGCAACATATAAGGTGCGAGGCTACAACTTTACGTCACAACTTTATATCATGGCAAATATTTTTAAATATAAGCTAAATATTTTCTTAATACAAATCGTATAGATACTGATTGCTATTTATAAAAAATTGTGTTTATTTTTTCTTTTAGGGATTAAGTAATTGGCTTTCGCTGTTAAGAGTGATTTATGCATTTTCGGCTGAATTTAGCACATAGTATGGTTCTAGTTTTTGCATTTATTTTTTTTAAATTAAATAACTATAATGCATGCCACCATGCTTTTTTTTCCTTCATAAAAGCAACTATTTGGCAGAAGAAACACTACAACAAGAAACACGCTACAACCGATAGAATATGAAACTTGTCCCATTTTTTATTGCAAAAAAGGTATATTTTTATGAGTTGATGCCAGTGCTGCCGTGTGGTTCGATATATTGAATTTGTTACAACTTTCAGTCTTGAATCAGATGATCTGATATTTGGCCAAAATGTTATGATTTTAGGAAAAATAGATCCGATGTATGGTCTAAAATTGTGCTCTGCTAAGCTCGAGTTAAGAAGTATAACCTAAGCGAAAAACGTATAGACGCTCTTAAGATTTGAAAATATACACATATAAACGAATCTTTCTACGGCAATTGCAGCACAACTCGAGCTAATTGCAGCACAATTTCAGAATTTCTAAAAAAAGTTATTGGCAAATTAACATATGAGAAAAATCGCACTTTTAGATTTAATTACTTTGGGTTTGTTCAGCGTACCAATATTGCGCATGCCATGCATCGCTACTGCTTTTCTGCGCTGTACTTGCACTGAAACCTTCTTTGCGATGCTTTAAAAATGTGCAGCAAAATAGTTTTACAGAACACCATCGAACATTTGCAAGATAATGGTGTTTTTAATTAATTTGTTAGTTGACGCAGCGAACAAACTGATTTCTTCATAGAACGTTATGCTTTAGTACTGCTGCAATACTACAGCTTGTATCTTTTTCATGCGATACATGATAGTACACATTGTACACATCGCAGCACATATTTTACTTTTAAAAAAGTAAATTCACAAATGTGAAGCTTACTTAATGCAAATAACAATTGTAAATAGTTGGCTTTGTGAAACATTCTTGCATAATGCAAAGTATCGCTTTTCAAACAAATCAAGTGAGAATATATGCAACAACTATGTTCCGTTTCCTCTCGTCAAGGAATTGCATATAGCACCAGCTAGATTCTATTACTTTCTGCGCACTTTAAATTTATTTGTTGCCAAGATATGGGTGTGACTGACTGGAGAAAGAATGCCAAACAAAATACTACAAAAGAGAGAAAAACGCACAGTCTGCATGCAGGAGTTATGGGCATTAAATAAAAAAATAATAATAAAAAACCACATCTAACTAAAGCAGCTTTAAAGCATTCACTATTGGCTTACATAGAACAAGTAGAAATGGACAGAACATGGATTTGGTTCGCTACAAAAACATTCAAAAGAAACTTAATAATAAACAAAAAAAAAATATTCACGGAAAGGGATGTGTTGAAAGAAAGTTCTAATACAATGGAATGCAGTCGAATTGCAGTAGCGTTGGTGAACCCAAAATCAGGCGGGTTAAACGTCTAAAATAGCTAAGGGTTTGGTAAGATGGGAATGCTACGTGGATGCTTAGACTTGCGTCACGCACTGCGCATATTTATCCAGTTCGCCACGCAGCAGTTTAACGCGATCAGTTTCCTCGCGCAGCATGCGCACCAGCTCATCGATAGTGCGCTGCTGTGAATGCACAAACGACTCGAGCTTTTCGACGCGTCTTTCCAGCTCATGAAAACGCAAGTCTTCCGTTTTTGAGCCATTGGCGGTGTTGCTAAGGTTCTGGCCATGTTTATTTAAAGCACTCAAATTGTTTTCGTGCACCGTTGAAGAGCTGGAGGTGGAGGCAGAAGTCTGGTGATTATTATGTTGTGAGCTGGTGTTGCTGCTGATGTTGCTGATCATATTGGTGGTGGTAACGCCGCTGTTAGATTCAACTGCAGCATTCGTGCTGCTGGAGGCTGCAGATGTGGCAGTTATTTTAGCGCCTGACGATGTTCGTGCCGCCGCTGTCGTGGATGGCGATGAGCTGCGATTACGTATTGACAAACTGTTGGGACGCATGCGCACATCTTCATCTGCGTTCTTGCTGGTCATCATGCTTTTGCTCATAGAAGACTGCAGCTGCGGTTGACTGCTCTCCGCTGCCACTACTGATTGCTGCATTAGTGTTGATGATATGGAAGAAGATTGCAATTTTGTAGTTTGTGTTGTAATTGTTGAGCTAACCGAGGTTGATGACGAGTTCGATGAGGCAGAAAAATTGCTATTGGCAGAACTGCTAACTTTCGCATCATCAGCTGAGTATTTCGTGCGTTCTGTCGCACTTGTGGATGTGGCGGTGGTGCTGTTGCTGGTGCTGGTGGTGGTACTGCTACGTGGTTCTACATTTGGTGATGTCTTCTTTTTCAGCTGCGACACTTTAAGCTCTTCCATCCAGGGAGCCTTCTGTGTTTGCCATTCACGCGGCTTGGGCTTGGCTAACAGCTGTTCGTCTCCTGTAGAATTCTCATCCGATGAGTGTGGCTTATTAGCGCTATCCTCGTTGTTGTTATCGCTGCCGCCATTCAAATACGCTGAACTGTTGTTATTGCTTTCGCCTGCAGCATTGTAAGCCGCTGATGGTGGCCGTCTGCGCGGTGCTTTTACGCGGCCAGCGCGCATGTCCGGCAGTATTGAAGAGCGTTCGATGCTATCAAAGTCAGTGTCTTCGACGGCGATGGTGGCAGCGCGACGCATTACCACATTGCCGCTCATGCCAGCTTCGGGTAGACCAGCACCGCTTGACGGCGATATCTTGCTGCTGGCAATGCCGTCAGCATAGTCGTGTGATACGGCGGAGGTCAGTTGCTTTTCGACGTTTTTCACTTTCTGCTTGAAGCCTGATAGAATGCCTGGGGAGGAGGAAAGCACTCAATTAAAATTTTAACATTTTTATAATTTTACAAATTACCTTTGGCACCCAACAGCGGCTTCTTGGTCAGCACTGGCGGCGGTGTCTTTGTTTTCTCATCCAGATTCTCCATACTTTTACGCATCTCGCTGCTAGTGCTGCTGCTTGTTGACAGCAGCTGGCTGTTGGAAGCTGAACTGATTGTTGTTGTGGTTGTTATTGTCTCCTGCTGCTGCATTTTTTTCATACCCAGACGACTGCTTGCATCGGGCGCAATCAGCAGATCTATATTTTTATTTTCCAAAGATTTACGTGCTGCAGCAACGTTACCGCTCTGCAAGCCAGTCTCGGAAAGGATGTCGTTCAACGAATCTCTTGAGCCGAAGCTGTCCTTACGATTTGTTTGGACTCTGTCCGAACTCTGCGACGACGATGTGCTGCCGGATTTCTTAATAAATACTTTCGAGCTGACGCTGCTCGAATGGTTTGCTTTTGTTGTTGTCGATGATGACGACGACGACGACAAAGTTGGGACTGCTGCAGCAGTTGACGTTGTCAAGGATGACGATGATGATGATGCGATGCCAGCAGAAGTGTTGGAGTTTTTGGCTGTTTTGTTGGCAAAGTGCGCATCATTAAGAGGCGAAACTGAAAAAGGAAAAAATATTTTTAATACATTTTATTTCAATTGCAAGTTCTGGCTTAAGACATTGGCTTGAAGAAAAAAAAGGCAAAAGTAAGTTAATGTTTAACGTTAAAATAACTAAAATTAAAAGTCAATCAAATAGCTTTTTAGGTTATTTTGCAGGATGATTTTGGCAAAAAGGCTTGAATTGAATTTGGTTTTGTTTGCGTTCTTATTGCAGGAGAGTTAAATTTGTATAAGTAGCTGTATCTATTCAATCAACTTTTTTTCTACATATTCTAATGAAACATAACTTCTGGATTTATAACAAAAATTAAACTTAGCACTAACATTAACACAAATTATATTTAATAATTAGTTAAGAATCAATAACAAAGGAATAAAAACTTTAAAGAAAAAGCTATTCCACAAGTATTTTTGCTTTATGTAATATAAAAACTCTCGAATTTTTAAGCGAATATTACACACATATCTTTAATGTTATTATTTTTATTTATTTTTTATTTATTTTTTATTTATTTTTTATTTATTTATTAATTATTAACTTAACATTTACATTAATACTTAAGACAATAATTATAGATCAGTAAATACTACATTCTGTTGTACAAATATGCACAAGTAGCGAATGCAGTTGAAGCTAGCATGATAATACACATTTTTATAATTTTTTTTTTTTATGAATTGTAGTGGGGTCTAGTGTATAATAATAAACTTTAAACTTGACTAAGATTAAACTTATAAAAAAACAATGATGCTTAGAATCAAAATAACTTACATATTGATTAAGTTTGAACAGAGATAAGAGAATCAACAACATTAAAATTCAAATGAAAAAGCCATGATTTCACTTCTCTAAGAAATACTCCTTTATTACGAATGGAACGGGCACTATGTAGTAATATATTAAAAAGTCTTTGCGCCGTACATAAATAGAAGTTAAAAAAGTGCTGTAAGTTGTGAGAAGGCACCTGCACTAAGTTCTGGTTATTGGTCCTTAGGTTATGACTAGCATAGATTCTATTCAATAAATAACCTGACCTATTAAAGAAAACTTTTAATACTCTATAAAAGTAGAAGTGTTTTATAGGTAAAATATTTAGGTTCTTGAATAGTGGAAAGCTATTTTCAAAGCATAATTTTTACGTCAGCATAACTGAAATCTTTTTAAAGATTGACGATACGATTTGATCGTCGATATGATTACTATGGCCTAGATATATTTAAATTTTTTTAATGAAACTCTCACAATGAGTTATGGTGTCGTGTATCCAAATATATAAGAACAAAACTATTTCGAGAAGAACTCTATTACTTGCCACCTAATATTGGCCTAAGCAATCATAAACTTTAGAAATAAATTAAACTTTAGAATTCATTTTAAATTACAATGGGCATAATAATAACGTGATATACCACATGATAACAATTTAAATAAGCAACTTCAAGTTTTTGCAAAATTTTCTTCGAATTTTCTTCGAATTAACCTAAATTGCTCCAAATTTTCACAACAAATTGAATCTGTGCTATTTCCTTGAAATGCCGTTTACTTAACTTCTTCAACAACAATTTTGACACTGGTATTATCCCACAAAGCTTTAAAACTGCCATAGAAATTCCTATAAATAAACCCAACAAACCAAATGATGTCTTTGCTTCATATAGACCTATTTATTTACTCCTTTGCGCTGGCAAAATATTAGAAAAAATTAGATCCAAGCGTCTTATGTGGACAATAACAACTTATAGGCTAATT
This sequence comes from Dichetophora obliterata, assembly GCA_963920525.1. NCBI lineage: Eukaryota > Metazoa > Arthropoda > Insecta > Diptera > Sciomyzidae > Dichetophora > Dichetophora obliterata. The sequence goes on along the minus strand of OY986435.1, from coordinate 314,076,545 downwards.
TCCTCCAATCAATTTGCATTCCAGCCAGGTTTTGGGATAATGGACGCTTTATTATACCTCGATCATCTGATCTGCAGGACCTTTCTTCTAAGAATCATATCTCAATTTTGTTGTTTGATTTTGTTAAGGCCTTTGACAAAGTGGGAATACACACTGTTTTAAAGAAACTTTACGAATGGCGCATTGGTCCAAAAATCTATACTTATAATATGTCCAATCTTTTTTAACTCACAGACAATTTAGATGCAAAATTAGCAACGTGTTTTTAAAAAGTCTAATGGTATTCCGCAGGACTCGTCTTTATCGGTGACATTATTCATCATAGCCTTCGGCGACCTAAGCCGTGTTATACTTAATTACAAAAAGCTGGAGCATTGCATATATCGACCCATTTGCGCAAAATTATCGTATGTGACAAAAACCAAATTATACAGGAGAGGGTTTTTTATACTTTTCTCCTCTGCTGTGCCTTGGCTGGCAATATTAAAACCAAAGTCTCTGTTTAGTCGCGATTCTAATCAGACGTACATCATGCTGTGTAATAAATGCTCCAAGTGCATAAATACCAGCGAGTTCATTGCTTGCAATTCGTGTAAAGTTGAGTGTCATAAACATTGCTTCGGCTTAAGCGATAATCAATGCGAGCTGATATCAAATCACTCTAATATCTTTTTTTATTGTGATCAGTGTTTAATTAAACCTGGTGACCTTCACTCAGTTATTGACAGACTAGTTCACGATGTTAACGATCTAAAAAATATGTGCAAGCAGTTTATATTCTGCAAGGGCAATGACCCGACGCATCTCTCTAATGTAAATACTAAAAAGGCCGCTGCAACTACTGCTGCTGCTGCTGACCCAACGCATCTCTCTCATAGCGATGTCAAAAAGGTTGCTGTTTCTCCTGCTGAGAATTCTGCTTCTTCGGATCTTCCCCGCCTGCGTGTGCGAAAAACAGTTGGTGAAGTAAACAAAGCGTCTCGTGGAGCCACTCACTCTCGTGGGCGCACCTCAAAACCGGTTTCTGGTGGCAGCACTCCCACTGCAGAAGCTGAGTCAAATTCTATCTCTGCGCTCGCCTCTCAGATTGTGCCTGTGGTCGTTATTGATGATATTGACGACTCTATTCGCGCTAGTCGCGCTCTAAATGCCGCTGTTTTATCATCTGGCTCTTGCAGTGCTGTCGCTGCTGCTAGTGCTTCAAATGTTGTTGTTCCCGTTGTCGAGAATGCAGCTGATTTGTCTACTACTGTTGTTCCTGCAATCTTATCTGGCTCTCGCAGAGCTGACGCTGCTGCTAGTGCTTTAAATGCTGTTGTTGTTACTGCTGTCGAGAAAACAGCTGACTTAACTACCGCGATTGTTCCTGCTATTTCATCTGGGTCTCGCTGTACTAGCGCTGCTGGTGCTTCCTATGCTGCTGTTGTTTCTGCTATCGAGAAAACAGCTGATTTATCTACTGGCGCTCATATCGTCCACACTACACCTGGTGTTTCTAATGCTGTTGTTGTTCCTGAACATAAAAAAAGAAACAAACGACACTCTCAAGAAGTACTTGTTGTTGGTCTAAACAACAACCATGAGCTAGAAGTTGTCCCTAAACTGAGGTTTGTTCATCTATCTGCTTTTAAGTCAACTGTCTCTGAGCGTGATATTATAAATTATATCGTTAAACACACGGAAATTGAAGAGAAAAATCTTGCGTGCTACAAACTTATAAAAAAAGGCGTTGCTCGTGAAGATGTAAAGCAAATATCATTTAAACTAGGTGTTGCTGAGCAATTTATTGAAACAATCCTCAATCCATCGCTTTGGCAAGAAAACATAAAAGTATCTGTGTTTAAAAATTTTCGGCCAAAACCGAGGAAAATGAAAACAAAATAGAATCTAAATCTTTAAACAAATCAGCGTCATCTGTTCATCAAAGCTATTTTTCTCTTTATTTTCACAATGTTGGTGGTATTCGTACTAAAACCAATCAATTATTTTCTGCCGCAGCAGCTCACGATTTCGACGTAATAGCTCTTGTGGAAACTTGGTTAACGTCACATTTTTGTTCTGAAGAACTATTTGACGCGGATTATGAATTATACCGTAGAGACCGCATACTTTGCCCAGGTATGTCGAGAGGAGGCGGTGTATTAATAGCAGTTTCATCAAAATATGCCAGCAGAGCAATTCGCTTACCTCGCGTGCATGATAATATTGAACAAACTTGTGTTGCAGTTAAATTTGCCAATGATCCTTCAACCAGCATCAATGAAATTGTTTTTATTGTAAGTTATATTCCACCAAATAGCGATTATAATTTATATAATGACCATATTTTTAATGTTTCTAATATTGTGTCGTCTTTAAGCCCTCAGCAAACTCCTTGTGTTTTAGGAGATTTCAATTTAAGTAACATTGAATGGAAATATAGTAGTGATGACAAAATATTAATGCCTTTTAATGTTAAAAAAGATGTCGAGTTGTTACTATGTGACTCCCTTTATTCCTTAGATATGTTTCAGATCAATGAATTTGAAAACGAATTGAAACGAATTTTGGATTTAGTTTTTATTAGAAATGATCTTAAATACTTCATGAATATGTGTCTTATGCCGCTTACTCGCGAGTCAATTCATCACAAGGCGCTCGAGCTGAAATTCAGTTTTTATAAACCAAATAATATTTTTGATAATTCTTCCAATTTATCTTATGATTTCAAGAACGCTAACTATCCTGCGCTTAATAATTATTTTGATTCTATAAATTGGATAATAGTTTTCAATTCTATGGATTTATATGCGATGTATTTCACATTCAAAAAAGTTCTCGAAGAAGGTTTATATTTATATGTACCAATCAAAAAATTTTATCGGCAATTTAACCTACCCTGGTATAATTCTCGATTACTACATCTAAAAAATTTAAGAAATAGAGCTCATAAAAAATTTAAGAGATCAAATGATGATGTTGATAAAGCAAATTTTATTTTACGTCGTAAGGAATTTGACTTTCTTTCTAACTTCTTATATAAAAAGTATTTGAATTCTATCGAATCTGGAATAAAGTCAAATCCTAAATCTTTCTGGGTATTTATTGATTCCAAACGTAAATCTCATGGACTTCCGAAATCTATGGAGTACAAAAACAAATCTTCGAATAGTTCACAAGAATCTTGCGAACTGTTTGCAGACTTCTTTGGGTCTGTTTTCAATAATGCTGCATTGCCAAATAACCATGATGATTTCTCAAACATTACCCAAATTGTAAATATGTCAAGCATGACAATTTCATACGAAGAAGTCTTTGAAGTTTTGCGAGGTTTGGACACGAACAAAGGTGCTGGTTTTGATTTGCTTCCTCCGGTGTTTTTTAAGAAATGCGCTTCGACACTTTTTGTTGCTTTAGCGCTCATATTTAATAAATCACTCTCTTCTGGTATATTCTTAGATGAATGGAAAACTGCATTTATATCTCCAATTTTTAAATCTGGTCAAAAATTTTTAATAGAAAACTATAGACCGATTGTTAAGCTATCAGTTATTCCTAAGATTTTAGACAAGATTGTTAATATGAGACTGTTTTCTGAGATCAAAAATTATATTGTAACGCAACAACATGGTTTTTTCGCGGGTAGATCAACGTGCACTAATCTTACAATTTTTACAAATTTTTGTATCAATTCTGTCGAAAATGGCTTGCAAGTTGATGTTCTCTATACCGACTTCGTTAAAGCATTTGATAGTTTGGTTCATTCGATACTACTGCCAAAACTTGAAAAATTGGGACTTCATTCCGTATTTTTGGAATGGATTTCTTCCTATTTATCGAATCGACAATTAGTTGTTAGAATTGATAACAAGTATTCAAACCCGATTGTTGTTAATTCAGGCGTGCCTCAAGGTAGTCACTTAGGTCCCCTGCTTTTTAACTTGTTTATAAATGATATTCCACAAATTTTTAAGTTCAGCGAATGCTTGTTATATGCGGATGACCTGAAAATCTTTATTAAAGTTGGACATATTTCTGACTGTTTCAATTTACAGGAAGACATAAGATCATTTCTCTTATGGTGCAATAGGAATGGAATGAATTTAAATTATTATAAATGTAAAGCTCTGACTTACTCCCATAAGAACTATCCAATTTTATATAATTATTCTTATGGAAACAATAACGTCTTCTTGAGAGACAAAATTGTTAAAGATTTAGGTTTATATTTTGATACCAAGCTTTCTTTTAGCCACCATCGTGAGTTCATAGTATCTAAAGCCTGTTCTCTACTTGGATTTCTAAAACGAAATTCGAAAGAATTTTTAGATCCTTTGACAGCAAAAACACTTTACGTAAGTTTAGTAAGATCTCAACTTGAATACTCAAGTATTGTGTGGGACCCTTTTTATGAATGTGAGAGCAGTCGAATTGAACGAATTCAAAAAAAATTCACAAGATTCGCTCTACGCCGGAGGTTTTCTCTCGAGAATATGCCATCTTACAATGAGCGTTGCAATTTATTAGGCTTGCAACACTTGTCGCAAAGAAGACATGCACAGAGCGTTTTATTTATTAAGCGCATCTTAGATAGCAATATTAATTGTCCGGAACTACTAACTTTAATTCCGTTCTATGCTCCGATAAGACCATTAAGGGAGAGTGCTTTTTTTTACGTTCCATTTCATAGAACTAATTATGGCATGAATGAGCCAATATCTAGATGCTTGATGTATTGTAACTTCATTGCGGATAAAATTGATTTTAGTAATGATTTTAATCTTTTTAAAAGGAATGTCTTTGAAATGTTTAAATAATTATCACTAGTATTATATCATAGTATTGTATCTATTATTCTTATTACTGGTGGAAATATTTTTGTAATTATGAAATAGTCTGTAAGATCTTGATCAGTAGACTTTAAAATTTAAATTAAAAAAAAAAAAATTAAAATTAAAATTAAAAATATATACAGTGAATTTTTGGAGTAACTTTAGGAATTTAAGACACAATATTTTGCCTGGTGATCCAAACAATTTTTCGGGAACCTTTGACGCAATTGGCTCTTGGTCAAATCATCCGGTGCTGTCATTTCATTTGAAAAAACTACTTCATCTTCATATTTGTAAAAAATCATCTGCAATAATCTATATATCACTCAAAACAATATTAGAATCGAAAATGTGAAATAATTAAAAATTTTAAGAATATACCATGATTGTAAATATACTTTTAACCAGCACTTTAACTACTTAAAAACCATTTTATCTTCCCGAATAAATGGTATAAAATACCTTTCTTCCTCAACAAGCCAAATTCACACCAATTTCCTGCTTAATTTTACCAAATTAACAGTATTGTCAAAAATTGATTACGAGTTGCTAATCTACGGGAATTGTGCCAAAACCCATATAAAGGTTATGCAAGCTCCCTACCATGCCGCAACCAAATCGAGCCTGAGAGCTTTCTGAACATCTCCTTTGCTGAACTTGCACGCTGAAAGCGGATTGGAATCTATTCAAAATAGAATCAAAAACCTGACATGTCGAAGTTTACATAAGCTCTTCTGCTTGAACTCCAGCCTCCTGTATAAGTCAAACTACTCAACAAAAAATAAAACTACAAAAATGAAGAAACCATCTTCTGATTAATAAATAAATGGTATATTTACACGAAATGCAAGGTCTTACGGATTAAATATAAATAAAAACGGGAAATTCTTCCAACATCTGACTTGCTTCTAAAAGGTTAAAGCCTCCCGCGCTGCATACATCCAATTTTTTCAAGACTGCATTTAAACCTAAAAATGTAATATGTAGTTGGCATTTTCTCTACACAGATGGCTCCAAGGATTGCATATCTTTTGCCGTAGTTGATGACAGTGGTTATATTGTATACCACGGAATGATGATGAAACCGGCATCGATTTTTGATGCCGAGGCAAAAGCAATAACTACTGCATTAGTTTTTTGCAAAAAATTCGGAAAAATTCAGTTTATTATTTGTACTGATAGCAAATCTAACTTTGAATCCGCCAAATCTATTTCCAATCAACACGAAACGGTTATCTATATATTATTACGCAAACAAAAAAAATTGTGGTACCATAAAGGTATTTTCGAGTACATTTGCAGAATATATTTTTTATTCGAATAAGTTGTCATTAAGATAGGTAAAACTGAGCAAATGTAAAGTTTTTTTCCCAATGGGACAGTGCAAACCAATAGCAACACAGCTCTGTTGAACAACGTTGCTGTAGCATACTCGAGAGAGAAGAGAGTGACTCAGAACACTGCAACAGAGCTGAGTGGCATTTTTGTTGTTGCTGTTTCTTAATTACTCCCTCGAAATGATAACCTGAACAGAATGAAGTAATTTCATTCAATGAACCCAGTGGTAAAGAGACACATGACGTAACCAATTATTTCTTTTATACCTACACACCGCCTGTAGAGTTAATAATTAAGTTTTTGAAGTGAAAACTTCTTCAGGCGCGTTTAGTCATTTTGTGTAGAGGAAAATCTTTACTTTAACGAAACCCTTACTCATGACACGACATCCACAAATTAAGAGAAATGCCATATTTCATACAGTTTTAGTCGTACTAGCCAAAAATGTATAAAATTTAATAAATTTGGTATGTTAGTGCTATTTAAAAAAGTTGACATGACTACTTTCAACGGCTGTTAAACGACAACACTGTTTGTTTGTTTGTTTGTTTGTTCGTCTTTTATCTTTTTCAGACCTGACGCTAAGCCAGTGAGAATTTTTTTATGATTTTTGGAGTAAATGAAGTTTATATGATCTGAAAATATATTCAAAGCCAAAACTTTGATATTTTCATGTTCTTCAAGGATTTTCAAGAAAGTTTGCTTTAAAAAAAAGTTTTTGCACCATGTAACCTCAAATCAATGAAGATTTTAAAATATATTACAGTAGTTTTGACTTAGCTGCCACTCTTTTAGCTGCCAATTTGAGATACCTGCCAAAAATCACAAAATTTCACTCATATCTTCAATTTCGTATGTTATGTGCTTGTTTAAATGCCAATTTCATACGTGCCAATTTAAGTTAGCTGCCACAAATATTTGGAATTATTATCCCATATTCATTGATAATTTTTTATTTAACAGCCACAAAATTTTTTTTGCAACTGTTGCAACATCGACTAAGGAGGCATTAGAAGCTTTGAATGTCCTCCAAAAATATTGTATGCACCACGAGATTGATATCATTCCAGAAACTATAGAGGATCATATCGTAAAAGGGTCTTTAAAAGCTTTAAAGCAAACTTCAATCACAGAATATTTTTCTTAAATGTTACTTTTTAATTACCTTTTACTTAAAAAATGTATTTGCAAAGACTGAAATAATTTGTTCCTTTTATTTATATTATTTTTCCTGAAGTACCTTTATGTTGTTTTATTAATAAATAATAAATAAATAGAATATTTTTATTATTTTTTAAGTTTTGGTTGTAAAAATAGGGAATTGTGTGAATCGCACTTATAATCCACTTCTGTGGCAGGTAAACGAATCAGATAACTGCCAATTTTTGGCAGTTAAAAAATTTAACTTTAGTGCCATTTTGACTTACCTGCCACAAAATGCGTGCAAAAAACGGTGTGGCAGTTAAGTCAAAACTACTTTACTTTATTTGTTAACCCTCATCGGTCCCCTGTATGCGCACGCATGCAATTTTGATCTTTAACCTTGAATAAAATAAAAACGGTTCAGCGGAATGACTTTGTATTTTGCAAAGTAGAATTATTTTGCTTGAACAACCAAAAAAACTCGTTTTTGAATTTGTACCCTTACTGTATTTGCCTGTGCAGTTATACATCTACTCGGTCCCTGTGTATGTGCGCGCATACACATAAGCAGGTAACTGGAATTGCCGCTTATTTTTGTGTGTGGATTTATAGCACACTCTTATTTTTTCGTTTTATGAAATTCAGTTTGTTCTGGAACACACATAAGTGAAGTTTGTTTGCGCATTTATTTGAATTTTGGTTGTGTTTCGAAGTATTTGATAAAAAAATGGATAGTTTTACGTGAAAGAAGGCAGCGAGATGAACTAGAAATGAATTTTGATTTGGAAAGCGAAGCGGGCGAATCTCCGTGCAATAGTGACGATGATTTTGCATTATCAGACGAGGAGAATGATGAAAGTGAAGATAGCGTGCATTCGGAAGAAGACGACATTGAGCAAAGTTTAGCAGAAGAAAATGCAGCAAATCCTGAAAATCAATATTTTTTAAAATAATAAAATTGAATATTCATCGCAACCATTTGAAATAAATCGAAGAAATTCATTTCAACGTGCAGAAAATTTCACTTCAGGTAAAAACCTACCCTCTTTGTTATGGGTTCATGTTAATTATATGTTTCATTTTTGTTATAATTCATGGTGTGCGAAAGTACAAAGACGATAGGGGAAACATTGATTTGGACACTCTGCACGCATACTTTGGATTGTTGCTGCTTTCTGGTGTGGATCGGTCATACGGTGAATGTGTTACTAAACTGTGGAATGACGAAACTGGTCGGCCAATATTTAGAGCAACAATGTCTTTGAAAATGTTCAAACGTATCCTTGGTTGCATTCGATTTGATGACGGCGAACAACGTATGGCCAACACTGCATCTACAAGTACTTCTGTACGTGACAAATTGGCACCGATTCGAAATGTATACGATAAATGGAATCATAATTTGAAAGTTGTATACACACCAGGAAAAAACATTACCGTAGATGAACAGTTAGTTCCGTATCGTGGGCGATGTCCGTTTCTTCAGTATATTCCATCCAAGCCGGCGAAATATGGCATCAAAATTTGGGTGCTATGCGACTCAAAAAGCTGGTATGCATACAACACACAAACTTATGTTGGTCAGAATCGTATTGCCACTCCTAAACGTAATCTCGGACGGCGTGTTGTTTTGGATTTGGTGGAAGGACTTTCTGACAGAAATGTAACGTGTGACAACTTTTTCACTTCGTATGAATTGGCAGAAGATTTACATAAGAATCGCATGACTATTTTGGGAACAATAAGGAAAAATAGGACTGAAATTCCTTCAGTTCTACTCGACATGCGTCAAAAGCCAATTTATCATGGAAGTGTTATATGAATATAAATTGCAAGCAGTTATGTTGTCATATGTTCCTCGCCGGTACCGATTTGTGACATTGCTCAGTAGATACCACAATGTAGTCAGCATAAATGAGAATAGTGAAAAGAAGAAACCTAACATCATCGAAGACTACAACAAAACCAAGAGTGGAGTTGATACTATGCACCAAATGGTGGCTACGTACACATGCAAACGAAAAGTCAATCGGTGGCCACTGGCAGTATTTTGCAGCATGCTTGATGTTAGTGCGTTGAATGCATTCGTGACGTTCATTGCATTGTTCCCGAATTGGAAAAATTCTAAAACGAACCATAATATTCGTCGTCGCCTTTTTATCAAGGAGCTTGGATTAAATCTCGTTGAAAAACAGATCACTAAACGTAAAAAACAACCTCAAAGTATGTTATTTAAAGAATTCGGGAGATTCGCCATTTGCCAAGTACATCAAAACGAGGCCGATGCTACATCTGCACATATAAAAATAACAAAAATCTTTTTGCTACACGCTGTGAAAAGTGTAAAAATTTCAACTGTGAAATTTAATTGACAAAAGTTAAAAATTCAATTTTTTTTCTAATATATGTAATATTCTAATTAATTTCATTCTAAATCTACTTTTATGAAGTTCGAATGTATTAATATGATAGTAAACAATGTAATAAACATAAAAAATCACAAAACATAAATGGTTGTTAATTTTTTTAGCTTTTTTACAATTAAAAATAAATGTGTATGCGCGCGCATACAATGGGACCGATTAGATGTATTTCTCGAGGGACCGATGAGGGTTAAAATGTGTCCACTTCACTAAAATTGCGCTTGTAGTATTTTAGTAAATGAAAAAAACAACTAACGTCCGCTGCTCATTTTTTAAAAAAATAAGTGTGACGCGAGAATTCCGTGAAAATTTAAGAAACGGCAAATTAAAATCGAACCAATATGAGAAGCAAACATAAACTATAATCAGCGCAATCGATACATGAAAATTTGTTTTACATTCTGATTCTGATAACTTTGAGTACAGAGTATGTAAAATGAGTTGTGGATATGTATTAGCCAAAAGTATTTATCAATGTAATGTTTTTTAACTTTGAAAAACGTCAAATCACTTTTGATTTAGACGAACTTCGACCACAGGCGATACTGTACAAATAAAACAACACCTCATCGCAATGAATAAAAAAGTAAAAATCATGTGGATACAAGGCCACGCAGGCATTCAAGGTAATGAGAACGCAGATAATGCCTCCAAATCAGTTCTGCAACACCCAGTACATTATTGTAATCCTCAATCTAAAAAAATTAATTACCAAAAGCACTCTCGAAAAACTACAAGGTGAAATTTCATTACACTGGACCAACTACAACAACAATTACAAAAAGTCCGATCCTCATAACATCCCGCTAAGGTTACCCGAAACCACCACCACTAAACAAAACAGATGTTTTACCAGAATCCGGCTGGATCACACTATTGCCAAATTTGTATCTTTTAAAAAAAGAACATCAACCCCGATGAACCTCAACCCTGTCGCTTCACTAACAATCTCCCATATCCTCTTCAATTTCCCCACCTTAGCTTCAGTCTACCCCTCCTTCTTTTCGTACTCCTCTCCATATTGCTTCCTATCAAACCCTTCCGACTCTAATGGAAATATTATTTTAAATTGTTGCTTTTATATGATTTAAATACAAATTCTAAATGTTAGATAGTTTAAATCATACTCGATTTTAAATACAAATTCTAGTTGTATAATAGTTTAAAATCGTTTATTGAGCTTTAGGTCAAGTTAGAACAATTTCAATATGAAAAAGGAAAAAGGAAAACGTTGTTGTTGTTGTTTTTGTTTCTTTGGAAAGATTCGTTAGAACAATTAATTGTTCTAACCTTGACCTAAAGCTCAATTACCGATTTTAAACTATCAAGTTGCAATTAAACAAATTCACTTATTTCATAATTTTGTTTTGACAGCTGAACATCTGGTTTTCGGAGTTCAGAGTGCGGATCGGTATTGCAGTTCCTTCGCACGGATTCAACAATGGGATTTTTGCTTTAAAGGGAAGGGAGTTCGAATCTGATCAACTCCCGCCGCAACTGATCCGCCGGGTTCCACAATCAGCATGAATATTTTTTATCAACAACAAAAACTAAAAAAAAACTTATTTTACTTTGTTTCTATCACTTTTCTGTTAACGTGACACAACATCGCTTTCATAGAACACGCTTTTAAGGAGAAAGTATGAGTTTTTTTGAATAAGAATTAACAAATATTTAAAGATTAACTGTAAAGACTAATCAGGACTGGCAGGATTTTGTACTGTTATGTCATCGAACACAGGTGCAGCTGTTTATAACTTCTTAAAATTAATATTTTTTTTTTAACACTATACAAAGCGGTTACAAACTATGCAAAACATTTTTTAGCAAATATTTTTTTCAAAAAAGTTTATGGAAAAATATCACTAACAATTTATTAACTAGTCATCGATGCGGTAAAAATTTGATAAAAACAATTAAGCCGCTTTGACGAGCAGATAAGAACACGGTGCAAAATATTGTTTTTATTTTATTTTTAGCAATAAACGAATATAAATTTCATGCACAGCACAAGCTATTCACTTCAATACTTTAGCGAAAATAATAACAAGCTTCAAATATATAAACTTGAGTGTTGTTTGGTTTTTTGTTGTTTTTTTTTTCTTTACAAATTAATTGAACCTAAAGACTGTTTGGAATTCAGCTGGCTTGCGCTGTTTGAGAGCGGGTGACGCGATTCATAAGCTAAGCAGAGGCATACAAACATACGTCAAACACTTACTCGTAGACGTATGTGAATGAGTGAATATTAAAGCATATACGTATGTATGTAAATACGTGACTAGCGGCGAAGAGTTGGGCAAACTTGTGAATAACTTAAAATCAATTCTATTTATGACCTAATGACGACACTTCAGGTGTAGAAATAACACAAGTTTAACTTTTTTGTGTGTATGTCTGACTCTCAATACTGTAACATCGAGAAGAAGAGACGCATTTGAAGAAAAAACAAAATATTTAAAAACATGTTAGCTAAGTTAAAACGTAATTATTTTGATTTTTCTTTAGAGGTCACTAACGCAACAACAAACCAAACTTAGGCCCCTATTATGTATTACAACTCAACTTAAGTTGACTAGATTCAACTAATTTTTTTTCTCATAATTTATTACATACATTCCAGTTGAACTATGTTGTTTGAAAATTCTTAAAAGATTAAGGCAAACTACATGGTTCAACTAAAATAAATGTAATACGTTATATGAAAAAAATTTAGTTGAATCTAGTCAACTTAAGTTGAGTTATTTTACATAATAGGGGCATAAGGCATTCAATAGTTGCATACGAGTAGTTATGCGTTGCTGACAACACACGCGCGGCAACAAATTTTGAAAGCAAATTACTTTGTAAAATTTTTCTATAGGGAGTGCAAAAAAGCTTTAGTATAAGCGCTAGTATAATATGATGAGAATGTTATAATTACAATAATATTAATAAAATATATCAACACAAACTTTCACCAGCTGGACTTGATGGCGTTGGTGGCGAAGGTAACGAACTAAGTGTAGGCGTTGGCGATGTTGTTAAGTGTGCCATGACTGCTTAGGAGCGACTGAAAAACGTTTTTTAGACCGCCAAAGTGAACTAGCGTGAGTGCAAATATCGCGCATTAAGAGACAAATCAATAATAAAAACAGTAAAATTACCGTACAAACAACAACAATGCAACACTTGGCAGCAAATATTCAACCACACATACTGTAAACACAAACTGCAGGCGGAAACAGAACACTTTGAGGAAGATTTGACCAAAAGAACAGTTTAAAAAACAAAAGACTTAAGAAACGAACGCGTTGCTATGCGATGCTGTGCAGAGCAGCTTTAGCGAAAGAGCGCGAACAGAAAAAAAAATTACAAATATACTAAAACTTCAAAAATTCTAAAATTTTTAAAAAATAAACAACAATTTGATTCTGTGTCGTTATATTTTATACTACTGCTTTGTACTAAAATTGATATAAAACTAAGCCCAAGCGTGTTTATGCTGCGCACGCGGCCCCTTTTTTGACACACTCGATGGACAGCAGTAACTGCAAACAGCAGCAAAGCGCAAACACCAACTAATATAACCAAGGTATGTAGTTAGTCAATCAGCGACTGCACCAAAGTCACACGCAACTAACACAAACTTGACGTGCTGGATTGCAAGAGCAGTAACAACAACCACAGGTTGAAGCGCAATGTGTTATAAATTATACTAAAGATTATTTATGAATTTTAATTATTAATAGATGCCAGGAGGAGTAGAAATCAGTCAGCAAAACGGACAAAAAAAACGAGATTTTTTTTACTCATTTCTGTTTTGAGCTTTAAACTTTAAGTTAGTAAGCGATGATGTAAGACGTTGCTGCTGACGCTGCTCTTGATGAAAAGTTGATGAACGTGTACTGACTACCGCCGTATGTAGCGGTTGTGAAGATAGACGGTAGTGGCATATTTTGAGTGAAGTGCTTTTTTTCTTGATTTATTCCTTTGTGCGCTGAAGAAAGAGTAATGAAAACAAAATTTAACAAAACAAACAAACAAACAGTCAAGCCGAAATGCCAAAGAATTATTAGGAAAAACCAGTTTCAAATGCTTAGCTTGAAGATGAAGATGCTGGTCATGGTAGCGGTGTTGGTGGTGCTTGTTTTTGTACTTAAATCTTGTTTTGGTAAGCCGTTTGAGTCTGAAGTCAAACAAAATTTTAATTCCACTTGAAACAAAATTGATAAAGTGCACAGTAGCGAAAGCTCCTAGTTTCTTAGAATAAATTCAACAAATTTTTTAAAGCAAGAACGTATTTATGCATACAGTATTTCCAATTGTATTTGAAACTTGTAAGGAAATATCTTCGACTGGACCGAAGTTAAAATAACCCCACGGCCTTATTTTAGTTTATTCGAAGTCTTGAGTGTTGTATTATTTTGGTGATGTCACTTTTATAAGGGGTTTTAAGGTGGTTTTTATCCAAACATTTCACATTTAAGACTCAGATTATTGTTTTATTTATAAGAGCTTATGCAAGCAATTTCATGTTTAAAACATTAATTTTTGGAATTTTTAAAGGTTTTACTATTATGATGACGTTACTTTGTATGGGAGGTGGGCGGAATTTTCATTTTTTTTATTTTAAATTACAAACACCGAGAGCATAGTTAAGGTTAAAAGAAATTTGCAAAGTTTTAAGCCTTTGTGCTCATATTTGTGGAATTTAAGGTAGTTTTACTGGTTTCATAAAGTTACTTTGTATGGGAGGTAGACGAGGTTTTCATTGGATTTTTACAAATTTCATACTTAAATTGCATATTACTGGTTAAAGCATATCGAGCCATAACCGCAAAACAAGTGTAACTAACACGAAATCCGATTGGTTACACTTTTTCTGCGGTTATGGCTCGATATGTGCAAAATTTTAAGTCTTGAGATTAATTTATGTGGAATTTAAAGATATTTTACCGTTTTGATAAAGTCACTTTGTATAGGAGGTAAACGTGGTTTTCATACGATTTTGCTCATTTTCGAACTTGATCTTTATTTTTGAATAAAAAGCTTGTATATTCAATTTCGTTACGATAGCTCTAAAATTACGGCTGTGTGATCAAAGACAGGCAGACGGACAGACGGACATGGCTAAATCGAATCAGGAGTTGATGCTGTTCAAAAATATATATACTTTTCTATACCTGACACGCCTCCTTATCGGCGTTACAAACGGAGTGGCAAGGTTACGCATTTTTTTATGCGTGCATTTCAAAATGCAGAAAGGATCAATTGATATTTTTAATAGCTCAATTGAAGTTCATAAATCCATTAGAAATTCAGAAATGCTCAATTGAAGTTCACGGAAGATCAATTGAAATTCTGAATTATGTTTGAAGTTCAGAAAAAGTCAACTGAAATTCAGAAAAAAAATCTATTGAAAATCAGAAAAAAATATTTGAAGATCAGAAAAGATCAATTCAAATTCAGAAATTTTATCTGAAATTCAGAATAGTTCAATGGTAAATTTTATGCTTGTGATATTTTTTTTTAATTTATAAAGATTCTCTGTTTTGATGACGTCACTTTGTTTGGGCGATAGGCGAAGTTAAAATTGGCTATTGTGTTTTATTGAATTTTTCAACTAGTAGCACAGAAATTACTTTTGAGTAGCGTTCGAAATATTAAAACGTGCTAAGATTGATTGACATGATATACTAAAGTATACAAAAAAATTATTGAGATTTTATTTTGTAAATAATTAAAGCGCATATTTTTGATGTTATTCAAACATTTTTGAATCGAAAATAGAAGGTTAATTTATGCAGTAAAATTAATGGTATTGTTGGCTTGTAAAATGATTTCTAAAACAAACACGAGTGGAATAATATATGTAAGCCCCCAAAACTGATGTCTCTTTGTCATGAATGGGACAGTTTTCAAAGTTGTATTTTCATTTTTATCATACAATAACACATTTTGTGTGGTTTTTTGTAAATTAATGCACAAGAATTTTACTAAAAGAAGAAATATTTTTTATTTGTAGTACACACCTCGCTTTTTTCGTGTTTTTTATAAATTTTATAAATTATATTAAATCTATTGGAGCTTGAACCTATGCTATCAACAAATATATTAATACGCAAACATCAAATGTTGTCTTACACTTTTGTACACATATTTATTTTAGAATAAGGGCAATAAAACGTATATCATTCGAAAGGTACTGCACCATAGATGTGCTGACTCGTGTTAGATTTAAAATTAATGACCTCTGTCCAGAAATATTAACGTTGAAGGTTTATATTAATTTTAGTAAGGGATCTCAGGACTAGGAAGAGATAGAATGGTGAATGAGGTATGAGTTATCGGAATGGTTAGTTTGGTGACCTTCGACCTAAAATATGAGTGTAAAAAGATAATTTCTTAAATAAAAGCTAAACTGTAAGAAATGGAAAATGGTAAAAATGGAAAATGGATATAAGAGACAGTTTTAGACATTGATAAGATGTGCAAGAAATACTTCAGACAGTTTTCACCATATCTTACGGATACTCTACAATAAGCATTTTTTTATGTAACATGTGTGAATATTCATTAGGGTGGCCCTTAACTGTTTTGGAAATTTTTTTTATAAATTGAATATGTGCGGTGCCTTCGTTTGTTTCTTATCATGTCAAAAGTATTTTCTAAAAATGTCATTAAAAAATATTAATATATAAACGTGCCGCTTGTGACCTTAAGTTGAAAATCTGATTTATATGGGTAAAAGTGCTCTTTTTTCTTAAAAATCCTCAGTTTTTCTTTAAGTGCATGTTTTTAAAAAATGGTACGCGTCTCGTTTTTGATTTAATTTTTCTTCAAAATGTGCTCTCAAACATGGAAGTTAGACAAAAACTACTATAGTTGTGATTTTTTAACTTTCGAAAAAAATCTAATTTGTTTCCTTGTTGCAATAAAAAAAAATTCATATTTGAAAAAATTTCATTTAAATGTTGTGGAAATATTTTCGTAAACTATATTCAAAACAGATACAAAAAATGTGGGATTACGTTAAATAACCTGGTCGTTATGAAATTTTTTGGTAGAGTGTATGTCTTTGAAAATTTCGAGTTTGGGTATTTTTACGAAAAAAATTCCAAAAAATTTAAAAATGCAAATTTTGAAAAAATCACCGAGAAATGGATTAGGGATAGTTGTGAGCTATTTTGTGCAAAAAATTAAAAAAAAAACAAGATTCGGTTACCAAAGTTATAGCTATTGAAACTTGACTTTTTTCAAAAAAATTTCAAAGTGCCTGTTTCTGCCACAAATCTCGCAAAAATCAAAATTTTTGTGTTGCACATTTTAACCAAGCATTTATATAAAAACCTATAATAAACGCACAAATTTTTCTTCTTCTTACAAGTGAATTTTAACTGATGTCTAAATAAACAAATTTTAAGACAGTTCAGCGCCAATTTAGTTCGATATCCAACGGGCGGCGAGGTGAAAAATTAAATTTGTTGGTTTTTAGGGTTTTTTTCCATTTTTTTTTTACCCTTAAACCAGGGTATGATATGTTGACATCCCTGGAATCCAAAATGTTTTCTAAAAAAAATCATTTATATTATTTTTAAGATTATTGAAGTCATTTTAAGTGAGAAACAACATAGTTTTTCCGATTTTTTATAAATTTTCTTGTGTTCGAAGTGCCAGAAACAGGCACTTTGAAAATTTTTGGAAAAAAAGTCAAGTTTCAATAGCTATAACTTTGGTATCCGAATTTTCATTTTTTTAATTTTTTGCACAAAATAGCTCACAACTATTCTTAATGCATTTTGAAATTTTTTGGAATTTTCTTCGTAAAATAAACAAATTTAAAATTTCCACAAAGGTACACTTCTAACGAAAAATTTCATAACGAGCAGGTTATTTTACGTAATCAATGAAATTTTTTAAATTTGGATTTTTGCGATTTTTTTAATACAACAAGGAAAAAAATTAGATTTTTTTCGAAAAGTGAAAAATCACAACTCTAGTAGTTTTTGTCTAATTTCCATGTTTGAGAGCACATTTTGAAGAAAAATTAAATCAAAAACAAGACGCCTACCATTTTTGTTTAAATATGCACTTAAAAAAAGTTATTGCGATTTTTTAGAAAAAATAGTACTCTTTCCCCATATAAATCAGATTTTCAACAAAATAAGATCCACTCTTATATACATACAGCTGCGGTCAAAACAATAGCAGTACCCTTATATTTAGACATGTTTGGATAAATAATACTAGTCTACAAATTTCGGATCCGGTAAGTCCATTTTCAGTCCTATATGTACTTTCAACACTCGTTCCAACTCCGTACTCACTTTCCTCCTATATTGTAAAATTTTTAAGATACAGGGTGTTTCACGTTTTTGGCACGTGTATAGTATAATTGGTCTAGAATCTAAACTACTCACCATAATATAAAAAATAAACCACTATCGTGTCATGTGCTGTAGCGGAGCTAACATTTTCAAATTTTCCAACGAAATATCAAAAAATTTTGTATATTTTCTTTTATCGGAGCTGTATTCATTCAAAGTTAGAATTTAGAAAAAAACTGTTGGGTAAGTGTATTATTACATGGAAAAATGACATTTTAAATTTGGACGGTTACAGTTCCGCTAAAACAAAAGACACAAAATTTGTTGATATGTCGTTGGATAATCTCAGAATTTTTGCTTCACTACAGCACATGACACGATAGTGGTTGATGCATTGATGGAAAAGTTGATAATTTTTCAAAAATACAAAATAATACTTTTTATTTTATGGTAAGTAGTTTAGATTCGAGATCAATAATACTAAACACTTGCCAAAAACGTGAAACACCCTGTATCTTAAAAATTTTACAATATAGGAGGAAACTGAATACGGAATTGGAACGAGTATTGAAAGTACATATAGGAATGAAAATGGACTTACCGGATCCGAAATTCGTAGACTAGTATTATTTATCCAAACATGTCTGAATATAAGGGTGCTGCTATTATTTTGACCGCAACTGTATATTGTGATTGTGAAATTTCTAACAAATAGTAAATTTAAAAAAATTGCCGTTACTTTGGCATCAAAATTATTGTGATATATTTAAAAAACTATATGTGTATTTTTGCATGAAAAGTTGTTGAAGATTTTCTTTGTACAATGCATTTTTTAGATTCAATGTCTCGCCTTAGAATGAGAACAAAACTATTGAAAATCAAAGTTTTCATTTTGTAAGCAAATATCTCCGGTATTTTCTATTCGATTTCCTTCAAATTTTCTTTGACTGGTTGTGATTTTTTCGGCGAAAATTAATTTCTCCAAAATGTTGTTTTTATATTTTTTTTATAAAGAAATACAGCTACCAAAAAAATTTGGTAAACAAATTTCATTAATGTATGTTACCAATCAAAGCTATATTTTCATACCATGAAGAACGAAAGCTGTCGCACATTTTTTGGTATTTATTATAAATGGAGGGGAACAAATCATTTATCATTCAAAAGGTCCTGTTGCATACATGAAAAGAAACAAATTTGGACTGGTGACCTAGGATCCGAAATAATCCGAAATGTTTAAAAGAAATGTTGAGGATGAAAAAATAATAGGACCATCGTATACATTTGACTCCTCTAAGAATCACCTCGGTAATGACATCTATGAACTGTTTTCGATAAATTTCTTCATTTATTGAGTTTTTTGTGCGGGTCGCAAAAGACTGACTAAAAGGGGTGAATATGTTTGGAAGGAATGCTGGTAGGATTAATAATAGAGCCAGCTCATACATTTTAATCCTCTCGACGTTAGTTTGGGAGGGATATAAGCTCTGTTGGACAAATTTTTGCAAAGCAGTTCTTTCAGTGAAGCTACGGAATGACAAAGTTTGTGTTCATTTTTATGCTATTATAAATAGTAAATCGCTTATGTTTGTGTTTGGGTTCAAGAACACAAACTTCACCGCTACAAAAATGGCAAAACGAGTACTTTCATCTACGCTATGCATCTTTAATGTTATGTTTTTCCAAATCTATGCCACAGTGCCTTAACACACGCTGCGTTAGAGTTAATTTTTGTTCACTGCTTTACAGACAGTTTGTCGATTTTCGACCACAGGGGATACTAGTATCTTTGAGTAATACATATAGAGAAACCATTTTGAGCCAGCCATCTAGGCGGCAATGTGACTCCCTAAATTTCATACGTATATTTACAAAAACCTTTTTCTACGCAAGGTTTGTGTCATTGCTAAATATACATACAAAATTAAGGGAGTCACTCTGCCGCCCAGATGGCTGGCTCAAAATTTTTTCTCCATATGTATATGTACTTAAAGCTAGAATCAATAAATAGTTGAAAATTACAAAAATAGTGAACATGTGTATGTTTAGTATTTTTCGCTCTTTAACCCTCATCGGTCCCCTGTATGCGCACGCATACAATTTTGATCTTTAACCTTGAATAAAATAAAAACGGTTCAGCGGAATGACCTTGTATTTTGCAAAGTAGAATTATTTTGCCTGAACAACCAAAAAAACTCGTTTTTGAATTTGTACCCTTACTGTATTTGCCTGTGCAGTTATAGTTACGAATCGGTCCCTGTGTATGTGCGCGCATACAAATAATCAGGTACCTGGAATTGCCGCTTATTTTTGTGTGTGGATTTATAGCACGCTCTTATTTTTTCGTTTTATGAAATTCAGTTTGTTCTGGAACACATATAAGTGAAGTTTGTTTGCGCATTTATTTGAATTTTGGTTATGTTTCGAAGTAATTGATAAAAAATGGATAGTTTTACGTGAAAGAAGGCAGCGAGATGAACTAGAAATGGATTTTGATTTGGAAAGCGAAGCGGGCGAATCTCCGTGCAATAGTGACGATGATTTTGCATTATCAGACGAGGAGAATGATGAAAGTGAAGTTAGCGTGCATTTGGATGAAGACAACATTGAGCAAAATTTAGCAGAAGAAAATGCAGCAAATCCTGAAAATAAATATTTTTTAAAATAAGAAAATTGAATATTCATCGCAACCATTTGAAATAAATCGAAGAAATTCATTTCGACGTGCAGAAAATTTCACTTCAGGTAAAAACCTACCCTCTTTGTTATGGATTCATGTTAATTATATGTTTAATTTTTGTTATAATTCAGGTCCAAAAGCATTAGCAGCTGCTACTATAGTTGATGTTTCGTTTGTATTTCACATGTTCCTTGAACCGGTTGAGAATATTATTTTGAACATGACGAATTTATGTGGTGTGCGAAAGTACAAAGACGATAGGGAAAACATTGATTTGGACACTCTGCACGCATACTTTGGATTGTTGCTGCTTTCTGGTGTGGATCGGTCATACGGTGAATGTGTTACTAAACTGTGGAATGACGAAACTGGTCGGCCAATATTTAGAGCAACAATGTCTTTGAAAATGTTCAAGCGTATCCTTGGTTGCATTCGATTTGATGACCGCGAACAACGTATGGCCAACACTGCATCTACAAGTACTTCTGTACGTGACAAATTGGCTCCGATTCGAAATGTATACGATAAATGGAATCATAATTTGAAAGTTGTATACACACCAGGAAAAAATATTACCGTAGATGAACAGTTAGTTCCGTATCGTGGGCGATGTCCGTTTCTTCAGTATATTCCATCCAAGCCGGCGAAATATGGCATCAAAATTTGGGTGCTATGCGACTCAAAAAGCTAGTATGCATACAACACACAAACTTATGTTGGTCGGAATCGTATTGCCACTCCTAAACGTAATCTCGGACGGCGTGTTGTTTTGGATTTGGTGGAAGGACTTTCTGACAGAAATGTAACGTGTGACAACTTTTTCACTTCGTATGAATTGGCAGAAGATTTACATAAGAATCGCATGACTATTTTGGAAAAAATAGGACTAAAATTCCTTCAGTTCTACTCGTCATGCGCCAAAAGCCAATTTATCATACAGAAGTTGTATATGAACATGAATTGCAAGCAGTTATGTTGTCATATGCTCCTCACCGGTACCGATTTGTGACATTGTTGTCAGCATAAATGAGAATAGTGAAAAGAAGAAACCTAACATCATTGAAGACTACAATAAAACCAAGAGTGGAGTTGATACTATGGATCAAATGGTGGCTGCGTACACATGCGAACGAAAAGTCAATCGGTGGCCAATGGCAGTATGCTAACATGCTTGATGTTAGTGCGTTGAATGCATTCGTGACGTTCATTGCATTGTTCCCGAATTGGAAAAATTCTAAAACGAACCATAATATTCGTCGTCACCTTTTTATCGAGGAGCTTGGATTGAATCTCATTGAAAAACAGATCACTAAACATAAAAAACAAACTCAAAGTAATGATGCTTCCAGTGTTATTCAAAGAATTCGGGAGATTCGCCATTTGCCAAGTACATCAAAACGAGATGCAAAGTACATCTGCACATATAAAAATAACAAAAATCTTTTTGCTACACGCTGTGAAAAGTGTAGAAATTTCATTTGTGTTGAACATAATTTCAATTTATGCGAAAAATGTACAAATAATTGACAAAAGTTAAAAATGCAATTTCTTTCTAATATATGTAATATTCTAATTAATTTCATTCTAAATCTACCTTTATGAAGTTCAAATGTATTAATATGATAGTAAACAATGTAATAAACATAAAAAATCACAAAACATAAATGGTTGTACATTTTTTTTAGCTTTTTTACAATTTTAATGCAATACAATTTTAGCGCGCATGCAATGGGTCCGATAAGATGTATTTCTCGAGGGACCGATGAGGGTTAAAGTGCTCTAAAAAACAACCAGCCAATATTATCTGAATTTATGTTAAGGATCCAATAAATTGTATCCATTTTTAAATAAAAAAAATCAAAGTCAATTTATAGAATAGTTGCTGAGATATTGTGGAAGCCAGTTTAAAAACATAATTTTTCAGAAAACACGTTTTTAGATTTAGTTAATTTTTTTTAATTTCATCAGTCTTTGAAAGGTATATCTTACAGACTAGAACAATATTACAAATAGGTATTTAGAAGAATTCTCATTTGATTCTTTGATATAGAACAATCTAAATTATAATTGCAACATATGATATTGAACAGATTAAGTGACCTAAGAAGAGGCGCATTAGCAGCATAGTTAGTGCGACACATTTCCAAATATAAAGGAACAGAATTTCCTAAAGTCCTAGCAGGCACATTGAAATTAATTATTTCCAGCAACTCAGGACTATCTGCGACACCAGAAATGATATCATGGATAAAAAGAAGGGACAAAATATTTCCCCTAATATCCAAAGATTTAAGACCAATCAACAGACATTGGGCACTATAACACGGAATGGAACCATCAAAATTAAGAGAGCGTAATGCACACTTAATGAAAGATTTCTAGACACGTTCAAGACTCAACTTATGCGTCGCATATTGTGGATTCCAAACAACGGCAGCATACTCAAGTCTAGAACGAACCAGACTGAGGTCCGTAAAGCAAGAACCATTACGCCGAATAAAAGCCAGCATGGCATATGTCTTTGAAATAACAAAATGCAAATGTGAGGTAAGCCAAAATTTAACATCAAAGACTACACCCAGGTCGTTAAACCGATGCTAAATTTGAAGTAGCAATATTATACGAAGACAGACAGATATTGGCAGACCTCGAGTAGAACATGGAGACGTATTTCCCCAAATTTAGAAGGAGACAGTTTTGTGCACCAATTAAAAAGTTTGTGAATTTCACTTTAAAGAAATTCACTATCGAACGAGTTTTTGACTTTAAGGAAAATATTAAGGTCTGTCTGACCCTTTACTCAATTTTTTTGAAATGAAAATCATTTTGTTGCATGTTACAAGGAAATATTACAGTGCGTAAAAAGTTAAAAATTATTTTTTTTTCGTTAGAATATGGTTCCGTAAGGTCTTAAGAATATGTACAAAAAATTTAAAAAAAAAATCAAATAGAAAAATATTTAAAGCACATATTATGTTCGTATGTCGTATGTATATTCAAGCACCTTTACATCTTTAATCGCGTTTAACTCGAAACAAGGTTTTTCGAATCGGCTACTAAGATATTTTAAATTCTATCGATGAATCTTGATTAATTGTGATCCTTATAGACTCTGTTAAGCACTAGATCTATAAAAAGCCAAAAATAAGAGTGCTAAACTACAATCCTTAACTCAAGAATGCGCTTTGATTTTTTTACTTTCAGACGCTTTCTAAATACTGAAGAAGAGCCAATTGCAGCAATTTTTAAACACGCTAACGACTGTGAAAATTAACAACTATAAAGGCAAAAAAAGTTTTTTATTTTCTCATGAATAATTCTTCATTATGTAAAAAATTTGAATCATTAAAATTATTAATACTAGGTAAAAAATATATAAAAAATGGTGTTTTTGGATAATGCACAATTTATTTAATAAAATGTGTAATCGCCCCTATTATCAATAATATCTAGTCGGCCTTTGTAGTCTAGTGGAGAGTGCGCTAGACTCTCAACCCAAAGGTCCCTGGTTCGAATCCGGGCTCGGGCATGGTTCTTTTCACTTTCTTTGTTCTTTCTTTGTCCTACATTTAAGAATTATGGAAAACTAAAAATCCACAACTAAGTTGTGTAAAATGTGAAGGAATGGAACAACTAAGGGCTTGAAATGCTTGCCGAGGTTAAGGCATAACACTAGCCTCGGTTAAAAAGCAATTCAAATTGTCTTTCGCAGTTGTTTCCCCTAATCAATAATTCACGTATAGTTCCAATCAATTCCTCTAAATAATCTATCCCTTTCCTTTCAGGTCAAAGACCAAACCTTGTTTGTATAAGGCGCATGCCTGGGTTCTTTGATCTTTTTAAAAAAAAAAAAAAAAAAAAATCTTCACATCTACGAGGCATACTTTCAACTAGTTTATGTGCAAATTTCCGTGGCAGCTCCCTCCAAATTTTTTTAATATTGCGAACTAGCGGTCCAGTTACGTTTTTTGGAGCTTTTTCTTCATAACTACTCAGACATTTTCGATGGGGTTCGCACCTGGAGACTGTGAAGGCCCATCTAATACTTCGACACCATTTTGCTCTTTCCACTCTTTGCACAAACGACTTCGATATTTGGGGTCGTTGTCTTGCAAGATCTTGGAAACTCTTTTTCTTTCAAACATTGAATCAGCTGATGGCAAAAGTGATTGGTAAATTTTAGCCATAAGCTCAGCGTTCAAGTTGGCGGTGAATATGTTAAGGCGTCCAAAACCATGTTCCGTAAATCATCCCCAGACATGAACATTTACCGGGTGTTTGACAGTTCGCTGAACTAATCTACTAATTCCAGTAAACCACGATCAACTGAGAAAACCTCCGGCCCAAAAAGAAGATTCATCCGTAAATATAACATTGCTCCAATCACGATCCTTGTCTGCAGTCGTCCAAGCAAGTATTTTCTGCACGTGAATTGGTGTAAGTAAAGGTTTTTTCAAAGCGCTGTGATATTTAAAGTCATTAAAGTTTTCGGACAGCATCTTTGGACAAATTTACTCCCATTTCCTGCAAAAGTACCGTAGCTTTATGAAACGATAGCGTCTCAAAAAAGCGGAGGACTTTCTTATCATCCTTATTCGAGGTGTTTTTTTTTTGCTCCACGCCCAGGAAAATCATCGACATTTCCTACACACATATAGCGATTAGCCCACTTTGTCACAAGCGCCTTTGACTTTTTCATACTTTTGCTGCCGATAATCGTGACATTTTTGGTTCCTTTGAGTGCAAACACAGAACCACTGCTTCAAACCGCTCTTCAAATGCAGAACTCATATTAATATTATACACCTCCTCTTGAAAGCACAAACTTAATTAAACTGTCTAATGTATTGCGTACTGAAGCCAACCTTGTCGTTGGTTTGCTTTTTTGATATACAAAATAAAGCAGTAAAAGTTTTTCTCAATAATTTTTAATATTTGCATTGAAATTAGTTTATAGATTTTTTTTTAATAATTTTGAATAGTTTGATTTTTATCCTTCGTCTATTTATTTTTCTTTACTTTTTAATTTTTTATATTTTGATTTTAATTTAGATTGTGTGTATTTTCTTAGCACGTTTCACAATTTGCATTCTTAAAATTCTTTGTATTTATTTTTTTTATATCCAAAATCGACTGATAGCATGAATTTTATATGAATTTGTGTTGATTTTTTTTATAGATTTAAAAAAAAATATATATTATTTTTTTTATTTTTGACGAAGTTGGAAAATTTTTTGTTTTAATTTTTAAAAGTGAAATAGCTTCAGTTTTGATATCCATGTTCTCAGCATTTTTTTTTTCTCTCAATTTTTAAAATGTATGACTTTATTAATCAATTATCCTCAATTTAAAACATAGTAGTTATAATATAAAAAACAGTAGTTAATATAAAAAAATTCAGACATTGGCATTACATTTGACCACTGTAGCGACAGTAAAAACTTGTTGTTTACTTAACATGCAATAATTTTGACTTTTAAAAATAAGCAAAAATTTAAGATTATGTCCAAAATATACGCAATGATGATAGGTAAATAAGCAAAATAATTTATATTTTGACGGAATAAAATTTGTCAAATATCTGAATGACACTAATGCATGTATGAAAAAATTCTTAAGTCGATTTATGAATTAAGCCAAAAAAATAAAACTTAACTAATGTGCATTTGGAAACAGATTTAAGCAACAAAAGCTACAGGTAACGCTCGAAAGGCAACAACTAAGCAGCAAACAAGGCTTGGACATTTTTAATAAGCCTTAAAAACTGATAACTTAAATTTGTGTCAACGAGAACTTTTCTCAACTGGAAATAATTGCAACAAACTTATTTGAATGACAACAACTGGCCAGAACGAAAGCTAGAAAAAATTAAATTAACTTTTAAAAAAAACGGTCTACTAAAAAACAAAACAAAAGAATAAATAAAGATTAAGATTATAAACAGTAAAAATTACTACTTGAAAAACTTGTTTACATACGAATTGAATTAATAAAGTTGGCCATTCGTATGCCAAAGATCTCTATTGAAGCTTTTTCCAGACACGATTCTTCGTCAACAGAGATTTGATGATTGTGTTTGTGTGTTTGTATTTTTACATTGTATATACGAAGAAGTAAAGAAGAGAAGAAAAAGAAGTAGATATAAATACAATTAAAGCCAAAAGAAAACGGGACAAAAAATAAATAAATTCACCAAGAAAAAAGTAAAACAATTAATTAGTTCGGAGATTATTGACTGCTTTAATGAGATGATTGCTGCTGTTGCTGATGTTGGTCAAAACTTTAAGTGACATTTAATTGACTGGGTTGGCTGTAG
The DNA here is from genome assembly GCA_963920525.1 of Dichetophora obliterata. NCBI lineage: Eukaryota > Metazoa > Arthropoda > Insecta > Diptera > Sciomyzidae > Dichetophora > Dichetophora obliterata. The sequence continues at coordinate 314,049,525 of OY986435.1, read as the reverse complement.
AAATGCAGAGCGTCATGATTTTTCTTTAAGAATAAAATATTTGATTTCGAGGCACAAATGTTTTGGGATGGGGCGCGATGCCACCAAGAATGAGTATTGAGTTGAACTTAATGAAGAGTGAAAGAAGTATAGCTCACCTCACAGGGATACTTTTTTATAGAACTGAGTGGCAAAGAGCAATGTTGTCTTCATAGAAAGAAGAATAAATAAATATTTAGCTTATTTCTTTATTATATTTAAAATTATATGTTTAGTTCTTTTTTAAATGTGATTTTTTTCAATTTATAATGACGAGAGCTGATTGATTATCATATTTTACAAAAGAGAAAAATTATTTTATTTTGTCTGAAGTTAGCCCTACCAAAGCAACATACGTGCTGCATTATTGTCCGAAATGTGCTGCTTTTAAAAAAAAATCTTTCGAACTAAACGATTTTTATGAAATTATACCTTTTTTTAAGAAGAATTAACCCCTGTGTAATTAATTTTATGTAACAATATGGTAGGCTTGCTGTAATGTCCTTAAACTATGCTACAATATGTGGCAAAGCAATTAAAAGAGGCTAATTTTTCAAAAACATACCAAACAAATTTCGTTCTAAAAAATTTTGAAAAAAAAATTGGTTTAGATTTTATTTTTTTGTTTTGAGAACGATATTTATTTTAGGACCAAAATTTATTATGTTCAAATGTTTTTGTTCGACATTTTGATGTTTTTTTAAACTTTGTTTGAACCCCTTTTTTTTTTTGTTTCTGGAACGAAATTTTATTATTATTCATATTGTATTGATTTAAATTTAACTTTTGATTTTGTTCTGTATTGGTTTCAGAATGCATTTTAAAAAATTGCGCATTTTTAAAAGCTCTCTAAGCCTCATTTTAGCACCATACGAGCACACCACAGCACAATATCCGAATTTGAGGTAACTATATTATACGTAAAAAATACAGCACATTAAAATAAGAGCACACACCTCAAAAATAAAAGTGGCATTTCAGTTTCGAAGCACAAAGAATTTCTTATGATTGTAATATGGGCATTTCCAACAAAAGTTCTACCGCGACTGTAAAATTAAATATTACTGAAAATTCCTTTAAAACTCCATAATAGAAAAAATGTTCATATTTTATATCGTGAGAGCTCATCTCAATTTGAATATAAGAAAAATGAAAACAAAAATTTTATATGGCAACAAAATTTTAAAAGTTTTAATAATAGTTTGAATTTTATATGTATAATAAATAAATACATCTACTCGTATAATACAAGTTTTTTTCAGTTTTCGATTGTTTCCCTGCAAAAATTTTAAGACGATTGAAAGAAAAATTGATTTTGCGAAACACTGGCGATTCGCCCAAGGGTTTTTTGGAAGATGCATCGCTTTCTGATCGCCCAAGCGATGATTGCACGATTCAAGAAAAGTTTTCAACATCTTCCTTCCTTTGTTCGGCGGTAGTTGGAAGAAGGATCGCTTTTCGATCGCTTAAGATATGAATGCGCGATTTAAGAAAAATCTTCAAAATCTTTCTTCGCTTCTTCCGGCGATCGTTGGAAGATGGATCACTTTACGATCGCCCAAGCGATCACCCAAGCTATTCAAGAAAAATCTTCAAAATGGCTCATTCCGGCGATCGTTGGAAAATGGCTTTTTAAAAAATTTTAAAATCGATCATTGGAATATAGAGCAGGCTTTTCTAAAGGATGATTTTTTTTTAGCGTTCACTATATACTTCCCCACTAAAAATAACCATCAAAATATTTAAAAAATTTTTTTTTTTAATTGAAAATATTTATATTAGCACGATTTTCGGTGTTAGATCTTATTGTAACGTTCAACAAAGACGCTTCGCAACAAATCGCAAAAGCGATTCTTTTGCCAATCTTGTCGGTGAATCGCTTAAGAACCCTTTTGCCAATTCGTGTTCGAATCTTCCCGCGAATCGCTAAGGACTTCATTTTGCGATTCGTTTGAGACTGTTCCCAGCGAATCGATTCAAGCCCCTCTCGGCGATTCGTTAGCGACTGTTCCCAGCGTATCGCTTACGAACTCTTTAGGCGATTCATTCGCGAATTTTTCCGGCGAATCGCTTAAGACCCCGTCTCAGCGATTCGTTAGCGACTCTTCCCAGCGAATCGCTTACTAACCCTGTAGACGAATCGCTTTTATGGTCTCAGCTGCTTACAGTCGGCGATACCCGGATGACTCCAAAATTATCTCATCGGCGATTGTCTTATCTTTCAAGCGATTCGCTGGCGATTCTGAGGCGTTTGAAAATGTTTGCAGGGTTCGGTCCTGAATTACACTTTGTATTTATTTTCTAGTTTAATATAATAAAAAACTACAAAAAGTATGTACTTCTTTGAAGGTAAACATCTGTTACGTAACGTATATATCGTAACGTATAATATTATGATTTGTATAAAAATAATTAAAAAAGATTTTTCAAAAAAACAATTATGAATATATAGCACATTATTCCAGATTATATTTAAATAACTTTCATAAAAAAACTCGTGCACACTTTTCGTTTTTGTTGATGCAAACAGAAACCACTTTTATTCTGTTACGTAACGCTTCCTTTTTTGATTGCTTATCAGCCTGAATAAGTTTTCCCCCGGAATCGGAAAAAAGATTTTTTAATGTAAATCTGAATTTGTTCATCAACCGTCAATATTCACGAGTAGGGCTAGGAATCTCATGAAATAAAAAAATAAAAAATATGCGCATATAACATTCACTTTAAACTTTAAAACCAGATAAAATATGCAATTAAAAATATTTTTCTTATATATATTATTATCGGTACAAAAATAAATATTGCATGTAGTTTAACAAAAAAAAAAACAATTTGTTTTAAAATGCATAAATTATTTAAAAAAAATACCACAACAAAACTATTATGAAGGGAATATAAAAATAATAATTTTAAGTAATCTTTTACCAAAAGATGTCGCACTAAATTTAAATAGTTGCAAATCAAAAAAGCAAAAAGATGCAAAAACCACATCCATTTCCCTTAAAATATACAAAAATATGCGCAATAGATATGCAAAAACAGGCATTTTTAGTAAAATATGCAAAAATATGCACTAACCATTGAATGCCATTTTAAAGAAAATTTCATGATTCGTAAAGATAACTTAATCATTTCCATTTTAAGATATCCAGTAAAATCATGCATTTGCATGAGACTCCTAGCCCTATTCATGAGTGTAAAAAAAATGTGATGTTTTTATCTGCTTTCTTAAAAATGAAAACTCCCTTTTCCGATTCCGGAATAAAAATTATTCAGAATTGGGCTGTATATCTTTGGACAATACTTTCAATCGCTTCCATCGTACTGTGGAAATGCCCATACACACAGGTGATACACTCTTGGGCGTAACTTTGAAGCAGCGAGTGACATTCAAACTCTGGCAAGCAAACACATACCAAAAAGCTTTCTATGCTGCCATAAGCATAAGCTCTTTGCCCGCGAACGGCAGAATCTCCCTCAATGCTTTAAGGGTTGAATATAAAGAGTTCAAAAATTTAATCAAACTCTCTACCAACTGCACCTATAATCAGCATAATTTAATAATATTCAATGTCAAACAAATATTGTTGGAGAGAGACTAACACAAAAAAAATTTTTTCTTTTATCATACAAACTCACCTTCGTTAGGTAGCAACTTAACAAAATTATCTGGAAACACGCCTACTTTACCGCGCAATTCGCCCTTCCACCAGCCTTTATCTGGCAGCTCCGTACTAATAATTGTTATTATATCGCCTGTCTTCAACTCCAGCTCATCCTCATTTTGTGGCGCATATGGAAATTCAACGCGACAAAATTCTCGCTGTGGTTTCGGTGGCAACGATGGTGCAAGATCATCCATGGTTGTTGTTGTTGTTGCTGCGGTAGTGCCAGATGTTGTTGTACCAGATGTTGAGTTAAGCAGATTCTCTTTGGAACTATGAAAACTTAAACGATTTGTCTTTTTGGTTGACAACGACGATGACGACGACAACGTTGCAGCCGAAATGTTGTTGACAGCCATATTGCTATTGTTGGTATTGCTGGTGGTGGAACTTGGCGCTGTTGATTTTGATGCATACATAGTTGTTGTTGTTGTTGCTGCTGCCATTGTTGCTGTTGTATTTGCTGACGATGGCGGACGCTTGCTGGCAAATATTGGCGAGGGTTCGATTGCAACAACAAAATTAGATGGAAAGACGCCAACTTTACTTCTTAAACGTCCACGCCACCAGCCTTCTTCGACCTAAATATCACACAAAGAAAAAGAAGAAAAATAAATAAGAAACTGAATGTATTCGATAAACAAAGATAGATAAAAATACAAAAATAATGTTATTCTTAGAAGTTCATTTGTTGGAAGTATTGATATTTGTCGTGGATTGCCGATAAAGTCAAGGCAGCAAAAACTAGCAAATGCACTATTTAAGCAGATGAACAAATTCAATATTTAGTATTGACAAGATTTTTCTTATTTACACTTATCCTTTAACCTGAAGCTTTATAAGTAAGAAGCAAGTACACATAAATTATTAAAAACATTTAAATAAGTTTTTATGAAAAATTAACCTTAACCCTATATCGCGCAATAACGCCAATTTTAATTTTTTACTTAAAAATCGCTTCAACAGTCATAAAAGCATATATATAAAAACTTTTGTTTTGAAGTTAATACTTTATTTATAAAAATATTTGCAAAAAGAACTTTTGTTGCAGATATGTAGATTTACATATTTCAGAAAATATAATATTGTTTTTAATACTTCATAATTAATATAGTTTAATAAATCACCAACAAGTTTTTTTTATTAACATTTATTACTACAATTTCAGTCATTTAAAAATATATTAAAAATAAAGCATAACACAAACTGCTACCGAATATAAAATCACGCTGTTGCAACTAAAAATAAAAAAGAATTGTTGTAGTTTATCAATTTATTGAAAAGTTAGAGTTATTTAGAATGTTCATTAACCATTTATGAGAATTCCAACTTAATTTGTTTTCGTAGAGGTATTTTTCTAGAGCAATTTCTAAATGTTGTAGATCTGCAATACGGTGCGATATAGGGTTAATTCAGAAAAATTTAGCTTTTCAAATTTACGATTGAATTTAATTTTTAAGTACATGTTGTCCACAAAAAAAAATTATTCATAGATTGACTTATTTTCTATATATCACGCATTCCGTGTTGCGTGCGGGGACATTTTTCAGTACTTTAACGTATATTTTGGTGCATTTTAATGATAAAACTAATTTAAATTTTTTTTACTTATATCCAGTTTTGTTCAGTATATGTGTATCTTTAAATTTAAATTTGGTTTAAGCAATATATAAAACATTAACCTTTAAACCATAAAATGTAAAGTGACTACTAGGTTGCGTACGGAGGACAACAAAAATTCCGCAGTTTTAGTTCATTTAAAAAAAAAACAATAAATCAGCGAAATATGTTGAAATTTCAATAAACATTTTGTTTGTATGAAAAGTGTAATAGCACACAATTCATATTATATTTTAAGTTAATTCAAAGTACGGTGTCTCCAATGTTACGTATTTGGACAAGTACGAAAAAAAATTCATAATTTTTCACACTGTTTGATTACAAAACAATTTGTAATCAATGTATTTAGAACCTTTAGTAGGCGATGACAATATGTTGTCATCACTCGATACGTCGAAGTGGTGTTGATTTTGTAGGTTAGGTATTCAAATTTAGCTGCAAATTTGTTTCGAGTGAAACGCTTTTATATTTTTTGAGGCATAAGTGGCTCATATTATAGAAAATTTAACTGATAAAAGCAAAAATGTACATTGTGAAGGGTTTCACACTTGGGCATCCCAGCAAAATTAAGGAACTTGCAGCTATGAAGGAACTTGCAGCTTCTTTCCTGGCTAGTTTGTCTGCAATCTCGTTTCCTAATAGCCGTTATGGCCTGGGATCTAGGCAGATCTCAATTGCATGGACTTCAGCTTTTAAGACTGAGTTACCTGTGCCCATGCTGGCATATATAGATTTTTCCTGCCTTGAGCCAAAAACGCCGCCTCCACGCCTTCATTTGTCTTTGAGCCATCAGTATACCAGGCTTGATAGTCACCAATAAACCGTGGCCTTTCTGTTTCCATGTGGTTCTGTTTGGGAAGGAGACTTGGAAGTATTTGCAGAAGTTGTATTTTGGGAGGCAGAGATCGCAAGGTAATAACCTTAGATTCTCGTCCTTAGCTACTTCGTCAAATAGTGCTGGGTGAGTGTTACTTGGTATAATCAAATTGTTGTCAATGATGAGCCTGACTGTGAAGATCAGAGCTTCTTTCTTAACAAGAAGATATAATGGTGGTTTACCAAGCACAATCTCCAAAGCAGCAGTTGGATGAGTACGCATCGCTCGAGTGATACAGACACAAGCCAGTCGTTGCAACTTGCTGAGCTTGGCTTGAGCTGTTTTTGGATCGTCTTACTCCACTTTATTAGTGCAGCATATAATAACATAGGTCTCGTGATGGAAGTATACATCTACATAGCTAGTTTGGGACTTAGGCCCCAGTTTTTACCTTGCTTTGCTTATGGTGTTGCTTAGGTGTGGGTTCTATGTGAGTTTATCATCAAGCGTCACACCTAAGTATTTAACTTCTTTTGAGAAGTTTATAGTTTCACCGAAAAGAATAGGTTCGGTTAGATTTTCTCGGACTCTCTTCCTGGTGAAGACGATGATGTAGATTTTCTTAGGGTTGACACTGAGCCCTGTTTCCTTCCCCTGTACCATTTAGCTACTATGTCGAGTGCTCTCTGGAGGGGATACGCTAAAGTATCCTCATATTTTCCTCTGTTGAGGATCAAAATGTCATCAACGTAACCCTGCACTTCGAAGCCATTTGAGCTAAGAAGTTCATCAACTACAATGGTTGTTAACAATCCTTGTTAACAACCTTTTGCGGCGAGTACTGAGTTTTGCCGTGCCCAAAGTTAACTTCATATTTCTGACTTTCAGCACCCAAGAACTTGTTGTTCCATCAACTCCTTTGCGCTGGATGCATTCGCTTATATGAGCGTATTCGGTGTTATCAAAAGCAACTTCAATATCTAGGAAGCATCCGATTGCATATTCTTTGTTCCCCAGTGATTTTTTAATCATCTTTGTAAAGATTTGAAGAGCATGAGTCGTTGATTTCCCTGGTTGATATGCATATTATTGGGAATGCAGCGGGTGGTCTATAAGGCAACCCTCTCTGATATGCCAATCAACACTTTTCTCCATAGTTTTTAGGAGTAAAGAGGTGAGGCTTATTGGTCTGTAAGATTTCGGTAGATTAGAAGGTCTACTGCCCGTTTTGGGAATAGATCTAACAATAACCTCTTTCAAGGCATTGGGTTTGCGAAGCTCGTCCTAAAAATAGCTATTAGGAAGGGCATTAGTGGTACTAGGCTATTTTGCAAGAGTGCAGAAAAGATGCCGTCTGCTCCAGCTGCCTTGCATGGGTGGACTGTGCTGAGAGCCCATTTTATCCTGTGTCCTCGTTAAGGACTGATCTGGATAATCTCCAATCTATTATGTTTGGTTGCTGGAGTTCCAATCAATGTAGTAGAACCCGAGAAATGGGTATCGGAAGGAGCTTTAGAGTCTCAAGGCGATCATTGTAAATTTGAAGGAAGAATTTCGAGACTTTCACGGTGGGCAAAACTTTCCGTTTGATATTTTATGTCTCAGTTAATAGACCTACCTATTATCGACACCTCACGAATAGATATTTGTTAATTACTGTTACTCTAATTTTATGTAACGAATTGTTGTTTTACCAAGGAAAATAAAAAACAAAAGCTTTGCTTACAAAAAATACGTTTACTGTGCTTTAATTCGCACACTAAAATGATAGAAAAAAACGTATTTTCGCGTGTTCTCATTCATTCGCCGTTCTTAGCAAGTGTGTATCAGGGATGATATTTGTAGTGGATAAGGACGTTTTTACGTCCTTTCGATTTTAAAAAGTCCCCAACTCCTTTTTGGTTCAAAAAAGTACTTTCTGTTAAAGTTCACCACCAAAGAAAGTACTTTCTGATTTGATTCACTAAATTTTATTTAATTGGTATGTATCACACATTAACACATTTTGTAATTTTGTGTGCCTCTTTTTTGGTTTTTCCTTTAACACAACAAACATTCTCAAAAGAAGCTAAGGGCTTAGTAGTTTGCATAAAGTTGATTTTTTTACATTGCGGTTCACTTTTTACGGAATGCGTGATACATAAAAATGAATGTACACTATTATAAAAAAAAGCAAACTTAATAATTTGATAACAAATATTCTTTCTCTTGAATTATAACAGTGTGTCAAAACCATAAAATTTTATAGAAATTCTTAAAGAGTGACATGTTTCGAGTCCATCGCACCTGATTTGATCTCTCAAGGTCATCACAAATTTTCCAATTTATTTTAAAGTTAAAGTGTTCGAATTTTGTGTGCCGACATTAGTTGCATTTTTACGGCCATTTGGTTTATTGGAAATGAAAAAAAAAATCCACTTTTTCAGTAGAATTGGACGTAGAACAAGGCTATGTAAAAAGAAATCCGATAAAATACACAATGAAGCGTGTAGCGAAGAAAATTCTTGTACTTTTTTTAACTTTAAAAAGAAATGGTGTTTCTAAAAATTTTAGTTAATTCCGTTAATGAAATAATAAATATTCCATTAATGACAATTCACCAAAAATTAAGTGCATGTCAAAATATCTTTCCATTTAACTCAAGAACATCGAAATCGGTTAAGAATTTGCTAAATGGCGGCAATTGTAACATGTTTTTTTTCGTCAAAAACTGATTCCTATTTAATGTTTGCTACCATACAAACTGCTGGAATTTCGTCAAATCTTTTTACATAGCCTTAATCTAAGCAAAATTGTACTTACTGAAAAGAAGTAGATTTTATTTTTAATTTCCAACAAGGCAAATGGCTGTTATACAACAAATCGTAGAATTTTATCGGGTAATCCCAATTATTTTACAAAAGAACCATTCTTTACGTTTATTTTTTCAATCAATATTTTTAACAAATTTTTTAACCAAGTTTACATTTTTTTTAAGAAGCAATAACCGATCACTCCACCAGCCTTTAAACCACACCAAACCGTTGTTTTGCTTGGATGCAATGGCATTGGCAGATCTTAAACCTCTTCGTGTTGCTTTTAGTTAAAATACAGGTGAATATACATTTTGCTTATTCATTAAGATAGAAATTGGCCTCACCGCTAAACAAAATTTTGAATTCTTTTCAAGCCAAAATTTTGTATGCTTTACAACCAAAATGTTGATGATAAGCAAAGCTGTTGAGAATGTCACCGAATCGATACATTTTCTACACTACGTGCAGGATTTGGTCCATTTGGTCACGTATTTTCCAATTATGAAAATTAAGTTTTAAAGTTCTAAACATTGGTGCCTATAAATATAGCGATTTGTGGGTTCACTAGCCCAATTACGTAAACCTAAAATTGATCTAAGCCCACGAAACGTAGATACAACTAAATTGTTTGTAGACGCTGTGTCGGGCTAAGTATTTACTTGATGTAATTTCAAATAATACTGAACAAAAGAACTACGATGGTTGAATACGGCTCACAAGTGATCTGTCATTAAATCCCTACTAAACAAAGTACCTCTAAGTGATCACCTTTTATTATAATTGCAATAACTTAATTATTTAAAACAATATAAAATATTTAAAATATTTTAATTTATTTTCAAGTTGAGGAAAATAAAAATTTCCGTGCTTGACTTCTTTTTTAATCTAAATAAAAAAGAAATTAAAAGTACTCTAAGATAATGAATGAATTATTGCTGGTGCAACCTGTTCCTAAACTAAAAACTAATTAAGGTGAACCTTTCCTTTTTTATTTTCTTTGAAAAGCTCTAATCCTGCTGACTAATCAAGCTATTTCGAAGCTATTGAAGAAAGTGATGAACACAGAATATGTGCCATTGTGTGTTTGTTTGTATTGTATTGCTTACCTCCCCCAAGAACTCGATGACATCACCCACTGCCAGCGACAGCTCGTCGTCATTGACTTGTGTATAACTGTAGATGACTTTGCAGCGTCGATTTGGTGTCGCTGATTTGTCTCTGGAATGTTAGAAAAGAAAAACGATAAAATACAAATGAGTCAATTTGAGCAAAGGATAGAAACCGCATGCTTTATTACAGATATTATTATGAGTTATTACTTTGCGCTTTAATAACAAGGTCGAAGGTTATAGGTTATATGACCTTGGACAATCTGAAGTAATTTGATCAAAAACTAACCTTAGAACTACAGTATTTTCGTCACTCATTTCAACAACTCGCACAAAATTATCCGGAAACATGCCTCTTTTGCCACTGGAATGTAGGGTGCCCTCCCACCAGCCACCTGGTAGCTGCTTGATGTTGTGTATAAGAGCACCTTTAGTTAAGTCCAATTCATCTGGTTCCTTGGCCGTGTAGTCATATTCCACAACTGCAGAAACTATAAAAGAAAACAAAAAAATGCAATAGAAAAATGATTTAAGTTGTTAAACTATATTATATATAAAAAAATATTTTTAAAACAGCATTTAAGAGCTATACTAGGTATATTCAATAATTGACAGTTGTTCAAAAAATTTGTTTATTATATATTTATATTTTTAGCGCAATGCAAATAAATTTGTATCTGTAGTGTTTAGTGTTTTTTGTGTTACTTAACAACTTTATGTCAACTTTGATGACAACAACAAATAAGTATATGGAAATTTAAACAGCAACAAATAAAAATGTTTTATTTCTGTTTTGACACAGATTTTGGAGAGTTGAACATGTTGAACTTTTTAAGTAGTAGAAAAAAAGAAACTGAGTAGGTACTGAGTAGTGGAATGAGTGGCTCGTCGATAAAGATTTTAATTACAACATTTTATTTCTGCATGTGTGAAACTAACACTCTACCTACACATATACCAAGTCATATATTATATTTAGCAACAGCATTTATGAAAGAACCAGCTACGTGATCTTAACATAAACAAGTAAATATAATTAAAATCTGAGTTGCAGCTCATTAACATGAGTCTAGAAAACAAGACAAAAACATCTGCTTTTGTAATTTTAGTCTACGGATCGCTTGACAATTCCACGAAGTAGAAATTGCTATAAGAATCTACGGAATAAATTCCAATTCAAATGACCTTGCACGGAAAATTTTCCAAAAATAAATAGAACCTTGAATGCAAAGTTGTAGGTAATTTTGTAATTAGGACAGGATCTGTTATTGACCCTTTGTACTTTTATTTGAATACACAATAGAAATGAAGTATGCTGTTAAGGCGAATTTACACATTTCACTCAAAACGATGACAGTGAATCAATTTTTAATTTAATTTAATTTTAAATATTTGAACAATTTTTCATTGCAGTTTCTCAAATTTGGATTTTTACGATTTTTTTTTTATTAAAACAAGAAATAAAATAACATTTTTCGAAAAAGTAAAATATCCCAAATTTGGTACTTTTAATCCAATTTTTATGTTTGTTAACTCATTTAAAAGAACAATTATATTAAAAACGAAATGTATACCTATTTAATAAAAACATTTACTTCAAAAACTGTTTTGGACTCTTGTAAAACGCTTGTCCGTTTATTGGTCTCTTTAGTTTTAAAAGTCCTTCAATCGGTACGAAATTTTATAGATTTTATTTTTATATCAAATCGACTATTTTTAGTCTATTGAGTCAAAAATTTGGTATATGGCGGAGCAAACATTTAATATACATATAAAAATACCTTTTGATTTATCGATATCAAAAACTATAAATTCTTTTTTTTAATCAAAACCCCCTTGTTTAAGTACTGGATGTGCATCGACAAGCCAAGAGTCAGCACATGAGTTGTAGTTTCAGAGGTATCCAATCCGATTTTGAAAATCTAAAGGCGGTTTTGCACCTCATCTCTCTCCATACTCAATGAGAGAGTAACAAAAACTTGCTGCACGCTCTTTGACTTGATTAAAATAATTTAAATTTTTGCAGAAAGCTTTCTGAAGGTGATAAGTGAATCCCGCTTTAGCGAAGAAATGCAGAGGCAGCTGAATGCAATCAGCGTCACCGATATCTACACACGAATTCGATTTGTTTGGTTGGTGGTTCCTTAATCGCCATACATTTCCGAATTTGTTTAGATTTTTGTTTAGACCGAGTTTTCGACCCAACCTTCTTCAATAATGCTTATTTTTTGATATGTTTTAATACGTATTGAAAGCAACTTGTACACTTTTATTTCAAGCCATTATTACGTAGGTAATAGTTTTTTAAAATTTTTATTCAAAACATTTGCAACTAATTATAGGCTAATTATGAAAAAAAAGTAGGGTATAATTTTTTTCGTCTTTGATCGTAGATTCAGAAAAAAAATGTAATAAATATTCAAAGTAATTATTACTTAGTTATTAACCATCCGACCCATTCGATTTTTTTTTAATTTTTCACATTCTTGATATTCAGGTTCACATTTTTTTTTATTTAATGAAACAACATAAATTGACCTACAATAATTTCGTAATTGATTGTATGCCAACAATTGAAGCGAGTTTGAGAATTAAATTAAAAGTATGTACATTAAAAAATTCAATAAATTGTGCCATAAAAAAATTTATAATATGTAGCTATCATAAACAGAGTTAGGATATTTATGCTCTTTAAAGGACTATGTTTTGCTGCTAAAGTTGCCAAAAAAAAAAATTATTACACCAAGCAGCCATAAAAATTATAAGCTTGTTGCATATATTATGAATCTATGACGACCTACTACCATGGATTCTATTAAAATTTTACAATTTTTTCTTTTCCATATCACCATTTACCTTGTTTTCACATCTGCTCAATGCAACTAGAGCGAGCGCTCCTAATAAACTAGGTCACTGCGGTGTGGAGCAGCAGCTTTATTTAACCTCATACTGTGGCAACATCAAAACGTCAACAAACTTAAACTTGTTTCACTTTCATTCGTAACATTATGTGAGTAGATTTGCTTGGTAGCAATTGGTGTAGAAGTGGTTAACAAATACATTAGAAAAAGGAAATTACCATATTTAGAAACTTTGTAAGCACAATGATGATTAAATAAGATATTCATAAGCAAAAAATGGTAAATTATTAACATTGATGCTACGAGTATTAATATTCCTTTTGTTATTTTTGTTAAAAATGACTTGAATTAATTATAAACAAATTTCTTCGAAATAAAAGTTGCTCGTAAAAAAGTTTGTTGAAAATTATAAAGAACCATAAAAATGACAAAATTAGCCTTCTAAATCAGCCAGAACAAAAAACTTATAGGTCAAAATAATTTGTTTAAAAAGAATTAAATTCAGAAACTTTCTGATCGGTTCTACTAAAAAAATTTAAAAAAAAGCACTATAATTTTGAGAATTTTAAGTATGTTATCTATTGTTAAAGGTATTCAATAATTCCACCATATAAATATAACAATATAAAACCATTGGATATTATTCATGTAATTTATGTACATATTAACAGTAAGTTTTAATTTATATTATTTTGTCATATTTTAACTTTAAAGTTAAACAAAATTTGTCAAGCTCTCTTCTGTATTCGATAAAACAATTTTTACACATTTACTGATTTTTTCCAAAGACCCCAAAATAACCATGGTTTTCTAATATATATATATGCTTTTGAATATAACATAGTTATGTTAAGCTAAGCAGCAAGAGACTTTATATTTGACATGGTTTTAGATTTTAAATACAAATTTACTTGAATTAAAAATTATTAAAATATAAAAGAATATTGATTGAAATATTTTATCAAATCAATAATAATCGATATTTTTGATATAAAAGATGCAAAAAAAAGAACTTAATATAATTTTTCTAATAATATTCAAATACACAATAGGGGTATTCACACTGACTTGGGTAGTTGGGTAGAATGGCAAATGCCGTACATTTTGTTTTTGTAAAGTGCCATTGTACCCAAGTAAACATCTACCAATCTACTCTAGCTGACCCCCTGACTTGTTTGGGTAGATTGATTTCTTGCCAAATTGAGTACTTCTTAAATGTGTTACCACCTTTTGCAAAAATAGGCAATAATTGACCAAAGGGCATCAAATTTTCAACATTTGTTGTCAAGGCTAATATCTCGAATAATAAAAACAAATTGCCACACCCCCTACTACCGCCAACAAATCAATAAAAACGCTATATTTCAGACGAATTCGGTTTTATTGGACTAGATTTTTGTAATTTAGTTAGTATGGCAACTGAACAAAAAATGGGCGTAGTGGAACTATAACTACGCCTACTTTTCAGAAACCATTATAATTCCTTAGTTGTGCATGTTTTTGTAATGAAACTTTGTGTGTATGTGCCATGGCACCAAGTGGTGGTCACTATATATATATAAATGTTGCCACGCCTACTTTTACCGCCCTTCTATATATATAAAATCGTTCTTGCGGTATCTCTTAAGATCTCAGGAATGGTAACACCTAAGGCCACCAATTTTACAATATTTGTTAAGTTTAATAACTCGGTTGATAAAAACAAAATGACAAACCCTCTTTTACCGCCCACAAATCAATAAAAATGCTATATTTATAAAATTTTTTTATTTAGTTCGTATGGTTACTTGAAGTATGTTTATGGTTGAAGTGGTTGAAGTACGTTTACGCCCCATTTTCAGGGGATAAGCATGGAGTAAAACAAAATGCGCCAAGTATATGCTAAATTATACTGCAATTTTTGCAGTCGATTTTATTCGAGTACGAGATGGTTTAGGGAAAAAAGTTTGCCACACCTCCTTTTACCGTCCTCAAAGCAATAAAAATATTTCCGACGATTTTGGTCTTATTATTAGACTTAAATTTGGTCATTTAGTTCATATGGTTACTTTCGGAAACGGAACTAAAAATGGGAATGGTCGCACTAGTTATGCCAGTTCAGATACATAAAATTATTTTTTCTGATTGGCATGAAAATGCCTCTATTACAGTAAGGCGCTCTGTGGCAGGACAACATCTGCCCGGTATTGCTAGTAAATTATACAATTCTCGTTAAAATAACTCGTATGTAAAATAACTTTTTTTACGCCCAATTAATGGCCTAAATTTTTCGCACATAAAATCCAAAAAAGATTGGTGGCAGCTCTTTTCCAGCTGTCACTAATCTCTCATCAGCTACATAAATCGGGAAGATCAAACAAACATGCAGCACTGCCCAAAACTATTCTACAAAGTACTCAATTGAAATTTCAGGTGCTCGCAATAATCAAAAGTACTCAATCTACCCAAGTCAGTGTGAATACCCCTAATATGATTGAAATTTTGACGAAATTGCCGGTGCTTTAGTTATAGTTTTAAATTATAAATAAATGAAATAATAGAAAAGCACAACTGAATTGATAAGTTTATGATAATAAGACTTTTCAATCAATGATTGATAATTACTTTTGTTTGTGATTTTATCGATATAATATCGATTTTGCATTTTGTTGACTACCTCAGCCCTTGACACTGGCCGAGCTTTAAATGATTAATTGTGTTGATTTTTGTTGTCTGGTTCAAGGAAATGTTAAAAAAATTATTTTAATTTAATATTTAATTGTGAGCCTTTGATTATTTTACAAGATTTAATAAAACATTTCAAGAATTGCGACAACGCTAATTTTTAAAATTTTTTTTTTACAGATTATATGGACTTGAGCCTTCTAACTCCAAATCTGAACATTTTTAGTGTAGTGCTTTCGTAAAAGGGAAACCACTAATTTTTCAAACAAATTGTTAATATAAGAACAGGTATATCTTAAAAAGTTATAAATGGATGTTCATGTTTGATACCTCGTTGAAAAGGTACTCGCATTACCTTTCTTTTGATACCCATAATGCGGACCACTAAAGAAAAACAGCAAGATTTGTAGGCCTTTTTAGCAACTTTGGAGGTCTATAACTTCTAAACCAATCGCGAGCGGCCCGAAATTTCGCTTTCCAGATTTAGATTTAGGAGGTTAAAATCCGTGTAATCCAATAAAAAATATTTAAAAAGAGAGTTGTCGCTATTCTTGAATTATACCGATTTAATATCAACCTCTAGGTCAAAGAAAGTTATAAAGAAGACAAATCATAACAACTCTGTATAGAGTCAATCACACAGCAGACTAGACAGACTGTTTCGAAAGGCGCTACCCTTTCTTCTTCAGAAGTCCTGAGTGATTAAGCTGTGAACAACTCGCTGTTTACGTTTTACTTATTTAGTCAATTATTCGAATAAGTTACATTTCGTGAGTTAATAAAAAAGAACCTATTGTGATAAAGACGTTTTCAAAAACGAAGATTGGTTTTAAACTGACAAAGCTCAAAACTGACGGGGAACACGCTCGCCGGGAAAATATTTCACAATTTAACTGTGCGACTGAAGAACGAATGCAACGTAATAATAGGTAATTGCAAAGGGTAATTCATAAGCTTTGGATATTTTTTCATGGTCAAAGTTTATCAACTATTTGCATACTCAAATTCCTTTAAAGGGCTTACACATTATGGAACCTACCTATTCGCCAAACGGCGGCCATGTTCGAACCAATTTGATAGTTAAGAAGCTAATTTGACGGTTTGTCGAACCGGTTGGCCTGTTGGCAAAAAATTTTGATTTTCTCCTTCAAACCAGGGTTGTGAAACAAAATTATGGCGAAAAATAACAAAAAGTCTTCGCTTGTTTGACGAACAGTTTGCTTTAATTTGAACGCTAACTCTTTCGAAGAAGTTAGACCGGCCATTTTGTTTGAGGAACAAGTTAGCTAATGTGTAAGCTGCTTTATGTTCAAACTGTATGAAGTTTTTTTGTTAGGCCTACAACAAAGCAGTAGCAAATTTCTTGGCCCACAAAATGAGGCTACATTGTTGCACCCTAAATTTATCCTATGTGGTCAAGATCAAATACCCTCTCAAAGTACAAAAATCCATATTTTTCAGAAACTGTTTGTCAATATCAATTCCACGATTTCACAAACATATTTTTAATAAAGTTATCTTTAACCTTTGTGAACATCTCATTTTCCAGTAAAAATGCTTGTTTCAGCTACTAATCCCTAATTGTTCCTGAATCACATTAATGTTTTTACTTTGAGGGAGTATTTGAACACCTCGGGATAATTTTAGGGGACAACATTGGTGATTCATTTTGTGGACCAAACATTTTACAACAACTTTGCAAAAGATCTCAAATAAAAATTGTTCTTGGGTTGCACAAAAATGTTGTTGCATTTAAACTTGAAAAACCCGTTTATTGGCGCTAACCCAGATAGAACCTTTGGTCTGTACGTTCTTAAAGCTAGGAAATTTTAGCAGTTATTTTTTGGTGTCGAACAGTGTAACTAGTTACTTTAATTTTATTATTTATTATTCATCCGTACGTCTATCTTTCTATCTATTCAAATTAATTTAATAAAATCCAGTTTGTTGTGAGATTTTCTTCTTTATTGCAGCATATTCTTGTAACTAAAGTTTAAACTTTAAGTTTGTTTAGTTAATTTTACTAAAAACTTTCAGAATATCGAAGAAATTCAAGAAATTGTACATAATTCTGGTTTTTTTTTTTTTTTTTTTGAAGATTTAACAGAAGTTGCATATAAGACACTTTTTAAATATATTTTCATAGCAAAATTTTAGAATACTTTTGTAGGTTAGCTGATATTAAAATATTAGTTATTGAGTTTTTATCGTAAATACAAAATATTTAATACTAATATTTAATACTTAATTTAGTCAAATTTCAATGAAGCAAATTTTGTCCTGAATCCTAATAAAATTCTTTGGCATTTAAAACTTACGGTAATAATAACCGCTTCTTAGCACTAAAATATTTTTAGAAATTTTATGATAAACAAATTTAAGTTTCAGATTAAAATAGCAAACTAAAAGAGAAACTACCCACAACACTTGAATTTTATTTGTTTTATATATATTTGAAACCAATAACTTAAACTAAATTTCGTTTAATTCAAATTTAAGACAGAATATTTGCCCAAATACCTCATTTCAAGTTACAAATACAAGCAAACACATAAGATAGTAAGTGTTCATAGCGATGATGATGACAACAACATCAAAAACATCAAACTAATATCTAAGCTAGTTTTCATTAAATGTTGAAGTGTTTAAGTGTTAATGCGATGGTTTTGTAATAAAATTTTACTCTCACGAGCACAACACTGATAAAAGCGATCAAATTCAGGGCAAAATAACAAAACATAAACTTGTTATTTCGTGGCTAGCAAAACAAAGGGCATTAAATTAAACACAAGTAGACATTTTTATAAAAAATATTGTAAAACAAAGCCACAAAAAACAAAGCCACAAAAACATAATAATGTAACGTAAAAGCAAGTGAAAGGCTTATCGAGAGTGACAGAGAGAGAACAAAAAATTAGTGTAAAAACGATGTGTGGGCAACGCAAACTCATAAATAATAAAACAAAAACTCAGCATCTTTATAATTATTCGTAGCTTTGTATTCAAAAACGTAGTGTTTGTGATGGTGGTTGGGGGTGGTGAAGGGGCCCAATGTCGCAAGAGCAGCTGTGCCAAGCCACAAGCCACCAACACGCAAAGTGTTCAAATGAAGCGAGACTAGGTCTTGAATAATTTTTTGTATTTTGCTTAATTGGTCCCAATGTGCAAATGAAGCGCTATCGATGCTTGCCTTGAACCGCAGCGATTGTTGTAAGATTTGCCAAAATAGTAAAAGACACTTGTTGGTGTAGGTTGCAGAAGATACTATCCCAGTGTGCCATACGAATCCATTTCGAATTTGAGATGAACTCGCTATTTCGCACATTTGGGCAGGTGCTTCAAGATCTTATTTGGAGCTTCTGAACCGAATTCAACGTCGTGCGATATATTTGATAGGAGATGAAAGTATTTCATCCTCTCTCAACTCTCTTGAGCATCGACGTAATGTAGGTTGCCTAAGCCTTCTGTATAGATATTACCATGGGAAGTGTTCAAGGGAGATACATGGCCTGACGCCACCAGCTCGTGTGTTTCCCAGGTCCACTCGGGCAGCTGTCCAAGCCCACCCCTTTACCATTGCATCGATGCCTAATAGAACCTCGCATTACCGCGATAATTCGTTCATTAGTCGCGCGGTTAAGTTGTGGAATAGTCTCCCTGCGAGCGTGTTTCCCGGCAGTTTTGAGCTGTGCAAATTCAAAACAAATCTTCACCGACAATACTCCATCTATCCACCCTCCAACTATCACCCATCTTCCGAATCAACACAATGCTTACGCATTTATAGGGGGTATCCCCTGAGCGTTGGTTCAGTCTAAAAAAAACAAATTCGTTTATTTTGATCCCTTTTCGTACGAAATACCTCTCAAAAGCGCGAATTGCTTTCCCCACTGTTTCTGTTTCGTCTCGGACTCGGAACGGACTTCATATACGAATCCGTTTCCGACACTTTTTTTCGATTAAGACGGACTCTTTTTTGAAGTGAAACTTCTTAGGTGCCGATTTGATATTGAGGGCAGCGTTGCCAGAGAGCCGTGGAGACAATTCTTCATCGTGTTGTTAAAAATTTTCAGTTATACCAAAAATACTTCATTTAAAAAATGTTCGAACAAAGGGCGTGTAGGAAAAGAATTAATTGATCTTCTTTTATTAAAAAAAAAATACAAAGTAACATAAATATTTAAATTTTATATTTTAATTAATTAAAATCCGTTGCCACTAGCAGTTTGTACTTTAGGCTTAATCTTTTATACATAACAGAGCAAATCAAATTTTTTTTTTAATAATAATTCAGTCTTTTAACATCAATAGATTCACTAGAAGTACTTTTATTTATGTATAAAAAAAAGATATAATCAACATAAAATACATAAATATCGTCGATTTACAAAACGAAAGCACTAAGAGTGTCGTAGATTTCCAAGCAGAATGGACTAAGTAAGATTATTTGTTGTTATTAAATTCAGTACTTTGTACATAGTGTACTTCATAGCTTTAACAACAAACTTAATAATTTATTAATTTTGAGTCACAACCTTCACTTGAATATAATTGCTTTCAGTGAGACTTGGCTAAAACCTAACATAACAAATTTAAGACCAGAGCTGTAAAATCGGCATTCATATTCAGAATTTTAAGTACAGCTGAATAACGACATAAGAATGCATTCAATGAATGCAAAATTGATTTATAAATAAAATTTTTAATTCACATTAATTTTAATAAAAAATTATTAATTATTCATTTCAATTATTCATTTTCGTTATTCAGAATAATGAATCAACTTTTTTATTCATTTGAATGCTACAAAGAATGCAACTCACAAAGAATTTCAGAATTTTCAATTATTCTTTTTTTATTCATTATTCATTTTTTATTCCTAATTAATTTTTGATTCATTATTCATTTGTTGTTTATTATTAATTTTGTATTCATTATTAATTTCTTATTCATTATTCATTTCTCATTCATTATTCATTTTCCATTCATTGTTAATTTTTTATTCATTATTCACTTGTTATTCATTATTAATTTTTT
Source organism: Dichetophora obliterata (assembly GCA_963920525.1). Lineage (NCBI taxonomy): Eukaryota > Metazoa > Arthropoda > Insecta > Diptera > Sciomyzidae > Dichetophora > Dichetophora obliterata. The sequence continues at coordinate 314,028,939 of OY986435.1, read as the reverse complement.
ATTCATCATTCATTTTTTATTCATTTTAGTACTAAGCCATAAATAAAAATGAATAACGAATGAAAAATTAATAAAAAAGTAATAATGAACAACAAATTATTTGCTTTCTTTTTTCAATCAAATTATGTTTGTGATAATGCATCTTCTAATTATGGACGTATTACGCCCGTCGATGAACCAAATACTGACCTTGGCTCCATCACCTTTTCGGAGTATGATGTCCTTGAAGCTTTAGTAAGTCTCGATCTTAAAAAGGGTTGTGGGCCGGATAATATTCCACCCATATTTCTTAAAAACTGTGCTTTTGCCATGTGTAAGCCTTTGACTTATATTTTCAATATGTCACTCCGCGAAGGGAAATTTTTAGACGCCTGGAAGATATAGGCAGTTACTCCAATTTTTAAATCCGGATCAAGGAAAAATATTGCAAATTATCGACCGATAGCTCAATTGCCACTTATTCCTAAAACTTTTGAATCTCTGGTAAAGAATAAAATTTATAACTCCATTAAAACTAGATTGTCTAAGATGCAGCACGGATTTGTGTCAGATAAATCTACCTCTACTAATCTAACTCTTTTTACACACTTTCTGTCCAAGAATATGGAAAAAGGTCATGAAATAGATGTTATATTTACGAATTTCGCAAAGGCTTTCGATAGAGTTCAACACTCTGTTTTTAATAAGGAGCAAAGTAACCTCGGATTTCATTCCTCGCTACTACTACGTTAGAGAGCTATATCTTTTGGGTCGTCAGCAATATGTTCAGATTGGTAAAATACATTGACAATTATTCAGGGGTACCCCAAGGTAGCCACCTAGGTCCCCTGTATTTTGTTCTGTTTATCAATGATCTTCCGAATTATGTTGGCTTTTTTGAGTGCCTGATGTATGCTGATGATGTTAAGATCTTTAGATGTGTGGATTCCCACGAAGACTTCCTATTGCTTCAACGTGACATGGATAGTTTCCAATTTTGGTGCGAGACCAATAAATTGCATCTTAATGTCATGTCTTTCTCTATGAAGAGCCAACTTTTCGAAGGATCATATGATATTAATACGGTCTAACTGTAGAGAGTCGACTGGAAAGATTTAGGGGTTTTATTTGAGCGAAAGTTAAGCTTTGCCAAACATTTTGATGCTATTATATCAAAAGCGAATGCGATGTAGGAGTTCTCTGTTCATTTTACCATGAGGGCCATTTTCTTTTCAATTGTCAGATCGGTTTTAGAATATAATTGTGTTATCTGGGACCCTCAATATTCTCTACATATTAAAAGAATTGAAAATATTCAACGGCGTTTCACAAGGTTAGCAATTCGCAAGCTTCACTGGGATTTTATGCCTTCCTATGAAGCGCGATGTGCTCTTCTTGGACTTAAGTCTTTAGAGTTCCGGCGAAGGCATTTTCTCGCCTTATTTTCCCGGGATTTAGTAATGAATCATATTGATTGTGCACCACTTGTAGCTCTTTTCAAACTTTATGCACCTGAAAGAAATTTTTGGCAAAGGCAGTTGTTCTATATACCCTACAGAAGGACTAATAATGGCAGAGGTGACCCGGCTTACAATATGACTAAAACGTGCAACACTATCTGCAGCTCGATTGAGATCACCCAAAATAGGGTAGCATTTAAGAACGATATCATGTTAAATTAACATTTTTTTATACCTACGATTAATTTATGTACTTATAGTAACTGTATAACAATAAATGTTAATAGTTGATTAAATAAATAAATGAATAATGAATAAAAAGTTAATAAAGAATAAAAAATGAATAATGAATAAAAAATTAATAATGAATAACAAGTGAATAATGAATAAAAAATTAACAATGAATAGAAAGTTAATAATGAATAACAAATGAATAATGAATAAAAAATTAATAATGAATAAAAAATTAATAATGAATAACAAATGAATAATGAATAAAAAATTAACAACGAATAAAAAATTCATAATGAATAAAAAAGAATAATTGAAAATTCTGAAATTCTTTGTGAATAACATTCAAATGAATAAAAAAATTGACTCATTATTTTTTTTTTAGACTGAACCAACGCTCAGGGGATGCCCCCTATTAATGTGTAAGCATTGTGTTGATTCGGAAGATGGGTGATAGTTAGTTGGAGGGTGGATAGATGGAAGATTGTATTATTCTGAATAACGAAAAGGAATAATTTAAATAAATAAATAATCATTTTTTAAAAATTAATGTGAGTTGAAAATTGTATTTATAAATCAATTTTGCATTCATTGAATGCATTCTTATTTCGTTATTCACTGATTCATTTTTTTGTGAATAAAATCAAATTGAATGCATTCTTTTACAGCTCTGTTAAACATATACCGCATAGATAGAAACTCCATTTCTGATATTTGCTCTAATAGCGGGGTTGCGTTGATTGCTGTCAAAGAGACACATTTCTCTCAAGAGTTATTAATTCCAGAATCCTTTGACATTGAATTCTGTTGCGTTCATGGTAAGTTTGATTCCTTGAGACTTTTTATTACATGCTCATATATTCCTCTCCCTTCTACCTTAGAAGTTTATAGCAAACATTTGGCTTCTATTAGTAAAGTTTGCTTAAAACTGCATTCTAATGATCATATTTTAATAACTGGTAATTTTAGCATGCCAAACGTTTCCTGGAACTACTGTTCTGAAATTCCTGGAATATTTTTACCTTCGTCTGAAAGTTCATCCGATAATTATTCTTGAACGAGCTTTCAATCCAAGGCCTGTTCCAACTTATCTGCATCTTTAACAAAACAATCGTTTGCTTGATTTGGTGTTTATTGATGAAGGCAATATCGCTTCTGTGTCTAAACCAGATCCTCTGGTTACACCCGAAGATTCTCACCATCCAACATTGGAAATTATTCTAAATTTTCCAAAACCATCTGTGCAGTACTATGATTCTCAACCGCCTATTGAGTTTAACTTTAAAAAAACAAACTACGAGATTTTGAAGAATAACTTATATTCTTATCAACTATTCCAATTCCAATATCAACTGGAATTCTATTCTAAATATTAATACGAAAAGTTTATCATCTCAGAGTCCTGATGATGCGGTATATGCATTTAATAGAACGCTCAATGATTGTTTTCTAAAAGATGTTGCGCAAAGGAAAGCCTCTTTGACATCGGGTCCGGTATGGTATACAAATAAATTAAGAAAAATGAGGAACTTGAAATTTTAATACTACAAAAAATATCAAAAAACACATAACATGTGATTTTGGATGCTACCTCCATTGAATACAGTTATGCAAACAATCCTATAATATCTACTTAACAAAAGTGAAATTAAACAAAAAATCTGATGCTAAATTCTTTTGGAACTTTGTTAACACAAAACGTAAGATTGATTCCTATACTTCTTTTATGGAGTATAATTCTGTTGAGTCCGATAATGATAATAGTATTTGCAATCTTTTCGCTGACTTTTTCAAGACGACTTATTCATCATCGTCCTATGATTATTTAAGTTATACCATTAATATTCAATCTGGGGATATTTATTTTCCAAAAATTGATGCAAACACAGTCTTATCATATTTAAAAAATACTAAAACATCATATAAAAGTGGTCCTGATAACATACCTTCATGTATATTAAAATACTGCTGTGAAGAATTAGCAACTACCGAGGCATCGCAAAATTAAGCGCTTTGCCTAATTTTTTAGAGGCAATTGTTACATCACGACCATCACACAGTGTTAAATCTTTAATGTCTCCTTCCCAACGTGGATTTATTTCTGGAAAATCCACTGTTACTAACCTATTCGAATTTACATCAAGAACTTTGGAAAAGGTATGCAGACTGATAGCTTTTGACGTTGTAAATCACAAACTTTGATCTTAAAATTACATCTTGATGGATTTCCTATACCGTTGGTAAAATGGATTGAATCTTATTTAAACAATAAATACAATCTGTTCTTCTTAAGATCAAGAAATCACATGAGTTTCCCGTTACTTCTGGAGTACTTCAAGGAAGTCACCTTCGGCCCCTGCTGTTTCTACTTTACATAAACGATTTGCAATCTGTCATAATGCATTATAGCATCTTAGGCTGCCCGCAGAGTAAACGCCGAGGCAGGCAGGCAGGCAGGCAGACGCAGGCAGTGCCCTGCGAAGAAACGAGATAGAGATAACTTTTTTCTCACTTGTTCACATAGTTTTCTTGCGCCTGTCTGCTTCGGCGTTTACTCTGCGGGCAGCCTTAATGTTTGCTGACGACGCACAGTGGTCCAAAATATCAATGCAGTCGGGAAAAAGTCAATAGTTCGACTTTTTTGGAAGCAAAAATGTTGTTTGATAATAAGTGGTCAAGTGTCCACAGTGCATAACGATATATTTGTTTTGCTTTAATTCGCAATTATAGCTTCGCTTTACTGTTTCAAAAACAAGCAATTTCGTTGTTGCTATTATATTAAAATCACAGTCGATTTATAACTACGCAATTGGAGTGATTGTAACACAATTAAAACAAGTTTTGATAATACTTTCAGTTTTCTAAGTTAATTAAGGTAAAGTTATGAATAAATATTTCTGAAAATATATGTTCAATGTGGTATTGTAGTTAGATAAAAATTAATTTTTGTACATGAGTGCCTAGTGCGTGCAAATTTTTTTTTAATGTCTAAGTTCTTTTTACTTTTTAAGTTTTTAATATTACTTTATCCCACTTTTGCTGTAGTTTATGGCTTTTTGTAAAGTGTGTGATGTCAACGTGTCAATATTTGCAAAATCAACTGCCAGTTTTTGCCTAAACAATGTATTTTTGATTTACAGTGAAAAATGCCGACTACAAGGAGGAAAATTATTACATTTTTAACGCATATTTTCGCTAGGATTGGTCTTCAAAGTAAAGAAGACGATAGTTATTGTAAAATTGTGCAACAATCTGTTTATATGTTTATATATATTCAGAAAAAAAAGTGGACGCAGGCTAATTGAACAAGGCTCGTGTTGGAGGCCACCAACAAACGTTGGTTAGATGGGATATTTGTTATTCCAACTAAACCTTCTTCAACATCTCTTGAAGAATTGTTAATAGAGAGACCTTTTTGGATCTTCAACATCCAAACATGGAAGACCTTCAAAGGAATTTTCCAATCAAAGCGAGAGGGCAAAGCGAAAGAAAGTAGCTCCTTTATTGGAGAGTTGGTCACAAGAAGAGTTAACTTTTACTGCTGGTACAAGCTTGTATAAATCTGGGAAGAGAAATGCTGCGGACATTGTCAAAACCGTAGGTTTTTCTCCGTCAAAAGCGTCAAGAATAAAAAAAAATTTAGTCTTGTAAGGAACCGATACCTTACTGTCTATAATGAAGAGGCTTCAGTTTTACATATCAATGGTGCATAAACGAAAAACACTTATACTCTAATGCGTGCAGGTGCAAAAAATCGTACCATAGACTTTTGGCTGCCAAAATGAAGTGCTATCAAAAAGATGGTATTAATATTTCCGACATATCGGCGGAAGTGACTTTGCAAAGTTTGGTAGAAGATTACAGCCGAATGAAAGCCTATATGAGTATGACTTGTCTACATTGCACGCTTGGATCAGGTGTTTTGAATGTGTCCTTCATATTGCCTAAAAGCTAAAAGTTTGTTCGAAAATGGCAAACCAGTGGGGATTCCGATAAGGCTGTGAAAGAGGCAACAAAGAAAACCATTATTGAACGTCTTTGAAAAGAAATGGGGTTGCTGGTTAATTTTCCTAAGCCAGGATGTGGAACAACGAATGACGGTAGCACGGCAAGAAGATTTTTCCATCATTGAACTCTAGCTTCATCAATAACTGGTGTCAATGAAGATTTGATTAAGAGGTTTGCAGTGAATTTAGCCACAATGTCCTGCGGCTTTGCTATAAATGTAGAAGCATTTTGAACTTATGCGATGGACACAGCAAAGCTATATTGCATGAACAGGTTGTATGCCTACCAGCATCCCTTAATTGCAAATGTGTGTTTCTTTGCATCGTCGAGTGTTCACAAAACTTTATTGCATGGTGCAGATTTTATTCAATATGATGCACTACCTATTGGAATGTTGTCCGAAGAAGCCCTTGAATCTAGAAATAAGTATTATAGGAATATACGAGAGAATCACACAAGAAAAATGTCCCGAGAAAAAACAGTGTGCGATCTCTTCTACTATCTTATTTTGTCGTCGGATCCTTTTATAACTTCTTTATCATCAAGGCCTTCTCTTCGTTATCGCAAAGCAGAACATTTATCTGAAGAAGTACTAGCATTGCTTTCAGACGCATCTGACGCGTTAATGCCGCAAGTAGATTGAGCAAGTGTAGCAGATTCAGATTGAAATTTTTTAAACGAATTATTGTCGATATTTTTTTTTATACACGTGCTCGCTTTGCACCTAGTGTTAGCATAAAACATGACATAATTTTAAATAAATCATAAAGTTATATAAAATTAAGTGTTTAATTTTTTCTAGCTACAACTTAGGCACGCTCATTTGGCTGATTTCGCCCATTTTTTGTGAGAACCTTTTTTTTTTAAAAAAACTTTAAGCATGCAAAGTTTCATTTTGATACTTCTTCACAAAAGTAAGTTGTGACTTTTTTCCCAACTAGATTGGCCATTCGAACCACTGTGCGACGTCAAACTCTTCCTTTCTTTTAAAAATGATAATGACACTGTATTTTTGCAAGCCGACATTGATCATCTTTATAACTGGTGCAAAACGAACCGCATGAACCTCAACATGAAGCAATGCAAGCATATGTTTTCTAGCGCAAACTTAAGCGTTTTTCACGGTTTTCCTGATAATTTCGTGACTGCGAAAACTCCCCGCAATTGAACTTTGTAGTATTGACTTATATAATTAGTTTTTTTGGACAAATCTTTACATTGGATTTTTACTTCCTTTTGCATCTTGAAAGGCAAAAAAAATCCTTTACAGACAACTCATGAACGCGTCTCATTGACGATTAAGCCTCACCTACCTAAGCAGTTAGCTGTTATCTTAACAAAGCGAGAAATAACTACTCATCATATAAATATTGCAGAAAAACAAGCTGGGGAGAGGAGACGACACTCTTGGGCTCGCTACTCGATGACTTAAGTATTGGCTTGGTTCATTAGCAAATATGTACTTTTGTTTTTCTTTACGACTTTTTATTATTATTTTATTTCATATTTTTACTGCATTGCATTTAAGTGTTAAAATGTTTTACGATACTTGAGACACAATCGAGCACGTTGTGGTTGCAGAAAATGGCTTCAGTTAGCAATGGCATAAATGAGTCATGATGCACTAAACGCACTAGCAGCAGCAACAAAAACAAAACATTAATGCAACACATTTACATAACAAGGTACTAAAAAATCATTGTAGTGAATCTTTTATAGTCCATGTAAGCAAACATAGTATACAATTCAAGAATTTTATATACTACTAGTTGATATACCGTGTTACTTGGTAGTTCGTATAAATAATTATTATTATCCTATACTAGCTTTTAATTTATTTATATTTTATTAAACAAAAAGATAAAAGTAAATCTTTTAAAATCATCGCATATATTAATTTATTCATCATTTATAAAATCACCATTTAACAACTTTAAACAATTTTAGATTCACCTTATGTCCCAACCAGTGACGTAAGGAACCTACATGTGAAGTTTGAAGAAAATCCATCCAGTAGTTTTCACGTGATGCACGTTCAGACAGACAGTCAGACAATAATTTCAAAAATTACATTTTTGGAAACCACATCCTTCAAAATGTTCAGTGCAAGTTCAGTGATTTTTTTTTACAGTTTTATTATAAGTATAGATATAGACTAGCAAATACCCGCTGCTTCGCCTGCGATAAAAATATTAAATACTATGTAAAAATTTTAAATCTTAAAATTAAAGTATTTTGTTGTATTTTCAAATGCAAAATATATAAATAATTGTGTTTGTTTAATAATTAAAAAATGGTATAAATAGAGTTGTTTTAAAAAAATACAGGATGCATGACTCAACCATGTAGCTCTATATTAGTGAAAGAATTACAAAAATTGGTTCAGTTATTTTTAAGTTTAACGTCGTCGCAGATACGTGAGAAGCCTTTTCTATAATAGTATACATACATATACATTTAGATATATGAGTTTTTTTTTAAAGACAATACAGGAATTTAATTTTTAAATAACTCTATATTACTAAGAAAACCATTGTTTTCTTTGCTTGTTTGTTTCTTTGTTTGACCGGAATACAAATTTAATCGGCCGGACGGATTTCGCTTAAATTTGATACACTTATTAGGTACATCCCATGGTAAAACTAGACAAGGTAGTGTTAGGGTCGAATGTGCTATCTTTCTCAGTGATTCAAATTCAACCATTTTACAGTTCTTGCCTATTTTTGCTTTGTTATCGCATTCTCATCAGTTTCAGATTTTGTATGAGCTGTCAATTTCCTTTTGACAGTTTCGGTCACCGGCTCTCCGCTCTAACACTACCTTGTCTAGATCTTTTCTCGAAAAAAATTCTGACTTCTAAAATGGAATCGTGTTCTTTTCTCGAAAATGTGACCTCAGAAGAAGAAAAAATTCAACATTTTTGCACTCTCAAGATCGACGGTTTTCGAATTCTGCCCTCAAATGCTACCAACTAAATGAACAAAAAGTGCCATGTTAAGGAAAATATTAAACATTACCATTGACATTTCATTAAAGTGTAAGCTTTTTCATGGATGGCTTTTACCAATTTTTTTTTCCTTATCCAATGATGAAGATCTAATGATTCTCCATTGCCGAGAACAATATGATGAAAGAAAGAACATAATATTTCTTTTATTTACATTTCTTCGTAATATATTTTCATAGTTGTTTGCATTTGTTTTTTTGCAATTTAATTTATTTCTCAAAAGTAAGCAACAGTGCATTTTTTCTGATCTTTTCTCGACTAAGCACAGGTCAACATTTTTTGAGTTCAGGTTAAAATTTACCGAGAAAGAAAACGCCATTAGTTTTTAACGCACACCTTTTCAACGCAAATTTACTTATTGAAATACTTTTTACTATCGCAATTTTGCGGCAATTTTATTTTATAAATTTCTGTTATTTTTACACCAAAAACATTTACATTTCTTTAGAATTGTAAAAATTTGTAGTACATCTTTTTCACAAAACATCGTTATCTAAGAATGAGAAAAAAAGGATATGAAAATCAAAGTATTGGCTTTCGATGCAGTTATCTCCGCTGTTTTTTAATATAGTTGTTTTGTTTTATTTTTTAGCAATAGAAGCATTTTAAAAAATATACATCGAACAATACTGTTAGCTGAGCGTTTTGTTTTTAGTCTCTTTTTTCAAATAAAAGGTCCAAAATATTGACTTTTTATTTGAAAAAATTGCTCACTCATTACGGCGATCGTTGGAATATCAATCGCATTTCGATCGCCCATGCGATCAATCCGCTATTCAAAAAAATTTTCAAAATCCTTCCTCGTTTATTTCAGCGATCATTGAAAGATGGGTCGCTATTCAATCGCCCAAGAAAAATATTCAAGAAAAATATTCAAAATGTTCTTTCGCTCATTCCGGCGATTGTTGGATATGACTTTTTTAAATTTGCAAAATCGATAGTTGGAATATGAAACAGGCTATTCTATATACTTATCCACTTAAAATAATCATAGAAAAATTTTTAAAAACCTATTTTTTGTGTTGATTTGCCATATGGAAACTGAAAATATTCATATCAGCACGATTCGAGGTGGTCGATCTTTTTGTTGACCGATTTGACAAAGAATGTCCGCTATAAAACAACTTACAACGTCCTACAAAGACAAACCGCTGAATCCCTAAAAGCGATTCGTTTGCTACTCTTGTCGGCGAATCGCTTAAGACCCCTTTTGTCGATTCATGTGCGACTCTTCCCGCACATCGCTAAGGACTTCTCTTGGCGATTTGTTTGAGACTTTTCCCAGCGAATCACTTAAAACTCCTCTCGGCGATTCGTTAGCGATTCTCCCCAGCGAATCGCTTACGAGCCCTTTAGGTAATTTAGAAGCGAATTGCTTTTATGGCCTTACAGTCGGCGATACCTGAATAACTCCCAAATGAGCTCGCCGGCAATTGTCTCATCTTCTAAGCGATTCGTTGGCGATTCTGAGGCGATTGAAAATGTTTGCAGAAAGCATTTAGTATAAAAATATTCCAGTGTTGCGTATAAATTGTTAGACTGCTTTTGTAAGGCCCCTGGCGAGTTTTTGATAAATGGTTTTTGGCGAATTTTTTTTCAAAAATGTTGTTTTTATATTTTTTTACAGAATCAAAGAGGATTTATGTAAATAACTGTTTCAATATCTATCTATCTCCTATCCAAAGTTATGGCTTAAAATCTATTTTCATACCAGAGAATATTTATATTACATAATATACCTCAATTTCTGTATTGAAATTCAAGAGCGTGTAGATAAATTCGTCAATCCGACGCTAACTTAGCGAAGACTCAAATCAATACTTTTGATACGCAAAAAATTAAATTCGTACTTTTTGCTAAGTACTTTTTAAGTACGAATTTAACTTTTGGGAAGAAATGTAATTCGTTATTTTTGCAAAGTATGAATTTAACTTTTGGGAGGAAATTAAATTCGTTGTATTTGCAAAGTACGAGTTTAATTTTTTAAGCGAATTTAGCTTTTAGCACAATTTTGAGTGCACAATTAAGACTTTTGCCATAAATATTTTTTTAAAAAGTAGTGAAACTGGCGTTCATGGCGCTAAGTTTTAATGCAAAAATTCTCAAAATCTGAGCGAAGAATGTTTTTGAAATGCATATCATAGGACAGGTGATAAAACCACCTTTATAACGATATATAGCTTATAAGTTTACAATTAAGACTTTTGCCATAAACATTGCCATAAACTTAAAAAGTACGAATTTAACTTTTTGGTTTGAGTCTTCGCTAAGTTAGCGTCGGATTGACGAATTTATCTTCACGCACGAATTTATCTTCACGCACTTTTGAAATTCTTTATTCTTCGAGAATTGATCCCATCGCCTCCCTCTTGTTTAATGTGTCCTGAATCAATCTTGAGAAATACTTTCGATGAAACTGCAACAAGGAGGCAACCCTTATTGACACAAATAGGAGGCAAAATAATTGATTTTAAATCAATTAAAATCTTTTAATTTATTTACCCTAGTGTGGTGCTCACATTAATACATTAACAATTTACTTAAAATTTATGTAACCTAACGTTTACTTCCATTCACAATTATACTTACTTCGTATTGTATTTCTACTTGTTAATATTTACTCGTTAAATTTTATATTTAAGAAAAATAAGAAACTTGTTTTCAAATAATCAAATTGTCAAAAAATGAAAAAATTATTTTTAGATTTTCAAAATATGTTCGTCCCATGGTAGAATAACCAGGTAGATGCAATAGAAATACGCTCTCTCCGGCAACAAAACAATAACAAAGGCGAAATTATAACGTCAAAATGAGCTGATTTGAAAATATTATCAATTTTTACTTACTTATTTATTCAGTTTTGACAATGGATTTTCTGAACTGCCTATTAATTCCTCCCATCGCGATAATCCGAAAACAGATCATCAATTGTTTGCTCCCGTTCCAGCACGATAAAATTAACAAACAATCGTCGATTTCATTAAATAAATTTTGTTTTCCAGCAGCAATTTCATTTGAAAAAATATATTTTGACAGTTTAATCAGCCGCACATAGCTACACAAATAAATTGGTTACTACACAATCGATATAAGTAGTCGAGTGAAAATTATATTAAAAGTAAACTTCCTTCCCTTCATTTAAGGCTAAACTACAATTAATTATGTATTATATCTTAAAACACGGCTCATTTTATGAAATTTTTAGGATTTTTGTTTAGTTTTTTTGCATGTTCTACATAAAATCTGGGTACTCAATTGATTTATACGGTTACAAGTAAATTATACATCCCTATGGCCGACCGAATAAACATAAATTGTCAATAGTGACATTATAGCTACGCTCTCTCGTTTTTTGCTCTCCGAATTGCATCTCGGTTATTCTGCCATGGTTCGTCCATATTGTTGTTTTGTAATTCGATTAAATAAAATAAAATATATATAAATTAAAATACGCGTCTTTATTCAGCGAAACAACAGAACCCACACTAGCTTAAACGACTGCTTAAATTTTTTCTTATAAATATTTGTAAATTTGCAATGGTTAATTTTCACTAACATTGATTGTTCATGTTCGACAGACCGTCAGCGGATGTTTTTTTTTTATCTTAGACACAAGCCAATGGATTTTTTCCATATGAAGAGCGTAAATCTGCCGGTAACAATTTGGAACTACTAGAACTTTAATCAACTAAAATCATAAATATTTATTTTTCTTTAAAGTCATCTCTTTTTCTCATTTTATTAATATTCTAGCAAATCACAAATAAAAAATGTGTTAAAAATAAATTCCAGACTGGTATATGCAACTGGTATATGAACTAGTATTTACATAAATGATTGGTAGTTATTTTTGAAGTTATTTCTTAATGTTTAAGACGAAAGAGCACAAAATTTACAATTATACTCGTAAATCATTGATTCTGTTGATTCTTTGGAAATCTAATTTGAAATAACTTCGTAAATTTTTAATCCGCAGTTTTTCTCAATCAGCTGCATTTAATGTTATTCAGTTTAATTTTTCACCTTCCTCTAAAACTGTCTTTTTAATAGCGACTATCATCATTCAGTTTTAGTGATAAAGAAATAGTTGACAGCCTTCCGCTTTCTATCGTAAATTCGAATACAAATGAACATCCGTTCAGACGCTGATAAACGTCTGGCAATTCAAAAGACCATGAAATATGTAAGTACGATATGTTTGCCATGATAGTTGATAGTGAAAGAGTAAAATTAACATTTGTTTATCATGGTCAAGGATGTTTCCGTTTGCCAAATGATAGTGTAAGTACAACTGTTGTTGAGTAGCCAATATTAACTTATTGCCCTGCATTGTAACAGTAGCGTAAATGACTTAGGTTGATGCATTTTAATCAAATAGCTTAAATATGTGTGCATGTGCGGCATTTCTTTATTTATCTAAAAGGTTTAATACAATGATCTGTATTAAATTATGGCAACTTCGCTGAGCTCAACACATTACGATGATAACTTTTAGAAATGAAACTTTACATTTAGAAGCAAGGAATAAATCATACAAATTCATTGGCTTTAATTAAGAATTTGTTTACTTGTAATTATTTTGGCTGCAACACAACATCCGGCATAACTACAAAATACAAAAAAATTTAAATAAGTCGAGTAAAGAAATATGCTAGATAATTTACACTAAATCTTTTCAATTTGTCAGATATTTATATAATCACAAATCAATAAAAAGTTAAAAAATTAGTTGGCCACTTTAGCATTTCAAAGGACATTGACCTAGCTTCTTAACGAGTTTTATGCCGATTCCGAACGGTTTATGTTCTCAAGAAGCGTGGCGGCCGAAAATAAAGATTCATTCAATTGATAGAACATTTTGTCTGAGCTGGGGATTAAACCCAGGATACAACGGATCTGCATACCAGGAGACCTCCGGTACTATTTAGCCTTGCCCGCACAGGCACCTCCATTATCCTACACTCGTGGAAGCTACATGGAACAAATTAATAAAAAACAAAAACCTAGTGAGTCCGGTTCTCCTATAAAACCATAAGGGGGCTCCACTCCCTTTACCCCTAAATTGGTGGCTCAAGCAAAAGAGCAAAGCTGCGCCGTTACTAAGGCCGCGTTCATAGTGGACGCTTTGGCTGAAGCTGATGCATAAAGCTGCTTTGTCAAGCTTTTTTTGATCATAGTGAACGCTTATTCAACGCTGCATAAAGTAGCTTATTGAGCTTATTGGTGTTCATTCTGCGCGCTTTATGCTGTGGCTGAGATGCTTTGTTTTCATTTGCCTCTTTGGAAAATAATGCCCTCAATTGCGTTTTGCAAAGTCAATGAAAATTTTTTTTGTTTAATGAGGGATTAGATTCGCGATGATCACCAATGAAAGATCAAACCAATAACAAACAAAAATTCAAAGGAACTTGAAAACGCAAAGCATAACAATGGTGGGAAGTTCAGCACAAAAAGTATCCAAGAAGTAAGAAAGAACAACGAAAACTATGTAAACAAACGAGATAGAATACACAAGTGAATACAACTGAAAAGCACCACAAAAAGAAACAACAACGCAACAACAACACAACAACAGTTAAAACTTTAACAAAAAAAATCCAACAAATAAAACAAAAACAACGAAATATTGTTAGCAGGCAAAATAAATAAACAAGTGCCGAATAGCATTTTAAAAATGCTCTGCAACAAAGCATAAAAAACAAAATTCTTTTTCTGTGTGAGCAAGCGAGATGGAGATATTAGCGCTGAAAAGCATTTGAAAATAAGCTTTATGCTAGCTTTCTGCTGGCACTATGAACACTTTGAGCTTTTTCCATTTGATTATACACAAAGCGTTTTTCAGCTAAACCTCTCGGCTAAGCTAAAAGCGTTTACTATGAACGCGGCCTAACCCATTAATGACTAATGGGTATTTAAATACCCATAAAACAGTGTTTACGAAAAAGGCCATATCTCGAAAGTGGTAGGAGATATCAAAATAGTGTTTTTTTTTTAAACATTACGGAAAAATTAAACTATTTATTGTCTTTACAATGTGAAACGAAATTCATACAATTAAATGTTCCTTTTCGAGATCGAAAATGTATGATTTTCAAAAGTGACAAAATCCATTAATAAAACTATGTAGAAAATGGAAAGATCGAGGGAAAAATTCGTGGTCAGTTTGCCTCTAGTATTCTCTATTTATCAGGTGTTCATTATGACAAAAGAATGTTGCCATATATGCAAATTTTTATTAACACCAAGAACCCGGCTGGGACCAAGCTGCAGGCAATCTAGAGTGACGAGTTACCCGCTCGTCCCAGAGCAAGGATGTGGCTGCCAGTCCCGTGCTCGAAGCCGGAAGGCATTCTAAAAATGTTCCGGACCTGCAAACCGGACATACCCACTGAAGGCTGGGCGATCGTCAAGATTGAGGAGCCGTTGGTCCCTCAAGAGGTTCAGGAAAATAACGCCCAAAATAAAAAATTAAATAAAGCCCAAAATATTTTTCGGCTTACAAAAATTAAATAACGCCCAAAAATCAAAAATTAAATAAAGCCCATGGCAGAACTAGAGAAGGTAGATCCATTTCAGACTTCGTGATCTTTCTCATATCCAAAATTGTCAAAGTCAGCTTTTTGCGAATGAGAACAAAAGGAAATCAATGGCCACTTCAGCGAGGTCAACAGTTGGTCAACAACTGGCTGTTGTGTTGAAATTCGCTGAAACACTAAAGGACGCTGCAAATTTTAATGAGAAACCTTTGCAATTAAATTATTTACATAATAAAATAATTATAATAATTCATTGTCAACTTTTCTACGGTATCGCTACCAAAAGAGTTCACCACAGTTGACTTTGCTGAATGCGACCAATTTTCGCTTTCTCATCGGTTTCAGCTTTTCTATAAGATGTCAACTTCGTTTTGACAGTGTCGGCAGTCTGTCTCTCCGAATTGCTTCTACCTTCTACAATTTTACTATGATAAAGCCGAAACAATATGAAATAATACCCCACCCGAAAATGAAATAAGACCCAAAATCTTTTTAGAAAAAAAAAGAAAAAATAAATAACGTCAAAAATAATATATTAAAATAAAGCGAAAACATATGAAATAACGCTCAAAATAGAAAATGAAATCTAGCTCGAAATATTTGGTCTTATTTCATTATGAAATAACGCTCAAATTTGTATGAAAAGTTTTTGGGCCCGAATAAAATTAAATAAAGCCCAACATTTTTTTCCTTATTTTATTATGAAATAACGCCCGAATTGGTATGAAAATTTTTGGACTTTATTTCATTTTTTATTTTTGGCGCTATTTCATTGGGCGTCATTTCCCTGAACCCCTCCTACTGCTAAATGCGGAATCGCTATAGCCACTGGAAGAAAGGCAGAGGAGTAAGGAAGGAGAAGTCCTCCGGTATTCCTTCTCCAAAAAATAAATGAGAATAAAGGACTAGGGATAATAAAGAGCGTGAAGATAAATTCGTCAATCCGACGCTAACTTAGCAAAGACTCAAACCACAATTTTTGTTCCGCAAAAAGTTAAATTCGTACTTTTTGTAAAGTACGCATTTAATTTTGGGAGGAAATTTCTTCCCAAAATTAAAATCGTTCTTTTAAAATTTTTTGTTAAGCATATCAAATGAAAGGTAATTAAACCACCTTTGTAACGATATATAGCTTATAGGGGCACAATTAAGACTTTTGTCATAAACATTTTTCAAAAATAGTGAAATTGGCGTTCATGGTAGTAATAATACTATTTTCTAATAATAGTATTATAAAAAATCGTAACGCACAGATTTTGAGAATTTTTGATTTGAAAAATAGTATTATTACTACCATGAGCGCCAATTTCACTACTTTTGAAAAATGTTTATGACAAAAGTCTTAATTGTGCCCCTATAAGCTATATATCGTTACAAAGGTGGTTTAATTACCTTTCATTTGATAAGAGCGTGAAGATAAATTCGTTAATCCGACGCTAATTTAGCGAAGACTCAAACTATTACTTTTGCTCCGCATAAAGTTAAATTCGTACTTTTCGCAAAGTACGAATTTAACTTTTGGGAGGAAATTAAATTCGTTCTTTTTGCAAAGTACGAATTTAACTTTTAGGAGGAAATTAAATTCGTTCTTATTGCAAAGTACGAATTTAACTTTTGGGAGGAAATTATATTAATTATATTTGCAAAGTGCGAGGGTAACTTTTGATTCGAATTTAGCTTTTGCCAATAATTTTAAAATTATATTATTGCAAAGAAAGAATTTAACTATTGATATGAATTTAAGTCATGGCATCAACTCATAAACATTTTTTAAAAGTAGTGAATGTTAGGTCCAAAGTACTAAGATTCCATGCAAAATTTCTCAAAATCTGTCTGGACAATGTTTTTGTTATGCATATCATTTTATAGGTAATTAAAGCACCTTTCCAACGATATATAGCCTATAAGTGCACAATTAAGACTTTTGTCATAAACATTTTTTAAAAGTAGTGAATGTTAAGTCCAAAGTACTAAGATTCCATGCAAAATTTCTCAAAATCTGTCTGGACAATGTTTTTGTTATGCATATCATTTTACAGGTAATTAAAGCACCTTTCCAACGATATATAGCCAATAAGTGCACAATTAAGACTTTTGTCATAAACATTTTTTTAAAAATAATGAATGTTAAATAAAGGTTGAAAGTACTAAGTTTCAATGCAAAAATTCTCAAAATCTGTCTGGACAATGTTTTTGTTATGCATATCATTTTACAGGAAATTAAAGCACCTTTCCAACGATATATAGCCTATAAGCGCACAATTAAGACTTTTGTCATAAACATTTTTTAAAAAATAATGAATGTTAGGTTGAAAGTACTAAGTTTCAATGCAAAAATTATCAAAATCTGTATGGACAATGTTTTTGTTATGCATATCATTTTACAGGTAATTAAAGCACCTTTCCAACGATATATAGCCTATAAGTGCACAATTAAGACTTTTGTCATAAACATTTTTTAAAAGTAGTAAATGTTAGGTCCAAAGTACTAAGATTCCATGCAAAATTTCTCAAAATCTGTCTGGACAATGTTTTTGTTATGCATATCATTTTACAGGTAATTAAAGCACCTTTCCAACGATATATAGCCTATAAGTGCACAATTAAGACTTTTGTCATAAATATTTTTTAAAAGTAGTAAATGTTAGGTCCAAAGTACTAAGAGATTCCATGCAAAATTTCTCAAAATCTGTCTGGACAATGTTTTTGTTATGCATATCATTTTACAGGTAATTAAAGCACCTTTCCAACGATATACAGCCTATAAGTGCACAATTAAGACTTTTGTCATAAACATTTTTTAAAAGTAGTAAATGTTAGGTCCAAAGTACTAAGATTCCATGCAAAATTTCTCAAAATCTGTCTGGACAATGTTTTTGTTATGCATATCATTTTACAGGTAATTAAAGCACATTTCCAACGATATATAGCCTATAAGTGCACAATTAAGACTTTTGTCATAAACTTTTGCATTTTTGAGAGAACAAAAATTTCCATAGAATTTAAATTTAAATAAAGAAATATATTTTTGAAGATATTTGAAATAATGGTCTTGAATTTAAATAAGAATATAAGAGTAAAGAACAAAGAAATACAAAGGATTTAGTTCGAATTTTAAATATATCAAATCAATCGATGCACTGCATTCCTATTAAGTTTAACCAAATGTAAATAAAATATTTAGAAATGAAAAGGGGAAGAACATTTTTTGAAGAATGAATACAATATTTAAAAAAGGGGGAATTTGAGTTTGATTTACAAACAAGTTGATTACAGCTTGATGCCAATTTTTGGGAAAGCTTTTGGAAAATTGAAGTTGTCAGTAGAATCCTGCTAAAAATAATTAATGATGGCGGATCCACTTTGTACCACCTTTTGAGAAAGACGATGGTAAGAATAAACTTTTTGTGTTTTTCATTCAATATAAGACACGTTTTTCTTATCAACTGTTTCTCTTTCTTGAACTAGAGGACAATTCAATCACCCAGTTACGTGCCGACATCGATAAAGAAAGTTGAAGAAACTGCAGTACCGCAGAAGTTAACGTTGAGGACCACCGCCGGAGGGAAGTGGTAGAAGTGTTAAAATACCGAGGGTGGAGAACATTCAAGCAGTAAAGAGTTGTTGAGAGAAGAAGTAAATCCACTGAAGTGGAAATCGGCATAAGGATGAGCCAGGTTGGCGAGTTTGGCGAACGTTTTATTTTTATGGTCCCCTATATATTGTGGGCCAAGCTGTTCGACAGCTCCGTCAAATTTGGAAACATCAGTTTGTTGTGTTTGTTAATATTGTAGCTAACAGTCTAATGAACAATATTAAAACAAAACGAATTCATAAAATTATCTTTTCCAATGCTTTTTACAAAATGGGGACAATTTTTTTAATTTTTTCGCTTTTTTGGTAATAACTTGAAGGGAATCCAATTTTTCCTATACTATCTTCAAGAAAATTGTAGCCGAAAAGAAATTGAACAACTCGTGTGAACATATTCATGTAATCTGAACGTGCCCTACACTACATAAAAAGCTCAAAAATATCATTTTTTTTAAGTGAAAAATACGGGTTTTCAGAGCTGTTTTTCGGCCATAAACTAACAAATTTCAACTCAATTTTTTCGGCTTATTTCGTAAAATTCCTTTTTATACAGTAATAGAGAAAAATTTTGATTTTTGGTATACATTCTTTATAACATTTATTACAGCCCTATTCTGGCAAATTAACAAATTGTTAACCAGTATTTTGAATATTTCTATGTGTTTGTTGTAATTTTTTTATTTCAAAACAATATTTGAAGCTCAAAAATAAAAAATTTTGATAAAAATTGTCAACTGCTTTTCTGTTATTGACAATTTCATTAACAAATTTTGTTTTTTGAGCTTTAAATTTTGTATTGAAAACAACAAACACATAGAAATATTCAAAATACTGGTTAACAATTTGTTAATTTGCCAGAATAGGGCTGTTAGTCTACTAAATAAAAACTATTTAAAAACTAATTTATTTTGTATCATAATTTTTTGTTTGTATTTTTAGTGGTGAATTTCTTGTTTTGTTCATGTTTACGTTGGTTCTAATGAAACGTAATTTAATGTTATGTATATTAAATGGTAATAAATATTACGGAAAAATATATAAATATATAAATAAAAATATATATAAAAAATACGGAAAAGAATATATAAGGTCCCTTCGCCAAATAAGGCCCAAGCCTTAATAAGACCCGATTTCTAATACGCACATTTATTGCATGCCCTGCAAAATTATTAGGGGTATTCACGGGTTGTTGCGAATTGCAAGAGTGTGAAAATGCAAGATAAGTTGCGCACTAACGCGTGAACATCAATATTGCAGCTTAATTATGCAATAAAATTAAATGTCGAATGAACAGTAAATATATTGCCACCTTATGTGAAAATCATAAAAAGTTATTAAAATCTACGTACAAACTTAACCTTTTGAAAGTTTTACCCAGGTGGCAACGTTCAAAAACAACCAAAACATGAATCATCTGCTTAGCATCGATGCTTGTGCGTTCTCGCAATTGGTTTGAGCAGTGCGTAATTCAAGAAGAGTTGCAAAATTGCTTCCAATAGGGGTATTCGCGATTCAGTGCACTTGGCTGTGCAGTTGAGGACTTGAGGACTTGTGCACTTTACAAAAACAAAATGTACGTACGTCAAAAATCTGCACAAGTGCTTTTCTACTATTACCTTCAACTTGAGGACTTGAGCAGTTGCGCACTTGTGTGCATTGAAAAATGTTGACAGCTTTGAAATGGTGATGGTGGTGTGTTCACGAAGACCTAACTGCACAAGTCCTCAAGTCCTCAACTGCACAGGCAAGTGCACTGAATCGTGAATACCCCTAATGTGTTTGTTGTTGGAATGATGCGAAAGTTCGCAATCATGCATTTTCGCATCGTCGCAACTGCGTTTCGCGTCATGTTTAAACATGTTCATATCTGCTTCACGATGCAAAAAAAAATTACTTCGATTACGCATCTGTGAAGCGAGTGACAGACGAACGAAGTCAGCGGTAGCGTCAACAATGTGGTTGATGTAATATTGTGCGCGCAGTAAAAGTCCGTTATTCTACAAATTAGCTATTGCTTATGTCCAGATTTGAATTAAAAATCAAGAGTGGTATTTTAACGAAAATAAAAAGGTTAATTGATCAAATCTAACTGTGGTGTATTCCGAGAAAAACTTGATTAATGAAATTATATTGAGAGCGCCTAAAAAGACCAATTTTTCGAATTTCAAATTCTAAGAGGTCTCAAAAGTTGCATAAGGTTGTCAGGATCTCCCAGAAAAGGGTCCTTGTTCAGAAATATTTGAAGTATCTTAATTGAGAAAATTATCTTCGGTAACACTTCTGATGCCCGAGATATAAAACCATGCATTAATTTTTTGTGAAAATGTTAAAAAATTATCTTCGGTAACACTTCTGATGCCCGAGATATAAAACCATGCATTAATTTTTTGTGAAAATGTTAAAAAATTCCATTCAAGTATACATTTCTCAATATCAAGAAAATCCATATGCAAAAATATTAAAATTTTTAATTTGCCAAATTTAAGTAAAACATTTACACTAAAGTTAATGCCACCAAAATTTAGACAATCATATAACAATCAAAAGTACTGGCCTATATCGAGTGTACCTTTAGATTCGAATATTCTTCACACAAGACACTGTGGTAAAAATCAAGAGTGGCATCGTGTTTGGCAAGATATTATTAGTTAAAGTCTATGTTTTCTTTTGATTTAAGGCATTTGTAGTTTTTCTGAAAAAATTCAAAGCATTTTGAGATCTTTATTTTTTACTGTTTTTCTCAAACTTCCTTGCGGAAGATATCCTTTTTTTGTTATGAGTTAAAGAGTTATGGTCGAAAAACTGCGAAAACAGCCCTAAAAACCGTTATTTTTCACATAAATTCATGCAGCTTCGAATATAAAAATATAGGTGTCCCTATTTATTTTCACATGACTATAATATACTATTTTATTGTACGCTAAAGGATAATTATTTCTTATGTAATAATATATGAATAAAGCCTAAATTAAATGACTAAAAGTAAAAAATCCTGTTATTTTGCAAAAAAAATTTTTTTTTAGTCACTATGTAATCATGTAGAACATTAAGTATGATGAAACTTTATCGTGAATTCGAATAGCTTAGGTATTGCACAAAGTGCACATATTGCACAAAAATAAAGGTGTACTTAAAACTTTAAGAAATTACACTTATTGCACAAAAATAAAGGTGTATTTAAAACTTTAAGAAATGTCTGACATTTAGTGCTGGTAAGAAGTACATCTATCTTTATGGTAACTTTTGGTTATCGTTAACATAATGGTTAATGGTTTACATGAACGGGTCATATATGCGTCGTTTTCCTCGATAGTTTTTTGTCAATTTATAGGTGAATGCGTGATGTCTGTCTTGTAAAATTCATTGTTCCTTTAGGGAAAATTCTGGGCATAATATATATATATATTTTCCAATCATGTACAATTATAAGGTATGGAAAAAACTGTAGGAAACACAAACATTCAAGAAATCCTAAGACTTGCTCATGTTCTAATATTTATATAAAAAATAATATTTTATTTTTATGCGACCTTATAAACCACAAAACTAAATGTGATGAGCTTTTATCACTTTTAAATTATTTCTCTCCATCAAGACGTCTTCGCAGTCATTTCCACTTTCAGGGAATTACTTATAGGCAAGGCCATGGTGTAAGAAATAGAGGTGTTAGTGAGTTTTTGAAAACACCATGAATTTCATTGCTTCTGTCAAAAAATTGTGAGGGAAAGAGCGGAACTGTTGATAGTTGTCAAATTGTGTTATTTGTTTGAGTTGCTAGATGATGTGCTATAGTTTCTATTATGCGAATTAAGTGTAAATAAATATTTAATGCAATTAATTGTGCCGTGTTGTGTTGACAAAAAGTTATTGCAGTTGTTTTCGCCGATTTGCCAAGTTTGTCATTGAATGTTTTGGCAATTTTATTAGAAACGTGCGCTAGAAGGTGCCGCCGACATAAAGCTTTGGCCAGCATGCAAATTGTCTTGCATTCACATCGTGGTTTTTTTTTCATAACGCACAGCGTCTCATATATTTTGTATTGTTTTCCATATCACTTCATTCTCACTTTAATCTCAGTAAAAATCTTATAAACTTGCAGAAAGACACGAATTTAACAAAATTTGTATTCATTGCAATTCACCATCAGCTGTTTTTGACAGAAGCGGGGAAACATAATTTTATAATTTTGAGAGAGAAGTGTCAAACTCACTAACACCTCTATTTTTTACACCATGGGAAAGGCTGTTAATTTTGCTCACCTCACTTTTTGAGCGAAAGTTAGAGCGCTCATTTTCGGAGCGCGCTCAACATTACAAAATAAATGAGCGCGCTCACTATTGATGAAATTCTTTTTAAACCAAATAAAACATAATGCTTTAATAGATAGAGGTAATGAAAACAAAAGTTTTCAGTCTTTGTTTTTTTATAAAACTTTTACCTTTTTATTTATTACTTTTACATAATAATTGCATCTCAAAATTTTTGTCAAGCAAGCTGCATCGTTAGTTTTGCTGAAAATAGTAATTTTTGGCATAAAAATGAAAAATCGTGACGTCATAATTACTGCCAAAAATAGTCAAAATGACGATAAATCATCAATGTTCACAACACTGATTACTATCAAAAGTGAGCCGCTCAAAATGTGAGCGCGCTCAAAATATGAGCCGATCACTTTTTTTAAAAAAGTGAGCGCTCTCACAAAAAGTGAGCTACTAACAGCCTTGCTTATAGGTCTGCGCTTACTTCGAACATGCCCTTGCCACGATGTACCAGGGAAACTAATTCAGCTTTGACTATAATTGATATATTTAACTCCTCAAGATATCGAGTTAAAAATGATTTATTTCTACACTTCCTGTCGCGTGATCATTTATATGATCATGCTAGGAATCATTTATAATCAGGGATGGCCATTATTACAAATCACGAGTACTAATTATGATTGCATGTATTCAGATTGCACAGATTACTTGATTTTTCTAAAAATTCAGAAAAATCACATTAAAACCCAAATAAAAATACTTTCAATTAAGTAATTACGGTAAGTAATTACATAAGATTATAAAAAATAAAGTAATCATGCAAGGTGATTACATGGTTTTTAAAAAAATCAAGTAATCGGAACATGGAATTAAATGATTTTTTAATAAATCAAGTAATCAGTAATCAGACCCAGGTTTCAGTGATTATAGATAACTTCTCGTAGGACAAAAAAATCAAAATTTGTATGTAATTCTATTATTTCAGTAATTGCTATTTGCCATAATGATTTACCCTAAAGACAATATTTTCTTCAGCAGCTATTAAAGTGATGTTAATGTTTGTTAGATTGGTTTTGTTAAAGAAGTGTAACAATAGTGCTCAGAAACCTTTTCTGTATTTTTTCTTGTCTCAGTTTACAGTTGAACCACATATATAAAAACAGATATAAAACAATATATTAGTTAAAAAAATCTGCAATAAACGATTGGTTAAGCCTGATTACTGATAAATTTCTAAATCAAAATAATTAATTCTTTACTATAAAATTATTGATAACTTAAATTAATCACTGATTACTTTTGCATCATTACTCAGTTCTCAAAAAATCACTAAATGCTTTAAAGTTATTAATGATTTATTTTAAGTAATCAAGTAATAAATTTGTGTATGATTAATTGTAATCTGTAATTTTTTTATAATCATTACACGAAAGTAATCATTACTGGCCAACCCTGTTTTTAATAAACATATCTCTTTTCTAAATTATAATACCATTTTTGAAATCATGTATATTTTATGTATTCTTTGTTCTTTTAACATTTAATCATGTATTTTTGAAATTGATAGTTTAAGAATAAGTATTGTTATATAGTAGTGTGTAAGAGTTGAAGTCTACTAGATGCATATAATAAATATATAAAAGTGCTCTATTTATACACAGTATTCTTGTCAATAAACGTGAGTTTTTCACCAACTGGTTTATAACTTTAAAGGCAACAGAACGTGTTGAGAATTACACGTAATATATTCAATTAACTCGAACCACACGTCAAATGCCGGTTTTCAGCAACAGCTTGTCAAAATGAATGTCCATTCTCGTTGTTTCTCGATTTGGTCGTGTATTGCCTAAATACTATATCAATAGCACTTATATTATAATACTTATATTATATAATACGAACAGCTGAATAGCATTTAAGGCTGATTATCGGAGGGAAAATTCACCAATGTCACGTAATGGGTTAACAAGGTATAAAAGAGGGGTCTATTTTTTTATTTGTCTTCAAATGTTTGCGTTTTCGTTTGTGAGTGTGTGAGTGTGAGTGTGTGTGTGTCCGCTGTCATAAGTAAGGCCATGCATTGCACTGATAAGATAAGAATAAAATTCTTAAAATTAATAAGAATGTTAAATGTAGACAACTTTAAATTTGCTTCGAAACTACAGCAAATGTTCCAAGAAGCACAAAGAACAAATTGCCAAATAAAGCAAATAAAAAATATTTAACTTTATGTTAGATTCCAAATTGAAAAACTATGGCGTAAGAAATTATTACAGCATTGCAAAATGTCGCTTTTTGACGAAACATGCAAACATTTTTCGTGCACTTTGTAGCGGCTGATTTTTATTTGACCGCTTTTGGTTTTGACTTTGACGCGCCTCGTTTTTATGACTTTTTTACATTGGTGTTGTATGGATAAATGACAGACTCTGTATGACTGATTATGAGTGAATAGAAGGATGAATCATTCATTATGAATACATTACAATCAAGCTAAATAAGCCTGCTTGCATGCCTGAATACGCAAATCTAGTAATCAGTTGGTTCGACTGTATAATATATTACTTGAGTTGAGCTGCAATAGGGTTCATTCACGTCACGGCCATCGTGATAGGAATAACGAGACTGGATGTGTGCGCGTGCGTGCGTGCTTTTTTTTAAGTTGACGGATATCGAATATAATTTCAAGTTTTTAAAGAACCAATGCTGCATACAGTTCAACTGGAGTTAAATGCAAAATGTCAACATATTATTACATTGTCTGAATTACGACTTAAAAACTACCTCTTTTGATTGCTCACTTTGTATTTAATACATTTACAGTTCTATAACATCTCTTAGGAATGGATACTCTATTCGTAAATTGCTAGTTTATCATTTTTTAAGCTGATAATATACTTAAAATATCGGAAAAAGAGGCAATAAGCAGACGGCTTTTCTTGAATATTTCACAAAATCATTCGAGTTTCTTGAATTCACTTCTATTCAAGCAAAGAGTATTCCCAAGCAACATTACTTATCTACGCTGCTTGAATAACTTGGAATATCTAGCGACACGCAGTTTTTGTCTGCTTGGGTTCACACTATTTAGTTTTACAAAGTAGTAAAATGCGTGCATAGCAGAAAAAAAGATAAAATTAAATGCATTTTTAAGCTCCGCTTGCTTTGGCTTACGTAGACCCGCCCTATGCACAAAACAAGATAGAAGACCACGATGATGACTGCTTCACTGCCATCAATTTAACCAATTTTCGCCACTTTCTAAGTTGTTGTTAACCGTTTTTCTTAAGATATCTAAATAAAATAAAACAAAAAGCTAACGAGAGCCATGGCTGTAAGAGAACTTTACTTACCTCCGCCACTACCACTTCTTTTGACCGCATCCATGACGCTGACGCTCAGGAGCTGCTGCAGATATTGTTATTACTGCTGTTTATTATTGCTGCTGTTCTACTAACTTCGCTTTGGCTGCGTTGTTTGTTCCGCGGCAACTTTTGGTAACGTTTCTCTATAGTTGAGCAGAACTTGCTTTGCTTTGCTGTGCTTTGAACGTTTATTATAATCAACGTTGGTGTAATCGTTGTAGATGGCCAACTAAACGGCAACGACCGATTTCGGCGTAGTGTATGAATCATACGCTCTCGGTTCTTTGTTGCTACAATTATTTTTCGTTTCTTGTATTTTTCGCGCTTTATTGCTGTAGGTTTTTTACCATTTTATTAAAAATATTTAAGAAAGCCAAGCCGAAAAAATTAGTTAATTATTTATTCACGTCACGAAACATAGGCGTAAAAGAGAGCAAGAACCACGATAGCGCTAAAGTGACTGCACATTGGAATAGCGACGAAAATAGCACACAAAAGCTTGTCACAAGGAAAATGCGTCGTTCAAGGGAAAATTTATTGGCCGAAAAATCTTTTCTTCTTAACTTGGCTTTTTGTTGTTAGCACAGTCTACGGTGCTTCTAATACTGACTTTTTTTTCACTTGGCAGATATGTCAAATAGTTAAACACCTTTTTTCAGCACTTTTCAACCTGTTCATTTCTTTGATTTTAGTTAATTCTCTTTGTTTTTAAGCAAACCTTTAAAATATTCCTGTATATATTTTACGTTGCAACCAAAAAAGTGCATTTCTTTCGTTTAATTTTCTTGCTGTTGCTTTTATGATTCCACTCCACTTCCTATTGATTTTCACTATTCACACCTTTTTTGCTGACTGCTGCTGTTGTTCCACTTTAAATTCATAGCGTTAACTTATTTACGTACTTGTGAGTTAAGGTTTCTTATATAAAGTCACTTATTTTATGGAATGTTTAAATTAAATTCTACTTTTACATTCAAACTATTTATCAAAATTACAAACTTATCTAACGCGCTATAATTTCACGAACTCAAAAAACACAATCACCACAATCACTTTTGTCAGTCACACTGGAACTGAGCCTGGAAATTAAAATATGCCATTTTTTGCAAGAATCAGGGCTGCCAACGAAAGGTACTTGTATTCAGCGTTGCCATACTCAGAGTGAAAACTGTAAATTACACTTTTTTAACCCTCATCCGATCCTTGGGTGAAATTTCACCCATTTTGAAGTTTAAAACGCTATATCTAGCTCATTTTTAATACAAAATTAATGAAATGTTAGGTTTTTGTATAAATTGTCTCTTTCTTTTCGAAAATGATATCAATATAATGGTTGACAAAACAAGACAGTATATATTTAACAAGTCACGCAAGCTATCTTCGGGTGAAATTTCACCTATTTTGGAGTTTAAAACGCTATATTCGGATTATTTTTAACGCAAAATTAATGAAATGTATTGCATTTGTAAAAAATATCCCTTTCTTTTAAAATTTATATCAATATTATGTTTGATAACGGTAAATATTTAAAAAGTAACGTAATTCTATTTTCCCATCTGTTCGAAATCTTGAGATTTTGAAAAAGTGATTTCAAAGTATTTCCGTCATGACAGCTAGATTTCATTTGACAATAAAGACTTAATTTGATAATATTAAAAATGAGCAAATCGTGAAATGGCAACTGCGTTGTTGCATTTCTTTTCCCATTTCCGGAGCTCTTAAATTTTTTTCTCCAAATATACCGCTTACAATTGCTCCTCACTGAAGCTCCTAGCATATTTATTTTTATATATCTTTTGTCAAAACAAAGGCATTTTTCTTTTTTGTTGTTATTATTGATTTTTAACTAATTAATTAGATGTCATTGCCAATTGTCAATATGAAAATTTTTACGTAAGCTGAATAGTGAGGGATACCGATATAATTTTTGGGGGTACCGATGTTGATTTCAATATGGATTTTACGAAATCTCAAAAAATCTCAAGATTTAGGCCTTTTCCACACTTGGTCAACGCAATTCCAACACAACTTCAACCAGTGATGTGCGGCGTAGACAACTTGATGTCAACAAAACTATTGTCGACGGTGTCGACGGTGTCGACAATGTTGTGTTGACAATTGCTTTTAACTACGTGAAGAAAATTAATGTAAGAGGCTGCATGATTATTGTGGTATTCAATAAAATTGAGTCCAAGTTCGGAGTATTCCTTATTTTAACGCCTTCTGGGCATGATTTTTGTTTATTTAATTGTAAAATTATTTAGTTTGTGTTCATTAAACGACTTTTTCAAAAGAATTTAAGAATCAGCATAATCTAAATAAAACTTGCATTTTCGCAGTGTTGCGTGTTGTTTACATTGCTTACACAATTCTCGACATTGTCTACATAGTCTTCGACTTCTTGCACTGATTTAATATTTAACACTTGTTCATTCATCTTGCAAACTATTTCTTCTTCTTTAAAATTCTATTAGGAACTAATTAATTAGCTTATTCACCTTGATTAATATAAAGCCTACTGCACTACATATACTTGAATTCACAAAACAAACAAACTGATGCAACCCGTCGCCGATGAAAATTGCGGAAAGCCGCGTTGCGTTGAACAGGTTGAGAACGTGTCGAGAACTTGTTGCGTGCAAGTTTCTTAATCTAAAGGTTCCGGTATAAATACACAGGCTAGCAACTTGAGTTGGAGTTGGACCAAGTCCAAGTGTGGAAAAGGCCTTAGAAAACATGGTATAAGCGACCTTCAGATGAAATTTCAACGATAAAACTTCTGTCTACATTTTCACGAGCTGTAAATAATAAACTATTATTCAACAAAATAAGCGCATATAAAAGAACATTAATTATTTTTAGTGAATTAGGTAAACAAAATACTTATGGGTGAAATTTCACTAATTAAGGTTTTATTTGTGACTTTTTTGAGGGTTGGATTAGGGTAAAACATGCTTTAAAATAAACTTTCAGACATAAAAACTTATATCAAAATATTTTTGAATTTTTTTTTAATTTTTTGATATACTGACTATCTTTAACCTCTGAAAAATATTTATTAAGGTAGTGAAATATTTGTAGCATTGACGTCAACTCATAAGTTACCACAAGTGGTGGAAATCGACTTGAGAGACCATTGCCCAAAACTTAATGTTGAGCTTTGTAATAAACTGTTAATAAAATTTAAATTTGAAAATAAATTTTTGAAAAATGTGGAACTTGTGTCTCCAACTAAAGTTTTATAAACTAATCAACTATATCTATTATCGCTCTTGAGTCGATTTTTGACAAATATTACAAGCATTGATGAATTGCAAGAAGTTTATGATGAATGGCGCGAGTTACGTAAAAGTAATTGTAGCAAGTTTAATTTAGGTGTTGACAGTTATATTTAGTTTGTGGGAATCTATTTTCAAAATAAAAAGAGGCGAAGGTAGTGAAGCGTTTTCTCTTTTGAGAAAAATGGTTTATCCTGCTCTTTGCATTCCAGTAGCCACTGCAAACAAAGAAAGAATTATTTAAGTTATTTATGCAATTTAAACAAAACTTAGAATTAAGTTCCGAATTTTCGCAGAATGCATCAAATTGTATTGCATTTCATAACTCAACCAAAACATACAAATATACAACTGATAAGTCAATTTAAAAAAACAACTTGTCATTTCATTTTAATATATTAAAAAAATAAAAAGGAAAAGATAAATTGGCCATTAAATCACTTAGGAAGACTTGAACCGAGACTCAATAGAAGCTCATATCAGTAGAAGCTTTATCAATAGATAAATTGTGTTGTGCGTGTTATTTAATGTTTGAACACAAATGATCGAAAACTGAACCTACGAGTTTTATGTCCACTCCAAACGGCTTATCTTCTCAACATACTTTACGTTGTAATTTTTACGCTCTAAGGTTTGCCATTGTCTGCAGAGAATTAACAAAAAATAAAAAAATTTCGTCATGTTGGTACGTTTTTCACGGTTACAGTTATTTTGTTGAAAATAAATTTTTTAGATTTACATTTTTTTAAAATACCATCTGGCAACGCTGCGTCTACTGGAACACTCAAAAGGAGGTTTCGCATGGTCCAACATATTGGACGACATGTTCTACTATAAGCGGTGGTCACATAGTCCGACATTTTGTCACGCATTGTAGGACAAGCCTCGTATTTGTCCGTTTGAACGCTCGATGCAGCCGACTAACAACATGTTGTCTTGTATTTGAGATTTTTCAAACAGACTTTTCCGTTAATCTGCCATCCTACATGTAGGATACACGGAAACGCCCTATAGCAAACTCTCAAGCAGAACACATCTGCCTAATAGCTAAACAATTCTTAGATGCTTTTACAATTAAGCAGTAATTTTACATATATCAGAGAAGCTTTAATTATATCCAAAATCCATTGTTAGGAACCTTTTCCACTTAGTTTTCTCTAATATTCTTTCGCTTCTTTGCTGTTCACTCGATGAAGCTATAAATGAAATGAAATTAAATGAAAAAATGCGCCAAGTTGGACCAACATGCATTCACACGTCCAACATGTTGAACGATCGACAACAAAAATCGAAAATGTTTGATTTTCATCCAACATGTTGAACCGACTCTTGTTTTAGCTTGCGCATGGTACTACATGTTGTCTTATCTGCCATGATGGTCCAATATTTTGGGCCTTGCGAAAGCCCCTAATGTAGCAAAAGTACGTACTTTCGTACCATTTTGAATACGTTATTTTTTTATGTATATCTTCATATTGTGGTTCTATTATACTAAGAACACATATATGGTATTGATACTGTAGTATCATGAAACAATGATATACAGATAGTGTATTCCGTGCGCAAAATATTAAATCTTCTGCGAAGCTACGTCACTCGGTCTTGTCAGCTGTAACACGTGGTGACTGGATACAAAAGAAAATGTGAAAAAGCAAAAAGTAAACACAAGCAGCAAGCAGCAGAAGTGCAAGCATTTAAGATATATTGGATGCATTTAGTTTAATTTCTAATATTGTAAATCTATTGCACTTAAATTTAATTTACAACTTCTGTCAACAAACGAGAAGAACATTAAAAAATGAAAACAAAGAAGCAATCAAAGTGCTATCAAACACATGAATCAACGTAGCTATTTTTTTTTGTAGGGTAACGAATGCGAGAAAACACCCCTATTATATATGCATTTCTTTTCAATAATAGTACTGAAAAATATATTTCCTTACATTTATTTATAAATATATTTATAATGTAATTAATTTAATTTCAATTAACCAAGTTTCAATAAGAAAATGTCGATATTTCTTCATCGCTATAAATAAATTATCCCCTTTAAATATGTTGTGACTACGTTTTTATTTAGCCACTTTGACAAGCTCGAGCTACATCACAACAAAGATGGTGGACATACGCAATACGCTATCTGTATATCATTGTTTCATGCTATAGCATTAAAACCATGAACGAATTTATACTATGTGGTATAAAAGTAGTGACACACTTATCGAAATAGTTTTGTTTGACAATTGCTTCAAAAAATTATTTATACTTAAACAAATTTCTTATTTCAAGAAGAAAAGAAAAAATTTTAATAAAAATTAATTCAAGCGAACTGTTTTTCTTGTACTTGAATAATTTGATAAAGTATGGATGCTCAAGAATAGAAGGTGAGCTTTATATATAGGCAACTGCTGTATTTGAACAATCGTTCTTGTTTTCCTGTTCTGAAAAGTACTGTCACCACCTACTGCTGAACTAAATCCTGCAAAAATGTTCGTGGCCTATTCACTGAATTTTTAAAAGTACTATTTTTTCCATATAAATAATATATGCGGCTAGTGCTGCACCATCAACACTATTATAAAAAAAAATGCTAGTGGCAACCAATTTGTACGCTTTGTGCTTGTGTGTTCCGACAGAGTTTATTCATAATATCATGGCAGGTTTATTAGCAGGACCTTCCGTTTCTTTATCAGCGACCTCAGTTTGGGTCAAAGGCTGCTACGAGTTGGTTTTTTAGGACTTTCTGTATATCAGTTTGCAAGACTTTCAGAGCCATTTCAGTTGGTTTCACTGATTATTATACAGCAAATCTCCTTAGACATAAATAATTTGAAAGTATCTACAACGCTTAAACCGACCGATCTAGCTGTAGGTCCTGTAAAAACCAATTTAAAAAAAGTTTGCGGATCCTCGGAAAGTTATCAATCCAAGCGGTACCGCCTTTTGCCATATAATGATTTAAGTGCCCTACGAGTAATAAGAGTAGATGTGTGTGCGCAATTTTATGTTCAAAACCTAAAATTTTTTTGGTATGCCAGAAACAGGCACTTTGAAGATTTTTTAAGAAAAAGTCAAGTTTCAACAGCTATAACTTTTTTCCGAACTTTGGTTTTTTTTTATTTTTTGTACAAAAGAGCTCAAAACTATGTCACAACTACCAGTGATGCTGTTTTTTCAAATGAAACTTTCGTTAAAACACTCAACTCAAAATTTTGGGGTACACTTCTAGAAAAAACTTTCATAACTACCAGGCTATTCAATATAATCACATTCTTTTTCTGTGCCAATATTAGCCATAGTTTCAGATAATATTTCCACTACATTTTATTTAAATACTGTCGTATTTAGATTTTTGCGATTTTTTTTAAAAATAAAAAAAAACATGTTTTTTCGTATATTCCAACCACTTGAGCAACCTCTAAATCACTTCAGATGGATTTGAAATTCTTATCTTTTTGCATATTTTTTCTGGGAATTGATTTAAAAAAGACATTTTTGAAAATAAGGGCCGCCTCAATATATATATTCACATTTCTTTGCATTGTATTTCCATATAAAACATTTTGTACCTTGTCAGTAACGTATGTTGTTTTTTTACCAGTAACATAAAGGTTAAGTAGTTAGATTTCTTGTCGCTCTCAGAAAACAGAGCTGATATCAGTTTAACTATAGTAATATCAGGGTTGCAAGTAAAAACAAGGTATGTTAGTATTGCGAAACCATAAAAAATTTATGTATTTAGTAAACGATGAATTAAGCTCGATACTAACTTCGTGAGCTGGTTTATAGCTAGTATACAGTGACATGCATATGGTATACCCATAATGTTTTCAATACTATGGTATCAATTCCATATGTGTGTTCATAGTATTAATTGTATATATGTTAATATTATTAAATCTTTATCTTAATTTCATTTCTAATTTTTGCTTAGTTTTTAAGTTTTATTAGATTTAGCATCAACGTAATTTAAAAATGTTATGCGCATACATTTGATCTCTTTTTTGACTGTCCTTTACTTTGCCTTTGCATACTTTAATATTATTGTAAGAGAATAATTTTAGCTTTTCTTTGTTTATCATTTGCTGTCATTCTGCTTATTTACTTGTTATTGTTCTAAGGACTCAATAAAAATTACTTAATTATTTACTTTTGCACAACTTTATTTCCCTCGATTCCTTGTTAATTTTTTTCTTTGTGTTGCCTATCGCGTTTAGTTCTACCAATGCGAATAAAAAGTCAAGTGATATTAGTAGTATTCACTATTCAGTGCACTTGCCTATGCAGTTGAAGACTTGTGCAGTTAGGTTTTCGTGAACACACTTCTATCATTTTTTTAAAGTTGTCAAAATTTTCACTCTGCACAACTGCTCAAGTCCTCAAGTTTGAGACTACAGTAGAAAAGCACTAGTGCTGATTTTTTCAAGTACTTGTATTTTATTTTTGTAAAGTGCACAAATCCTCAAGTCCTCAACTGCACAAGTAAGTGCACTGAATTGTGAATACCCCTATTTCAAGCCCTGTTTACATTTATTAAATCGCTCACCAAACACTCATAAAATTCTTTGCCTAATCGTTTGATGAAAATCAAAGTTTTTTGATTTTTCTGCTTCTTTGACCAACGATTTCAACAATGTGAATACTCGTCAAATAAAGTAGAACGATTTTGTCAGTTGAAAAAAGTTTTCAACCTAAACACATCGTGGCAAAATAAGGAGCGGAAGACTATTTAATGATTGACTTTATATAAAATAATTGGACATATGATGCAGAACTGTGGCAAATAATTTATAATAGTTTTTAAAATTAATTTCTTCTTCTGCTTCTTCCTCCAATACAATGTTAACTTTGATGTGCTAACTTCGGCGTTCAAGACAAGAATGAAATTTGAGGAAGAATTTTATAAGTATGATCACTTTTGTAGTGAAACAAATTGATGAAAATTTTACATGTGAACGCGGCTGTTAAGGAAGTATTTTAAATGTGAACGGGGCTATTAAGGAAGTAGCCAAGTGTGTCGACCGAAATTTTGACGTTTGTCCATAAAATTTTTTAAGTATATTTCATAAAAATTAAATGGTTTTCGTATAAGGCTAAAACTTAGTAATTTACTTTATATGGCTACAGTCGGCAACTGTGCTAAATATGGGTTTCCACTCCCCCTTTTTCCCTACCACAAAATCAATTTAAATTCTATATTTAAGACGGTTTTGATCGTATAAGACTATAAGTGGGTAATTTTGTTTTCATGCTTAAAGTTGGTAGCTGAATTAAAAATGGGCGTGGTGTTACTATACCTACGCTCTAGTAGATTGTTTCTGAGTACAAGAGGGCTTACGTAAAATTTTCTCCACACCTCCTTTTACCTCCCACGAGTCAATAAAAATGGTATATATCAGACGGTTTTGGTTTAATGAGACTAAAATTTGGTAATTTAGTTCGAATGCTTACTGCCCGAAACTGTACTAAAAATAGGCGTGGTCAAACTATATCCACTCCCACTTTTCCGAAAATTATTTAAATTGACTGCTGGGTCTACTGATCTAAAATGTTTGCCTTAGATTTTTTTTACTCGAGCTAGGTATATTTTTAAAAAAATCTGCCACACCTTTAGTACCACTCAAAAATCAATAAAAATGCCATATTTTAGACGGTATTAAATGTGTGTTTTGTATAGACTTCGAAACTAGCCGTCCGATTGAGTTCAAACATTCAGAATATGTTTGCTTTAATGTATTTAGTGTTTTAACGAAATCTATATTTGCGTTGAACAAGAAGACGTAAATCTTCGTTCTAAACGAACGGTTTTGTAAAAAATCTAATTTGACGTTTGCTTCAAAACTACCTAAGTTTTTCTTCGAAACAGAGCTGCAAAAAAATAAGTTATTGTTCGAAATGCCATCATTTGCATGAGTTTAAATAAAAATATCGTTTTGTTTTAAATATACATTGGTAAAACTAAAAAACATAACAAGCAAATTGTTGCGAATACTAATTTTGACTGTTCAGTGCCAATGTTTAATATTGTCGGCTTAAAAACACATTCAATATACAAAACGGTAAGTTTGACAACACATATAAGTGCATTCTAAATTATATTATTACATACTCAGTTATGGTCGCATTCCTCCGCCATTTTTCAACTAACAGCTACTTCACTATTTTTGTACTTTTTTCTATCAAAGTTTTTTGTTAATTTAATTTTAATTATTTTGTTATTTTGATACCAAAAACACTAACACATCTTTAAAATTGTAGAAGTTTTTAGTACATTGAATTTTCATAAATCATTTGTTTATAATTACTTATATCAAAGTAGAGTCCTCGAAAAAGAGGTGTGTTAAAATAGAATATCGTTCTGCTTTCTTACTTGTTGTGCACTTACCTATAATATGTATTTAATTAAAAAATTTATTGTTTTACAGGTTCTAGATCTATCTATGTATGTCTATAATAACGAAATTTTTAGCCAAATTGGTTGAATTGTTTTCAGTCGATGCTTTTTTAAATATATACAAAATATTAAAAATCTCGGTCTGAAACTTTTAGAGTATATTTTTAAAACATTTTTATCGCGAAAAGATCAGGCAGCACTGAAAAAATGTATTCCTGAAAATAAACTTTCGTACATATCGTGAGTTAACTTTTTGCAATTTATTTTTATGTGCAAGTAGCTGACGCATCAACGTAGTAGTAGTATACAATGTAAGCAATGGTGTAGACAATCAGCCTAACCAAGAAACATTTTAATGTCGACTCTAAATTTAGTGTAAGCTTTTTGACAACAAATTCTATAGAAATAATGTCAGAAAAGCTCACACTAAATTTAGAGTCGGCATTAAACTTTTTTTGGTTTGGCTGAATGTCGTTAATGGCATGCGTTGTCAATACGTCGATAATAGCAACTTCGGCACGACATTGTCAACATTAGCATAAACAACTTCATGTAGACTTAATGACATTGTCAACATTAGCATAAACAACTTGTCGACAAGAGAGTAGACAATATTAATAATGTCAATACTGGCTACACAACAGTCGATAATGGATTGTTGTCAAAAATTCAATGGCAACACATCATATGTCAAAACATTATCATATTATGATCACCCTTCGCACGACTTAAGCTAATAAAATTTTTAATCTCTATGTATTATGGCTTTTTCACAATAAATAGCTCCGTTCCATTCGCTTCAAAATAATCCAAATTATTTTTTTTTAAATGCAAAGCAAAAACAAAAATAATAATCCTATAACAAATAAGATTATTTTTGCTATCCATATAAAATTGTGATATAGCCTTTAAAAAATTTGAAACACAGGTGCCCCACCTGTATATTTTTATGAGTTGTCATTTCATTTTTTGAATTATTTGTTTGTTTGATACAATGACTATTAGGTAGCCATGACAGATACCTATTTTCTCACGAGCTGCCACCATCGAATGTTAAACAAAAGAAAACAAAACAAACCGCGTGTGTTACACACATTGAACGCATTCAGCGCAGCCAACAATTGCACTTCAATTATTTATATAATTGCATAATATTAAAAATTAAATTAAATAATTTAGAATTTTTCTGACGTTTAGAGTAAAACACATTCAGAGAAAAACATCGTTCACTAAGGTATCGCTACCATAACAGTTCACAACAGTTTTGAACGACACACGTTCTCATGACACCTAATAATTATTGTATCATGTTTGCTTGTTTGAATTTAATTTTGATTGCATCGGTAGTGCCCTCTACGAATCGTTTTTCATGCCGTTCCTTTGAGAAAATTTGTTATCGCGATTATATTAAGGCGAAAGGAACGCAGCTAGTGTTTCAACTTGAGTCTTTTTATTTTAGTTAAATAACCGATAGTAGCTGCGTTCCATCCCCTTCAAAATAATCCAGATTATTATTTACATGAAAAGTTAAAACAAAAATAATAATCCTTTAACAAATAGGATTATTTTTGCTACCCGTATAAAATTGTGATATGGACTTTAAAAAATTTTAAGCACAGGTGCCGCACTTGTATATTTTTATGAGCTGTCCTTTAATTTTTTGATTTAATTGTTTTCATGATATAATCATTATTAGATAGCCTTGATAGCTACTTATTTTTTTAGGAGTTGCAACCGTAGAATGTAAAAAAAAGAAAACAAAATAAAAAGCGTGTGTCACACACATTGGACCCATTTAGCGGAGTCAACAATAGCACTTAAATTATTTATATAATTGCATAATAATAAT
The DNA here is from genome assembly GCA_963920525.1 of Dichetophora obliterata. Taxonomy (NCBI): domain Eukaryota; kingdom Metazoa; phylum Arthropoda; class Insecta; order Diptera; family Sciomyzidae; genus Dichetophora; species Dichetophora obliterata. The sequence goes on along the minus strand of OY986435.1, from coordinate 313,990,976 downwards.
TAAATTAAATAATTTACAACTTTTCTTACGTTTAGAGTTAAACACATTCAGAGAAAACATCGTTCACTAAGGTATCGCTACCATAGCAGTTCACAACAGTTGTGAACGACACGCATTCTTATGACATCTAATTGTTATTGTATCATGATTGTTTGTTTTAATTGCATTTTTACTGCAACAGTAGTGCCCTCTACTAGTCGTTTTTTGGCCATTTCTTTGAGAAAATTTGTGATCGCGATTATATTAAGGCGAAAAGATAGAAGCTAGTGTTCTAGTAATGACGTACACTGATTCGTGAATACCCCCAATGTATTACTTATTATCTTTTAATCTTATCTTATCTTTCTTAATCGCAAACTCACAATTAAATTAAGTTTATTCTTGAACAAAATATAAGCTTGGCAGGTTAGCAGAACTTAAAAAATTTATAATATAGTGAAAACACTTATAATAAGTTGTCACTTAATAGCGGGTTCACATGATCCTACATGTTGTCACGCCTGCTGTGATGTCCTGTTTCAAATTCAAGACAATTAGGGTTTTCACAAGCTGTCGTATTGTTGTATTGTCGTATTTTTTCACAACAGTTGTATAGTTTTTGTTGTTGCCTTCCACATAAAACTAGTTTACGACAATACAATCGCGTTTGGTATGTATACTGTTTGTCGTATTTCATCAGTGCTGTTCTTTCTTGTTACGAATTTGTTATTTCCGTGCACATTTCATAAGTAACATCACATCATAACAGTTTTTCTTTTTATTTTGCCAGGCAAATAGGTTTGTAGAAGAAATTGAAAGTTTTGACGTGGCTTTCTGATTCATAACAAGATCAAGTCTATACTTTTCACACAAAGCTCTTATTATTTCATTCTTTTCGTTTTGTTTAGGCATTTAAAAAAATTTATTTTCTCCAGTAATTTGTCTGTTTCTTCATTAAGCTGTATAAATACGACATACAACAAAATAAACCCTAAGGGTATGTTCACAGTTGTGGTATTTTTTTATTGAAAACATAATATGGCATACAACAATACGACAGTTTGTGAAAACCCTAAATATGTTTTCAGTCGGCTGTATCGAGCGTTCGAACGGTCAAATTCAAGGCTTGCCCTACAATGCGTAACAACATGTAGGACCATGTGAACCTCGCTAATAAAAATTTTATAGCATAACAAACCATGATTAAATATAATAATGGTATTCATTAAAATTTGTTAAGTCCTGCTTAACTGCTAAATTGTTAAAGTTAGCAGCTGTTGATGTGAACGTACCTGCTAAGACATTTTACAATCAAGTGCTAAACTAATATCAGCTGGAAGACTTCTACAGCTTAAAATTTAAAAAAACTGAATTATTACAAAATCAACTGACGGCGTTATTTGCACTTGGCTAATAAATAAATAATAAAGCTTAATTGAATAGAAATATAACTTTCTTACTGCAACCATTTATAAATAAATAAATTGCAAATATTTTGCAAAAATTGTTTGCAAATGTTAATTTGACAATTTTCAATGTAGAAATAGATTATTTTTTTTTTGATAACTCGTGTAACCAGCGCTCAGTAACCAAAAATGTATTTTTATTTTTATATTACAGTGCGTTAACACTTTTAATACATTTGATTCTCAGAAACTTTGAAATGTCTTAAATCTCTACCAACATCTTTACAAAATTTTTGTTTTTTTATTAAAAAAGGGAAGCTTTTAGTCTTTGAAGCTGCAAATCATAAATAATTTGGTACTTGTTAAAACTCATTCACAAAACGATTCATCACTACACTCAATAACTTTGACGTTTCAGATTTAACAAATGGTATCTGCTAAACAAAAACACGGTGCTGAGCTTGTTAACTTGCTAACAAGCTGCTAAGTCTTTTCCCAAACAAAATTTTTACAGAAGTTTACAAATTTGTTAAGTTTAGCAAGTAAGCGGGGCTTAACAAATGTAGTGAATACCATTAATGAAACATTAGTTTTATTGTTGAATATAAAAATTGTAATTTGTGTTTAAAAATAAATCGTTTTAACAAAATATAGGGAAATCATTTTATATATTAAAGATTTCATAAAAAAAACTTTTTCACAATGATGTTAATTTTAAATTGATTTAAGTAAATTCTTAATTCGTAAGGCAGTCTAAGCGTACGGTTATGGCGCTAATGCAGCTTACACATTAGCGAACTTGTCCCTCAAACAAAATAGCGGGTCTAACTTGTTCGAAAGAGATAGCGTTATAATTAAAGCAACCTGTTCGTCAATCAAGCAAAGAATTTTTGTTGTTCTCCGCTAACATTTTGTTTCACAACCCTTGTTTGAAGGAGAAAATCAAAAATTATTTTTAACAGGCCAACAGGTTCGACAAACCGTCCAACTAGCTTCTTAACTATCAAATTGATTCGAACATGGCCCCATTTGACGAACAGGTTCCATAATGTGTAAGCCCTCTATTAGTTATTACAATTTATTTGCCACAGTTTCTTATTATTATTTTCTTATAATTTTCTTTCACTCCTTCTTTTGCCTCGATGTGCTCAGGTTGAAAACTTTTTTGAGCTGAAAAATCGTTCTACACAATTTGACGAGTGTCCACATTGGTCAAATCGTTCGTCAAATCTTCGTCGAAAATGTTGATTTTCATCATATGATTTGACAAACGATTCAAACGTGTTCAGTTTAGTAAAATCGCCATCAAATCCATATATATATTTCTGCTTTTCAAATCATTTGTCAAATCATTTAATGAGCGATTTGAACAATGTGAACACCCGTATTGTGTAAACTGCATAATGTTACCGGCTGAATGCTATCGCCTCATGAACAGATCTAGGGCGGCAAATTCAAACAGCTGTTTTTCAAGTGTTAAAAATATAAACAAGGAATTCTTTGAATAACATTTCATTATTTTCGTAATTAAAAAATCTTTTTACTTATTTAAATGCTGCAAACAAGAACAATTTTGAGATATTCCGGCGCGGCTTGTGCCTCAGCATATCGAAAACAATGTAGCAAAGTAGATGCCAAGACATACGCCAAAAAGAAGGTTATTTATGGTAACCTCTTTCCGGACAATATGCTTACTAAGAAACAGAAAACTCCGGAGGCGCTATATTTGGCCAACGAAAAGGGTGCCGAAATAATAATGAAGGCGATAGAGCCACACTTGGTTGGGATTAAATACAACACGCTACTTGAGGTTAATCCAGGCATAGGACTTCTTACGCGGCTTCTATTGGAACGTGAAGAATTTAAAAATATCATACTAATGGAGAGCAAGGAACATTTTATGATGGGACTACAAGAGCTGCTCCCAATATACAGAAACAAAATAGAGCTGATATACGGTGACATGATAACTCTCTGGAAGTTAGCCTATCAGGACAAACAGGACAATGGCACACGAGTGGCTGATTTGCTGCAGTTCGTACCGCGTCGCAAACACGACGATGGTACGCACACTGAGTGGGAGTTTAAGCTAATTGATTTAATTCAATTATCCTTTATTTTATAGATCCGAACATGCTTATCATTGCCGCTTCTGGGGAGTATAAGTTTTACAAACATTTTATCAACTCGTTAGTTTTCCAGACTAGCTTGCTGTCTATTGGAAGGCCGGAAATGTTTCTCATTATGCCGCCGCCCATGTATATTGTATGATATATTTTAAAATTTTTGTGCGCGTTATTTAATCTTTGTATTGTTTTTGCCTTCAACAGCATCTCACTTGCAACAACGAGGTCGGATATTTAGTCTATCGCTCCACCTCGATTTTATTTCAAATACTTTTTGAATATCGCTTTATTACATCGATACCACGCGACTATTTCCTGCCCTCACAGTCTGATTATAATTCAGCGAAGGGCAGTAAGTTAGCACACGTCACTTCGATAGATCCGGATCAGTTATACTTGGTCAAAGTGGTGCCTCGCCGCAAACTATTTAAGCTGTGTCCGGCTGAAGATCTACCTGCGCTGTGGTACTTTATTAGACAGAATTGCATCAGTCGACGAAATCGTGTGATTCCCAACTTGGAGTAAGGTTTAATGTGCTTTTTATCTAATTGATCTAATTTTCATTTATTTGCAGAAAATTAATACCAGGTTGTGGTCCACGTTTACTCATCAACAAAGAAAAACCTAAGCCTGTTCATCAACTATACCGTGATGAGGACTTAAAGAATCTACCGAAATTTTCTGAGCCTTGCACCACCATGAGTGGTAAAGATTTTCTACCCAACATGAATATTTTTTCACAATTTGGCGATCTAAACCCCAGCCAGATTTTGACGTTATTTAGACAATTCCGCAGTTGGCCTGAGTACAGCGAAAGCTCTTTCCTGGCCTCACTGGAAAATAGTTTGCTTAAAATGGAAACCTCAGCGGATGAGAGTATTAATGGCATTGCCAATGAGGATGATAGCGCCAGCGGCGATGTCGCTGAAATTCGTGACGCTCTGCAGAAAGCCATGCAAAAGGAAGAGTTAGAGAAAATAAAAAAAGACGAAGCGTCCGGCGATGTCGCCGAAATTCGTGACGCTCTGCAGAAAGCCATGCAAAATGAAGAGTTAGAGAAAATAAAAAAAGACGAAGCGTCCAACTCATAAGAAATGAGGGGAAAAAATTAATTTTTATTTTTATATTTTTTCATTTCAATATAGTGTACAAATTAAATGGATTTTTTCTATTTTTTTTTTAATTTCAATTTAACAATCTGAACACAATCAAATCCTTAAACAGAATGAAACAATGGTTTTTGTGTCACGGTCAATGTAGTAATTTATTAATAAGTAATTTTTTAAAATTGTTTTCCTCCTAAATTATTATGTTTTTGAGAACGCAATAAAACTCTGCACTTTAAGCGAATATACGAATAACACGTTCATACGTAGGATCATCCTAAGCTGGACAACGTCCTTCTATCGCACGTTGTGTACCACGAGAGCACATTTCTATTTTGCTAAAGTCATAGTCAATTTTCTTTTCATCTTTAATTTCCTCGCCAAATCGATTTTGAAGTGCCACCGACAACTGCACGCAGTCCACTTGGAGTGTTTTAGAATCAACTCCCAACACATAAGTTAATTTGACCTTATCGCAGGGTCCCGGTTTGCCGAATTCGTAGCACATATCTCTTATTAGAATTTGTCCATCAATCTTACACGGATTGGCAATGCATTCTGGTATAATTTTGTCTCTACCCAAGACTATCATTTGACCCTCTGCACAGGGACCTTTGCGAAACGCTGGGTAGCAAGCATCCGTTTCCGGATAGTAGACACTGGCTGTGGGTAAACGAATAATAACAAAAGATTTCAGAAAATTTGTTTTGTACAAATTGTAGATTGTGTGTGTGTGTTACCTGGTGCACAATCGCAGACCCAGTCGTTGGCTTGATCACCTGGAAAGAGCAACTCATGTTGCTTGCAACGTGTCGGTGAGTAAAGAGGAAAACGACCCTGAAAGGAAGAACATTTTAATTATATAAATTATTAGTGTGTTATCGATTATATTTTTTAATTTTAGTTGATTATTCTAGGGACCGTAACTGTTATAAGAGATATCGAAAAAGTTAATTTGAAATAGTTATTTTGTAACTTTTTCTAAAAGAGTCAAAATTTACGTGTTATTTTTCGACAGAAAAAATTTAAAATTTAACTCTCAAAAATTGATTTTTATTTCAGGGGAAAATAAAAATTATTTCGGTCTTTTATTTTTTTCAGCTAATTTAACTTTTATTTTTAAAGTTTTATTTTTCAGTCAAAAAATAAAAATCCGTTGCGGACTTTTATTTTTTCTGTCCTTTAAAAAAATCATTTTCGGATTTTTATTTTTCTGTTGGAAATAATAATCCTTTTTGTTTAATATCTTAGATATTGTAGTTAAATTAATTTTTTTTTAAATTGTATTGTAATTTGTAATTGTAATTTTTTTAAGTTGTAGATTTTCCCTCTATATAATTGTTTTTTCCGAAAACCTCTAAAAAAACGTTAAACAGAATGCAAACACACATTACATAATACAACATTTTAAGCTCAAAAATAGTAAATTTTGATAAAAATTGTCACCTGCTTTTCAGATAGTGACAATTTCATTAAAAATTTTGGTTTTTGAGCTTCAAGTTTGGTTTTTAAATAAAAAAATTACTGCAAACACATAGAAATTTTTAATATACTGGAAATAGAAATTTTTAAAAAATTGTCACTTTGCCATATATTATATTATATATTTTTTTTATAATTTTTATTCTCATTCATAAAATATACAATATTTCTTTGTTTTATTTTAAATTTAAAAATTACTGCTAAGCCAATTCTATTTGATTGAATTATTTTTTTTATTATCCGATAATTATTTCATTAGCCGAATCAGAATTCTGTCTTTCCATTCAGCTAATGAAATATCTAAAAATCCTTTTCTGCAGCAGCAACCAAAATATAAAAAATAAATAAATAAATAGACTGGCCATTTCAGCCCTTGGAAGGACTTTGACCTAGCTTCTATTTGATCAATTGTGTTGTGCGTGTTATTAAATGTTTGATCACAAATGACCGAGAACTGGACCTACGTGTTTTATGCCGACTCCGAACGGCTTATGTTCTCAAGAAGCTTTACATGGCAACTTTTACTCTCTGAGGTTTGCCATTGTCTGCAGAGAGGTGACGACCGAACAGAAAAATTATTTCAATGGAAAAAACTTTCTGTCTGAGCTGGAATTGAACCCGGGCTACAGGCTACGGCCGCCACGCAACCAAAATATAGCTACAACAAAATCACAACAAAAATGTCAGGCTGGAAACAAAATAAATTTGGCAACCATGTACATTAAAATAAGAAGCTGTCAAATTGTATTTTCATTCAAAAAATTTGCAATATTTCTTCAGATATTCAAATAGGAAGAAATAGGCAAATACATTAAAAAATACCGATCTTTTTGCTGACAGAAAAAACTTTCCGTCCGAGCTGGAATTGAACCCGGGCTACCGCGGTTCTTTAGCTTAGGGGTCACGCACTCTACCTAATAGGCTACGGTCGCCAATAAATTAAAATTCTTAATTTGGCAGCGATTGTTTCCTTTGCATAAGAACCAACAAATTTGGAAATTGCAAAAAAAAGTGGTAAAAGTGGTCGAATCCTAACAAGTGATTTTGATAAAGTGACAACACTGGCTGCCACAAGACCGTATAGCGGCGTACAATGACTGCATTCTATACGAAAAAGCGAAGTAACATGTGGCAGAACTTTCGGGCTGAATGGAATACGCTCACAAAACATGTTCCTTGAGCTGTCATGATTTATATAGCGATAATATTTTATGCTACTACACTACCTGATCGTTTTTTCGGATAGAATACGGCCAATGTAAGTTTTTAGCTTTAGAGCGCTCTATCAATGGCCGCATTCACCGCAGACAACTATTGTGAACTGTTGTAATGGTAGCGCTTCCTTAGTAAGCTATTGAGACAGAAACGAGAGCGCTTTTTATGACACTCCACAAAGAGAAATTTAATGTATGAAAATGGCAAGTGAAAATGTGTATGAAAAATATTTTATGATTTTAAACGCTTTCCAAAGAATGCAATGAGTTTTATGCTATATTTCGTTCCAAGGAATAAAGAAAAGTTAGTTAAAAAGCATTAAGAATTGTCTCAGAAGGATTTTCAGGAATTATATGGTGTAGAAATTGCAAAGACTTTAAATTCAAAATAAATTGCAATAAGTTTGAAATGCTTGAATTTGAATGTTTGTTTTTCAGTACAAAATTTTATCTGCTCACCAACACACGCTCATTTTTATTTTGACAGGCACTGATATAAAAGCAGAGCGGCGCTCCAAAACAAAAGAAAAAAAGATCAGTTTTTATTTCTTTGATGTGTATTGTCTTCAAGAATGATAGAAACAAGATTACGACATCCGCATGTTTTACCGCTAGATGACGTAATTGGAGCCAAGTGTTACTATTGGCTAAAAAGAGAGGGCTAATAAGGAAAAACATAGAGATGGCAACATTCAATTGACTAAGCCAAAGTAAGAAATTTACTTATAAATTGTTAAAATAAGTAAGGAAACTTACTTATTACGTAATGAGAGAGCAAACAATTAAGTTTTTAATTATTTTGTTTTTGCTTAATTTTAAAAAGTACTTGTTAAATTTCTTTAAAAAATCGTAAAATGTTATAATTTTATTTTTTTCGTTGATTTTGGGCAACCCTACTAAGCCAAAGTAAGAAATTTACTTATAAATTGTTAAAATAAGTAAGGAAACTTACTTAATACGTAATGAGAGAGCAAACAATTAAGTTTTTATTTATTTTGTTTTTGCTTAATTTGAAAAAATACTTGTTCTTTAAAAAATCGTAAAATTTTATAATTTAATTTTTTTCGTTTATTTTGGGCAACCCTAATAAGCCATCCGTAAGTAAAAGTCTTTGTTTTTGGCTACATCGATTTCTAATATATATTGAATTTTTGGGAAAATTTAACACTTATTTTGAGCTTTATAAGCTCAAAGTAGTTGTATCTTAAAATACATTGAATACGCAACGGTTAAGAAAACTTATAGAATTATAGTTTATACTATTAAAACTTGCAAATTGGTTAGAATCTATACGCTTTTAATACAAAAAAGGATATGATACAAATTTTTATTTTTGCGCTAAGTTTTACTGAGCAACCTCCTGCTAGTCCAAAAATTTGAAAGCCACATCGATTTCCAACAAAACACAAAAAACCAAACGAAAATATCTTCATCCTTTCAAAAGTTACAGAGTTTTGATCACCCAGGGAGCCAAACCTTACATTGTGCTTCGTTGAGTTCAAATGAAATGAAATTAAAAACATAGCCAAGACAATCAAATCTAAAGTCAATCAGAGCAAAACTCTCGAAAATATTAGGGGTATTCACGATTCAGTGCACTTGCCTGTGCAGTTGAGGACTTGAGGACTTGTGCAGTTGTGCAGTTAGGTTTTCGTGAACACACCACCATCACCATTTCAAAGCTGTCAACATTTTTCAATGAACACAAGTGCACAACTGCTCAAGTCCTCAAGTCCTCAAGTTGAAGGTAATAGTAGAAAAGCACTTGTGAAGATTTTTGAAGTACGTACATTTTGTTTTTGTAAAGTGCACAAGTCCTCAAGTCCTCAACTGCACAGGCAAGTGCACTGAATCGTGAATACCCCTATTGACTAATTAGTCTCGTCTCCTCTTACACTGTAGCTAACACTTAAAATTTTTAAAGGCAGTTCTTATTTAGAGGCCCAAACACGGTGATGTTCTGGATTTTTGTTTTTAATAGAAAATTATTGAAAGTAAATGAACGCCTTGAGTTTTTTTGCCAGTTATTTATTAATTCTTTCCTAAGTGTAGGAAAATATTTTTTTGTGCATAAAAGTAAAATGTAAAGTGCCAATACGCAGTCAAACGTAACGTTGAAAAAAGGTACCGAAACGGTGTCCATCCCACAGCATGTTCATGTCATCTGATATAAAAAACCAAAAAATTTTATAAATTATATTAGGGGTATTCACGGGCAGAGTTGGGCGTAGTGCACTAAATTTGCAGTATCAGCTTACATGTAGTGATAGTGTAATATTATTCTCTATCTTCTATTATTTTTGATTGCTGAATTGAAAAATAAAAGCCTCACTCTACATGAGTGATAGTGCTAGTGAAAAGTGCTCACTCAAATTCATGTAAGAATAGTGGAAAAAAAATGTTTACAGCTTAGTGGAAAATTTTTTTGCACTAAATAAATAGTGCAAAAAAAATACTTCCACCAATAGTGGTACAGCACAGAAAGTTTTCACTCAATTGAAAGAAAACAGTAACAGTTTACTTGTAGTATTGAGTATTTAAGTATAACACAGAAATTTGTATGTTTCTACGCTATTCTTAGTAAAATATAAAAATATTAAGTAAAACAAGAAAAATAAGCTATGCTAACAATTATTTGCTGTAAGCGATTTAACTTTCACGAAACTATTATTTTAAATAACACCAATTTTATATGAACTGTCTATCTGATCCTAGCTTGGTGATGCTCATTCAGAGCTGTTGTTGTTGTTTTCTTCGTAAACATATATGACCAGAAGCTCGAAAAATAGTTTTTCTTAATTATAGATTTTTTTTAATTCGAGTCTAACTGAAATAGTTTTAAAACCAGTCATATTTGAAAGTTGAGTGGAAAAACTTTCAATTGCAATTTTCATTTAGTGGCTGTTCAAATTTTGCACTATTTGAGTGTAGTGGAGATTTAGTAACTACCAGTCAATTTAGTTATAGTGCAACAATATAACACTACCACTAAAATCCCTAGTGATAGTGAAGAGATGCTTCATTATCACTAAGCTGGTAAATAAATAGTGAAAAATATAATTTTTTTCAATATATTTTAGTGCTAGTGAAAGGCTGAGTGCACTCAACATTTAGTGCACTACGCCCAACTCTGTTCATGGGTTGTTGCGAATTGCAAGAGTGTAAAAATGCAAGATATTTTGCGCACTAACGCAATTTTTGAAAGAAAAAAGTATCCAAATGGATCCAATAGGATCCAAACGGCAACACTGCACTCGGGTATGATTTGAGTATCCGAATTCTGTTGGATACTCATTGCAGTTCTCTGGTACAAACTTAACCTTTTTAAAGTTTTAAGCAGGTGGCAAATATGTTTGAGAACAACTCAAACATGAATCAGCTGTTTAGCATCACTGCTTGTGCGTTCTCGCAATAGGTTTGGGCAGTGCGTAATTCAAGTAGAGTTGCAAAATTGCTTCTAATGTGTTTGTTGTTGGAATGATGCGAAAGTTCGCAAATTTGCATTTTCGCATCGTCGCAACTGCGTTTCGTATCAACCCGTGAAAACCGCTATTATATTTTCTTTCGCTTTTTTCTTTCGCTTCTTTCGCACTTTTCGCTTTTTAAAGTGTTCTAAAAAACAACCAATATTATCTGAATTTATCAAACTCATACAAGTTTAAAAAACTATTATATAACAATGACTTGAAAAAACTAATTTATCAGGTTTTACTTTTCAAATGAAAAAATCAATGCAAACGTTATTTGTGTATTCAACATTTGTCTATATAAATTTAAACAATGCTAATCTGACGCAAAGCTCTTATTTTTTAAAGATGTTTAGATTTTGTAAACCTAAAAATAATCTACTAGTATCTCCTTTCTGCTGAAAATAATGTTCTTTACAATTAAATGGTATTTAAAAGTGAATTTTTAAATTAATTACTTTTAAAATTCTTAAATTCTTTACAATAAATGATATTTACAAATATTTTTTTAGTTCATTGCTAGAATTTTTTTATGTTTTTTTTTATTTTCTATTTATTGATGCTTTTAATTCACTTACGGCAGCATTTTTCTTTGTTTTATCCACCTCAGCATTTTCTGGGAAGGAAATTTGGCCCCAACATGCACTTATTATAAGTGTAATAACGAAAAAGACGCATAAATAAAACTTCATTTTGGATTGTTTTATAATAAAAAAAAACAAGAATTAAATTTTTATTTTAAATGACGTAAGAAACGGAAACACGTTCTCAACCTGGTGAGTTCCAACTTTATACTAAAGATCAGACTCCCGTTAATTGATCGATTGAACTCATCGATCGTTTGTTATCTTCAATTTAGCATCACATATTTATATGTATAAGCTTCAAAATAAACCACTTAACCTGAGTAAAAACTTCTATGCTGTCTTATTCTCTGCCAATTTTGATGAACAACGAAATAAAGAGAGAGAGAGAGTGAGAGTCGTAAAAACTAGTTTTTGTAAACCTGAGTTAAGACTTTGCATAATAAAGGCTGGATTAGCCAAGCGTAAGGTAACGTAGCGCGACGTTGCCAATTGTCAAGCTAAAATCTGTTTAATGATAAATGTGTACAAGTCGTTACCGAAATCGTAACGTGGCGTGACGCAGCGTAGAAGTCTGTAGAAAATAGATTTCTACGCAACGTTACGATTTTTGGTAGTTCGACAGCTGTGTTACAAGCGAAAAAATTTGTTTAACTTCACATTTTTGTGAATTTTAATACTATATATGAAAGAATGCAATCTTTTATTGACGAGGAGAAGTAAATAAGCCTTCTAGAATAAAATGAGTGCCCTGCACTACGCCGCCTGCACTACGTTGGATTACGATTTCGGTAATCGCTTATCCTCGAGGCAACGTCGCACTACGCTACATCCCGCTGCGCCACCTCACGTTACGCTTGGGTAATCAAGCCTTAAGGCTGATTTTTAGAAGACTTCTTACTAAACAGACGAAACTTAGTCAGTTGTCCTCAGAATTTGCTTTTTATTAATATTTTTCTATTTTTTTAAATACTCGAAGTTCATTTATTTTATAGTTAAGGCTTGTAAGCTGTTTGGATATTTTTTTTAAATTTTTCAATGAAATTCTATAGAAAGTTCAGTACTTACGATTCTTAATCTTAACTCAATTCTAGAAATACTAACGTAGAATTTTTGATGATTCATGCATGTCTTTCGGTATTTTTATTTATATTTCTAGCCAGTTTATGGTAAATATTATATATCACTTTTAAGATTTCTTTAAAAACCCCACTAACCACATACTTATTGCAAAAAAGTAATAAATTAAAAGTAGTTTTGAATTGACTTTTATGTACGGTATAACAAATATATATCGATTAATCCTTTTGACGTAAGTGTGGCTCAAGTAAGTGTTTTTGGCATTTAAAACTTATATTAATAAGCGTTTATACTTTGGCAGACTGTCAATATTCTCATAGAAGTCGCAATTATAATAATTTCTGAGATACATTCTGCATTTTTTCCAACATACTTCAAATTTGTGTTTCAATTGTATGCACCGAGAAAAAAAAAAATTTAGTAAATACAACACTTAGATAAATTCATTAAAAGTTTTCTTGTTACAACAATAAACTTGTTAGGGTAGCAAAAATATTGAAGATTGTAAAATTTTAGTTTCGTAAGAATAACAAAAAGTTTGTTGCTTTAACAGTTTAATATTTGTTGATCCATAAATTATAAACTTGTTATGGCAACTGCAAAATTGTTCGTTTAAGGAGTTTTTGCATTTGTTTTCGGTGATGAAAGAAAGAAAGAAAGAAAGAAACAAAAAACAAAGAAATTCGTCAAAAGTTGGGATAAAATTCGTAAATACATAAAAAAACTAAAAAAATAAGAAATTGTAAGTATTAAGATAAGATTATGACATATATTGATATGATGTATAATCTAATAGGGCAAGGAATCTACGCCATCCGCTTAAACGAGGAGTAGCTACGCATGGTGCAGGGTTTCAAAGATGCTAGTGTAAAACGTGACACTGATATGGTGCTGACCAATCCTATTTTACACGCAATCTAAATATTTTGTCAATATACAGTCAACAAAAGCTTTTGTCAATTGGATTTAAGGAAATAAGTTGAAATCATATTGACAAAATTTTATTTTGTTTATTTGATAAATGGATGCTTCAATTTGATATAAGCCTTTATCACGAATATCGCGTTTTAATTGTTGATTTGATAAAACAATCTGTCAGTATGAATACAGAATATTTCAACATGAAAAAATGGTTTGTTGAATAGAGAAAGGCTTTTCTGTTGAAAACATATGTTTTCTAATACTAAATTTAATACAAAAATGTTTTGTTGTTCTGATAAAAATATTTTATTACATTTTATATATAATAAACATATAACATTTGACATATAGTAAGTACATTAGTTATAAATATAATTTTGGAATTCACAAAGTTGATATTATCCATGCTATTCGTTATTAGCGCTGTTTACATTATTATAAATCACAGTTTGTTAACATTGCTGCTCACATTGTGAATTGTTATAGTGTGAACAGCACTAATAACGAATAGCACGGATAATCTCAACAAATAATGGAAATAAATAATAATGTAATGCAAATAAATAAATAACCAAAACTCCTGCCGAATTCATTGGAAAAGAACTCAATTTGTAGTCACCGTTAATGATAAATGCATTTAGAAACTCAGCCAAAAATGTAGAAGTTCCTCATAACTTAGTAAAATAATTATATGTGCAACACTTCAAATGCAGTTCTAAGCAAACATAACTTAATTTGTTTTTATATTATTTTTTATTGAAATAGTATTAAGGACTTATACGTAAAACAAGATATAGCTTATATAAAAAACTTGTTGTTATTAAAAAAATTATAATGTATTTAAAAAGTTCATAGAAAGTATTTAATTGTGCAAAACCTATTTTTATTGATTTTATGGAATAAAGTAGAAAATATATAGATTTTATAAAATAATATGACTTTCATTCTTATATCTGACTTGGTTAAGTGGGAAAGACATGAATTACATCAACGATCTGAGGATGGAACCATCGATTTTCTGCCATTCATCTTAAAGAACTGTTTTCAGATGCTTTATCGACTCGAACTGGCGCCCGTTTTTAAAAACTTGGGCCGAAAGAATGCCCACAGGTTTTCGATAGGATTCAAGTCATGGCTAACAGCAGGTCACTACAGTACGGGTGTATTTCAGATTTATTAAAAGTCATTTGTGGATCGGAAAGAATTTGTTGGTGCGTTGTCCTGCTTGAAAGTCCAGTTATCCTGGTATTTATAGCATGTGATCTCAATAAACACATCACCTTATAACTCAATATACATTTGTGCATTCGATTTGCGAGAAATAAAATACAGGGGAGACTTTCAAAGTATCTGAAACCGGCTGAAATCTTCAATGATCCCTGCCCATGGTCACGCTCATACCTAATTTGTCGTGGCCATCGCAAATTGTGTCGGCATTTCTGGCAGCCGTCGGGTCCGCCAAGGTTGAACCTTTTCTCATCACTTAATATGACATTTCCAAATTCTTTCTCACAAAATTTTTATTTTTCGGCATATGCTAGACTGGCCGCAATGTGACATGGTAGAAGTCTGGGTTAAGAGAAGGGTGATTCATAACTGACGTTGGAATTTTCATTCAAAATTTGCTGGATTCTACAACAAGAAGTTGAATTCGTCTTTTGTACCGTTGGCCAATCACGGATTTTCTTTCACTACGCTTGATTATAGCATAGTTGACAGAGTCTTTTAAAAAATCTGTTATGGTGTTTCGGTGACGATTTATCCTAGCAGCTATAGCACTTACTTTTATGCCGGCTACATTTAAGCCTTTTATATATCAACGATCTTTTCAGATAAAGTGGTTCCACATGGCATTTTTATTTAAAAAATGAAATAACTCTAAAATTTGCTCATATTTTGTTCCAAACATGTATTACCTTTATGTGTATGGTTTTTCTTACTAAGGTTATAAACAAAATTTTGTAATTTTTACGTTATAGCAGTTAAAACACAAAAAAAAAGCAATTGTGCACATATAAATATTTTCTATTGCACACGTGAGATTACACAGTATTTTCGATTCGAACGGTACTACGAATACGAGGAAAAGAAGAATTCTCTGTTCGACTAATAAACTTCATCCATTAAAAAAAATTTAGGGAAACTCAAAAAAATTGTACTGTTATAAACCAGGGAGAAAAAATAAAAAATAATTGTGCACATATAAATATTTTACTGAGGTATGTCGAAGTGGCATTGCGGCAAAATTGGTGCACTTGAAAACAAGAAAAATTTATTTTTTCAAGATCATATTTACTTATTTACTATTTAGAGTAATTAGCTTCCACACACTTAAAAAATTGCACTGGACTTTTAAGCTTTCCCAAATTTTATCTCCTTTACTTAATTTTGTACTTGATCTAAAAAGGCAAATGACGCCACCAAAATAACAAGCATTTTTTTCTGTTGTCATGATTAAAGGTTTTTTGAAATTGATAATCCATTTTATCATTATGAAATGGACATTTTGTCCATTTGACTCGATCGATTATCAATTACATTAATTATATCTTCAGTATAACAAATCTATTTATCAAGCCAACAAAGTAGTTTGTTAAAATTATTTATTAAAATGATGAAATTTTATTCCAATTGATTGACGAGTCTGTGAGCGTGAATAAGCTTAAATCAAGTGAACAAACTTATATTTCAAGCTAGTAAAACAATTTCTTCAAAACAACGCATTGAATTTGTTGCTATTTTTAATCAAATGGATAAAGTTTCTTTTGAATTGACGAAAAAATAATGCATTATTGATAAAATTGAATTGATTGGACAATTTGGTTTTGTTGAACAATTAACAAAAATTATGTATCAATTTTACCAAGAATATTTCTTTGAGTGTACGCAACGCCGATAATTTCTTGAATTTCTTACGCCGCTTTGTGGAATACATATAGACACGTTTACCTATTACAGAGGGTGTAGATTTCGGTCATCATTACGACCGCGCCGTGCTCCTGATTGGATTTTCTACGTTTACACGCAGTCGCGTATCCTGAAAGCTTGATTACTTGAGTGACTAAGATATAGATAAGATCAATTTAGCAATTTACTAACATAAATAGTGTTAAAGCTTCTAAATTTATGCGTTTGACATAGTTTTTGTGTTCACAGACGTCCATTTTTATGGGTTATTTGTGACCATGTTAACGAAAGAGGGTAAAAAGGACCCACAAATGGCAAAAATGCCATTAAAACGAACTTGAGGGTAAAAATATATTACGAAAATACTCTTTACAAAATTCTATAAAAAGTCTGCGAACAAACAACTATGTCAAAGGCATATATTAAGAAGTTTTCTTACTATTTATTTTAGTAAATTGCTAAATTGATCTTATCTATATCTTAGGTCTATGTTCAATATTGCATTAATAAAACGCAAATACACGATTACATTTTTTGTCTTCTCTATTAGAATCCATTGATCAAAGTCTGTAGTTATTTTAGTTGTTGGACTGTGCAATTCAAATAAGTTTTTTTCACCACATCTCCGATATGCTTTTTGAACATTTTTCATTTTTTTATAGAAACTTTGAATGCCTTCATGGACGCCCTCTGGAGTATATCAACTGGGACGAAGACCTTTCGAGGTTATTTGTGGAATGGAAGCTGTCAGATGCGACTATTTCCGCATTGAACGAGTGTAACATTAGAACCACTTACGTTTTAAGAATTATACTATAAATATCTAATGAGTCTGAAGAAGAAGTATATGTTATTTGTCAGGAATTGAATACCTACTTCATTTTCTGAAAATATCCAGTCATACAAAAATTTGTTTTCACGTAATTGCTTTTACTTAAAAAATAAGATTTATATCGATGCCAACTAAAAATGTAACTCTTTATAATATTAAGAGAATTCTACGATTTCATTAACACGAACTAAAACTTTTGCGTAATGTATTTTAATACAGAAAGGCCCTATCTCATTTTCTTCTCCTTACTTTATAGGAGAAGGAAAAAACTTCTGCAGTTTTTGAAGTAAAAAAATTTTACATCATAGCAATAGTTTTTAATAAAAAATGCTGTAAAAAATTCGCAACTATAGAACTCAATTTTTCAATAACTGTCTTTCCTTTTTCGATAAAGTAATAAAAAAAAGGACGGGTCCTTCTTTATTAATATAATAATATACAATGTATATTATGCATTTTATACAAATATGTACTCTTTTTTTAAGCCGTGATAATAAATAATTATAATTAAATATGTTAAATAAAATTAGAACTATTATAAATGTGAGTTTGATTGCTTTTTTATTTGTATTGGTAAGTTTTTTGCACTGCAGTATTTAAAACAACAACTTCTCTTAATTTTTTTAAATACTTGCATTGTTGAAATAACAAGCCTCCGTTTTAGTTCGTTTAAATTAAACAATTGTTAAATTTACGATTTTTGTTTTACTACTTACTTACTTAGTTGGCGCTACAACCGTATGTCGGCCTTGGCCTCATCTAAGAATTTGCGCCAGCCATTTCTGTCTTTCGCTTGCTGGCGCCAGTTGGAAATTCCAAGCTTCGTCAGGTTGTCCTCTACTTGGTCTTTCCAACGAAGATGCGGTCGTCCTCTTCTGCGTTGACCGCCGCTGGGTACCGAATCGAATGTTTTCTTCACTGGAGCATCGTCTTTCATGCGCTGAACATGACCAAGCCAGCGAAGCCGCTCGATTTTAATGCGCTTGACTATGTCGATGTCAGCGTACAGCTCGTACAGTTCATCATTCCACCGTATTCGGTACTCGCCATTGGCGCAGATTGGTCCGTAGATCTTGCGAAGAATCTTCTCTCGAATGCTCCTAAAGTCTTTTCATCTAAACTGCTCGGCGTCCAGGTTTGTGATGCATAAAGTAGGACGGGCATGATGAGCGATTTATAGAGCGTGATTTTCGTTCGTCGAGAAAGGGCTCTGCTTCTCAATTGCCTACTGAGCCCAAAGTAACACCTGCTGGCAAGAGTTATTCCAACTGGCAAGAGTTTGATCTCAGTGCTGATGTCGTTGGTTGAGTTTATGCTGGATCCCAGATAAACGAAGTCCCTCACAACCTCGAAGGAGGTATTGTCAACTGTAACGTGGGTTCCAAGACGCTGGGACTATTTGTTTGTTAACATCAAGTATTTCGTCTTATCTGCATTCATTGCCAGACCCATTCGACTTGACTCTCTTTCTAATCTGGAAAATGCTGCACTGACTTCGCGCGTATTATGGCCAATGATATCGATGTCATCAGCATACGCAAACAGCAAAACACTCTTGTAGAATATTGTGCCACTACGTCTCAGATCAGCAGCTCGGATGATTTTTTCCATCATAAGGTTGAAAGAGTCGCACGATAAGGAATCACCTTGTCTAAAACCTCGTTTGGTAATATATGGTGGGGAGAGGTCCTTTCCGATTTTAACTGCGCTGCTGGTGTTGCTCAGTGTCATCCTGCAAAGTCGTCTTAGTTTTGCAGGAATATCAAATTCAGACATGGTGGAGTACAGGTGCTTCCTTCGAACACAGTTCGTTTACAATGGGCTTCAATCTTTCAAATAAAACGCTCGACAGGGCCTTATATGCGATATTAAGAAGGCTTATCCCACGGTAATTGGCACAGATGGTGGGATCACCTTTTTTGTGGATTGGGTAGAGCACACTGAGATTCCAATCGTTCGGAATGCATTCTTCCGATCATATTCTGCATAGAAGCTCGTGAATGCATTTAAGTAGAGCTTCGCCTCCGTTCTTAAACCGCTCAGCAGATAAGCCATCAGCTCCCGCGGCTTTGTTAATTTTAAACTTGTTTAATTTTTGTTAATAGTCGGGCAGCGGAACCTCGACGCTGTCATCCGAAATTGGTGTTTCCGGAATATCATCTCTATTGGCGGGATTGTTGTCAGCGTCGCCATTTAGAAGCTTAGAGAAGTGTTCTCTCCATAATGTCAGTGTACTCTGGACATCTGTCACTAGATTCCCGTTTTCATCGTTGCAGGAAGAGGCCCCGGTTTTAAAACCATCGGCAAGACGATTTTTTTTAGGTGTTTTAAATACTATCATTGTTACATTAAAAACTTCTGCTCTTGTAACTATATTATAAATTGTTTGTATTATTAACAACTCGATTGTTGTAAAAGTAAATAACTTGTTTTGTTGAGCACACAACAAATGCAAAAACTACTTAAAATTAAGTGTAAATATGTTGAAATTATGAGTTTTTTTTCTGGGTGTGCTTATGAAAATTTCCTAACAACTGGATGGAGCTGTTAGCATGAAAATATTTTTAATCATAGAAGTGGTTAAAAACTTTGAATTCACATCACAAGCTCATTATCCGGCTGTGATGTAAGTATTTACTCTAATGTCGAATCTTGCTCTTGAACTGCATTTATATAAATATTTTTTGGATGTTTGGAAAAAACTAAGTAACAGTAACAGTAACAGTAACGTAAAATTTTATGAGGCTAGCAAATGTAGAATATCTTTGATTAAAGCCATCAATTGATGTGTTGATATTAAAAATAAAACAAAACTGTAACTTTTTGAGCTGATAGCAATTGAATGAGTTCTTTGTTCTGCGACATAATTTAAAAAGTTAAATCAGAAAAAGTTACTGATAACACAGTGGGACAAAATATATGTTTTTTCTGCTCACACATTAGGAATATTTCAAAAAATTCAGACTTTCTTTAACCAGGTAAAATTGGAGAAAATGCTCTAAAATGATATAAATGAAAATTTTTAATCGTATTCCACACAATAGAATACATTTTTTAAAAATCTATTTCAATTGCTATATAGACCACATTTAAAAAATAAATGTTAAAAAATAAAATACCTTCTTTAATTTTCCTTTTGAGAAAACGCAACAAAATTTCTTAAACTATGTATATTTAAATAGTATAGTCTGGTCTACGACATCGTATACTAAAAGTTTACGGGGAATTCATAAGCGGCTTAAAACAGTTTTTTAAATGTATGTACAGGGCTGCCCATATTCGACGGACCCATCTGGCAATGCCATAACTTTTGACAGAGATGTCAGATCGCTTAATGACATACCGCGTTTGAAGCGTCAGTCCAAGCAGATTTTTACCATGGAAAAATACACGCCACGCGAGCGCTCTGAAAGAGTCTTCGAAATGGCCGAAGATGACGAGGAATTTTGGAACAAAATTATCATGTCCGATGAAGCCCATTTCACATTGAATGGGACCGTAAATAAGCAAAATTGCCGTATTTACGCCACTCAAAATCCTCAGGAGATTCAAGAAGTGCCTCTTCATGACGAAAAAGTCACAGTTTGGTGCGGCGTTAGTGCGAAAACGGTCATTGGGCCGTTTTTCTTCCAAAATGAAAATGGCCATGCTGTTACCATCAACCAGGAGCGTTATCGCGACGTGATGACCAATTTTGTGATGCCAATTATTCGTCGAAAGCGTATGAGGCAGTTCTGGTTTCAACAAGACGGCGCTCCACCGCACACAAGTCGCATAACAATCGATTTTCTGAAGAATTTGTTTCCGGGCCGTTTGATGTCGAAAAGTGGTGATTTGGACTGGCCACCGCGTTCGCCCGATTTGACGCCGCCTGACTTCTTCTTGTGGGGATATTTGAAGTCAAAGGTTTACGTTAACAAGCCAAGGACCGTAGAAGAGCTCAAGGACAACAGTCGTGAAGAAATAGCCGCTATTCCGGCCGAAATGTTGGCGAAAACGATGGAAAATGCTGCAAAAAGGGCACAATACGCCATCAACGCCAGAGGCGGCCATTTGAGAGATATCATATTCAAAAATTGATGTAAACAAATCTACTTGGAACAAATTAAATGATTAAGATTGCCAACCGCCAAATTTTTATTTTTTTCTTTGATTTTTTTAAAAAAAACATGGGTCCGTCGAATATGGGCAACCCTGTATGTAGACCGGAGTGACGGCCAAAATTTCGAAGGTTTTTTGTGATTTTTTTTTAACAAGAAAATAATATGCGATCGTTTTGTTATTTTTACATGTTTATATTACAATTTTAAGGTATACCAAAAAATTATAATTTGTTGATGGTTTTTGACTTAATTTTACATTAATTTATTTATTTGTAATTTTTAATGTCAAAGTGGAGTTCTCGATAGAATGATGAGCTGTTTCGGGGAAGCACACAGCCTTCCGTAGTCATATGAAATAAAATAATCAAATAGATTTTTTTTGTGTAGACCTTATTCTAATGAACTAACCAATAAAAAAAAATTATTAAAAAATTATTAAAAAAAAGAATAAACGGACTTGTGAAAAAAGGTATTCGAAATCTAATTTTTATTTATATAAAATGTTTAAAGGAATTAATTTATTATTAAAAAATTAAATGTTTTAAAGGTTAGGTATTTAGCTACGTGTATCTAGAATGACTAGTTAAATTTTTAGCCAAATCGGTTGAATAAATTTGAGACAGTGCTTCCCCTTTCGAGGACTCCACTTTGACATTAAAAATTATAAATAAATTAATGTAAAATTAAGTCAAAAAAATTTTGTAAAAATTACAAAACGATCACATATGTTGTCGAAACAAATTCACGAAAAAAACTTCGAAATTTCAGCCGTCACCTGGTCTTCCACCTTAAATCGAAAATCAGTCAAATCGAAATACAGTTTAAAAATTTTGTTCAACCAAAAGTATTTCTTTCAATAACGCCTTCTGCAACCAAAAATCTTGTTTAATAAAAAAATTGTCTTCAACTGAACATCAGCCTTGTTAAAAAGCTTCTATAAAGAAATCTTATCAATATAAACATAATAATGTTGTCTATCTAAAACATGAAATTGATTTCAAAAGAACAAGAATTTTTTACAGTTTAAGAGCATCGAAATACTGCTGTTTAGCGACAGTAACAAGATTCGCACAAACTTGAAGATTATTATCTTCATGGGTATCCTGGTGCTTTGTGGCAATGGCAAAGGTCAGCACTTATTCGGCCAGGTGTTTATGAAAGAATTTTCATTGTGTTAACAGTAATAGCCGATACACATTGACTGCGACTAGCGACGAACGCCAATTGTCAAAAAATAGAACGCATGTTTTCTTATGAAGATGTACTTTTTAAAGACGACACGACAAAGAGAGAACACGACCACAATTGTTGCTGCTGCAGACTTCAATCTATTTCTAATTTGATAGATGACAAGAGCGAACATATCAGAGTTTGTTTACGTTTTGTATGAAATACAGATTGTCGCTGTTGCGTTCATTATAATCAAGTCGTCGAGAATACTGCGACATTTCTCTCTGACGGCAAGTTTCCGTTTTGTCGGTGGACGACTGTTGCACTCAATGTGTATCGGCTATTAGGCTGGCTCTCGAAAGAAAAACTTATTGGAATATATATCTTAAGTATATACATATTCTTCTTACATTTTACCTTCTCCCTTACTGCGCATTTGCAGTTCATTTTCGAAGAACATGAAAACAATTTTTATTTGATTTAAAAAGATTTACTGCACAGTGTTTGACGTACATACAACAAATTAGGGGGACAAAAGTCGAAAATGAAAGTAAGGCTTTTTATGAAAAATAAAGTTTGGTGTCAAAATAAATGTTCAAAACAACATTTTCGGGTACGAAAAAACGTTTTGAATGTGCCATTTTTACAACACCGCAAAGTTCACATTTCAATATAAAAAAATTACTAAAAATATTATTTAAATAAAAGCTTCACTTTGAGCTCATTTAAAAGAGTGTTACTAAAATTTTTAGTCTGTTTTTTAATATGGATATCATTTCTGGTGGTAAGGCTTCTTCATTTTGTAGGTTTGCTCAAAAATATAAATTTTTGTGTAGTAGAAAGAGACTTTTAGAAACACACTGAAATTTAAACAATATATATATATATAGAGTATCTGCTCTTGATAGTGGATGAAAAAAAAAATATAAAATTGTACTATTTCCAATCTAACTGTTTTAAAGTATTTAGTTGTGAGTATGAGTTTGGATTTGAGCATATTATTTTGTATTTTATATATGTATTTGCATTTTTCGATGAAAACTAGCTGATTAATGTCCATTTGTTTAGTGCGTTTATATAGTTCTCCAGTAGAGATTGTTGGATTTTTATTGAATAATATTTGTATTGCTTTATTCATCACTCTTCCTATCTCCTCTAAGTGAAATTTGCTGCATTGGCTCCAGCTGCATATGTTGAATCGTATTCTGGATTAAATATGTCCAGTATATATAAGTTTCGCAGCGTTTTCATTGATTTTGCCAATTCTTTTGATGACCATAATTAGCGGTAGTATTGAATTTTTTATTTCCTTGATGTGGTTTTCATAGTTAAGGTTCTCGTCTATTATAATTCCAAGATATTTTGTATGTTGCACTCTCTGAATTTCGATGTTGTTGATATTGATTTTTAGGTTAATGTTGCTGTGGGACCGAAAGACGATGCAATTGGTTTTTTGTATGTTAATTCTTAAGCTGTTTCCGCAAACCCAGTCATAGTATACTTTCATGTCATGATTTATGTTGTCTTCTAACTCCTTTTCTGTTGTTGCCGTTGTTATAAAATTTGTGTCATCAGCGTAAATATTGTATGTTGACTTAAATTGACAGCTCTTAATGTTGTTTATATATAGAAGGTAGAGTCTTGGTCCAAGTATCGATCCTTGTGGGACCCCAATTTCGCTTATAAGCTCTGCGCTAACTTCTTCTTTTACTCTTGTTACATGTGGCATGTTTTCTAGATAGCTTTGCAACAGTTTATTTGGCAGCCCTCTTTTACCTATATCTGATAAAGCGTTTAGCAGTTTTTTTATGATCTACTAGTTCAAATGCTTTGGAGAGATCTATAAATGTAGCTGCTACCATTTTTTTCTCATCTAGAGCATCATACATTTTTCCATAGTGAATGTTATAGCAGACTCTGTTCCGCTTTTTTGTAAAAAGCCAAATTGATTTTTATCAAAGCCAATAGTGGAATTTATGAAGCTTTCGATTCTTATGTCTATTGGTTTTATAAATATTTTGCTGAGCGAGTTAAGTATTGAGATTGGCCTATAATTTCCGTATAGATCTTTTTACCTTTTTTGTGTATTGGAGATATTATGGCTTTTTTGAGACATTCCGGAAAAATACCAGTTAAAAAACAATTATTAATTAGACTAACCAATATGTGTTCTATTGTTGGAAGGAGAAGCTTAATATGTTTACTGATATTTCATTAATTCCTTGTGCCGCATTAACATTGAGATTTGAGACAATGTGTTGAATTTCAGTGTGAGTGATTGGTTTGAGGAATAGAGGCTTTTGATTTATGACGTTTGTTGCGGTAACGTTTGTAGTTTTAATGTTTTTTGCTATTTTTGTTCCAACTTCATTAAGGTATGTATTAAATTTATTTGCTATAATTTTGTTATTAATTGCTGTTTGTTCTTGGCTTTGTGACGTGTTTGCTTGTTCAGTTTTTTTCTTAGTGTTGAGTTAATTATGCTCCATAACTTTCTTGTATTATTTCCGGATTTTTCTATTTGTTCATTTATATGTTTTTGTTTGTTGTTTTTTATAAGCTGATCGACTTCTTTTTTATTTTTTTTTTTAATTATTCTTTCTTTATTTGATCATCTGGATTTGATTTTGATTTTTTGTATAATTCTTGCCTAAGTTTCAGTTTTCTGTTTATTTCTGTTGTTATGCAATCATTGTTTCTACATCTGATTTTTATATGTCTTGTTGACTTCTTTTTGGCCTCTCGTATTAGTAAGAAGAAACATGCACCTAAGAGGCGTGGAAGTCTAAAGGAATAACCAAGAATTGATGTCAAGTCTTGATGAGTGTAAGCCAAGAAGCAACACAAAGAGAATAATACACAAACATGGTAGAAGAATACAGGTATATGCACCAGATGAGAGCATACTGCCGGAATTGTCAAAACGAAGCAAAACTTTTTCTTTATTTTCTTTTGTTTCCATTCGCCACACAGCTAAATTTGACAGACATGGCAGTATGGAAAGAGAGCACAGTCAGCACTGCATATACCTCTATTCTTCTACCATGTACACAAAAAAAATAATGGTTTTCGGGCGATCCAACTCGTCATCTGGCACGGCCGACTTCAAACTAACGAGGAAACGGAAACTAACGTCCGACATGTACGACGACTTTATTTCATGGCAGACTCTAAAGCAAAGCACATTGGCGTAGTGGCTAAGCAATCCTAGAGGTCCTTATAATTGACCAGTAATTTTTCATATTTTAGAAAAATGTTTATTAAATTTTATTTTTTATATCCATAATTCAATGTGTCTAATGTTTTCCATATTATTATTCTATAATATTTTTCCGCTTCGCTGCTGTTCACTCGCTGACGTTTTCATTTAAATTAAAAAATGCACCAAGTCAGACCGACATGCGTTCACACGTCCAACATTTCGGATGGATTCTTAAAAAATTTTTGATTTTCATTCGACATGTCGGACCGACCGTTCTATTTGCTTTCAAATGATCGTACTTGCAGTCAAGCATGCCATATCCATCGGACATGTCGGATCGTCCGAAACCCCCTAATGAGTGAAATAAAAGTTGTGTTTTTTTCATTGGAGAACATTTAAAATATAGAATTGGATCATTTGTTGGCTTTGCTTGCATATGCGATATGACCCTGATATCCCATGAAAAAAACGCAGCTAAAGTTACACTAGTACGAAAAAATACTTCGTACATTAAATATAATACGTATTGAAAATGGTACGAAAGCACTTCTTTGTGCAACATTGCGGCGAACGTCAAACCATTAATTCGCCGTAACTTTTTCTTCTTCCATTTCTTGGCCAAGAGAAACGTCAACAGTTTTCTCCAACGCAATTGGTTTGCTTAACGTTCTCAAATATTTTCATCGCACGCAACATTTTCACAACGATTTTCAACTAATTAATAAGTGTTAAAATTTTATAAAAAAAGACGAAAACTAAAGTTAAAAGCATAAAGTAATAATTCAAATAAATATTAAGGTAAAATCAATCGGAAATGATTATAAATTGAGAAACGAATGAAAGGAATCTTTTGCCAGCGATAATTAATGAAAAAAAAAATTTGAGAAACGAATGCCAGAAGAGCACCTGCCGTCATCATCACCACCACAAACTAGAGCAAGCAGTCAACCATCGCGCGGGTGTTCCAGCAAAGAAAATTCTGTGGAAATGAAAATCAAAGAAAAATGAGCACAAACAACGATTAAACAAAAAAACAAAACAATAAAAAGTCAAAAAAGATAGATATATAAATAAAAAAAAAAAAATCGCGTAAATATACAAAATACTTGGAAAATGTGTAGTTCTTAATTGATAGAAAGTATCAAGGAAGCTACCGAAAAGCAGCAAAAAGCAATAAAATGTTTACAAAAAAATCGCATGCTGACATAAAAAAATCGACAGCGAAGCTGCAGGACTGCAAGAAGGACTCTGCATCTCGGCTGCGGCACCTGCGTACCATATTAGGTAAAGTGACTTTGGGCAAATTATGTCAAATAATTGCTTGGTGTAGTGCTTAAAGCAGTTTTTTCAGCTTCAGGCTTAGTAAAAGTAGTTTTTACCAAATAAGTCGCAATTCAGGGTTCCTGTAGCGCAGTGGGTGTAGCACAGCACAAGCACTTGCTCCACTTTGACAAGCATGGCCAGCTACAGCGAAAGCCAAGAACAGCAGCAGCAACAAAAAATCTTATCGACCTACAGTCGAATTTGTTTAAACATTCAATTAATAAACTCTTCGCTAGGTAAGCTGCTTCACTTCTGCCTGTTTGTCCACCGCTGCTCTCAGGTCTCTATTTTGAGCTGTTTATTTCCTGATTGCGTGGATTGCTGCTGGTGCTGCTGGTGCTGCTGCTGCTTCCAACCACAATCTAAACATTGTGCGAACGAACATAGCACACAAAAAAACTAATAATAATTTATGCAAATTATTTATGTAGAATTGTAAAAACAACAACAAATAAAACAAGCAGAAAATCGAAAAACAGCAATGAGCACTGAGAATCGGCTGGAATCTTATTGAATTCGATTCGTTTGGGCTGCCAACAATTTGTACGTGCGTTCCTTACGATTAAGTTCGACGAATTCAAATCTCCCGCGCGCCCGTTCTACCTGATTTCTGTTTTTGCTGCTTATTGTCTATGATTTCTTTATAGTTTTCTATGCGTTACCATATGCGAATCCCATACGTTTTAGCCAATTCGTTGCGCCGTGTTGTGAGTTTTCACTGGCTTTCGTTTTGCTATCGCTCTGAAGGCGCTACGTTGTTTTTCTAGCCAGCAAAAATAAAACTTTTATTCTACCAGTTATTGTTAAAAGCTTTGATGTAGTGGCTTCTTTTTCTGCTGTTGTTTTGGCTTTTCTGCTGTTTTGTTGTAGTTCAACGTGTTACATGGTTCTTTTTCCCCGACAAGCTGGTGTGTTTTGAGCCAACAATTAGTTTGGTTCTCAAGATTTACAGCTATAACTTTATATGTTAAAGTTGTTTTGTTTTTATTGCTGCTGCCTTTGTTAACATTTTGCATTTATTATTTGCGCCCATGGAAAGAAAAGGCTAAAAACGGTTCTCTCAAATCCTAACTTTGACCATTTCTTTTTATATCATTTCCAATGTTCTTTTAAATTAGGTAATGGCTTAAATTGTCTGCTTGTTTATACTTGTTTCTTTACATACTGATCTTTGCTATTGCAATGACGCTGCTGCTAATTCTTACTTCGTCCAGTTGTTTATCTCGAGGACTTGTCTTTTTCGCTTTTATCTTTTTGCAACTAAAAATTTGTTTTTGTCTACTGCATTGAAACTTAAATGATATTAATAATATTGACTTAACTTATTTTATCGTTAGCTTTATCTTCAGTGGATGTAATAAGCACATATTTAAAATAATTACCTCATATTGCTTTTATTTATTTTTTCATTAATTCAGTCTACTGATTTTTTAATCTTACAGACTATATTTTGATCTTACAAACTAATTAAAAAGAATAAATAAGTTTATTCCGAATTGATCTAAAAAAACACTGAAATTCACAATTGGGGAAAAATTATTAGATATGTGTATACATCTAGATATAGGCTCATTATTAGCATAGTTAGTCCTATGGTTTCACAATTACCCTGTAATTATTAACATCACAGCGATTTCCTGTTTGAAAAATTGGAACGACAAAACAGATTTTCCAACAATTTAAGAAAACTCCTTTATTTAAGCATAAGTTAAAAAGAAAAGTTAATGGAATTGAAATATTATCAACACAGCTTGAAAAATATAGGCGGAAAGTCCCCTTTTTCAAACTTAAACTTGATTTTAGCTGTAAGATATCCATTGATGCATTCTGCTCTGAAACGTTTATAGATTCTAAAGGCTCTTGTTGCAAAGTCTTCATGTTTGAATAGTTTGCATTTGATTTTATACGGTTTTTGCCATTAAACTTAAAATTTGTATAAGTGCATAATCTTTAAAGTACTTATGTATTAAACATGGAAATTTCATCTCGTGTAGCTTAAAGTTATGTTTGTGTATCAGATTCTTAACACATACTAATTAATTACTGATAATATTTTGCAATAACTCCATATAAATTATCTCTATATTATCTACTTTTAGCATTGCATTTAAAAACTTTGACCTCTTAACCTACAATATTTGTGAACAATAACTTTATTTATATCAAAAAAATAGACATGAAAATTATGAATTAACTTGCGGCATTTCGTTTCAAACTTATTTATGAATGTTATCTTTTTTTATGACCAAGTTACCAATGAGTAACAGTCTGATAGTAAAGTTCTGCAACAACTTATTCTCAACTTAGTTTACAAATGTTGACATTTTAACGTCATTGAGCACCATGATGTAATTATCCAGGTGGAAGCGAATTTTTCACCTCTCTCACAAAAATTAACACTAGGCAAGTCAAAAACAGGCAAATGCACCAAGTGCATTGATGGCAAGCAAAGTGAAATAAAACGAAGTTTGTGAAAGTGTTTGTTTTTTAATTTTATGTATTTGCCAAGACCTTCAACTAGCTTATCTTTTTCTGTCGACGTGTTTTAAGCAAAACGCCTTGCTGTAATAGACCAACCGTCCAGCTCCGAGCCTAAATAATACCAACAAACTGCGACTAAAGCAAGCAAAGGATTTGCTGCTGCTGCTCGATTTTACATGTCAGATCTTCTTTTGCACATAATTTTTTATCGCGTGTTTTTGTATTTTTATGATTACCTTGTTTTGAAAACATTTACTATTAAACAAAACAAAAAGCGTTTACAGCAGCATTAGCGAACGACCAAATACTTTTCTAAGAGCTTCTTATAACGAATCACTTGACACTTATAAACAACCTTGCTCTTTTTGCGACAATTTTTGGACAACTATAGCAAAATTTATGGTGTGGTGAAAAAATCTCTTCCACCTGGATATTTATTTATTTATTTATTGATAACATAATTTATAGTTAAAATTATAAGTTAGTTGTACATGAATAGCTATGGCTGCGATGGCCTTAAGCTGAGAAGGATAACATGTAGAAAAATAATGTAGAGTAGGTAATATAAAGAGAAATTTAAGAATAGTTATGTAATGCTTATATGTGTTTGGTAATTACATTAATATTATAAAGGAGAAGAATAATTAAATAGAAGTACAAAAAAATAAAATAATTCATTTAGATCTTATAGAAAAAATTTCTGGTAATTGATATCTTATATTAAATAGTTAGATAAGGTGGTATAAGTTTGATTTTTTAAAAAAATTGAATATTGTGAGTTGTTGGATTGGAAATAAGAGATAGAGCGTCGGTATTTTGGAGGGTGCTTTCTCTAATGTGGGTGAGATGTATGCTGTTGGTAATGAGGTTTCCACCTGGATAATTACACAATGATTGAGCACTACGACTCCATGAATGTACTCCGTTGTTGTACTTTCAGTTTCCAATGCTTGTTTTATGATAGCGAGAATGTTTGGGGTGTAGTGTTATTCACAACAAATGTTTCTACGGCGCACAGTGTTCTTTTTGGGCACTTTTTGTGCTGGATAAATTTTTCTAAAGGTAAAATATTACGAATATGAACATATTATGTTGAAATATACTATGTAAATATGCAATATACATAATAATATTACTATGTAAATATGTACAGGGTTGCCCATATTCGACGGACCCATGTTTTTTTTAAAAAAAATCAAAGAAAAAAATAAAAATTTGGCGGTTGGCAATCTTAATCATTTAATTTGTTCCAAGTAGATTTGTTTACATCAATTTTTGAATATGATATCTCTCAAATGGCCGCCTCTGGCGTTGATGGCGTATTGTGTCCTTTTTGCAGCATTTTCCATCGTTTTCGCCAACATTTCGGCTGGAATAGCGGCTATTTCTTCACGAATGTTGTCCTTGAGCTCTTCTACGGTCCTTGGCTTGTTAACGTAAACCGTTGACTTCAAATATCCCCACGAGAAGAAGTCAGGCGGCGTCAAATCGGGCGAACGCGGTGGCCAGTCCAAATCACCACTTTTCGACATCAAACGGCCCGGAAACAAATTCTTCAGAAAATCGATTGTTATGCGACTTCGACTGCGCTTTCGACGAATAATTGGCATCACAAAATTGGTCATCATGTCGCGATAACGCTCCTGGTTGATGGTAACAGCATGGCCATTTTCATTTTGGAAGAAAAACGGCCCAATGACCGTTTTCGCACTAACGCCGCACCAAACTGTGACTTTTTCGTCATGAAGAGGCACTTCTTGAATCTCCTGAGGATTTTCAGTGGCGTAAATACGGCAATTTTGCTTATTTACGGTCCCATTCAATGTGCACTTCTCACATTTTTTAATCTTTTAAAAGCACGTTGAGTTTTCACAATTGACTTCTTCTGTTGAATGTAAATTTCAACTATTTCAGAGCGCTCGCGTGGCGTGTATTGTTCCATGTTAAAAATTTGCTTGGACTGACGCTTCAAACGCGGTATGTCATTAAGCGATCTGACATCTCTGTCAAAAGTTATGGCGTTGCCAGATGGGTCCGTCGAATATGTACATTAGGGCGGAGCGATTAAATATGCAATAAAAAATTACCCTTGTCTCGAACTGGCTCAGGAGGGGATCGATAGATATGGTATCATATATTAACGATACAAAATTTTGAATGGATAGGACTTTATCTTCCTGCTTCGGTTTTGAGCCAAAAATAAGGCATTTTTATAAACGGTTTTTTTTAAACTTGTTATGAATGGAATTGGAGCAGTGATTATTACTATACATTTTCATCTCGATATGATCTCATTCTCCAGCTGCAGAAAGTCCTTTAAAATAAAAGATTTCCAAAAATTATTTTTATTGTAATAAAAATGAGCAGAATGAATTAGTATAAGGTAGAAAATCTTTTATACAAAATTTGGTCTCGATATGACAACATCTTACTATTCCAAAATGTCCTTAAATAACACGGTGTTGAAAAAAAAATTAATTTTGTGTCAATATTGTAGTCGATTTTAGTAGATTTATAAAAGCTGATTCCGATTACGGCAACAGAATTTTTTATCTTTGGTCGATATTAAGATATGTAGTGTTGAATAAGAAAAATATACGTTTTTAGGCAAACTTGCGTGATTATTAAAAAAGATGAAATACTTTAATAAGGCTTGAATGATATAGTAAGAAATATATATAAACATTGTTAAAATAGTATGTGCGTATGTAATTTGTAAAAATTTTAAAATAAATTTTGAGAATCCAGCTTTTATGGAAAATGATGATAGTTAATAATTTTCAGTTTGCATCATGAACCACACACAAAAATTCAATATAATTTTTCAGGCTATAAAAATTAAAGAACTCTGACTCATTAAGAAAAAATGTTGCGATACCTGTAAAAATTCGCAATACCTGTAAATTTTGTTATAATTGCAGTTGCATTTATTGCAATCTTAAGATTTGAAGATTTCAAAACAGTCTTCAACCTATTAAACCTATATTCCAAATTTTATTAAACTCTGTTGAAACGTGAAAGATGGCCAAACAGTTGACTTTTAATTTTTTTTTATATTAATAAAGATTAGCATTTTGTAGGTGTTTTCATAAAATCTAGACTCGCACAATTTTATTGTTAAATATTTGGAAATAACATACGATTATGCTATCAAATATTTTAAGATTAGAAACTATAATCTACTCTATCTTTCCAGTCTGTTTTGAAGATTGTACTACAGTCAATTAATTTTTAATCATGGCTTTAGAATGCCTCAAAAACTCGAATTTTATTCACTCAACAGTATATATTCTAAGATCTAATAAAGTTCGAAAAAATTTGTGCAATATTGAAAAAACTTATAATTTTCTTGGACACCGTGATGTTAAAAGGATATTTTGGAATAGGAAGATATTAATATATCAAGATCAAATTTTGAATATGAACTTTTCTATCATAAAATTATTGATCTTTATTGTGTTTAATGCGATATTAATATATTTTAGAAATATGTTGTTTTCAAGGACACTGAAGTAGGCATTTGGGGTCAGATCGTAATGAAATTTTGTATGTGCTTCATTTATCAGCCGATTTGATCCTAATTCTTAACGATTTTTATGATTTAAAAAATATGACATTTTCAAGGACATTCTAGAATAAGAAGA
Organism: Dichetophora obliterata; assembly: GCA_963920525.1. Taxonomy (NCBI): domain Eukaryota; kingdom Metazoa; phylum Arthropoda; class Insecta; order Diptera; family Sciomyzidae; genus Dichetophora; species Dichetophora obliterata. Next base: position 313,957,949 of record OY986435.1, on the reverse strand, counting down.
TGATGTCATATCGGAAAAAGTTCACATAATTAATCACCCCTATCATGAATAAATTTTCGCATGGAAATTCTCCCAAATTTTGTGTACCCTTATTGTGAATTCCGCCAATTTTTCGTACCATTATTGCGAATTTCGCACGGATTGCATTGCAAGTTCGAAAAAATCCCCTTATTGCGAACGCTTTTTTTCTTGTGAAAGTGAACGGTTTCTTGGCGGATCTTCACACATCAAATTTGGAGGCGAGAAAAAGTTAAAAGTTAAAATCGAAAATTAAAAACACAAAACTGGATAAATCATCATTTTTATGAATTACAAACAAAGTTCAATTCACAGACTACAATTTAAGATACTTTTAAAAAAATTGTATTAAATTCCAGCCTCGCTATATGCTTACCAAAAGAGGCTCTCTTAGCATTGGTGAAAACTGTTTTTCTTGTTAAAGTGATTATTTTCGTTTATTGAAGGAAAAAATCAAATTGTATGATGCGTAAAGCAATATTTATGTTTTTTTTGATTAAAATGTTTTTAGGTAAAATTGTAATACTTGATTTGGTTTAAACTTCGAACAGCTGTTTGAGGCGCAAACTCACCAAAAAAGTGTTGCCAATTATATAAAAACAAACTAGTTTTGTGGTAATTTTTCACTTCCGTGGGTTAAAAAATTCCCATGGCAGCTTTGGGCTTTTGTTAGGTTAAGAAAATGTTTATATCTCTTGGAATTTTTGAAATTTTTTTCACAGATGTGCCAATTTTTTGGTTAGATCTATTGGTCTGGCAATTTTAAGTTAATACTCTCATGAAAACTTGTGGTGATTTTATAATGGTTTTGAGGGAAAGGGCTTTAAGAGGAATTAACGTAATAATGGCAGCTTTGGTTCTTCACCAAGCCATGTTCGAAAATTTTTAGGGAAAATCAATCCGAACGAGATTCATGATAGGGGTAAAAAGCTCGTGCGAGAAGAAGATTTCCGCATGGGAGCAAATCCGTGGGAGATTCATGATAGCGGTGAATATTTGAGTAAGTACCCATAACTACCCATAACTAAGTACCCATAAATATAATTGCAATATAATTTTTTTTATAATTTGTGTAATTTTGAGGATTTCTTAGAGCAGGAAGATGTGATCAGAACAGGACGAAATTTTGTGTAGCTCCATTTCATGTTTGTTCTTACAGAACTACTTAAGATTTTTCATACACTTACTTTTAAAAAAAGTCCTGATTTTAAGGACAAACCGGAGCTGGAGATGAAATCAGATCAAAATAAAATTTTGTTAAATGTAAATCATGAGAAAAGATAAAACAAAATTTCATAATTTTATGTGATCACTAAAACAGCGCAGGTGTTTTTTTCTTAGGAATAAAGTCATCAGGCTTTCATTCAAATGTGACCAATTAAATTTTTTTACATATTTTCAGTTTAATACTCTGTTGGAAAACCATGATTCTTCAAAACAGCCTCACATCTTCTTGACATACTCTCTAAAAGACTCTTGCAACGATTAGCTGGGATATTGCGCCAAGTAGTCTCAATAAGAGTCCGTAAATCTGTAAGATTTTTGGGATTTTTGCCTTTTACAAGTAAATTGACATAGTGCCACAAATTCTCAATAACATTGAGATCAGGGCTTTATGTTGGCCAGTCAAGAACTTTGATACTTTTATCCGCAAGACAACTCTTCACTAGGCGTTAAGAATGCTTGGGACCATTATCATGCATAAATTTTTATGTAATGGTAGTAAAATCGTCTGCATATGGATTCATTATGTTTTGGAGAATGTTTTATACTTGTACTGGTCAAGTATACCATCTATTTTGCATATTGGTCCAACACCATGTCAAGACATCGCTGCCCAGACCATGATGCTCCCACTACAATGATTAACTGCCTAATTTCCCATCAGATCCCAATCGATTAAATTTGCTTTCATCGCTCCAGAGTATAAATTTCCAGAAAGAAATGGGCTAATCTTTAAATGCTCACGCAAATGCCAGGCGTCTCTTTACATTTTTTTTGTCACTAATGGTTTCTTCTTTACTATTCTTTACTATTCGTCCAAACAATTGAAACTTATTTAATTGTCGACATACAGTTACTGCGGATGACTGTCCTTTCAGATGTCTTCTGCGGTCTCTTTCTCCTTATTGGATTTCCTGTAGACTTATATTTTGCAATAGAGTTCATAGCATTGTAAACTAGCTTTCTAGAGCATCAATAATCCTTGCTGTTACTGACATTGATTTTCCATCTTCCACCATTGTTGATCTGAACGCATAATTTTCGATTAGAAAAAAAATTTAAATATTTTTAATAAAAATGGATCAAAACCTCAGTTAATGAGTTAAAATAGGATACCGTTCTGAAAAGCTCTGTCGAATGATTTTTCTATATTCAAGGAGATCGCTACTGCACATATTTTTTTGTCGTAAATTACGGATGATCCCATCATGAAAAAGTAATAACGAATGAACCTTAGCAATCAAAGGGCTTTATTAAAACCAAATTGGTAAGGGGGAATATATCTATCACCTAATTTTAATTCCATTTTTTATGTAAAATATCAAAGAACCAAAGCATGCGCCTTATACAAACAAGGTTTGGTCTTTGACCTGAAAGGAAAGGTATAGATTATTTAGAGGAATTGATTGGAACTATACGTGAATTATTGATTAGGCGAAACAACAGTGAAAGACAATTTCACAACTGATTTTAACCGAGGCTAGTGTTATGCCTAAACCTCGGCAAGCATTTCCAGCCCTTAGTTGTGTTCTGTCCTTTAATTTTAGTTGTTTTAAATTTAAAGATGTGTTCGAAAAGCTTTCCTAGATTGGAAAGCATTGAAATTGGGCGAAAGTTACTTATATCAATATTATCAGTTTTTTTTAATAGGAATTATATAGTTAAAAAATAGTTAAAATAGCGGGAGTCTTTTAATAATAAAGCTTGAAATTTTGTGTAAGTTTGAAGATTTTTTATTGTTAAGAGTTTTAATGATGATTCCTATTGCTACTGCTTTAATAAAATGAGAAACATCATAATTTTTTAGAGAATTGAAGTTGTCGTCAAAGTTTAATATTGAAGAGCAGCTCAGATAAGCTGGTTAAAACAGTATATATTACATCGATTGAATTGAATCTCTTCTAACAGGAATATGTTCTGAACAAATTCGTTCATAATGTTGACGAAATGCTTTTAATTTATCATATTCATCATCAATGATAATTATTCGAGATTCCTGAACAAGAGGACTTTCTTTTATTGTTAACAATTTTATAAATTTGTTTTTATGCTGTGGGGCCAGGTTTAAGATGCTCCACTTTTTAGGGTATTCGTTGGCTTGCTTCAATTCGACTTTCTCTTTGATGATCATTTTGAGAATTTGAATTTGATTTGATAAAAGCTTATATGCGTCATTGGTTCTATTAAAATGCCTATGAAATAGTTTTTTTTAAAAATCTTTCTGCTATGAGTGCTTAATTTTGTAGAGCTTAATTTGCATTCTATTTTCTGGTGTGGTGCAAGGAGACAGTACATTCAATAATTGACTTTTTCAATATAAAAAACCTATTTCAGAATTTTGAAGGTTAATGTTGTTTGGAGGAATGTTTTCGACAAGGGAAGCTTCTAAGTCTCGGCTGAAATTAGTCTAATTTGTTTTCTTGAAAGAGGTGCAAAAGCGAGGGCTTTTGAAAATGAAATCTATTTCATTGAGATTGATTTGAAAGCGTATTGGAAAGTAATCAGAAAAGGCTGCGAAGCTTGGAATGGTGAAGTAGTGGTTAATTAAATCAATTAGGCCTATTACAGTTCACAGCAATACACTGCTGTGTCTAGTTTTAAGTATAAGCAATGTACACAATAAAAACAGAAATTACTGTTGTGTTGTGTACCGTAATAAGCCTAAATGAGATTCTCGCTCACAAGGAAGTGGTCAAAAAAGGATATCACAGAAGAAAAAGAGGGTCTGCTGTCAGAAATTCGAATAAAATTCGAATAAAGTGAAATTTTGCGGCCAGTTAACAAATATTTTACCATTATTATATTCAATGTTGTCGCCCCAAACAGGGTTTGGGTACCTTAAATTTTTTTGAGTATATGACTATTTCAGAGAGACTTGAATATATTTGTGTAGATGGAAAATTATATGGAATGCAGATGGAGCCTAGTAAAAAAATGTATGAGAACCGTTCCCGGACAATTTTAATTTGATAAAGCCGTGAGGAAAAGCCACTTGAACTGTGATACGAGAATATGTGAAGTTTTTTTCAAAACAGTAGCCACACCTGTGGGGTAAAAGTCGCAAATAAATTTTTCGAGTGGTGTCAATTAGCGATATTACGTTAAAAGTGAGACAGTTAGTACCATTACGGACAGTAAGAATTTTTAACTTGAACTAATAAATCCATAAATTGTGATTTTGCTTGGTCAATAGGTAAATTTTTGTAGTTATTCATAAATTTTTGAATTTTTTGCTCTAAAGTTAGTTGTTGAGGGATTCAAAAAAGATCGGAAAGTTTAAGAAATTCTTCTATTATTGATGGTTTGATGTTGTGTGTAACTGAAAGCACTTTTGAAAAAGTTTGGCCATCCTGTGACTTAAAGATGCTGACAAAGGACTTTTTAGTATTAAAAAGTCCTTTCAGAGCCAGCTTGCACAGCATTGTACTTTGCAGCATTCCTTAAGTCAGATGCATCTTTTAGTTTTTTATTTAGTTTTAGTTTAAATTTATAAATTGTTGATACACCTAGCAGCCTCTCCAATTTGCAGAGTGCCCAAACTTTTTGCAATTATTGCAAAAACGGTTGGAGTTCACAACCTGGTTAAAAGGGCATTTCCCAGGTTCATGTTATTAGCTATATTTTATTCATACAAATTGTCTGTTGCAATTTCCTGAAGTATGCCTTCAATGTTGGCAGCGCCTACATTGTATTTCTTTTTCTTTACTCTTTAGAGACTGCCTGACTTAAGAGGTATCTTACATGGCTGATGTCACTTAGCTTTTTTCCTGGGTTAAGTGGAACAATGAAAAAGACCTGTATCAATATTATTTTTCATTGAAAAGGGAGTTGAAATTTTAGCGACCCTGTTTATGGTATCAAGGACCCTATCGTCGAGAGAATCTTTGATGTTTAATTTAAGAAATAAAAATATGACGTGCTGTACAAAAACTGTAAATGCATCATGTTAAACGAATCCTATGATCCTTCACCTTTGCGGACTGTTGATCTGTGAATTTAATTTTAAAAGTGGTTTATTGGGCTTTTTGTTTGTGTTAAATATTTGGATCAGAACAAAAGTAAGTTGGAAAGTAAGTTGGAATGGCTTGCTATAGATCAAGTTTTTCTGTACAGGTAGATGAGAAGACAATTACAACTTAAATAAAGTCAGACAGCTAAAAAAATCTTTGATTTACAGTTAAATATTGATACTTAAAAATAACTTTAATTACCTTTTCTTCCAAATTTTAGATAACGTCGATCACGAGGATGCAAAGTCACTATTTGAGACAAACTACAGTCACGTGTATTATATACTCTACGACACATTCATACAAGCAGAAGCAAACTTGAAACAAAAAGGTAAAAACTCACTTAAATTAAGAACAAAAAAAAAAAAAAAACAAGCAACAAAGCATTTAATGTTGTATTAAATACATTGTCTGCTGAGTTTGAAGATTTTTAGCAAACTCTTGTGAATAAAATGACCTAAATAATTGTATATGATTTTCTCTTTATTTCTTCTTTTTGTGTTTTATTTTTTATTTTTAAAAACATATGCACACGCACATGCAACACAATGCTCTACAATAAAAACAACAATAAAACAACCAATCAATGCAATATTAATATTTGTATATTCGTTGTGCTTGAAAAACGTCTTCAAAAAAATTTGTACTTTTTTGTCAAAAAAAAAAAAAAAATAAATCAAACGCTCTGTAAATTATTGTCGTAATAATAATAATAATAATGATAACACTCTTAAAAAATGGCAGAACTTCCGTTTCACATTGGTAAGTGACTGTATGCAAAGCTTTTTAAAAAAAAGAAAAAGTTAAAGATGAAGCATCATTTCACACACACACACTCATAAGCATTCATAGTGTAAAGCTATCACTTTCAATAATAAAAAGCAGCTTTGTTCCATTCCATTTTGTGTCGCTGCAACTGCGTTGTTTTTGCTGTTATATTTATATTTTACTGTTTTATTATTTCCATTATTTTTTGTCTTCAAGTGCATGTGTTGTCATCGTTTTTTGTTTTAGAAAACAATGCTATTTGATAAGTTTTTTCATACATTTGCAGTCATTTGTTTCCCAGTTTTGTTTTGTTTTCTATGCGCATTTGTTTTCATTTGTAGCTATTTTTTGTTCTAGTTTTTTGTTCAACGAAACCATTTGTCGTTCACGACCTGTTGCTAAATTGCAAACAAAAGGGGAAAACTTTATTTATTTATGTATATACATAGGTAATTTAAGGGGACAGTACACCCCTGGGTTTTAAAGAAATGAAATTTTTAAAATGCAAGGTTTTTTAAGAAAGGAAACAGATATCTCATTGAAACTTTGCATATTTATTTTTACGTAAAAAAAGTAAAAAAAGTTTTTTTTGGATTTTTCCAGAGTGTTTTTGGCTGCTGCAAGTTTTTAAAAAAAAAAAAAATAACATCAAAAAATCGGCACGTGATTTTGGCTCACTGAAACGTCTGACAAAAAAAATAAAAACGGGGTTTTAATCAGCATCGAAGCCGCTATAATTGAACTAAATGGAAAATTTTTTGGTCAAATTTGACAAAATGGCGGCGTTTTTTCGAAATTAGCCGATTTTTCGGGACCAAAATCCCTTGAAAACCAAAAAATACTTTACTGATCGTTTTATCCGTAGTTCAATCTATATATTTATATGTGTACAATAATATATTAAAATTTCAGAAGGATCAGTCCAGTAGTTTTGTTTTTTATCACGCCCGCCAATTCAAAAAATGTGATTTCTGGAAAAAGTGCTTTAAAGTTTTTAACACCGATTAAACGGCCTTGACGCTCTGCTTTCAAAATCTTCACCATTTAACATAGAAATTAATTTTGAATATTAAAAAAGTCGATTTATTTAAAATTGAGGGGTGTACTGTCCCCTTAAATTTTTAAAACCGTTTTTATACGCTTGAAGAAAAAGAACTTTAAAAAATAAAAAGTTATTCTGGTAAAGGACATAGTTCAATTACCCAGGTATTATTAATTGAAAGGATTCAACTGTCATTGTAGTGATAGCATGTCAAAAGACCGTGATGACAATCAAAACAATGGTGCTTTTTGTATGTTAATAATTGAAACGAGAATTTTTTGATTATGGATTTTAAATTTTATGAATTTTTCTTATGCTTTCTTATTTGAAAATTTTACAATTCATTGCTTTTGTTTCATTCATACCTTGGTAATAATTAACGGCAGAAATGCTCGTTTTTACTCTTTCTTGTGCAAATGTATTAATCAAACGCTGAAGTAAACACAGAAAAAATCCTCCTTGATTTTTAATGTGCTAACACTACTTCTATTTGACACTTTATCCATACAGCTCAGCAGCGCAGTTGCTATTTATAATACCTGGTAATTCTATCATGGTAAGGGATACATATAAAAAAATTTCAAACGATTATAAACTCTTACAAATCTCAGCTGGCATTTTGAGCTCGCAATTCTGCCATGTCTGTCAAATTCAGCTATGTGGCGAATGGAAACAAAAGAAAAGAAATAAAAAGTTTTTGCTTCGTTTTGACATATTCGGCAGTATGCTCTCATCTGGTGCATCTAGCTGTATTCTTCTACCATGGCAGTATGTAGATCATTTCTGTCGTCGAATAGGTAGCGAAGTATATAGGCCTATTAATGTTAACAACAATAAACTGCTGTGTCTTCTGACGAGTAGACACAACAGTCAAGTAGACACAATAATTTAGAGATATTATGGTTCACAAGAATACTATGTTGTAACGCTTGAATGTGGAACGTATGTAGAATTCGTTGCTTGACTCGTCCAGGGCTCCTTCGGAGAAAAATAAAAACGTATTCTTTAAAAGTATTTTCTAAATAACAAAAAGTACTAAAACCCGTTCATAACTGACTATAAAAAAAACTATAGTCTATCCAATCTAGTTTAATGACATAACTGGATTTCAAAATGTTTTTAGGTACAAGAAAGCATTTTTTTGGTAGATTATAATGATGTTGAAAAATAATACCCCCCCCCCTTTTGGCCGGGAAAGAAATTGACTATCTCGAGAAACAATTTCATATTTTGTGTCAGCAATGTAGCTGATATATGTCGGGTGCCTGTGTCGGTAAATGTCCGACTTCTGCACCGAAAGAAGTGCTAGTTCTGGAACACCTTGGGCAGGTACAATGTACGAACGAAGACCGAATCGGGCACTCGTCAGTTTATTGTGTCCGAATATAGTCGCTCGTTTTTGCACACTTTATTGACATAATACAGACTTACTACGGCACTATTTCAGGTGACTTTCGAGGTACTTGTTGGGTATGTTTCGGGTAATATATGAATTTTGTTCTCGAGTCCTGTTCGCAAAAACTTCACAGTTTTTCGTTACTACTCGTAGCTTTTCTCGGGACGTTTGTGCCTGAGTAGATTGGTACGGACACAAATTGTTTCTCGGGTATAATTCGTACATTATTATACGGATATCAATATTATTGGCACTACACGAAATTATTTATGAACTTTCTATGATACATCGAACTTTCTTGAAATATCGTATCGAACTTACTTTAAAAGGTATAACTTTTTTAAAGAAATTTCATTATTCCAAATTACTTGAGGTACTCAAAAAAAAAAAAAAAATAAACTTGCAATATCAGAAAATCTTAAAGATGGGATATGTAGTTTGGATTTTTTGGCGAAAAAACAAAAAAAAAAAATAATTCACCAAAAAGGACATGAATATAAAATTGCAGATACGATTATTTTTCCAAGGATGCAGTTTGTAATTCGCCATTTTCAGCAGTGTCTGGGGTTCCACAAGGTAGCATCCTTGGACCATTACTTTTTGTTATCTTCATTAATGATGTCTCTAAATACTTTCTTAATGCTCAATTCTTACTTTAGGCGGATGATCTTAAGGTTTTCCTTAAAGTTAAAAGTGATTTCGACGCTTCTCGTCTCCAGTCTGATCTTGATAATGTCTTTTCCTGGTTTAAACAAAACAAATTATCTCTTAACCTTGGAAAATTAATTTAGCCAGATTATCAGAAATTCGTGACCATGGTGTAATTTTTGATTCTAGCTTAACTTTTAGCTCTCACTTAAATCGAATTATACCCAAAGCATATTCGCTTTAAGCGTTTCTTAGGCGAAACAGTGTTGGGTTTGCCTACCCTTACACATTAAAAACATTATATACTTCCCTTGTTAGATCTGGCCTTGAATATGCTTCATTTATTTGGAGTCCTTTTTACTCGGTACATATTGCTAGACTGGAAAAAGTTCAAAAAAGATTCTTAAAGTTTACTTTACGCTCTTATACTTTTCCTGAACCTCTTCCCTCATATAAGACTACTCAAGAAGACTACTGTATAGTATCATGTTTATTTATGATCTGATTAATGGAAATGTTATTTGTGAAAACTTACTTAAATTAATATCGTTTAAAATTCCGCAAAAGTCGTTACGGAGCTCGAACTATTTTTACATTAGCTGTCATAGAACTAATTATGCCACTAATGAGCCAATTAATAGAGCTCTTATAGCTTTAAACAGTATCTATAATAATAACTTACTCGATTTTTCTATGCCTAAAGTCGCTTTTATAACCACTATTACACTATTGTTAAATAGAAACTAGTTTGTTAATCTTTATTTTTATTACTTATTAAATTATTTTCGATTAGTCTGTAAGGATTATTATCCATAGACGTTAACAAATAAATAAATAAATAAAAAAAAAGTTGAAATAATTGCAGTGTGTCTAGAGTAATTACAAACATTTTAGTGTATTATCGCGGTTACCTATAAAGTCATCAGTGTCGCAACACAAATTCTGCTATGTTCACCTGCAGAGCGATCAGTGTGTCAGACACTGACAAGCTTGTTGGCTGCGCTGGTACGCTTGCTTATGCGCGGCTATGGCTCGTCAGATATGGGTTTGGTTCTTGCCAAACAGCCCGTGCAGCAGCGAACGACATAAATAAAAATCGTACCAGTCTTGATACACAAACTGTCTGAAACTAGTCTCTAGTCAAATCCAGACTGAATAAAAAAAAATTAAAAAAACCCGATTAACCGTTACGCCTAGTTTGTGGAGAACTGGAGAGATACGACCGTCAGTTCTTGTTTTTTTTAAGCCGATGTGATGGTGTTATGCCATCGGCTATGACCGCCCGCCCGCGAATGGCTAAACGCCAACCTTGGTGATTTTAAGGTCGATTTGTAAAATCACCCCGAAGCTAAGTATACTTACGCCGAGCTCTTTATCCTACGCCTCCTATGGATATCGACTTAAAACCTCACCGTCTACCGTTTGCCAGAAGACCAAAACAAAATATACAACTTCAAATTCAATCATCTTCAGTTTTATTTAGCTGTAACAGAAAAATTAAATCACATTCATCAACAATTTGTTCTCATCACTAACATAACAATTCAGAATCTCTTAAAAATTTTATAAGCAGCACTAGTTAGTTTATTTTATCGGATACTCAATTTTAAGTAATACGAAGAAGAAAACAAGAAAGATTCCGTTAATTGAAGGAATCCTATTTTTCCAGTATAACAAACTTTCTATGGGGTTAAAAATACACACGAGGCCTACTTATGAAAGAGCTCTTTTATGGGGGTGATGCCCGAACTGCGTGGTTTTCTTTTGTATATAGTTAAACTTATACGTTTCCTTGATTTTCAGTCCGTTTTGGTACAAGCCTTAATTTTTACCAGTACATAAAAAATATAAAATATCATCGTCAATATTAATGTGATGAAAAACTCAAGAAGACCAAGTTAACCTCCCATACTAACAATTCATTGTTGTTCTTATTTTAGTTGGACTTTTAATAAAAGAAAACTTATTTTTTTCGTCCTTGTATGATGTATGGTTTGGGAGTTTTGTCGGAAAAACGATATAAATATTAAAAAACTTTAAATGCTCTTACTGATAAACTAGCTAATAAGTTCAATTTGGGATACACATTTTTTTTGTCGATAAGTTGAAAATAAGGCTAATATTACAAAATAAAAACATTGACAAATACTCGGTAAATTTGAGCCGAAGCGAAAAGTTAAAAAATCACCCAACTGTGCTGAATACCGAAGCCGAATATTTGGTCGGATACTAGATATTTTACAAAATATGCTATGAGTCGTAAAAAATACACTTTTATATTGCCAATAACATAATAATAATTCAAGAACTCTGGCAAATTTAAAATAAATATTATTTTTTTTTTAACTTAAAACTCCTCTCCAGCCGAAAGGGGGGAGCTGGATTTTTGGAGTATCATTATAATCTCGCAAAAAATGTTGACTTGTACAAAACCACATTTTGAAATTCCAACGATTTCATTTAACTACATTTATGCCAAAAATTCAGCCAAACGTAATTTCCCCTTCTCTCGTAAACAATAGTGCTTCCCTTCACCATTCAACGTACTCTAACTAATACGTTTCGATAAAACTGTGGACTGGTTACTGTCAATACAACAAAAGTAAACAAATACAATTTTGAATTCAATTGCTAAATTCTTTACAATTCTGTTCACAAGGAGACGTATTACCAATTTTCTGTGAATATTTTCTTAACTAAGAAAAACACAATTTTAAATAAATTTTTAATTTTTAATCCATTTGGTTTCTTCAACACACAACGCAACACAACACAACACAACACAACACAATACCAAATCATAATATAACCATGGTAGAAGAATAGAATAACTGTCAAAAGGCAACTGACAGCTCATACAAAATCTGCAACCGATGAGAATGCGATGAGAATGTAAAAATTAAAAAGAATCTGTCATGGCTGAAACTATTCTGCTTTTTAATATTTTTTATTGATCAATCAGTTAAAAAAGGATTTTGTGCAGCTGTTGAAGTAATTTATATTAGGATCCAAAAAATCATTTTCGTGGAAGTGTCTATTGCAAACACGAGCATCTTTTTTAAAATTTTTGGCACGTGCCATGTTTCATTGTTGTCTTCTAGGCTCGTCAGCTAGAACACGAAAACTCGGCCCATTTTCTTTGCCCAAATGTGTTTGGCGCAACACACACTTTATTTAAATTAAAAAAAAAAAATAAGTAATTCACTTTTATTCAAGTTTTTAAACACAACACAAAAATATCCAACTGGAGTAATTTAATTTTTCTCTATTATCTTTGTTTTCTTTAAAAAAAAACTATTTTGACAATTCTGGTAGTATTGTCAAAAAGATCACGATTAGCCACGAGACTACCTGTATTATTCTACCATGAATATAACTAACCAAGTAGCCGCACAACTTTAGCTGCGGATGACGAAAGTCAAACAAAAGAAAATTGAAACGAGAGCGTGCTATGGTTGCTATGGCAGCTGATGCAAAATGGAGATAGCAAAAATGTTTTTGTCACACAAAGAAAATAAATAAATAAAATTTAAACAACATAATATTAAAAAAGAAAAATTTTGCTTAAGGTGCCCCCAGACTATATTTTTCATACAAATGACATATAAAAAAAAATTACATACCGAATTTCATCTGTGTGTCAAAATTAAGTTTTTGTCATTCAGTGTTTTTATTTTGTCTCCACACTATCTGACACGTCATTTGAAAATAAAATACAGCTTTTGAAATTTTTGTAAACCGTAAAGATCTAAAGTATCCTCCTTTTGCCATTCAAACTAAGAATGAATTCATTACAAATCAATTTATTGAATAAATATCTTAAAATTTGCCTTTACTTCCATTTTCACATAAAAAATTTATCAAACTGACATTTTGTACAGATGGAAAAACATACGAAATTAGAGACTGTTTTAATTTAAAAATTTACAAACGCAAATACAAACGACATTTCAAAACAACATTTTCATATGTTCCACACTATCTGTAGCTAAAAACCATTTGTTATTTTTGACGTGTTATATGTATGAAACATATAGTGTAGAGGCACTTTTAAGGCACGTTTTGTATTATGAACACAATTTTGAAAAAATTTTCAAAAAATAACGTTCGTTTTATTTTTTCCTTTGTTTGACGTTAGTAATCCGCAGCTCATGAATAAATAGGTTGTGTGCGCGACTACCTGATAAATTTTTGTATCATGCTCCAAATTAGCTGTCTTCAAAATTTGACAGATAACAAGCACAACTGCTGTGTTGCTTAGTAAGTGTACTGAAGACAGTATTGTTGATAGATAACAATAGAGTGTATTCAGTTGTATTGTTGTCTACCGTAATAGCAATTTACACATTGAAGACTGAAATTACTGTTGTGTTTTGAACCGTAAGAGGGCTAATAGTCTTGTCAGTCATTTTGCTAATTTGTTTGAAAATCTCTTTGAGTACAGCTATCGAAGTGGATTGATCCGTCTCTATGATGGATCAATTATCTTGAAGACGAAATCAAAGACAGATCGATCTGTTCGCCGCCACTGGGTTATTTTCAAATACAAAAACAAAAACCTTTCATTATTTTTTATTTCGTTTATTTTGGTTCAATAAAATGGAACTCGATACTATATACCGAGGGCCTATATTAATTTTCCTCTATCTGCAAAAGTACAAGTTTTCAGGAGAGCGAAAAAATCGTTTCATCTTATTTAACAATTTGTGAAAAATCAATCTTCTACAATGTTGTTCAAAAGGGTCCACGGACCACTGTGCATAAAATTTGTTTAAAATTTTGCGTTAGTTTAGCTGCTATAGCAGATAGTGGGTTATGTTCAGAAAAAAATTACTTTAAATGATAGAGGTATTTGTATAGTAGTAAAAAACGCCATTTTCAGTAGAAGATCAACTTTGCTATTTTTATTGCTGATGTTTTTTTCGACAATTTTCGACTTTAACAAAAAAAGGAAAGTTAAAAGTCAAAGATTCTGATATATTAGCATGGGAATCTCAAGTAAAGTTACGTTTTTATATTATTTGTATTTGATGTTGTCATAAAAATGATGGTATTCAGTTGGAATTACAGCTTTCAGTTCCTGTAGATGTAACCATTTGTTTGATGCAATTAAGAGTTGAGTTGTATGCCATTGGGCAGGTGTCGTATGTCCAATGTATTTTTGAATTTAAATGGGGAGGTCGGCATAATTTTCGTCGAAATCGTTAAATTTAACGGTGCCGATGGGCTCATATAAAACGGATTTTAGATGCGAAACTGTTGGATCACCATTTTTGTGACCTGTTTGTGAAATTTAAAAACCACAAATTTTGCTGCCTATTTCTATTAACTTCACATTCTTGGTAACAACTGTATTCACAGGAAACTTGTTTAACTAACAAAATCGAAAATCCTTCCCAAAGTCCTTTGTTATTAACGTGGAGTCCATAAAAGACCATATAAAACAAGAGCTGCACCAAACTCTAATAAATTTGTGCTAGTGTAACTGGAAAATATTTGTATCAACATAGGAAAGTGTTTTAAAGCAAAAAAATCTTCATAGAGTTTTTCAAAACTACTTGTTTTTATTGCAGGTTTTTGTCGTAAGTAAAAAACAAGTTAGTAGATAGAGGATCAGTTTAATTAATTAAAACAAGGTGTTAGGATTGGTTTTCGCTCTAATATTAATACCATAGATGCAACCGAAGCCAGCCTTCATTTTGGCATTAAAAAAATGCCAAAAATGCAGATAGAGGAAAGTTAATATAGGCCCTCGATATGATATTTTCTTCACAACTCGCTTTCGTGTTTTTAAATATCTAATAATAAAAAAAATTATATAGTATTTCACAGTAACATGCGAAATATATGCCAGAAAAATGCTGTTCTCTAGTTTTTGTATTATCATCTTTGAAAATTTCATTAATTATTTGGTTAAATGAAATAAACCAATTTTGGAACGGAAGTATATTTTTTACACATGTGTTCTTAAAACTAAAAAAAAACGACTTCAGTTTATTTTAAAATGAATGTGTATAAAATAGACGAAGTGAAGTTTGTTTTTACACATGTTTTTTAATGCGAGCCATACACAATACATTCCAACCGTCCACTGAGTTGGTTGTTGCTCAAATCAAAACGTGTATGGCCTTGTCAATTGATCAATTTGGCAGTTGTGTCGCGTAAGTTGAATCGGGTGCAAAGATTTAATTTATAGCATAAGTTTTGCTCTAGCTTAGCTTACGTTTTTATACAGGATTTTTTTTTTAAATTCCCAAAGAAAAAATTCACAAAATTGAAGGTGTGATAGGGTAAAAGGCACCCCAGCCCCTTTTTCTTTTTGTAATAACTTTTCATGCCCGAACCGAAAATCGCCCAGGCAACATTGGTTTCTACCTCCATACAAATCGACCCAGCCTACTGCACATAAGCTTTAAAAGGAGCATAAAAAGGACTTTGAGTTTCAAATTTGAAATATGTATTTGGATAAAAATTACGCCATATAAAAGTGACGTCATCAAAATAACACACTATTTAAGACTTCGAATAAACTAAAATTCGACCGTGGGCTATTTTAACTTTGCTCCAGTCAATGATAATGCATTAATTGTTTTTTTCGGAAGATTTTGCTAATCTAATGCAAATAGAATTAGAAATTCGAAAAAGAATTGTAATTCGATACTTGCTTATGCACAGCCCCTTAGGATTTTAAGGAGTCGCCGGTCTATTTACCGTGGTCCACTCAAAACCAAATTTTGTACAGAATGCTTTTAGGCCTAATCAAAGCTAATAAAAGAATTTATAAAGAGAGTACAGTCTAATGTACATAAATATATTTAAAAAATTTAAAATTAAAATAACAAAAATATACAAATTTTTCAAGTTTAAAAACACCAAACCAACAAAGTTAGTAATTTTATTGAGTTTCTTTCAAGTTAAGAGAAGATAACATATGTTTCAAATTAGTAAAAGACAATTTAGAACTGTTATTGTATTACTCTAACATACATTTCAATATAAAACGCAACAAACTTAAATACAAGGGGAATATGAAAAAGTATCTTTAAGTTAGAATAAAAATGTGCTTGCTCCCGTCACTTTAATTTTTACTGCGAGAAGTTACATCTCTATATTAAAAATACAGTACAAAAAAGTTTGTTTAAAGAGTCAGTTTTTAAAAATAATTAAGTAAGGCTTTATCAAAATTTCTTAATTCTATCATTTTTGTACTCTCACACTGCTTTTACCAACTTTATTTTGTATCTCAACTCGTCCACAAATTCCATAATTAATATTTTTTTAAAGTTGCTTTTATTGCCGCTTCAAAATTTACGCTTCAAGTTATGCATGCTTAAGCGATAACATCCTTTTTATCTCATCAAATTGTCCAATTAAATAAAAATAATCCTTGAAATGATTTCCTTCTTTTTCACTGTAGTGCATAAAGCACATCGCGAAGAATTGGATGGATCACTATGGCTATTGGAAAAAATTCTGTGCCTATTGCCGGAGCTTTTGGCCCGTCGTTGGCAATGCCACTCGCTCAGTCGCATCATGGCCAAGTTGCTGCATTTGGGAAATTCACCAAAACTAAGAAGAGAGGGCGTACGGTATGTTTTCAATTCGCACTTCACTTACACTTAATTTAAATTAATTTCCTTGCAGTTTCTTTCTACTCTGGTACCAAACTCTGGCCGAACAAGCACCCATGTATGTGCATAGCATGTATGCGGATCTCATACCCGGTCTGATTGTGCCCCAAAAAGGCATAGTCGGACCGGATGTTGAATTCAATACTTCCGATTTCCTAAGCCATCCCAATATGAAAGTAGATGGCGCCACAACGTCCGTCTTCCACGACACCTATTCACATCCAGTGCAATGTGCTGAGCTTGTAGCACTACTGCCACCATCATCGAGTGAGAAAACAGCGCCACCAGATCCACGCGATGGCTTGGAAATTTTGCTCAATAGTATGGTGCAGACAGCAGCCTGTTTGCGCTGGCGCGATAATCGTGCTCAAAAAGATCAGCGTGCGTTTGCATTTTTGCTGCAACGTTTCAAAGATGTCTTTTTACCGGTCTTCTGTCCCAACTTTGATTTTTCACTTTCCGTTTACGAGCCGCGTCTAGAGCTGCCTGTTATGCGTGCAGTCAATAAGAAAGAAGAACTCATGTCATCTTGTGTGGTTGTGTTGGTCAATTGGATCTCGCGTTTCACTCATGAGAGGCTATTAAGCAATCGTCTGGACAATGTGCACATCGTTGAAGTGGACCACATGCGTCTTCTCGCTTATCAACAGGGTCTTATCGTACGTGATGTGCTCTATTCAACGCGTGCGAATGTCAACTTTATACATGAGATCTATCGACAGGCTTTTCTACTGGGCTTCACCACAAAACCACAAATCGATGCTATTCGCACCGCTATTGCGGTGTATCGCGATTGGATGACGTGTGCCACACCACCACCCTTTCTGCTTGAACCTGAAGACGGCGATCCTAAAGCTGCAGATGCTTCAAATGGCTCTACGACCGGCACTGGTGGCACGCCGCGCAGTCAGCGTCTACGTACACCCTCCTATGTTGGTGCCATAACCAAAGAGAATTTGGTGGTACGCGCTGGTCTCCAGAATGTGCTGCAAATCTTTGTCACAAATGCAGCTAACGTATTCCTGGTCAATACAGG
The DNA here is from genome assembly GCA_963920525.1 of Dichetophora obliterata. Lineage (NCBI taxonomy): Eukaryota > Metazoa > Arthropoda > Insecta > Diptera > Sciomyzidae > Dichetophora > Dichetophora obliterata. Next base: position 313,940,176 of record OY986435.1, on the reverse strand, counting down.
CCACTTGAATATCTATTTCCCCACAAAGACTCGTGACTATCGCTCCACGCCGCTGCACGAACAGACGGAAATCTGTAAAAAAGTGCTAAATGTATATCGCACCATGGTTATGAACACTCGTATGGCACCCAAGACTTGGGAACAGCTGCTCTTGGTCTTACTGCAAGTTACTGCAATTGTGTTGCATCAGCAGCCCAGCGGTTCGAAGAGTTCCAGTCTGGGCGGCATTCTAGGTCAGGCGATTTTTCAAACTCTCATCGTCACTTGGATACGCGCCCACACAAATGTACCCGTCAACGTGCAGCTCTGGGAAAAGTTCCTCAACGTCCTCACTTCGCTAACATACCGCGATGAGCTAATCATTGAATGGGACAAGACGATACAAACGCTTACACGCGTCTTTTCGCGCTATGTGTACGCACTAAATCTGCAGGATTTGCCGCTGGATCGCTTGGCGGAGAGTAAAGGCAAGCGACGCCGCGTTGGCAGCGTTTGGCAGCAATCGGCAGCAGCCGCTGTCTGCAATTCGCGTGAAAAGGAACGGGAATCAACCACGAGTAGTCGTTCGGATGAGCACGCACATTCTGTTAAGCTACACACCGGTCACTCGGTGCCGCATCAGCACACGCTCACCGCGCGCAGTGCGCATCACACCGCAGCTCCACTTACCCCTATGCTAAGTCGCAGCTACAGCGAAGGCAGTCTGGCATCTACGAGAGCCTCACGCATGCGCCGTAGGCATAGAAACACGCAGCATTGCGTTGCTCCCATTGCACATCAAGCAGCGGCCATCGAGCTGAGTGTCAGCAACGACACGTTAAGTTCGCACAAATTTCCACACGTAACGCAATCGGATATGCGACGCGCACTATCCCTAGACTCACTGGCTGCCAGCACACTGAGACGCAGACAACGCAAAGGCACGCATCAGCAGCGTCGCTCTACACAGGATGCCGATGATGATGATGACGATGAGGGCAGTGATCAGTGTGGCTCGCGCAGTCCATCACCCGGTGCTAGTAGTGGTGGTATTGAAGGTGGATCCATGCAGGATGCTGCCGCTATGCAAATCGATGTCTTGGCGGTTGATACCGGCAGCAGCAGCCTCGAGGAAGGACATGTCATGGGCTATTCCGAACGCCGTTCTATAATTTTGGGTGGCACTGCAACCGGTTGGCTGCCTGATTCCACTGCCATCATGTGGAAACGCATGCTGGGCGCCTTGGGCAATGTGAATCGAATACCTAAGACCGAACTGCATGCTCAGGTCTTCAAACACCTGTTGGACATGACGTTAAACTTGATCAAGATTAAACAGAATCTCGGTATTTCGACAGATAATCAAAGCACGCCGCCGCTACCCACACTAGTGCCTCCGATTGGCATAGCGGCACCTTGGTGCTATGGCGCCCTGGAACTGGATAAGTCCTTCAAGGCAGGCAAGCTCTGTGCTGTGCAACTGCTTTGCACGCTGGCTGTACATGGTGCGGTATCTAGCATGCAGCAGTTGCCGCTCTTCTATCATGCCGTACACAAGTTGCTGACCGGCGAGGATCGCGATCTTATCTACGCTGTTCTGAAGTATATGTGTGGGCCGCGTTTCCTAAGCTTACTGCTGCCCGGACACACGCTCCTGCTGCTGGACATAGTGCATGCAGCAGCCATACTTTTGACTTCATTGGAAGCTAATCGTGCCACACCGCGTGCCGAAGTAGCTGCTCTTTTGGGTTCGCTTCTATGCTATCCACCGTCCTTGATACCAAAACCTTTGCTGCAGCCATCACCACAACACTTTGTGCTCATGGAATGCGCTGATCTGCAGGATCACATACTCAACATTATGCTGCGGTGTGCCCGCCGTGAACCATCGTCCAAGGCGCGTTGCATTGCCTTGGCCCAACTGGGTCAATGGTTGCTGCTGAAGTTGGCGCAACCGCCGCATAGCAACAACAAAGCGTTGTTCCAACAAGCAGTGCCGCATCCAACTGGCGTGCATGCCAAGTCTGGTCATCAAACGGCCGCCTACTACAATCCACGCATACGCGAGGCTCTTCAAGTTTTGCTGCAGGCTCTCCAATTCAAGCATCGTACCATTGCAATAGTTGCTGTCGACTCGCTCAAGCTGTGTGTCGATCGTGGCCGTGAATTGGCCGCTATTGAACGCATGCCGCATCTCATCATTACTGCGATTTGCAAAGCCTTAGAGATTCAGCAAGTAGCCAATCCCAAGGACACCGACAAGGTTGTGCTCACTGCTCTGATGCTCTGCCTGGGTGAGTTTTGTATGGCTTTTCCAGCGGCTCTGCTCTTGTCACCTTTCAATGACCAAGGCGACACGCTGGTGCTAGTCGTTCTGCGCGTTTTACTTCAAATTGCTTCTGGTGCGCCGCGTCATGATCGCGTGAAGTTAACAGCCGATGACGATTTCGATATGCATATCGCCAGCGATGATCTGCAGTCCGATGGCAAGCTGCCTGAGGCAAACTATCAAACATCCGAGACTATCCAGGCCTGTATTAGTGCTATACGTCTGTGCGCCAAGGCGGTGGCAATGCATTTGGTGACACATCTGGGACACTTTCCTATGGGCATCGGTGCATCGCGTCTAAGTTCATTGGTGGAAGAACAGGATGATATCTCTTCTGTGGCAAACAACAATGTACAGCAACTGCAACAGAATAGCTTAGAAGCCAGACGTGATTCTATAGAACTAGCAGTGCCTCACGTGTTGAGCGCACAAAATATGCAGCTATTCATGCTGAATCCTGGTCTAGTAGCCAGTTTCATTGAGTTGCCTGCGTTAAAATTGCCTGGTGGTGGTGTGACAGCTGGACTGGTCACAGCAGAGAAACAGGTACGAGTTTTATTACGTGACCTCAACGGCAAGTCGTGTTGGGATGCTTCGATTCTGTACAGCGAACCACGCAAGAATGCAAAAATATTGTTACCCGACGGTTCACCCGTGACCGCTGCTCTTCAAGATGTCAGAGACGAGGGCACCGGTGGCATTGCTAGAGGTTTTAATACAACTATGGGTCAGCGTCATATGCACCAACCTATGGATTCGCTAGTGTCTTCAATGGTTGGCTTGGAGCTTATGGCACCCAGGCATACTTTAAGGCATCGGCCGCCCGGTGAGCTACCACTCGCAAAGGATCTAGCTCCCGATCTGGATCAGCTGGATGATGTATGTTTAAAAAATAATTTCTATATTTTTAGCCGGTTTTTTCAATGGTGGGAGGTGCCCATCTAAATAAGTGGGCGTTATTCGACATAGGGGGATGGCAATATATGAGAAAAACGCTGTTCTCGAATAATATTGACACTAGGGTACTAAAATTTAGTACAGAGGTAGGCACAATTATGAAAATTTATGGACAATTATGGACAAAGGGGTTTGGCAATATTAGATAAAAAACACTATTTCGAATTATATTGACACGAGGGTAATAAAATTCGTTATAAGAAGTGGTGCAATTATTACAAAACACGATCAAGAAAGTAGGCGAAATTCTACAAAGGGCGTGTCACCACAAGAAAAAGACTGTGTCTCGAATAATATTTACACAGGGGTACTAAAATTCGTTACAAGAATGGGTAGAATTATTTGTAAAATTTATCATATTCTCTTAAAAGGAAGAAATAAAAACTTTTTAACAAAAAAAAAAAACCCTCGACTGCATAATCACTACAAAGTAAAAATTTTTTTAATTAATTTTCCTATTAATTTCTTGGTCAAATTTGATAATTTATTTAAAGGGACATGGCAATTTGTTGTGCTATTTTTTGTATTTGTAAACGAGAAAAGTTATACACTTAAAGGAATACCAAATGATACACCAAAAAGAGTAAATAAGTTAGTCTAAAAAGAGTAAAATAATACTACCCAAAAATGTACTAAATTTTATACCCTGCATGTAGTGTATTTGGTACACCAAAGAAGTGTATAAACTTGTCGAAAAATGTAAAAAAAACCCAAAAGTAGTGCAAAACTGGTGCATCGGAGTACACGCCGAAAAAATTGGACTACCAACTGTGTTACTCCCTCAACTTACAGGAACACGAGGTTATGGTATTAAAACGGCTCACTAGAGCTACTTGGATCCTACTTGTATGTAGCATCACCATCTTAACCAACCAACCAACCAGTGTAAAAAAAGGAGTGCATTTGGAGCTCAGAATACCGACAGAGTTATTTCAATGATATCAAACTCTCAAGTAATAAGTTAAGTTTTTTTTTTAATTTAAGTTACTCCGAAAACTAGGCTTCCCTAGCTCTAGAAGAATCCTCAGTGAAGAGGAAATTATTTGACCAAATCGTAAGAGTTATAACGCCATCACAAATTACGAATCGTTTTGATTCTATTTAAAAACTGTACTTTTATTGTATCAGTCGCATCAGCGGATGGACCACAAACACAATTACCGTTGGCTAGTCGCACTTCACGACCTCGGTGATGAAACGACGCGAGTCGAATGAAAAAATTTTTAATATAGTATTTCTTGAGTAAAAAAAGTAGTATGAAAGTAAATCTGACATTACACAAAAATAAAATAATTTATTTATAAAGGGTGATTTTTTAAGCGTCTGGTTTTTGAAAATTTAAAAAAAAATGAAAATTTGCAACAGTGAATAACATTTATTTGGAGCGATACATCAATGCCTGCCATTAACTTTATAAAGATTTTTTGATGTAAATGTTGTCCGCGGCTATGCCTGAGGTGGTACATTCGTAGCTTAAATTTTGGCATACTTTTTCCAGCATTTCGGCCGATATCTCACCAATGGCAGCTGTAATGTTGTTATCCAGGGCTGCAATTGTGGCTGGCTTGTCCCTGTTCGCGAGAGACTTCACGTATCCCCACAAAAAGTAGTATAGTGAGGTCAAATCGCATGATTTTGGCAGCCAATGGACTGCTCCAAAACGTGAGATTAATTGCTCACCAAACTCGCCTCTCAATAGGTCCATGGAATCGCGTGCAGTGTGGCATGTGGCACCGTCTTGCTTAAAAAGTACGGTCCAATGATCCCGCCGGCCCACAAACCGCAAAAACAGTGCATTTTCAATGTGCAGTGGCAGCTCTTGAACTGCCTTTGGCTGCTTTTCATACCAAATTCGGGAATTCTGTTGACGTACCCATTGAGCAAAAAATAAGCTTCGTCGCTGAAGACAATTTTCCCATAAAAAAGTGCATCGTCATCCAACTTTTCTAAGGCCTATTCAATAAAAAAACGAGATTGTGTTTGGTCACCCGGCTTCAGTTCTTGCCAAAATATTTTTCGAAAGACTTCTGCAGAGCCACTAGCTGTACTAAATTCACCAATCTGTGATAGCGTGCTCAATATATAGGTCAATAAATTCTCAGCTTTGATGTCCGATTTTGTATTTTCCAAAACAGTACAGCAAATCCTGGCTTTATATAATATTGCTTGCTGGTAATTCTTTGTTGGTTAGGCTGCGATGAATTGTTGCAAGTTTTTACTACATTTTTGAAGCCTTAGTTTGAAGAATTAGTTGAAAGCAGGACACGGAAACGTTGGCTCGTAGCTCTCTCTCGCAAGCCAGAGCAACGCTTTTTATTTCTGCAGCTCGGGTTTGCGTGCTAAAGCTACTTGCTGCTCACGAACCGAAAAACATTTCTTATTAACTGAAAGGATCCACAGATGGCTACAGTATGCACCTAATATGGAAACTCTACTTGAAATTGGAGTATTTTATACCAACTCTCGACCACCTAAAAAAAGTGCTCATGGCTCTTCAGCGAGAGTTGCTAGGACTCTTAAATCAAAGATTTCCTTTTTTGAAATCTCTGTTTTGGTGTATTTATACAATAGGACGGGTCATGGTAGAATAACCAGGTAGATGCATTAGAAATGCGCTCTCTCCGAAAACAAAACAATAACAAAGGCGTAATTATAACGTCAAAATGAGCTGTTTTGAAAATGTTATAAATTTTAATTTACTTATTTATTCAGTTTCACAATGGATTTTTTGGACTGCCTATAACTTCCTCCCGTCGCGATAATTCTAAAACAGTTCATTAATTGTTAGCTTCCGTTCCAGCACGATAAAATTAGCAAACAATCGTGAATTTCATTTAATAAATTTTATGTTTTCCAACAGCAATTTCACTTGTCAAAATATATTTTTACAGTTTAAATCAGCCGTACATAGCTACACAAACAAATTGGTTACTAACCAATCGAAATAAGTAGTCGAATGAAAATTATATTAAAAGTAAACTTTCATTTGCTTCATTTAAGGCCAAACTACAATTAATTATGTATTATATCTTAAAACACGGCTCATTTTATGAAATTTTTAAGATTTTTGTTTAGTTTTTTTACATGTTCATACATAAAATCTGGGTACTCAATTGATTTATACGGTTACAAGTAGTTTATACATCCCTATGGCTAAAAGAATTAACATTAATTGTCAATAGTGACATTATACTTACGCCAATGTTTTGCTTTCTCGTTGTTTGCTCTCCGAACTGCATCTACCTGGATATTCTGCCAAGGGACGGGTTAACATTCTATGATATTCAGGGGTGCTATGGAAACCAACAATTGTCAGAATCAGTTTTGAAATTGACAAAGATTTAATTTTGGTGTAATAGAAATCGATTATCGATTTAGAAACTGGTTTCATTTTTTAAATTGGTTTTGTGTTTCTTAATCGATAATCAGTTTCTATGACACCAAAATGAAATATGTGTCAATTTCAAAACCGATTCTGTTAATTGTCGGTTTCCATAACACACCTGATTATCAGAATAATTCAGAAAAAAAGAGGCATTCTCTTTTTCCCCAAAACGATGAACTTAAGTTGAATAGGGAATAAAATTAGGCTATATTGGGGAAATACTTACTTCTTTACATTAGTTTCTTTGCTACTGCATTGGCAGCCCAGGCTTCTGGACCAAAGTCGCATAATTTTTACCATGATAATGCTATGGCATCTAATTGATCGAAGTAATTTCGTTACTGCTGGACTAGGATGCAATTTTCGTTTACGAAACAAAAATTGTTCAAGGATTTAGCTTTCAATTTAACCCTTTTTCTAAATGAATGCAATTAAATATAAAAAAATGGATTTGCCCATGGGGCAAGGGTATTATTTTCTGTAAATTTTATTGTATTAAACCCTATTCCTACACGAGCATAGGATATTAATAATTTTGGAGCTTGCTAAATATTTTCTTTTGCAAGGATTGCATAAACTCCTCGGTACGTCTACCCTGAATGCATTTACTTCGTAATTTTCGTAAACAATCACCATACTATAGCTAGAGTAAATAAGAAAATATACTGCAAAGATACTTCTCACAACTTTACTTAAAGGAACAATGTTTCGAGGATATATTTATTTTTATTTACAGTGTTTCCGTGCCTGATTTCAGGCCTTTAACATAAATCTAATGAATTAATTTATTACAGCTGCTCGGCTACATTGGGCACACCAGTTCGGAGTGCTTACCTTCTCCGATGGCCCATTTGAACATGCCCGCACCCAGTCCATTGGGTAGTCAACTAGAGGCGCAGGCCATTTCAATTATACTTAACCAGCGCGCCATGGAACAGGAATGCGTAGCAAACATTAACCAGCATGCAGCACTGCAACAGGATCGCACCAGCAGCAGCATCGGCTTGTTGCTCTCCAATGATCAACGTTCCACATACTCGGCTGAACATACGTCGCACACCTCCTTCGAGTCGTACAACACAACAAGTCTTTCAGTACGCTCCGAAGTTCCGTTTCAATATTGCCGCCTACTTTTTTCGCATCTGGGTCTAGCCGGTTGGGAGCGTCGCTCACGCACACATCTACTGCAGCGCACTGAGAAATTGTTACGTGAGCTACGAAATGTGGATCTCCAGAAATGCCGCGAAACTCACAAGATGGCTGTGATCTTCGTGAGCTCTGGTCAGGAGGATAAAAATAGCATTCTTCATAACGCCAGCGGCAGCAGCATGTACGAAATGTTCGTCTCCGCGCTCGGATGGGAGATTGAGCTTGAATCGCACAACGGATTCTTAGGTGGTCTACCGCGTCAGGGTTGTGGTGCAACGGCACCGTACTATGCCACACCATTTCTTGAAGTTATCTATCATGTAGCCACACGCATGCCATCCGATTCGCCTGAAGCGATTTTGCTAAAAACGCGCCATCTGGGCAACGATGAGGTGCATATTGTCTGGAGCGAGCATCAACGTGATTACAGACGCGACATTCTGCCCACAGAGTTTTGCGATGTCTTGATTGTGGTGTATCCACTTAAGAATGGACTCTTCCGCGTAACCGTCAACCGCAAGCCAGAAGTACCCTGGTTCGGGCCATTAGCCAACGAAAGTGTTGTTAGCGGTGCTTGCCTGGCAACGCTTATTCGCACAACTGCAATTAATGCTAGTCGTGCCAAGCGTGCGGCGTTGCCGCTTTATCAGCAATAGTAAGTTGTTTTTTTATAAAGTGATTGAGTGTAAATCTTCATATATTCTTAACTGTTGTCTCATTTAGCTACGAGGAGCGCAATCGTTCACTGGATAGTGTTTCTTCACGCTACAAAGAAAGCACTACATTCGAGGATTTCGCCAATCGTATCTACAACCCCATTCCAGTGTCCACTTATGGCACGCTGCGAGATAGTGGCGCTTCAGCTCCTTTAGCAGCTGCTCTCATTGATCACAATCGCTCATCAGTAAAAGGTCCGTATGCAAGAGGTCCGTAGCCCAGATTTTCCATAAGGGTGGGATTTGATTAAAAATACTTATTGTTGCCAATATGATATTTAAAATAAGGATATGGGAAATATTTGCGGTTTAGACGAAACATTGAAAACTACCCATGATCCACAGTGAATTGATTAGTACAAGATAGAAGATAAATATTATTTTGGAGACTATTATGGTTGTTTTCGTTGTTTTTGGTATAAAAAAGAAAAAAATAATTTTCAGTGTGCTTGGTACTTAATTGGGTAAAAAGTAAAGCAATGATAACCATATTTTATTAAAATTTGTTATTTATGATAACTTCAAATCGTACAAAATTTGACCTTGATTGGGACAAGTGGGCTTGGGACCTCCGGTACAAAAAGAATACAATTTTTGGCTATAACTGGGTAAAAAGTAAAGTAATCTATACATATAATAAAACTGTAAAAAAAAACGCATTTGCTTTTCGAATCGCATTACTGAGTAAGGCCCCAGATTTTTACAGTTTTACAGCCCTATTCTGCCAAATTAACAATTGTTAACCAGTATTTTTTTATATTTCTATATATTAGTTAATATAAAATACTAGTATTACTAATATTTTCGATACATTGCTTACATTTTCTGGCGTAATATCAAACAAAAGATCTGCAAAACAAATTTTATTAAAAAGCCGTAACTGGGCATTAGCAATTATAGGGCAGTTGTTTACAAGATGTGTTATTGTTAAGGGGTCATTGTGACATAGTGGACATTCTGTCCCAGTGTTTGAGTCAAAAAGGTGTTTATGAGTTAGTTTTGTATGTCCAAGGGAGAGCCTGATATATTTTTGTAAGTTAATTTTGGGAACATTGCAGGGGTAAATGGCAGTTATTCCTTTAGGGTTGAATTGCTGGTAATGGTGAGTGTACTCCGTCCATATTAGTTTGCGCTTGTTAAGGATAAAATTGTTAATAAATAACATGAATTAAATTGCGAGCTTTATATCAAGTAAGTTTTTAAGAAGGCAACAACAACAATTCTGTATAGAGTCAATCACTTAGCTGACTAGACAGCTAAATATATACAGAGTTGTTGTTGTTGTTGTTGCCTTCTTAAAAACTTACTTGATCTAAAGCTCGCAATTTAATTCATGCTATATATTAATAGATCATTAAACTAATTAACTAATTGTTAATAAATCTTATTATATCTTTTTTTGTTATAAGTCTCTTGCATCGTTATAGGTCCAGTGCAGGCGTATTTGGCGTCTGTATCAGCCATTTCGTTTCCTCTGATCCCTGAATGACCAAGGATCCACATTAGTTTTAATTTATTTGAATATGTTATAAGAGCTTCTCTAATTTTTAAAATAGTTTCATTTTGATGTTTAAAACTAAAAATTGACTGAATAACCGACAGAGATTCAGAACAAATTATGAATTTGTTTTTAACACCCTTGCAGTAGTTAGTTAATGGCAGTTAGAATTGCTTCGGCTTCGGCCGTAAAAATAGAGCAGTAGCTAAAAATTTGTTTTACTTTAATTAATTTGTAATTTGAATTAACAACTGCAAATGCCGTGCTATATTCATTTATTGAACCATCTGTATATATAAGATTCCAATTTTCTTGTAGATAAGAGGAGACAGTGGACTTGAAATTTAAAAGATAAACTTCGCTAGGAGTTGAATCTTTCGGCAGTTGGATAAGATTCGTAATGATTGAGTTTTAACTTAAAAGCCAAGGGGCAACTTTGCTGAAGTATTTCGTACGTTCTTTTATTTTAACATCGATCTTCCTAGCGGAAAAAAGAATTCTATGTATTGCTGATGGGATACGCAATATTTTTCTTTTTGCTTGGTTTGCTATATTGTTTATAATTGGTGACTCAGAGGGAAGAAGAAGTTTCGGTAATAAACGTGATGCAGTTTGTTTGGTTCTTTCTTCAATTGTGGGCAAGCCTGATTCTGCAAAAATGTTTTTAAGAGGAGTAGATCGCTCCAAGACTAAAACGTACTGCTGCGTGATAAACCGATTTAATTTTTCTTAATTGAGCTTGAGCTGAGTGCCATAAAAAAGAAGACCATAATCTACTTTAGAGAGTAAGATTGCCCTAACTACATTGATGATGCAGTTTGGGTGAGATTCACTACTTTTCCCAGCTAAGCATTTAATTAGGTTAAGCCTTTTGTTAAGATCAATCTTGAGGCTTTCTATATGGGAAGACTTAAATTTTCATATTAATAAGCAGTTTCGGTTTCGGTTTCGGCCGAATACTATAAAATGGCCGAATATTCGGTTTCGGTCGGACACTAGTTGACACCTTACATTTTTTTTTATTTTTACGAATTCGGTGCTGGCGCGAACACTAGGTAAAAATGGGTCGTTGAATCCGAATCCGTTGTCAGAGTTTCAAAATGGTGTAATTTTGTTATAATAGGGTTGCCACCTAATAATATGTATTTTTAAGAATTTCAAACATCATTTAACAGTGTTAAGGGGTTGCTGATTTCGAATCTGAAGTCAGAATGTTAAAATTCAATATAGTTAATAAGGTTGCCACCTTAATTTTTTTATTTTGATGAATTCGGTGCTGGCGCGAACACTAGGTAAAAATGGGTAGCTGAATCCGAACCCGTTGCCAGAATTTCAAAATTATGTAATTTTTATATATTAGGGTGGCCTTTAATTAACCATATTGAATCTTAAAATTCTGACTTCAGATTTGAAATCAGCGACTCCTTAATACTGTTAAATGATGTTTAAAACTATTAAAAGTACATATTATAAGGTGGCAACCCTATTATTAAAAAAATTCATAATGTTGAAATTCTGACAACGGATTCGGATTCAAGTTAGGATGGCAACCCTATTAACCATATTGAATTTTAAAATTCTGACTTCAGATTCGAAATCAGTGAACCCCTAATACTGTTAAATGATGGTTAAAATTCTTAAAAATACATATTATTAGGTGGCAACCCCAAATATTTAATTTATTCTATACTTATTTGATTCACTTTATTTTGAATCAATCATGTATGAGTACTACTTTGGAGACTACTTATACTCATTCATCCTTATCTTTGTGTAAGTGGGTCATGATTTAAAAATGTAATTCACTTTATTTTGAATCAATCACATATGAATACTACTTTGTAAACTACTTATACTTATTCATATTCATTTCTGTGAAAGTGGCTTATGATTCAAAAATCTGATTCACTTTTTTCGAATCAATCACATATGAGTACTACTTTGGAAACTACTTACACTTATTCATACTCATTTTTGAGTAAGTGGCTCATTGATACAAAAATGTAATTCGTTGCAGATCTCTGGTGGCCATCCAACTTAGTGTATTTTTCATTTGATGAAAATTTTTCAGAGTACATCTCGCGGCAAAACTGCCGAACGTAACAAATGTTTTTTTTTGACGTGAATTTTTTTATCTTTGCCTAAAATCGTGGTGGCTTGGAATATTTAAAGTGAAAAATATAAAAATAAATGTTCAAAACAATATTGTCACTCGATGTTAACTCTTCGACAGCTAAAAAATAATAAAGTCCATCCGACATGTGTAATGTGTGTAGGGGCAACGAAAAAAGTACCGTTACTTTATCGAACTACATGTACATCCGACATGTAGTATCGTTTGGGGGTCCCTATTGATTGTTAATTTTTGGTTTTGCAGCGATCTTCCATCGCTCGTCAAGTTTGGTGAAAGTGTTCGTCTTGTTCTTCGGACTCTGAAGGCACATGGTGAGCGAAAACACCCAAATGAAAATGCATTAAATGAATTTTCAGGGACAATCGGACTCCGAGTATGTTAAATGCGTTCATTAAATCTTGGACGATCAACGCGGTTTTTCCCAGGAACTCGTAGAATGCCTGCTTCGTCAAATTCCATGCGATTATATGATCCTCAGAGAGCGACTCACTGATTTCGCCACTCTTCATGAGTGTAACCACATCACTGTAACCATACTCTTACAACTAATTCTAATGTTATATAAATTCCAATATTCTTCATTTAATATATTATATAATATAATATACTGTCCCACTGAAATTAAAAAAACAAAAATAAAAATCGTTCCATAGTTGGTTTTAATTTGCGAAATTCTGTACTGCAACATGTTGGTTATCATATTGCCTTTCCAACGAGATAAAGATGACCAAAATCGGCTAATGTTTGACGAAATGGGAGCACAAATATATGTATATGGGAAAATATTTAATCAGTTTTTTTCGATGAAAAAGCAATGATAAAATTGCCGCCATTAAGCGAATTCTCAACCGATGTCTACTATATTCTTGGGTTCAATGGAAAGGTATTTTTAAGTGCAATTGAGTTTCGGGGAAAATAACTGTTGTAAGTGACACATTATTTAAATAAAATTGAAATAAACACAAATATTTTTGAGAAATTTATAAAAAAATTCAAGAATTGGCTTCTTACACGACACTTTTTATTTTTTTACTTATTTATTTTTACATAATCATATTCTACTGAATATAAGTGGATTTTGTTTTCCATTTCTAATAAGACAAAACATCAATGAATCTTGGCGCAACAAAATTCGACCACATAAATTTTAAAAATCAATTAAAAAAAATTGTGACGACATTGAGAGGTCAGACCAGGTGCGATGGACTCGCAAAATTACCCTCTTTGAGAATTTCTACAAATGGTTCTTGTCATTTTCTAGCGGTCACACTGTCTAATTTTTTTAAAATTATTCGTGAGTTTGAATGTCTCGCCGTTCTAAGAATAATTTGTTATCGAAATTTAAGCGTCGAATCAATTGCAAATGGCGTTTCACAAACGTTGCAAATACGTGTTTGATAAAAAACACTTGAAGCACTTACTTCATAGATGGCAATTTCGTATCAATAATTTCTTTTAAATTTAAAAATATTAATTTTTGCGTTCTTTTTTTTATTTTTTACCCTTAAACTAGGGACTGGCATCTTGGCAACCCTGGAATTCTAAAATTTTTTCGCACAAAAATCAAAAATAAAATAAAAAAATACACACATATTTTTTTTTAATTATTTATGCATTTTTTGTGTTCGATAGTCTAGAAATGGGCACTTTGAAGGATTTAATAAAAAAAGTTAAGTTTGAAGTTCTTTGACTTTCGCTTCAGAATTTGGGTTTTTTTAATTTTTTGTAAAAAAATAGCTCAAAGCTGTGCCATAACTGGCCGTGAGTTTTTAAAAAAAATTTAAATTTTTAGATTTTTGAGAATTTTTTTGTAATAGTACCCAAACTTGATATATTAGAAAAATTGCACTTCTTGCTTAAAATTGCATAGCGGCTAGGTTCTTCAACGTAATCGCTCAATTTTCTTTGTATATTATTTTATGTATATTGCTAAAAAAATAACCACTAGATTTAATTTTAATACTTCCATATTTTGATTTTCTAGTAAATCTAGTCAAAATAAAGCTCAACTAAGCACAATTAAGCTTATTTCGATCGCTTTGAAATTTTAACCAATTTGGTTTGGGGCACAACCGCACACTTTAAATAAAGAGCCCATTGAATTTTAAAAAAAGTTTTGAGGGGCCATTCTAATGCACATCCTTTTTTTAACGCAATTCAAGTTAGACTCAAGATTATCGGAAGGAATGTGTTATTGTTCAAGCGGGTTTTTTTATATTTTTTATTAGAAATATTGAAATTTAGGTTGTAAATAGTTAATTTTTAGACACTAGAAAAATTTTTACAAAATTTTCTCGACTTGTCTTATTTGAAGATGTTTATTTAATGAAGGGAGTTTGAATTCCCGAGAACCATCTTTGACTATAGGCCTGTTATGCAATATAATTCTCCAAAATTATTTCGGGACAAAAATATCCTCAATCAAATAAAACCAATTTAATTATGCTAAAACTTTGAAATCTCTTTCAGGTTGGGTGCAAGCGTCTATCGAAGCGAACATGAAAGATGTACCGCTCGGCATTGCGACCTCTGCATCGGCAACGACAACTGCAGCCATGGAGCACAATACATTGTCATCATCACCGCGTGGACATCGACGAATTCAGCCCTTCAAAAGTGCACCAAAGAAGACGTCACTTCATTCCAATAACACACCGCCGGAAAGTCCAACGTTGCCGTTGCGCAAATTTAAATGAATTGAATCAAATAACAAACATCGATCGATATGCAACCAAGTTGAGAAGACTGTAACGATATTGATGTGCGTTTCAATGTGGCTATATGTTGATGAACAGATGCATTCCCCACAATCCAAGATTTGTATGTAAATTTCCTGCCGCGCGAATGTTTAAAGGCTCGAATATGTTTTAAGCTAGTGTTAAATTTGAATGCATTGCAACGAAGGCATTTAAAGGCTGTAACCGTGAAGTGCATTTTGCGGCATTTTACTAGAAAGGCGAAAAGTTAATGAAAAAAAGAAAGAAAAGTATTTACACTGCAACTTTAAATTGTTCTCCGATTATTTTAATGTCATATAAAAACAAACATTTTATTTATTATAACAATTATCGCTATCGTTAATTTTAAGAATTTTAATTATTTTGCTAACGCATAGTAGTTATTTATACACATATATATTGAAGAGTTTAGTTTATTTTTTTATGTAATATGTTTGTAAATAGCAAGCAAGAGTAAATCTCGCAAATTGCTTTTTTATGATGAAGACGTAGCATTGTGAAGTTGGAAGCAGCTCATTAAGAGCTAGATGCGAGTAAAGCTCATAATGCTATAGTTGTCTCTAAATTATGCAATATTACGTCCATTTAAAGTAATTTATAGATTTTATTAAAAAAAAGTCGCTACAACAGCATTTGGCCTTTAGAATAAATAATAAAGGAAACTCTTATGATTTAAAATCTATTTAAATGTTAATTTCCATAGGTGTATGTTTCAATTGCCCAAATTGTTAAAGTTGCTAAAGTTTGAATATATTGTTAGTTTGTGTTATTTTTTGATTATTTTTTTTTAATTTATTGATTCTGTTCTATATAAAAATTATATTCTTCTCATTTTGAAACTATTACTTTTCACTTCACAAGTTGCAGAGAGCAAAAAGTTAACACCATCATCATTATTTATAAAATTTAACTAATCTTAAAAAATGTTTAAAAATATACTTTTTAATATTCACAATTTTTAAACGTTAACTCAAGCATAGTATTAAAACTATAAAAAAAATTGAAATGTTGCAACATTAAGTATTACACTCTCAATCAATAACATTTATAATCTAAATGCTTAAGCAAAAAATGTTGTATTCCAAAGCATTTAAAAAGCCCACACTTACTGTTTTTTTTAAAGAAAAGAGCATACTATATTTATGCATTCATACACCACACAACATGTATAAAATTTATTTATTAAATTGTTGTAAAATTACAAATTTGTGCTATTTTTAACGTAACATTTATTTTGCAAAATGGCAAAAGTAATTTTTTGTTCTAAAACAGTTTTACAATTTTGTATGTTTTACATATATTGATTTATGTTCGTTTGTAATTTGGCGCATATTTTTAAGCACAAAATTATTCATTTTTTTACCCATGTAAACTAATTATTATATTTTAATATTTATTAAAAAAAAAACATACAAACTAATATCGTCATTAAAATAAGTTACTTAAAATGTGTCTCTGTATTAAACACAGTTATGTAAAAAATCAAAACACAATCAAAACATTTGTTCTCTTTATTTCTATACAATTTCCAATAAAAATTTAATTACTACTAAAATTTAAGTCATTATTTCATTGCGTATAAAAAACAGAAAAATACTTAGGATACACTAACAAGTGGCAAGAATGATATAATGATTTTAAGGCAGCTGAAAAAACAGAAGGTTGTTCCTAAATGGTTTTCCTAACTCTTTTAATAAAATAGTCATTTATTTTATAAATGAGGATATCGCGCCTGAAAGTGAATTAATACATCTATTGCAAAATAAGATATAGTTGAAGAAGCAGAGAAGTGTCAAAACCGTAAAATGCATTCAAACCAAACTTTTAAGTTTATCTGTTTTGTTAAAATCTACATATATAAAAATAAGTTGCATTGTGTTTGAAATCAATATTCTCTGTAATGTGTGAACCGATTTTATTTTTCTGGAAATTCCTATAAAAGGTGATGCCAATACCAAGGTTTTTATGCATAAATGGTCTTTGTATGTATAATGGTTCATGAGTAATAGGCATTTTAGTGAACATACCTGTATTTGTTCGTGTATGGCGTATGTGGGTATGTGGATATGTGTGTGTATCACGTGTGTAGACTTCAAAATTGCTGAACAGATCTTTATGAAATTTTTTGGGAAACTAACTGCATTATTCTGTATCACGAAGATGCTCACCAACGATGAGAAAGACACGAGAAGCAATATTTTCTTCCATACAAAATTGTATTACTTCTCGTGTCTTTCTCATTGTTGGTGTGCTTGTTCGTGATACAGAATAATGCAGTTAAACAACATTTTGATAGCAGTGTTCCTGTGGAGCTATGTGTCGATTAAATAAGGGGCGTGGCACGTCCCATACAACCCAAATTTGCGATATCGAATAGCTTTTGAGTTATGGGTCGCACATCCTCGGAATTCAGTATTCGACCTCAATTTAGGCATGCAGTTTAACTGACAACATTTTAAATTAAATGTTAAAACTTATTAAAAACTCATTATTTGATGATATTATCTAAGAGAAACATTTTAATTTTATAAATGTAAGCAATTTATACATAAATTTATTTACCGTGATGATCAAATCGTTTCCACTGTTCACAAATGCAGCTTTTCTTTTTCGTAAATGTTTAGTAAATGTTTCGTAAACTTGTTTGATTTAGTGAAAATGGAAGGCATTGGCAAAAGATAAAAAAAAATGGTTAAGGAAAGGAAAGGACAATATATTAAATTTATTTTTTAATTACTAAATTACATAATTACTTAAGTTCCTAGTTACTTAATTACCCAATTAAACAACAATGGAAAATTTGGTAACGTAACGCCAGATCAAAAAGCCTAATAAAAAAAACCAGAGAAGATTTTGAAATTTAATCACTTAGAAAATAAACTTATGTTATTTTAAGCCCTTCTAAAAAAATTTGTATGCAAAAAGTCTTGTCCAATTCAGAGAGTTTTGCTAATTTTGTAAGCCAAGTCAAAAATCTCTTCCGTTTTTTGTAACGTAACGCCAGCGCATATTTTTGCTCATATTTTTAAATCCTTAGGGTCGAGCCCCTGTCTTGCTCAATGAAGTGCCTAGAAATTTTCCCCATACAAATAAGGTCGACTCTAATGTATAAAGTTATATATGAGGCGTTTATTTTAAAAGTGGGCAAGTCCATTTTTTGTTATTGCGATATATTTAAATATGTTTACATTTACAGAAATTAAAAAATACTGGACACATATTTTTTGTATTTTGTGGTGTTAGATACTCTAGGTTATTATCCAATAGTGTTTATAGTGCTGGCTATAAAAATTAAGATTTGATTATACCTAAATGGACTTGCCTCACTTTCAAAATAAATGAATTATCGTAATCGTTAATTAAAAGTACCGGGAAAATCAAAATTACAGAATCAATTACGGGGCATCATTGACGGAAATAAAAAACTTAAATTGGAGGAAAAAAATTTGGCTTGATTTTTGGCGGAGTGCACACAAAATTGAAAAATTAAAAAAAAAAATGAAAAGTCAAAAATCGATTTTTTTTTATTTGACTATCCATCCCTAGTAAAAATTCCTAAATGCGACAAAAAAAAAAAAAATCCGTGTAAATCCGTGTTAGCAAATTTATATAATTTTTTCAATTTAAAAATAACACCTAATAAAATTACTCAAATTATAAAACTTGCATTAAACTTATAAAAGGTACAAACAACGTGAAACATAATTAAAAGTAAAAATAGTTTAAAGCTATTACTTCTAGTTAAGTACAGTGGTGGTCACGAATTTAGCACACACTGTTTTAGTAACTCTAATTTGAAATTTTTTACATCTTAGCTTGATAATTGTAATCAAATATTTTTTGTTGAGTATTGTTTATGAAGTTAACTCTATGTACCGTTAGTTGTTTTCTTAGTTATTCTTAAATTTTCTGACATATTTCAAGTAGTATGAATCAATGTGATTTAAATGCTGGACACGAATTAAGCACAGGTTAGAATTACTGTTCCATATCGTATTTTATTTTCGTTCATTTAACTTTAATAGTAAGATATACTAAATTTATTAAGTTTCTATTTGAGTTCTAACAAAAAATTGCAGAAAGATATGGCGAAAGGCTACTGATGTTCAGAGGATCAGCGGCATTTGATTCGGCAAATGAAAAATGGTGGAAGCACAGTTTCAGAGATTGCTCCGCTTTTTAGATGTTCGTGAAAGTTATTATATATTGCATTACAACATGTAGAGCAGTATTAGAGCATTAAAAATGTAAAATAGCGACCAATAGCGCGAAAAACAATAGCAAGAGAGGGCCATTTGATTTATAGAGCTTCACTTAGTGATCCTTTTAAGACCTCAAATAAAATTTTAAATTAAATTTCATGAAAATATGGTATAAATGTATCCTCAAAAGGCATAAGAAGACTCTTGAATGAAAACAATTTCCGTAGCTTTATAGCCCAACAAACACTACATGTGTCGCAAAAAAATATTAAATGCTGTCTTGCGTTTGCAAAAGAATATTTAAAAAGTCAACGAATTTTTGGAAAAATGTGCTTTGGAGGGATAAATCAAAGTTTTGCCGGTCCGCATCTGACAGCAAACAATATGTGTGGCGTCCTCAAAACATGCAACACAATCCAAAGTACGCGCTCAAGACGATTAAACAGGGTGGCTGAAATGTTATGGCATGGGCGGCGTTTTCTTTGCACGGAGTTTGTCGGATTGTTAAAATTTAGCAAAAAATGGATCAGCACGATTACAAAAAAGTACTTGTCAATACCATGATACCGTTTCAAGAGGATAATTTGCCACTTTAATGGCGTTTTATGCAGGATAATGATCCAAAGCACAGTGCTCACATAGTTAAGAGTTGCTTGGAAGACAAACATATTGATATTTTGAAGTGGCCATAGCAATCATCGGACTTAAACCCGATTGAGAATCTGTGGAGGGATGTCGAGCAGCAAATGCTAACAGTAAAATCCAAAAATTTGCCAGATTTGTTTAGGGAAATCCAAAGGATTCGGTATAGTATTCCAAAATACCGTTGTGAGGCTTTGGTCAAAAGTTTACCAAGGATATGAGATGCAGTAATTAAGAATAAGGGATTTCCTACGAAATATTGAGTTTTATGCAATCAATTTTGATTATATTTTTCATCCTAGACATTTTTTCGCTCGTGTGCTAAATTCATGACCAAGTCGAAATGCTTATTTTTAATTTTTACTTGATTTTAAGTCCTATAAGAAAAAGTTTTGAAATAAAAAAATGTATATAAGAAATAAAGAAGACATAATATCTGTGGTCAAAAGCACTAAGCGCTTAAGTCGACTTAAGACAAAACTGAGTTATTGATGTAGATGTGTTTCAAGCATATAGCTTTATAAGCACACAAAATCTGGAGCTTCTAGCATGACCCTAGCCAAAGTTATGACACAAAAACAAAAGACTCTTTCATACAATGCATATGGCGATTGAAAACTTTAACACGAGATTACTCGAAACAGCAATTTTTGACTTAAGCGCTTAGTGCTTTTGACCACAGATATATACCAGTGATCTGCAAGTGATGGCATTTTCGCTACTTGCAATCTACCCTCAACAAATACAGTGACAGTCTGACCGCACTACGCAAGCGCTGCGATTGTTGTGTCGAACATACTTGCAACATTGAAGCCAACTGTGTATGAGCGTGTCGTAAGACCACAATAATGCACGTTCGAGTTGTTGGTTTGATAACCAGCGCAGGGTCTTTTCAACTTCTGGTATGCAATGGTAAGTATGGTCATTTACAAGCAACAAAACAAAGACATAAAGCGTAACTCCTGCATAAAAAAACCAGCGCTTATTTTGTTCTCCGAACACAAAGTATTTGCAGTAACATTGCAGTAATATTGCAGTTACTTTGCGTGACTTTTGAGAGCTTGTAGCTCATAAGCTAATGGTTCAATTGAGCTGATTTCTTTTTTAAAATAAATTATAAAGTTTAATTGAGTGAGCAATAAAATTTGTTTAGTAAATTTTTAAAGATATTTATTAAATTTAGTTTTTTAAGAAATTATATCAGAAGCCATTTTACTATAAAACACCTTTAATCACTGATTTTGATAAGATTTTGTATGCATGCAGATCTTTAATAAAGCTACAACTTTTGTTCAATTGTTCAAAATTTTGAAATAATAGGGTCGCCACCTGATAATATGTCTTTTCAAGAGTTTAAAACTGATAAATGACGTTTAAAATTCTTGAAAAGACATATTATTAGGTGGCAACCCTATTATTTCAACATTTTATAATTTTGAAATTCTGACAATGGATTCGGATTCAGCGACCCATTTTTGGTGTACGATTTTTTTTTGCCAGCCCCGAATTCATAAAACTACAAAAAATTAAGGTGGCAACTCTATCCACCATCTTGAATTTTAAAATTCTAACTTTAGATTCGAAATCAGCGACCCCTTAACACTGATAAATGATGTGTAAAACTCTTGAAAAGACATATTATTAGGTGGCAACCCTATTATTTCAAAATTTTATAATTTTGAAATTCTGACAATGGATTCGGATTTAGCGACCCATTTTTGGTGTACGATTTTTTTTGCCAGCCCCAAATTCATAAAACTACAAAAAATTAAGGTGGCAACCCTATCCACCATCTTGAATTTTAAAATTCTGACTTTAGATTCGAAATCAGCGACCCCTTAACACTGATAAATTATGTTTAAAACTCTTAAAAATACATATTATTAGGTGGCAATACTGTGGTAAAAATTTAGGTGGCAACCCTAACCTCTATCTTAAATTTTAAGACTGTGACATTATATTCAAAATTAAATCCGTTGTCAGAATTTCAAAATTACAAGAATTCGCAAAAATAAAAAAAAATTTAGGTGGCAACTCTATCCGCCATCTTAAATTTTAAAGTTTGACATCATCTTCGAAATAAGTTACCCCTAAAACTTTCTAAAACTATTTACTCTATTCATACTGAAGTAATGTACAAACACTTGAGTAAAAATGCAGTGTACGCGCTGATTTCATCGTTCGTAAGCTTACTTTTGTATCACTGCTTAGCCGAAGTTGAAATCAACCTGCAATGGTACACGAGGCAGTAGCTCAAAATAATGCATAATTATAACGATTGCCGTTCGTGCGCTGTGGTTTATTCACTTAATTATTTTATGCAAATATCTATACTTGCCACTGAAGTCGAAGCACACATCACACAGTGTTTGACTTTGGTACAATTGGCTAATGCAACATGCTTGATGTTGTAAGTGAGCTCGATGGCGTAGAATATGTTGCATGGTATTAATGATATTGAAGTCATACAAAAACCAAGTATGTACTGGGTGTAAAAGCAGTTGCAGTTCATCGCTGCAGATCTCTGATATATACACTAAAAAAAAGTTAATTAAAAATGTACAACAAATAAATGGAAAATATAAGTATTCACTTTACTTTTTTAAGTGTGCTAAATTCGTGACCACCACTGTATGCTACTATAAACTAAAACATAACATATAACATAACTTTTATTCATTTTAAAGGAACATAAGATTTTTTAATATCTGTAATCATTATAAATACAAAAACATTGAAATACATTTTATAGGCACTTTAAGTTTGTTTTAACCCATTAACCGTGGTTGGGTAGTTTTTTAACCATGAAAATGCTTCTGCAGAATTGATCATATCTCAGGATTGGTAACAGCTAAAGGCGGATTCACTGATCACCTTCAGCATGTTTTGGAAGTTTTTTTTTATATGAAGTTTCCTCTCAGAGAGAGAAAAACTTGCTGAAGGCTATCAGTGAATCCAGTGGCAACATGTTGTAACTTCAAATGTTTCGAAGTTGACATGCAAGTATGCTAGCTTAAAAACGAAGTCCCAAGTAAAGGAAAACTTGATGCCTTGGGCAAAAAGCTTGAAAAGCTTGAATTTGAAGGTATCCAAAAACTTCAATGAGCAGGAAAAGCTTGTATAGGAAAAACTTAAGCGTATTAGGACTTTTAAGGGCTCTGTGGACTCCGTGGTTGGTAGTTTTAGGGGGTAGGGTTCCTAATAAATTTCGGAATTGATGTCAAAAATTTAAAATTAAATATGGCGGATAGAGTTGCCACCTAGATTTTTTTTTGTATTTTTGCGAATTCTTGTTATTTTGAAATTCTGTCAACGGATTTGATTTCGAATCTGATGTCACAGTTTCAAAATTTAAGATGGAGGTTAAGGTTGCTACCTAAACTGACGCGAACACTAGATAAAAATGGGTCGTTAAATCCGAATCCGTTGTCAGAATTTCAAAATGATGTAATTTTTTATAATAGGGTTGCCACCTATTAACCATATCGATTTTTAAAATTCTGAGTTCAGATTCGAAATCAGCAACCCCCTAACAATGTTAAATGATGTTTAAAACTCTTAAAAATACATTTTTCTAGGTGGCAATACTGTGGTAAAAATTATGGTGGCAACCCTAACCTCCATCTTAAATTTTAAAACTTTGACATTAGATACAAAATCAATTCAGAGTTTTCAGAATTTCAAAATTATAAGAATTCGCAAAAATACAAAAAATCTAGGTCCATCCGACATCTTGAATTTTAAATTTTGACATCAATTCCGAAATCAGCTACCTCCTTAAACTGCCAACCACGGAGTCCAGAGAACCCTTAAAAGTTAAAAGCTCATTGAATTCTTTGGATACTTGCTTTAATACCAAATTCGGCCTTTGTAGTCTAGTGGTGAGTGCGCTAGACTATCAACCCAAAGGTCCCTGGTTCGAATCCGGGTGCAGGCATGGTTCTTTTCACTTTCTTTGTTCTTTCCTACATTTAAGAATTATGGAAAACTAAAAATCTACATCTTAATTGTGAAAAATGTGGAATTAAAGGACTGTGAAACAACTAAGGGCTGGAAATGCTTGCCGAGGTTTAGGCATAACACTGGCCTCGGTCAAAAGCAATTCAAATTTGTCTTTCACGGTTGTTTCGCCTAATCAATAATTCACGTATTATTTAAAAAAAAAAATCAATTAATTGGATATTTGCGTTCTTACAAGATTTTGCCGATCGTTTCAAGCTTTTAAACTTTCTGCCCGACAAAGTTAGTCTAAACAAGCCAAGCCAACGAGCGAGCATGTATATGACTTGTATCTGTTAGGTATTTTTGCAAGCTGTTTATGCTGGTTAGTGCATATGACGTCAGAAGTGAAAGAGAAGAGAGTGTCAAACTGACTGAAAGAACATAGTAAAATTTTTTTTAGAGGTATACGATTAAAACATTTCCTCATTTTCTTATAAAATTTTGAATTTTTAAATGAAATAATTATAAATCAAAAAACAACGCTTGTCCAGAAAAAATAGAAATATTTTTCATTACTATTTTTGATAAAATTTCTATATCTTATTGGGGTGTTAACTTCCATGTTGACCCATTCACAAAAAATAGCTATGTTGCTCAATTTATTTTGAGAGCAGTTTGACTCTTTCTTTGTTTTTATTTCTTCTTCTTGTATTTCGTTTGTTTCCCGATAAGCCAATCAGATTCCTTTGCTTAGTTTCGTTTGTTGGATATGTATTGTTTTAGTGTGGATGTATTTTTACATATGACGTAGGCTGCGCAGTAGATTTCCATTTCTGCGCACTTATGGCGGGATCTTTTATATATTGTTCTTGGCTAAAGCTTGCTTTTTCAAGTTTGGATACATACTTGAATTCAAGTACTTGAAAAGGCTTGAACTTCAAGTAGGCTTATGCAGTTCTCTGATTTTTATCATTAAAAACGTATTGTTCAAAATAAAAAAGTTTCGGAATAAAATTGCAATATATGTATTTGCTTTTTAGTAAGGAAAAAATAAGACAACACATAAATGACATGACTTTCACATACACATTTTTTTAAAACGCCATTATTTGTGATATAACGTACATAGTAAGTAATTACAGTAATTTTAATTGTCATTTTCATTAATTACGATTACTGTTATTGTAATCAATAGATTTTTCTATAACAATTACAGTAATTGTAATTGTAATTTGAGTGTATACCGATTACAGTTATCGTAATAATACTTTTCTTACATTACAATAACAGTAATCGTAATCGTTAATTTTTAAAGATTATGATAACTGTAATTGTAGTTGGAAAGTAATTGTAATCGCAAAATACTCAGCTCTGGTTGGCATCACTGTATTTAAGTATCCTGTGCATTAAAATATCACCATCATCACTTTCTTAATACTAAAACATTTTATAACAATTCCCTTTACGTGTATTCCTTAGCGTCATATGTTACCTGGGTGTGTAATTTTAGTCCATTGTTTTTATTATTGTTGTGCTTATTTGCTTTAAACACCCAAAGAAAAGACTACACTGAAAGTATTTTTTATATCGAAATTCAAAAAAGTTTTTAATCTATAATTAAAAGAGCAACTTGTGTGTAAATAATAACCTTATAAACTGCGGGGTCAAGGATAGAATATTTATGACTTGAATGATAATTTATTTTTTTTTTGGCTAAAAATAGCAGCTGCTTTGTATTATTTATTTCTCAATTTTCCTTTAAGTGTTGTCTCTGACGTTATGTTGTATTTTTTTATTTATCATTCCGACGAGTGATAACCACCACCTAAAAAAGCACATTTGGGAATTTAAAGGCAACCAACCGAGTCCTTACCATTCTTGCCGGATTTGTTTTAGTTGGTGTTGGCACACCTGGTAGTAAAACGGTCATTGCTACGCCTTTATTAGGATTTCGAACTAGATATCAATAGACAAAAGAACACTCGTGAATGTAAATGCCGTCCGAACATATGTATGTTAGTTCTTTCTCTATTCCTATACATTTTCATAATGAAGTCCTTGCGGAGCTAAATGACTGAAGATTAGTTTTGTTGTTGTTGTTGTTGTTAATTCAACTTTACTGCCAGTTGACCAAGTGAACATGGCCGGATTTTAGGATTAACCTTCAGCAAAAATATTTTGTTTCAATAAAAATATACAATTTTTATTTAAATTTTATAAAAATTTCTTGGAGCAGTTATTTAGGTGCCGGGACATAGCCCCAAGGGACATATTCCCAATATGAATTTGGGATTATTAAGCGGTCATAATCTCAAATTCATATTGGACAAAAGGGGACATAGTCCCAAATAAAAGTTTTGCATTATTCTTTATAAAAATGTTTATATTAAGGCCTCATTTATAGAAGTGGACGCTTATATATTGTTATATATATTTATATATTACCATTTTAATTATATTGGATTAAATATGCCTGAATTAACAACTTTCCGTACAAAGGCAAATTATTTCATTATAAACAAATTTATTTGCCCTTGTACGGAATGGTGATAACAACTTGAATTTTTCAAATAACTATTTACTTAAATGATGGAAGAAGAAAGCGCCGCCGCTATGAAAAATCGCCCAATGAAAAATCGCAAAAAAAAAAAAAATTAAAATCGACCAAATGAAAAATGGCAAAAAAAAAATTAAATGAAAAATCGCAAAAAAAAAAATGAAAAATCACCGAAAACTGTTTAAAAGAAAATGAAAAATCACAAAGGAAAAGAAAGATTACCCAATGTTAAAATAATATTTCAATGTTTAATTGGCAAAAGTAATCTAACAAAAAATTAATATGATTATTATTTTCCTAAATAAGGAAGCACTGCTTTATCAACACAATTTAGTTAAGGTCGTATTTAGATCAATTTGCACACGGCTTTAAAACTTAAACTAAATGTATTTAGTTTTCTCTTTTTAACAGGCGGAGTTCGGCCGCTGCTTAGGGATTACAACACTCAGTAAGTCAGACACCGGTTTCGCAGTCTAGTAGGGCAAATTATATTATCGTAAAAAAACCATAAAGAAATGTTGATGTTGTTATCACCATTTCGTACAAGGGCAAATCATTTTCTCTTATAGCTGTATTAAGAAAAAATAGCGTGTTCACAAGCTGACAACTGAGTTGAAATGACGCAAAAATCAGTTGTTGAATAAAAATGAATTGTTCTTTGTAAACTTTTCTAAAATTAACGGTTAAATTCGCCAAACGATCGCGAGAATGCGTAAGCGGCGATTTTAAAGTAGCACAAAATACACTGAATTCATTCACTCGCAAAACAATTGTCAAAAAGATTTACAAATACATAATTTACAAGCGTAAGAAACAATCTTTCAATGGTCGTCAGGACGATTTAACGACGATTGTGGAGTCATATGCAATTTTTGAAAACTAGCAATCTTAAAATGCTCACCAAAATGCGTGTACGATTTATTCGTCCAGCAATCGTCACAAGAACTCGCAACAGCATCATTTGGAAGAAAAAAATAAAATCCAACTTAAACAATCGTCTGGACTATTAAAAAAAGAATCGTGAAATGATCGCGCTCGTCATAAACGTCGCTCAAAAACGCTCAAAAACGTCGTCAAAAAGCATCATAAAAGAGTCACCCACACGATTGTTAAAAAGTTTGCGTTTCAAAAGTTTGTTAAAATTTTGTACCTAAACTTTTAATAAAAACAGATGTGGATATGATTTGAAAGTTTATTATAAGAAATAATTATTAGATTGTATAAACAATTAAATTAATGGAGTTGGTGCTGCTTCGTTTTTGATCACGGACCTCATCGCGAAGAGTGATGACTTCCTCCATTAGTCGAGAGCAAAGCCTTTTCATTACTCTTATTTCTTTCAATATATCTGCCATTTCAGCTGATGTTTTATTTTGATTGCATGGTATGGTTCTGAGTTGAGTGTATTCTGCACCCATGGACGTCGATGGCATGTATTCAAATTCATATTGAGGGTCTGTATGGTCCTCAGGACTTAGTGAGGTGTATGATATTTCGTTTTCTGTTGAGTTAAAGATGTGAAAGAAATCTATTACAATTACTGAAGAACTGTATTTTGCACGTTATTAGGCTTGGACAGAGTGAACGCCGATGCAGACTGGTTAGCTCAATCTCGCTTGTTCTCATTTGTTTGTTTTATTATTCATTATTAGTTCTGTCGCATTAGTCTGCTAACTTGTTGGCACTCGTGTTCACTCTGTCCATAGCCAAAATTTTCAATATAGAATTCTTAAAAAACCTGCTCATAGAATGTATTCTTTAATTCGCTCACGCGGATTAAACAATTCATTCTATGCGTAGGTTTTTTAATATTTTGGGTTTCAAATTTGTTTTATCAAGATTTTTTTAAGTCTGAAATTAAGAAGTAGACAAAGTTCTTACCTTTATTAACATCCATGATGTAGCTCGGGTAAATATATAATTTGCTGATCGCTTTCAAAATAGACATCTTTCCGAATGACATTCGTTGACATTTTTTTTTAATTCGACCTAACCGATATACATAAGTTAAATAAGTAAATATTGCCAAATAATAATTTTTACCAATAGAAAAAGATGTTGTGAAAACCCAAAAAGCAAAGATGAAGGAAGAGTTTATATGCCGAATGGGACTAATTGTGGACGCTCCAAAGCCTGGATTTGGAAATAGTAATGACGGCAACACAAGCAGGTGTTTTTTTTGCGATCCAGATTTGGCAGCAGAGATTACGGGGGTTAACCGAAACTCTATTTTTCGTTTAAAAGTAATTTTAGAAGCAATCTGCTGTGGCCATAAAATTGACGGCGAAAAATTTAATCACTATGCTACCAAAACAACAAAAATGTATGTTAGTTTGTACCACTGGTACCCGATGAGTGAAAAAGCTCTACTACCTATAGGCCGTAGAAGATTGAAGAAGCCGTTGAGGCCAGAAATAAACACTTTCGCCAATACCGTCAAAACTATGCGCGAAAGTTTTCAAGAGAGGCCTGCAATAGGGATGTTATAAATAGATTGCTGCTAACTTCCGTTCCTTTGCTAACGGGCATTAGGTCGAAGCCAAAAAAAATTACCAATACCTTTCTCACAGGAATTTTTCGACAGATCACAGCGACAGCCACGGAAATATGACGGACACAATGAACGAAAATACTTCATGCTCAAGCGATGACCATATGTCCGAATAATTAAGTTACCTCTGGATAACAAAATCCTTAAATTTTTTAAAAAAATACACATTTATTTCATATCTAGCATTTTCCACTTCCAAAATTTGAGGTAGTTTCTTCGAAATGCTGTAAAAGATCCCCTCTACCCGCCAAATGTTAACAAATTATTTTTTTACGCCTCACTGAGTAATTTTTTAACATTCTGCTTCATAAATTTGCTTCAAATAATTTTGTCCGCCCGGATCGTCTGTGTGTCGTCTGGTTTAATTTTTCAAATTTGTGACCATATAATAAAATGTCCTACACAAATATTCTGTTAAAAATCGTTCCCTTTTTCGCTTGCGTATAACTAGAAACCTATCCCAGGCCATTTCCCTGCAATGCGCTCCTGTACTACATCCAACAACAACAACAAAAAATACCTAGACGGCTGTTCCTAATTTACGCGTTTTTCATTACTCTGTTTTCCCATGCCAGAGCCTTGCTTCACAGCTCCCTTCACTTCTTTAGATATCCACTCACACGCACACAAAAATAAATAGCAAAACCTTAATTCACACACACAAGTATATCTTCAATAATGAATAGGAAAGTTCGCTGCAGACGCCATCGTCGACGTTTAGTCTGCGCTGCCAGCAAGTCTTGAAGTCAAGAATTAGAAGCAAAATAATAAAAAAATTGCCGCCAAGTTAAAAATTGAATTCAATTTCGACTGAACGTTACATTTCAGTTTACAACAAGTTCTCAACGTGTTAGCGTGTCTTGCAACTGTCAGTAAATAAAATTCTAAGCCACAAAATATTTATATAGTTCGTTGTTCAGTATTTATTAATTAATCATATTGAAGTCGCAGACCGTTTTTCATAATGCGCAGTCAAGTTTTAAGTTTTTGTCTAGTTATCGTGTTTATAATATGTGTTTTGTAATCGAAAAAGCCATGAAAATGGTAAAGTTAAGGATTTCGATATTTGGGCTGACCATCTTCATGGCGCCGCTTAAATAACAACATTGCTTAAATCACACGAACACGCATCGCTTAACGCTGGTCATCATATTATTTTACCAACATGAAGTCATCCAAGAAATACGGATCACAACCACGATTTCAGCTGCTTAGCAAAAGGGCGCAGAGGTCACTGTCAAGATATGAGTGTAAGTTTAGAAAAATTTTCACAACATGTTTTAAAAAATATTATTCTGTGTCGATTAGCAATAATCGCTTAAGTCGACTTAAGACAGAATTGAGTTATTGATGTATCTGTGTAGCACGCAAATAGCACTAAAAACACACGAAATCTGTAGCTTGTGACCTTAGACAAAGTTATGACACAAAAATAAAAAACCCTTCCATACAACTTATATGGCGATTGACAACCTTGAAGCAAGATTTCTCCAAACTTTGAAATCAGACTTACTGCATGTTTATGTAAACCGAAGAGTAGGCTGAACGTCATGAAAGAAACGAGCAACAATATTATTTGATATGGAAAAATTTATTGCTTACCGTTTCTCTCACCACGTTCAGCCTTTGTTTCGTTTTACATAAACATGCAGTTAAGTATACCTAAATATGCGTTTGATATGTATTAAATTTTTAAATTCCGCTGAAAAGCCAATTAATGTGCTTAGTGGAAAATCCTAATTGCCAATAGGGGGTATTTTTAGCAAGTAGGTGCATTCTGTCTGTCCCGGCTGATCCGGGCAGGATCTAGAATGTAAATCGTGCATGCGTATAGGTCGGGTATACGTATCTTTGGAAGATTCATACCTCCGGGCGAATCAAAAAAAAAAAAAAAGCTGTTAATAAGGCTATTCACTAGACCGGTTCATAACTGTATGGGGAAAATTAAGTGTCGTTTTTTCTTCGGTGCGCGTCCATTTTCTGAAAGTTCGACCTCTATAAAGCAAAAAATATTTTAAGACCTAAAAAAATTTGACCTCTAGGGGTTCCGAAAATCGCTTGAAGGTCAATTTAGAGCTATGTGGAACCTAAACCATTTTAAAAAATGTCGTGTCTAAACGGAAAAACAATACATATTTTGATTGGATTATATTTTGATAAGAAACAGTTATGAATTGTTCAGTCTTATTAATTTTTTTTTTTTTAAATATGCATCTGGTAATTTTTGGCGGAGTTTTAAACATGCAATTTTACTCTCAACGAAAAATTATCGTTTTTCCATACAAAATTTTTTCTTATTTTGTTTTATCGATATTTTTTTTTGTAATTTTGTATTTTTGTGTGAAACTTCGGCTTTCTTGTGGTGCAACATATTTTACAGTTTATTGACTATAATTTGCGAAAAATTTAAAAATACTACATTTATCTATTATTTCTAATATTTATTTATTAAAAATATGATTTTTTTGCAATGTATTTAAATTGTTTTCTATGCTTGCAGCAAATATTGTTTTTGCTCTTCATTAGAAGTTATTGAATTATTATTTTTTATTATGGAATAAAAAAATCGCTTGGTAATCGCTTCAGTAATAAGTCTTTGGTAATGTAATCGCATATTAATCGGTATTCAGCTATATAATCGTAAGGTAATCGCTTCAGTTATCAGTGGCGGTTTTGTAATCGCTTAGTAAACAGTATTTAGCCAAGTAATTGCTTGGTAATCGGTTCAATAATCAGTTTTTAGTTATGTAATAGTTTAGTATTCGGTATTCAGCTATGTAATCGCTTCAGTAATCAGTCTTCGGTTATGTAATCGGTTAATTTACAGAATTTGGCCAAGTAATCACTTGGTAATCGCTTCAGTAATTGGTATTCGTTTAGGTAATCGGTCGTAGGTAATTGATGTGGTAACTGGTTTCTCTGAGATAGATTCTAAAAAGAAGCACGAATACAAAAACTTTTTATGATTCACCATGGAGTCAAAAATCTTTTTAAAATTCTAACATTACGCCAATGACCTATGAAAATAACTGTTATTAGTCAATATAAAAAATGTTTTCCTCAAAAATAAAAGTTATGCGGAAACAAAAAATAAAATTTCCTAAAAAATAAAAGTTATTTATAACGAATATTTTTATGGGTTAAAATTGCCCAACTTTTCTGCTGTGAGATATAGAATAACAATTATTTTCAGTCCCTGTTATAAATACGAGTTGTTAAATGTACGCTTAAACTGTGAATAGCCTTATTGTTTATCGACACAGAAATATCGTATGGGATCTAAAAATATCTTGTAAGCGAAATTAAGCAAAAAAAAAAAAAAAATATAGGGGAAGATGAGGTGAAGTGCGATTTGTCAGTAACTTCGTATTTAACATGTCAGACGCCTTTTCAAACTGTCACATGTAGCACATGATTTCTTGTGAATCTATAGGAGTGATCCACCCGTTTTTCTGTCATTCTTTCAGTTGTGTGCTAGTGCGCGCACATGTGAGAGTGACAGAGACAGACAGGGTTCACGGTGTCCGCGGGCATAGGCTGTGGTGATCACTGATCTATAGTAATTAAACTCATTTTCTATTTGTTTGTTTGTTTGATTCGCTCAAACTTGGTATACATATTAAGTGCATTCTAGATTAAATTGATACATACTTAGTTTTGGTCACGCCTCTTCCGCCCCTTTTCCACTGTCGCTAATTTTGTTATTGTAATCCTTTTTGGTGTCGAAGTCTTACATCAATTTAATTTAAAATTTTTTTTTTGACACCAAAAACTTTCACATATCAAAAAAATTGTAGAGGTTTTTAGCACAATGACTTTTTCATAAAACACCTTTACCTAAAAATTAGAAAGAAACGACATGAAAATCAAAGTTTTTACTTTTGATGCAAATATCTGCGCTGTTTTTAAATATATTTCATTGAAATTTTTTTTTCATCAAAAGTTCAATAAAAGCACTTTACTAAAATACAGTTTGAACTCTACCGTTAGGTCAGTGTATATATTTTTTAAAAAAAGGTCCAAAATATTGATTTTTAAACAAAAACTGACTCAAAAGTGGTTTTTTTTTTGTTAAAATAAAAACAAGTAAAAATTGCATTTTTGACTACCTTTGTCAAAAATTACAGCATTCATTCAGCAGATTCTTCAAATTTTGTGCAAAAATTGTTCTACTATTTTTGTCAATGCCCCATGATTTTTTTGGCGAAATTTATTTTTTCCAAGATGTTATTTATATATTTTTACAAAAAAGTCAAGTCTCAAAAATAATTCATGCGAAAAAATACCCCATATCTCTTTCCAATCAAAAGTTGTGACTAAAAATCTATTTCTTATATCAATGGCTATTTATAGTAATAAAACTCATTTTTGTATTAAATTTCTCTATTCCTTTGATGCCCCACCCTCACTACTTTTAACTGGATTGTATCCGTGTGCTCAATCTATCATAGCAAGTTTTCATTCAATCTTAAAAAATACTTGGAGTCCTTGGTTTTTGCTCTTATATCTATAACAAGTTACATTTAAAAATAGATTTTTTTGGCATTTTTGAGAGATGATTGTTTTACCTATTTTTGACATATCCTCTCATACTCGTCAAAGTATTTTGTATTATTTTCGTACAAAGTGAGAAAAAAATGTCTTCTTCACCAGGAATACACAATGGTAGCTTTTCTAGAAATCGAAGGTGCCTTTAACAATGTTCTTCCGGGGGCAATCATTGGCGCACTTATGAAGCTTCGGGTGGATAAGTCATTCTGTGCACTGATAAACAACTTGCTGGCTCCAAGGCCAGAAGATTTGTGAGTAGAGGCACTCATCAGGGGGGTGTTCTATAACCTTTATTAGGGAACTTAGTAGTCACTGAACTACTGACGAAAATAGAAAAGATGGGCTGCAAGAATTTAATTTTCATCAAAAAAATCATAGGGGGCTTATGATTTTTGATGATAGAAACTGTTTTTTGCATTATGTGTCAAAATGAAGCTATTTTTGCTAATAAATGATATGTCATATGAAAGAGTGTGAAAAAAAGTAAATTTTATAAGAAAAAATATTACAACAACAAAAACTGAATATTTTTAGAGGTATTTTTAAAACCATATAAAACATTGAATTGGTGAGATAACGGTCAATATTTTCTTATTTCTCCAAAGTCACTTACTTGATCTTTTAGCCAAAGAAAATTTGATGAAAATCAATTGAAAGTTGGCTAAGATATTTGCTTGCAAAATCAAAACTTGAAATTTCAATCGTTTTTTCTCATTCTGAGGCGATGACCCTGCCTCAAAAAAATACGTTGTACTGAGAAAATCTACATTTTTTAAGATATCTCAATAGTTTTGATGTCATTGTAACGGGAATTTTTTTTAACATATTATCCGAGAAAAATATTACCAAAAAAGCTTTCGTATACCGTTATATTTCTGAACCAACGACGTTTCATACAAAAATACTGTAGTACTGAAAACATCTATAGTTTTTGAGCTATCACAATAATTTTCATGTCAAAATAACGGAAATTTTTCATAATTTGCAAGATTTGTAAGAAATTTCACCATCACAATATATGTATATTCACATTTTTAACATAAAAAATGCTTATTGTAGGGTATCCGTAAGAGATGGCGCAATATGTCGGAAGTATTTTTTGCACACCTTATCAATGTCTAAAATTTCCTCTTACATTATGTTCTTCCATCTGTTACAGTTTAGCTTTTATTTAATAAATGCTCTTTTTACGCTCATATTGCAGGTCGAAGGTCACCAATCTAAATTGTAATTATACTGTGCAGCCAGATCTTTCATTTGATACCTCATTCACTATTCTACCGCTTCTTAGTCCTGAGATGCCTTATTAAAAATAATACAAAGTTTCAACATCAATATTTCGGGTCAGAGATCATAAATTTCAAATCTAAAATGATTCTGCACATATAGGGCGCAGTACCTTTCGAATGATATAAGTTTCATTGCCCTTATTTTAAAATTAATATCGAAAAAGTATGCAAAGTTGAATTTTCATTTCAAGCACCAATATCGGTGAATTGCATATGAAGAATTACACAGCTACTACACACGCCAGTTTTTAAAAAATGCAGTTTTAAAATTTTCTGTACATAGCTTCAAGCATCATCTATGTAGTTTATTTTAAAATTTTTATTCAGCTAGAACTATAAAAAAAGTTTCACAAAGTTCCAAGAAATTTCTTTATAAGTTTGAACAAATAAAATATGATTAGTGTAAAAAAGTCAAGTGTTGATCAAATTTAAACCAATATTTATTTTTTAATGTTTTGAAATGGAAGGTTTTGCTATAATGATGACGTCACTTTGTATGGGATGTAGGCGGAGTTTTCAGTTTATTTAACAAATTTCAAACATCAAGCATTGTTCAGATTTAAACTAATTCGCAAAAGCCATTGAAGCCATTGTTCTTATTTTTATTGAATTTATGGAGATTTTACTGATTTTATAAAGTCACTTTGTATTGGAGATAGCCATGGTTTTCATTTGATTTTTATAAATTTCATACTCAAAGTGCATGTTAAGAGTAGAAGCTTATTTGCAAATTTTAAAGTGATTAGATTAAGTTTTGAGCAATTTTAAGAGATTTTATCGTTTAAGTGATTTCAATTTGTAAACGAGCTCATTGGCTAATTTTTTTAACTTGATCTCTATTTTTGAATAAAAAGGTTATATATCTAATTTCGATACAATAGCTCCAAATTACGGCTGTTATCGCTATCACAGACGGACATACGGAGAGACAGACAGGAGGTGATGCAGATCAAAATATATATAATTTTCTCTACCTGGCATGCCTCCTCATCGGCAGTATGCGTGCGGGTATAAAAATAATTTTGTCGTCGTAATTTTGCTATTCGTCACTGTGTGGGGCGGTCCGTCTGTTATATAATTACTTAGTTGGAAGGTCTCAAAGAGTAAGGGTTGGAAATATTCTGTTTGTTTTCAACAATTTATCCTGTGGAGTTCCTCAAGGCTCGGTATGTGGTCTGCTTTTATTTGCAATATTTCTTAATGATATTTTCTGCAAATGCCGTCTTGTAACCATGCATGCATATGCAGATGATCTTCAGCTGTACTTGTCAGAACCAGTTGATCTTGTCGACGATTTATGTTTTCAGGTAAATGAAGACATGTGTAAAATAGTATATTGGACTGAAGCTAATAAGCTTAATCTTAACCCACTAAAATAATTTGTCCTGCCGATTTTTAAGTCTAGTTACTCTTTTTCTGATATGCCAGCCATTTTTCTGAATGGCGTCGACTTGGAAGAGTTCTAAGATAAAAAGGATATAGTTTTAATAAAAATTGTTAGCCAAAATGATGACTCACGACATTGCAAAAGACGTCAGCAAAGTGAATATTAAGTATTTGAAGACAGCATTTTTTCCCACATTATTTTGTAAAAAAATCTTAATCTTTAAAAAAAATGAATTAATCGCTATGGCTGTGATGTGCCAAGTTCTATTTTAGAACTTTTAGTTTTTGCCAAGCCTTTATGGTTAAATTTCAAATTACCTTCTTAAACTGTAATAAGAATCTTGATAAATGATTATCCCATGTTTATAAGATTTTAAATATTGCTGGCATAAAAAAAACTTCGTTTTAAAATCCAACCATAGGTAAGTCGTAGAGATGACAACTATTTGCTATTCATTTCAAACTAAAATGAAGCTTGAGGTCATCAATATTTTTACTCGACCAGCAATAAAACCAATAACGTTTTAATGAATGTAGTTACAATATTTGAGAGAGAAAAATATTGCTGTATCGAAGATTTATACCAAAAACGACGTCATCGCAAAAGTTCTAAAATAATATTAAATTTGTTTTTGTTTTTTTTTGTCCTATTGTTTTTATATTCCATGAGATAACTTGGTACAATATTTCAAGCATAGCCACATGCTATGTATGTTCGTATATGTTGTTCCATATTTTTGTTTATTTTCTATGCTAGACAACGCGGGATACTGAGTAGCTGATGAAGTCATGCCCAATCATGCACACTGCTTTGTCCAGTAGAAATAAACTTTTTGTTGTAACGAAACCTAACAAAATTGATGTCGTTAGCTAGATACCAATTTCACTAAGACAAAACCACTTATTTAAGCAAAAGTTAAAAACTTTTGGATACTTCACATTTAATAGCAGCGTTAAACTATTTTTTTTTAATTTTTCGAAAAATATAATTATTTTCATTAAAATTAAATTTTAAATATTTTATAAAATCCATGTCAAAAATGTTTTTCACTGGAGACAATGAAAAAAGTCATCTTTTAACATTTTCTTTCATATTCAAATATCCAATTTTATGTCTTTTAAGCTTTTATAATATTTAATACACGATTCTGTCCAATATTTAGAGGTATTTTGAAAAATGGTCTGAATATAATTTTTTTTTAACTGGGAGAAAAGTTGAAAAAATTTGAAACAACATATCGTCACTGCGCCTAGAAAAATGGTTAAGGGCCAACCAAAATAGACGATTTGCTCCGTAACGAGTAAAAAAGTAAGTGTTCGGTTAAATACATTTTAATGTAGTTACCCAAAATGAGCAAACGTAACTGAACGAAACTAAACGAAATAGTTCGACAAGACGTATTATTCCGTAAGAACCGAACTGCTAGCGTAGCAACTCGTCAACAACTGCTGTGCAGAGTGCGTTTTTATTTTATTTTCATCAATTTGTATCAATTTCACCATTATTTCACTCATCTTTAACAAATCTTTACCAAAAATTAAAAAACACACAAATTAAATAAATAAATAACACTCGTAAAATAAATGACTCGTTTCATTTTGGGTTAAGTCCGTAAACATCCGTAACGAGTACAGACGTTTGTCAAGTTGCTATCGTCTCGTTTTGCCTATTTTAGTTGGGCCTGTACTCTTTTCATTTTGGGTTAAATGTCAAGACATCCGTAACAAGTACAGACGTTCTTCAAATTGCTATCTTTTCTTCTCGGCTATTTTGGTTGGCCCTTAATGTGTTTATCAACAACTTTAAGGAGAGCAAAAAAACTGATTTTTTTTCAGAGCATTTCTAGTACTGCAAACACATAGCTGTTTTGATCACTTCTAGACCAAAATAGATTTAAAATAGGGCAAATGCAGATATATGGGCGAAAAAATTGATAAAATCACACAACCTTTTTTGTAGGCATAGCGACGATATTGACTTTTAAAAGATAAATAACATGTTTTTTTAGAGCAGTTTTTCTTTGTATGACATTTTTTTGAAATAGCTTTACACTTATAACCAAGAAAATTTTAAAATTATTTGATGTTATCGCAAATCTGTTAAATGTCCAAAAACTTGTCATTTCGATGATTTTTGAAGATATTTGCTGTATACAACATTTGTTAAGGAGGTAGAAAATAATTTTTTTATATCATTCTCGAAGTTTCAACAACGCCAAAATGCAACAAAAATTAAAATGATTCCTTACTGAGATATTACTTTTAATACCATAAGAAATATATATTATAAAATTATTAAGATGTAGAGCATTTTTTATTAAATAGGATACTAATAACCACGGCTCGGATTTTGATGACTTAAAAAACTGCAAAAAATGACCTAAAAAAATGACAAAAATTACCTAAAAACTGCAGAAAATGACCTAAAAACTGACAAAAATTACCTAAAAACGCAAAAAATTGCGTAAAAAATAAACAAAAACTTGAGCCTTTAAAATAAAATATTGCTAAATTAAAATTTATTTTATACTAGCATATCCTGAGTTTTTTTCTAACACTTCTTTCATTTTTCTGCATACCCCTTCGTCAGTTTCACCACGCGCAGAGCTTTATTTTCATTGAAGTCTATAGACAAAGCTACTCCTTTGTCGAAAGGTAATGTTTTTGATTGAAGGGACTCTAGTTTTAAAAGAATATGTTTAAAAATTTGCATTTTGACATTTTTTAGTACGAAAAAAAACCAAAAAAATTATTTAAAAATTACACTAAAATTACCTAAAAAACCGAAAAATGATCTTAAAACGTCAAAAATGACAATAAAATAACTTAAAAATCTATAAAAATAATAAAAATATGCCCCAAATCTAGTAAAAATGACCTGAAACTAAAAACTATGAAAAATGACGCAAAAATGTCCTTAACACTTTTCATATTTGGAATTTAGGAAACATAAATGGACGTTTTAAATAAGCAGGAAATGTCTTAGAAGCAGCAGAAAAAAGATGACATGACATCGAAATCCTAGCCCTGCTAATTACTAATACCTTATATACTTCTATAGTAGAAGTGCTTGTAAAGGTATCAACTTTAAACTATAAAAAAATTGTAATTAATAAAGATAATGATTATGATAAGCTAATGTCATACATAATATTTTTTTTTAATTAATTTGAAGCCGTTTAACTGAACACATCCATAAGAATAAATTTAATGTGGAAGACCTTATATGCACTTTTACATTGAAAGTCAAACAAATGTAGATATTTACGAATAGTATTATTATTTCAAAATTAAGCTTACCTTTTTAAAATATATCTCTTTTATTTATATACATTTAAAAAATAACATTCTTTAAATTAAATTAAATTCTTTAAAATAAGTGCACACAAATAAATATTTATATCTTTTTTACGAAAAACAATTTTTCTAAATGATTTTCAATATTAAAAAATAAAAGTCTCATTTTTAATAGAAAATAAGAAATTATTTTTTAAAGTGAATATAGAAATTTCGAAATTTAAACTTTATTCTTGGCGAAAAGAATAAATCTCCACAAAAACTGATTTCATATATAAAAAAAATCGATCGCCTCTGTCTATATAATAGCCATTTTTGTATGGGTTCAAGGCACTGTGTAGGGTCTAGGTCAGGCCTGCTCATCCAGTGACACGTCTGGCCTGCTTAGCCCTTTATATAATTTTTTCTATCATCAACTTTGTCTTTTTATGCAAAAACAAATACAATAAACAACAACAAATTCAAAGGCAACAAAAAAAACCAGGCCGCACTCGACGATGCTGATGCTTGAGCTGGTTGTCCCTTTGCAGACAGTGTTTGGCTACAAACAGAGTGAATGCTGAAGCGGACAAGCAGGCAGACAGGCGCAGGCACACTATGTGAGCAAGCGAGATAAGATAGCGTGGCTTTATTTCTATCTCGTTTTTTAGCTGGTTATTGCCTGCGACTGTCTGCCTGCCTGTCTGAATCGGCGTTCACTCTGACCGAAACCTTAGAGCACAAGATTTGTTATTTTTGTTTGTATATTTTTTGTTTAAAATAAATTTCGTGAGCACCTCTGGCGATCACATCTCTATTGGACTCTGGCAGCTTACGCTTCTAATTGTTTACATATCGGCAACTATTCAAAAATTTAAATCGAATTTTATTTCTGCTGCTGCTTGTTTTAATGTTGATGTTGGCACTGCTAGTTTATTTGTCGTTGTTGGAAATATAAACATCGATCGTTATTATATTCTGTGATATGATGTTTTAATTATTGAATTCGGAATTATATTTTGATAGTTGTGCTAGATTTTGACGGTGATTTTATTCGTTGGGGTTAACGAAAATAATTTTAATAATTGACTGGTACTGTGAAAATTATTGTTTTACCATAATGAAATATTTTTAACTTTTCATGAGATGCCACAAACAGCATTCGATTTACAGTGTAGGTAGCACAAATGAGTACATATTTGAACTTTGTTAAGTTATACATATGCGCATAAGAATGCAATATCAAAGCAATTAGAGAATTTTCTTATGCATTTCTTGTTAAATTCTAAAAAAAACGGATGTATAATTCAAAACCGAAAATAAATATCTTCGACTGGACCAAAGTTAGAATACTCCCACAGCCGTATTTTATTATATTCGAAGTTTTGAATGTTATTTTGATGACGTTGCTTTATTGGGCGAGGGCAAGTGCCCCCCTTTTTCCCCTAGGCAGTGAAAATTTTGTATATATCTTCATATAAAATCAAAAAGCCGTAAGCTAGAATTACAAAATTTTACGGGAGAGTCAAAAACTTTCTAAATTGTAATTGTAAGTTCCGCTTAAACTTAGAGATTTTAGAACTTTTTAATAAAAACGTCGTTTTTAGTTGTAGGAGTGTAAAATTTAATCAATCAAAAAGTCGACTTTGAATTGAATTATTGTAACTTCCCTGCAGTTAATGGCACTAGTACAAAACTAGTGATTTCACTAGCCCCTTGGTAGCCAGTACTAGTTCCACTTCAATCTACCTTCTTTGTATTCAACAGGCGAATTTTACACGAGCATGTCATAGGAAGGGGTCAATTGCTACCTTTTACACACCCATTCCATAGTTACTTCACTAGTCATGAAGTGCTAGGTTTTTCGCTAGTTGATATTGAAAAAAAAAAACAAGGCAGAGTGACTGATATTCTTTATTCAATATATTTATATTTTTTCATCCCGATATTTTATTTATGTTGCTCAACGAAACTGAAAAGCTTTATATGTCATATTTTCTCGAAAAAGTCACTTTGAAGTATGAGTTCGTCAGAATAAATTTTATGAGTCAGTCAAGACGTTAAAAACATCAACAAGAAACAATCGAGATGGAAGTTGATTGAACTGGCCCATTTATGCATTACCTTGGGTCAAAAAAGTATCTAGTGCGTAGAGAACTATTGAAGTAGCTAGCGTAAATGGGCCAATTGATACTTTCGATACTGGCGGGTTATGGCTTTTTTGATTTTTCATTATATATGTATTCATTATATATGTATGTTAATATATTTTGAAGAGAAATCAAAAATACTTCATTAAAGGTATATTTATAAATAAAGCTGAGCTAAACCATGCATGCATTTTTAAATAGTATGTTGTACCCGTCGCAGTGATAAGTTACGATACCATTTCATTTACCTTTGTTTCAATACGTATTCTTACACTCAAAAAATTTTGTGTGTAAATATTACTAATAATTGCATCCATTCTACGAATTTTATTCGTAGTTTTCAGTCACGAATAGGATTCGTAGATTGGTATATAGTTTGGTATATATTACAAATATTTTATTCGTATTCGTAAAAAAACAAATGTATATTGCACGAATATATTTGTTACATTTACTTATAACGAAAAATAAAACATTCTATCTGAGCTGGGGTTTGAACCACGGTTTTTTAGCTTACGAGCCACGTATTCTTTCAGTAGGCTACTGCCACCTTGCAATCATACATTTCCTTATATTTAGTAATTGTTCAACAAACCAGGCTGAAAGATTTTGGTTGTAAATATTTTAAACTCAACTAATAATAACTAGTACGAAGCCATTAGTAAATACTACGAATGCAATAGAAGAAAGTACGAAGTTATTCGAACCAGAAATTGAATAATGATAAGGAATGATATCCCTATTAGTCGAAGATCATTCTTCGGAGCAACAGATGGTAAGGGGCATGTAAGTCAATAACGCATATGAATTTTGGCGATAAGCAAATTTATGTTTTAAAGTAATTGAACACAAGAAGAAAACAAAGTAAAATAAATTTAGAAAACTAAATGTTTTCCCGAAAGTCAACTTAAAAAAGATGATCCAAGAAGCTTCTGTCAAAAAGATGATCCAATTTGGATAATTTTTTGATTTTTCGTAAAGTAAATAAAATTTCTAACAATCTTGCAGCATTTAAATTAGAGAAAATTGCAGCGATCTAGACGAGGGCAAAGCTTCTAATTCAAAAGCGAAAAAATATTAGAAAATTCTGAATAAAGTAGGTTAATTTTAGATCACGCACAAATTTTTAAAAAAATCTGATGGCAAATTCTTGTTAAGAAAACGCTTTTACATTCGAATATTTTATGGTGAAAAGTTTCTATATTACTAAAATTTAAATAGGAAACTCGATTTGAAACATTTATTTTATAATTCTTCAAATTCACATTTTTAACAGGCGTCCACCTATTTTGAGAATTTTCTGGATTTTTTCGCATCACGTGCTTATATTATATACAGGATTCAGAATCAAGCCTGGCAGGAAGGTTCTGGAATATGTTTAGAAAGTGAATGGAGCCCAAAACCAATCTATACATGTACCTCTTTATATATTTATTCATACGTTTTGAATAATTCATATAAATGATATATAGGTATGTTTCCAAACTTGATTTTAGTAACTTGCGTGCTGCTAGAACTAATGCTTGTTGGAAAAAGAAATAAGTCAGTTGATGTCCATGCGGAGACATTTCAAGAATAGCGACAACTCTAATTCTTAATATTTGCGGATTATATGGATTCTTACCTCCTGAATCCAAATTTGATAAATTTTAGGCCGCTCGCAATTGGTTTATGAGTTTTAGGCCTCTACAACTGGAAAAAATGGTCTAAAAATCTGGCTGGTTTTATT
The DNA here is from genome assembly GCA_963920525.1 of Dichetophora obliterata. Classification (NCBI taxonomy): domain Eukaryota; kingdom Metazoa; phylum Arthropoda; class Insecta; order Diptera; family Sciomyzidae; genus Dichetophora; species Dichetophora obliterata. Next base: position 313,897,016 of record OY986435.1, on the reverse strand, counting down.
CATTTAAAAAAAAAAAATGTTGGGAAATTTTAGTATTCTTATTTGAAGCGAGGATAACTTGGGGGCTAAAAAGTAATTAATGCGATTTTATTCAAGAATAAAAGAGACCTCATATTATTTCATTTACTAAATTACTAAATATATTTGTTGAGAAAAAAGTTTTGAAATTACTTAAAAAAAATTATATTTGAAAATAGTTCGGGCATGATACGAGAAAGATTCTTACTCCATCTTTGGAATAGATATAATTTTCTTAAGTGTACAAGCGTGTGTCTACCAGCGTATCATGATTATAAAATTAGTACCTAAAATCTCAGAAAACAGAATTACATAGGTTACATTTTCTTTAAGTACATTCTAGACTTCTTTATGTCTGTAACAATTCCTGCGGACGCCCTTGTTTCTCAGTGTATTTATATTGTTAATCAAGTTTCCAATAACGACTTTTATAGTCCACTTAGCTCGTTTTAAACCGATACAATCAAATTAATCTGTTTTTTAACATTAACGGTAATGGTTATAGTTTTTATATCCCCCAACAATCCAACCATAAAAACTATAATCAATAAACGAAACCTGAAACTATCTTACTAGCTCAACTCTAATTAATTGTTTCACCTTGAATGGCTGACTGACTTCCTGACTGACTGACTGGAAGACACAACCGGGCGCCTCTATCCAAGGTCGGAAAAGTTAATTGGCGCCACATGCGCAAGGGAAATGTTTCCTTGATAAAAACAGATGGTGGACAGAGTGGCGGCTGTGAGGAACGGAAGTAATCAAGAAACAGCTGACTGAGTTCATAACTTAACAAGAACAAAAACATCAACAACAACAACAATAACAACATCACAAATAACAAATCCAAATAGACTATTTATTAACAACCTCATAAAGCAAAACAACGCAGTTTTCAGTTTAGGTCAAAAGCAAAAAAAGCTAACATATAAATAGCAATAACAAATTAGCTCATTTTCCCCACACGCTATAAAAAAGTTAGTATACTTTTATAGTGCAAAATTGTGGTTGCCATCCATGCGCTATAAAAAAAAACAACATTTGAACTGAAAACTAAACAAAAAGCGTTTAAGTGCAAAAACTGCTAGTTGCGAGTATATATAAAAACAATAACAACAAGAAAGCTCCATGGAGCACGTCTAAACATTGTGTGTAAGAAAATTTAATAAAAAAAAAACGCAAAACTTTGATCAAAAGACCGCGTAGCGCAGTCAGTTCGAAACTAGCACCGACGCGATGAGGTGTCGCTGGAAGTTTTTGCCAATTGTAGAATCTTAGACGCAAAAACAAACACTCCGTACTAGAAATGTTTGGTAAAAAAAATTCTTAAAAAAAAAATTGGATTATAAAATCTAAAAGCTAAAAAAAAAGAATTTAACGGTTAATGGAATTTATTTCCGATTGACACGCGAACAAAAAGCTTCGACAGGAAGAAAGTTGCGTGCAGAAGCCTGAAAAAAATCTCAGTATTATTCGTGTAGTTAAAGGAAATTCTACTTAGCCCTAAAGATAAAAAAAAAATAATCTAAATTTAAAAAGAAACGGAGAAAATTCAAAGACTTTTGTGAAAATTTGCAGAATACGAACTTAAAGTTTTTATGTTTTTACCTGCATTCTAATGTTGTCTACTTTTTTCTATATAAAGTGTTGTTTATACGTATCAAGGCCTCAAATTAAATAGCAATTTTTTTATTACAAAAAAGAAAATTAAAACAAATTAAAAAACATGATCAAACATAATTGATCTAATCATGCGCAATTAGATTTAAATTAAAGTTTTTTGTTTGTTTTATTCACAAGCAAAAATAAAACAAAATTTTAATAGAATCTGCAACAAAAATAAACTTAGCCACAAAGTTTATAACAAAATTCAAGTGTCTAAGCGTTGCCTAAACATTGTGCGCTTCAAGCTTAATGTCTATTTATTTACACACATATTAAAAAATATTTCTTTACAAATTCCAGTCTTCAGAAAAAGATATCGGTTTTTGTTTTGTATTATTTTTTGAGCCAAACCAATTAAGTGCGAATAACAAAGGAAGTTGACTTCATGCTCGGTAACTAATGCTAATTAATGTGTTGATGAACGTTTTGTTTGTGCGACTATGTGAATAATTATTTTTGGTGCCTTTTATAATTGAACTCCAAACGAAAATAAACCGCTTCGAGTTTTTTTTTTGTTTTGCCTACAAAGAGTTACTTCAACGATTATTATGCCACCATGGAGCTGATTAGAAAATATAAACAAGGAAAACTAACCACAGCCGATGTTGGACGCTTAAATAGTATGTTTATGGTTGTAACTTTTATATATCTACATTAGAGTGAATTATATATCTACATACTCTTATACTTTCAGATAAATAACATGTAAGATTAATAACCAAATTTTAAATTACGAATACTATTTATAGTTCACCGAAACATATGCAAATAATTATTTTTTTCTGTACCTAAAACAATAAAATACACTAGAGAAAAGTAAGTTACTATTTTCGAAAACAAATGAATTCAGAAATAAACGATAATTGTTGTTATAAAAAATTCACACTTCCACACATAGCATGCTACGTTATTTCAAAATTAAAAATTAAAAGTTAAAATACGTGTAAAACCCCTTAAATTTTACAAAAACGTTAGAGCAAAATCCAATTACAACTAGATTCAAGCAAATGAGTTCCAAAAATTGCATTTCAAAGTTTTAAAATTAATCTAAGAAATACAAAGGTGTACACTTTAAAGAGATTGTTTGGAAAAGAGAATTCAAAACTATATAAATATAAAAGTAAAATACAAGAAATTTGAGTGTTTTTATGGATAAATGATTAGTAAACTATCTTACGTACGAGTAAAGGGTGTTTTTTATAGAGTGATACAACTTTGAGTTAGCATCACTGCTTTATTTGACCACTCATTTAACAGCTGATAGTTGTTTTTCGTTTAGTTTACTTTGACATTTCATTATGAATCGATTTACACCAGAGCAACGCGTGCAAATTGTGGAAATTTTTAATCAAAATAATGGTTCTGTTCGTCAAACTTATCGTGCACTTCGTCCATTTTATGGCGTACATAATCGTCCTTCAGAGCTGCTAATTCGAAGAACAATAGATCGTTTTCGGACCACATTTGCTGTGACTGATAATGTGCATCCCGTGAGACAACGAACAGTGCGCACTTAAGAATCTGTAGCCGCTGTACAGGAAAGCATTGATGATGATCCTAATCAATCAATTCGTCGCCGTTCTCAGCATCTGAGGTTGTGTCCTTCCACTTTATGGAATATTTTACGAAAAGATCTTGGCTTAAAACCTTTCAAGATTCAACTTGTGCAGGAATTAATGCCAAACGACCATCGTATGCGCCGCCAATTCTGCGAATGGGCTGAAGCACAAATTGATATTGATTTTGAATTTCCATGGAAAATTTTATTTTCCGATGAAGCCCATTTTTGGTTGAATGGGTACGTAAATAAACAGAATTGTCGTATTTGGAGTGAGGAGAATCCACAAGCTTTTGTCGGAACACCAATACATCCACAGAAAATTACTGTTTGGTGCGCTTTAAGGGCTGGCGGAGTCATTGGCCCATATGTCTTCAAAAACGATGATGGTCAGAATGTTACACTGTCAATGGTGAATGGTATAGGAACATGATTCGAAGTTTTTCGTACCTCAATTAGCTGGCATTAATCTTGCTGATATGTGGTTCTAACAGGACGAAGCCACATGCCACACAGCGGGCGCTACAATTGATTTACTCAAGGAAACTTTTGACAAAAAAATAATTTTACGAAATGGCCCAATAAATTGGCCCCCAAGATCGTGTGATTTAACCCCATTGGATTATTTTCTTTGAGGTTATGTAAAATCACTTGTCTACGTCGATAAACCACAAACAATTGAACACCTGGAAATCAACATTAGAAGAGTTATCGGCGAGATACGGCCGCAAATGCTGCGAAAAGTTTGTGAAAATTGGTGTTCCAAATTGCGCCTTGTACGCGCCAGCCGTGGCGGCCACATGGCCGAAATCATGTTCAAACTATGATTTAAACTATTGGCGTTTTCTTTTCCCGCCAAAAAATTCTACACTCTGAGAGCGCAGAATTTTTTAAATTTTGACCTGAACTCTAAAAATGTTGACCTGTCCTTAGTCGAGAAAATAACATAAAAATGCAACTTCTATTTCAATGTTGTGTTGGCTGCCCAGCTTTATCGAGAAACATCAAATAAATTCAGAAATCTTCCGTGAAATAGCAATCCAGCAATTCATTTTTGATAAAACAGACCACTGATGTGGTTATTTTTCTTTAATATCAGTCATTTTATGTTTACTAATAGTAAATTTTTGTAAAGAAGAAGCTCACTGTTTAATAAAATGTCAATACAATGTTCAATATTTTCTAAACATGTCACTTTTTTGTTTCTTCAGGTGGTAGCATTAGAGGGCAGAACTCTGAAACCGTTGATTTTTTATACTTTCAGGTCAAAATTTTCGAGAAAAGAACACGATTTATTTTTAGAGGTCAACATTTTTGAGAAAAGAACACAAAAAGTGCAGAATTCTCAAAGAAGGCAGAAAAAATGCAGAATTTTTTCGAGAAAAGAAAACGCCATATGTTTAAACTATGTCATAAAATTTTCTATCCAATAAAGCCCGTTTCATTGATATTAAAAATATATTACTATGTTTTATTATAATTTAAACTTGTATTACTCTATAAAAAAATCCTTTATTTCACCGATGTATTTCAAACTCATATCGATAACAAAAAAATAACGTTTACATTTTTATCTTATATGAGTGGTAGGCGTGGTTGTGGGTGGAGTTAAAAATATTTTTGTATGTAATATTATATAGTTAATTTCAACTTATATGCCAAATTGTGCAGTCTACGACGAGTCCTTCTATTTATTGACACTTTAAGCAGCGCACAGTGGCTTGGATCCCATACAACGTTCGGAATAAAAAAGAAGTCGTCGCAGAAATCCTCTATATGTTTTACGTAGACCCCTGCCGTGAAGGCTTAATTCTACGGTGCTCCAAAGCTTGGGACCAATATTTAGCGTCGGCCAACGACCCTTCGGAATTCAAAAGATCCACCAGAAAGGTTCTCCTAATTTCATAGCACAGACCAACATTGAACCGTCAGATTGACTATATTCATGACCGTAGCACATTCAGCCACTTAAATTTATACCTGACTAGGTTATTTAAAATAACCTTGGGTCATATAGGTATAAGTACCGGTAATATAACCCTTACTTTTTAGCACGCAATTTCGTCATCATGTTCAAATGGGGAACTTTGACATGAAAAACTAGAAAGCGATGCATTCTATGGTGCTGTCGCGTATGTCATCAGGTTCCTCAATCATTTGTGGACACAACTCAGACTATTTAGGTTTCCCCGTCGCCTGTTCTCAAATTCCAAAGGTTACAGTATATTGATCCGGTAGTTGCTTACCTTCCTAACATTTACTGTTTGAAATTAGCGAGATTCAATCTACCATCATTCTCTTAGTAATTTAAGGGAATCACTAGCCCGAGTTCAACTTAAGTGTAACTCACACCGGCCTTCCTGGCCTAACCACAGCCAGAGCGAAATTAAGCCCCTGAGGGCCATGCCCAATGACAGTCAATACCTGGGCTCAAGGCTCCACCTCACAAGGCTCTTCAACATCCCGTCTTACAGACCAAAAGTTCTTAGAACATTCATATTTGACTGTGACACCTTCAGCCACTAGAATTGTACATGACTAGGTTAAAAATAACCATTGGTTTCTCAGTAAAACCGGGTAAACCACAATCCTACTTACGCAACTTCGTTAGCTTAATTAAGGCTTATTTAAAAGCCTCTTTCAGAAAACAAGGAAGCGTGAGCGGTAGTTAACCAATTGGCTTATACAACGGTCCAAAGATTAAATGTTTCCTACATAAAACCTTTATTCTAAGATAAGGTCTGCAGAACAACGATAGATCAGGGGGTCAATTCCCGTTTTGCGTTAAAGTGAAGTGAAAAAAGCTTTTCACAATAGTTTTCATTTAAAGATTTCACTTTTTCACTTCACTGCGCACAAAAACGCGATTCTTGTTCGTCTAATGAAAAGTAGCTGCTGAATAGCATTTGAGAGTTGCTAAATGTTTATTAAACAAAGCTTTTATGAAAAATAAATGTAAACAACTTATTAGATGTTAGAAAATATTTACAAAAATGACTTGATTATGACTTCAACATTCTTTTTATTGATTTATGTAAAAAAAACTTAAGGATTTTTAGGAGGAGACTTCGCGATGAAGAAAACTCATTCACCAGAATTGCAGAGGAACACTTCGACTTATATCGCTTTCCCAAAGCTATAAACTTGATTAAGAAAGTAAAACTATATATTAAAAACAAGCAATAAAAAACAAAAATATAATGAATTTTGCATAAATAAATATAACCAAAATAATTTTTTCGGTAGCATAAAATAGCCGAAACTAATATAGCAAGTCGATAACGCGCGTTTGCAACCGGCGTTAACTTTGTTTTCCTTTCAGCAAAAAATAAACAGCTGTTGCCCATTTAACACACAACGGGAATCGCGTTTTTCGTGTAAAGCTGAAAATACTTTTCATATGACGATAACGCAGAACGAGAATTGACCCCCAGGTCTCCTCATCATTGATGGATGACTGTCCACGCTCTTCAAGCTATGTTGGATTGATCGTCCATCGAAAGCATATTACAATGACGGTGTTATGATAACTTAATATCAAAACCATGCTTTCTCCAAGAATTTGGCAACCAACAATCAAGGCTCAAGGTAAACCTTTTTCTTTTACAGTTATCAGATGAACATTCAAGAGCCGTGCCTCAAGAATGAAGTCATTATGAGATCAGTTCATGGGAAGTGCAATAACAAACCCTCACCGCTTCTATTCTTGGCTTGGGACAGGCAGATTCCCCGAAGGTCCTCTGGCGGGTTTGGGTACTGTGAGACAGACAGACAGAGAGATAGACGGACATGGCTTAATTGACTCAAGTGATGATGGTGATCAAGACTATATGTATACTTTTCTATACCTGCCACGCCTCTATATGAGCGTTACAAACGTTACAAAGACAAATATGTACTTCACCCTGTACTCAACACGCGTAGTGGTATAAATTTGCATTCACTCTTTTGTTCGTTAAAAGCAGCTATTTGTAGAAATTTTTTTTAATGTTTATTAAAAGTCTACATTTTAAGATTTTTATAGGTAGAAACCGGCGATAAGTTTCGATAACTTTGTTTTGGCCCACTAAACTTTAGGCGTTGGAAAGAAATGGCCTAAATAATGCCATAAGAAAAATAAAAATAATAAATAGTATTTATCATTAAAAAATGTATATAAGATACATCATAAAATTGTATATAAAAAATATTAAGTGAATAAAAGCAATTATGTCAAAGCATTATCTACCGAAAAATGCCTTAAAATTACGACTTGTTTTGAGAGAAAAAAGTTAGCAACATTCACTGTTCGTCCAAAATTTGTCCAAAATTTGAGAAGATTTTATCTTTGAAATTCTATTTGTAAATAAGCTATGGACATGTTTTAACTTAAGTTTTCAAAGAAGAAACAAAAACTACCACGTGAAATGTAATTTGATGATTTAATTCCACTTTGTAGTCACTGTGCGGCGTTTTTACTATCAAATAACAAACATATTTCGTTAAGCGGAAATTAGATTATTTTCAAAATTTGTGTGGTTATTTTTAAAAAATGACATTAAAAACTAACTGCGAATTTTCATCATTTAAAATCATTAATTCAAAACTTAAATCAACTTAATACTTTTTTTAAATGATCCTCCCAAAATGTAGCATAATTTTTTCGATTGGCATCATTATAATAAACGAATATTTCAATTAATTTTTTGTGTGATTTGAAATGAATTTAAAATAATTTGTTTCCATCACCATTGAATCCACTATTGTTTGAGTGGAGTTTCTGCTTAAAATTCAAGCCATCAACTTATGCGTAGCCTTCAATACCACCCACACTATCCGAACTAAGTGGGAAAATGCTTACATTATTCTTGCTGCCATGCTGTCTACATGACAACCAGACTTCTACAGCTGCCCGACCCGCTAACATTAATGCTTTTGATGCTGTCGCCACCAAATCTTTTCATCATTCCGTGTACTTTTGCGTTGTAACTTTTGTTTACATTTTTTTCTTTTATTTATTTATCGGTTTTTTGTTAAAAATAAAGAAAAATGTATAAAAATGATGTCATTTTGTTGAAGGTTAATTAAAAAAAAAATACACAAAATCAAAGCAATAGCGAGAAAAAAATACAAAATTTAAAATGTATGTAATATCATAAATTAATTTTGAAACAACAACATTATATTGCTCAATATTCATCTGACTAACCAAGACCAATGACAACGCCATATTAATTGATCCAGAGCTGCGTGACATGTGCAAATATTTGCATGTATGTACTTGCAAATATTTTTGTTTGTGGTCATGATCTTTGCTATTAAATTCAAAATTCATGAATATACAGCCATGGTCACATAAATAGTAAAAAATGTAACAATTTCATCAATTCAGTTTTCACATTTTGCATAAATGGGTTGAGGTTTTAATGAACAAAACTCATTTAAAGTTCATATATTTGAAAAAAAAGAACAACGAACAATGTAATGAAACGAATAATTTTTTGTATGTATTTGCATGTATGTTTTTGGTTGGTCACAGAAATAGTACACTGGTAGAAACCAGGGACCGTACCGGTTATGGTTTTTATCAAAAGAGTCAGATATTAACAGTTATCATTTAACTTTTATTTTTTCCGACAAAAATACTAGTTATTTAATAACTTTTATTTTTTCGGTCAAAAATAACTGTTACTTTTGACGTTTATTTTTCCGGTCATAAATAACAGTTATTTAGTGCCTTTTATTTTTTCGGTCAAAAATATCAGGCAATTTGAATTTTTTTAAAGGCCACTTGAACGGCAAAAAAAAGTTGAATGCAATTTTTATCGTCTCATCAGCGCGCACGTTTTGAGCTATAAAACTTTTTAGTTTCTAAAATTTTTATTCGGCCTTTGAAAAAATACAAAATGCCTGATATTTTAGACCGCAAAAATAAAAGGCACAAAATAACTGTTTTTTTTAGACCTAAAAAATAAAAGTCAAAAGTAACAGTTATTTTTGCCCGAGAAAATAAAAGGCAAAAAATAACAGTTAATTTTAATTGTTATAGTAACAGCCAAAAATTTAAAAGGCATTTAATAATCGCGAAGCTGCTGCCATAACGACAATAATAGTATATTTAAAAAAGTCCTCCAGCCACTTTTTCGTTATGCCTTTTTCATCTGAAAATTGTAAAATAACAGTTATTTTCGGTCCCTGATAGAAACTTGTTAAAACTAAAATAAATATTTGAATAACTGAGTTTCTTATTCTTCTTTTTATTATTGATTTACTTTCCTATTTCAATTTCAAATTTTTTCCTTATTTTCATATTTTCAGTATCCTAAAGTTATACAGTAGAATCGCGGAAACATTAACTCGCGCAAAAGTTAATCGCTCGGCTAAGTTAACCGAGTTTCATTGTCCATGTACCGCTCTAAAAAGTTAACTTTTCTCAACATATGAATTTTTCAAACCTAAAAGCTCTAATTTTGTTTATTGGTACTCCCCGAAGCTCATTTGTTTTGAGCTGCAAAATTCTTCTTCATCGTCGGGTGACTGTTAACTTTAAACCAGCCAAAGTTTATTTTTTGTAATGATAAAAACTAAGTCAATGAAATAAATTTAGTCTTATTTTTTTTTTTGAAAAATCTAAGTTTATTATTGATTTTTTTTATTGTGAAAACATTTTTAAAAAAAAGTTAATATTCAATATTCATTCAAGAATCCAGCTTTTTGATTTGATTGTTCATTTACAAACATTAGTTATTTGAGTTTAAAAATTAAATAAAATAAATAATAACAAAAAATATAAAAATATACAGATTTTATTTCAATTTACATTCGGAGTTGAAGAAAAAGCGTAATATTTCGAAAAACTTAATTACCATTGGGACATTTCTCTCAACTTTTTCGAGATTCGACTGTACTATAGATTTATGTTTGGATCTTTGAGGTGGTTAGTTTGGAACCAGAAATTGAAGCATGAGATAATTAATGGTATCAGTCATATTGTATATGTAGATGAAAAAAAAAGAAACAAATGGTTTTATCGTAATCTTGAGTTATGCCTAAGTATACAAATGAATTCATTCAATAATTTTTCTAACTAGTGGCCAAACTCTAGGCCAAGAAAATTAGAGTTAAAATATTATGATGCTCTCTTCATCGTGATGTTAAGTTTTGATAACGTATTTAAAATTTATTTCTTGCAACTTTCAGCTATGAAAAATTCGGTGTCGATAAGCAATAACAGCTTATGTCAGAACAAAACAGAACAGAGCTTATGTAACAGAAAATTTCAAAGTTTCGAGAAATCTTGCTTCAAAGTTTTCGATGGCCATATAAGTTATGTGAGGGTCTTTTGTTTTTGCGTCATAACTTTGGCTAGGGTAATGCTAGAAGCTCCAGATTTTGTGTGTGTTTAGTACTTTATGCGTGGAACACAGCAACATCTATAACTCAATTGTGTCTTAACAGGACTTAAGTGATTATTGCTTATCGACACAGAATTGATTTGTCATTTGTTGTTGCGTAGGACAAGATTCTAAGAATAGGTTGGCCTTTTATCAAGTTAATGATTTTCAAATACATCCATGTGTCCAACCCCTCCCACATCATTGCTATGGACGTCTAACAAGTTTTAATTAAGAGTATTATTATCGCAACAATACTCCACTTAACAAGCAACATCAACTTTTAAAAGTATCTGATCTGTTCAAATGCTTAACGAATTTATCGAAGATAATCGTCTTCGAATTCCAGTCGACCTTCAGCACAACGCAAGGCGAAAAGCAGATGGCAAATTCAAAATAGCCAAATTTCACAATAATTTTAGAAGAAACTCATTAGCCTCGATGATACCAATAATCCTTAACGAACTTTCAGCACACATCATCAACACTCACCACGCTCTAAAACCAAATCAACTTATCAAAAAACATTTTTTGCAAAAATAAATTGTAGCACAATTTTTTTGTTTTAGTTTATTCACTTTTTGCCTTTTAAATTTTATTATTATTTTTTTCTTTTTAGTTTAACTTCAAAATTATTATTTCAAATTTCCTGCAGACAAGCCTTAAGAGCTTCGCGGAAATGATGCCGCAAGCAGTACAATTGTGCCTTTTGAGGTACACTTTTACTACCGCCATTACTTTTTTCTTATTAAATTATTCTTCTTTTATGAATTTTGTTTCTTAATAAATTTTATATTTACATGTGTTACTTACCTTTACGTTCAGTATGTAGGAGTCCTTCACTTAAAAGTGCTACCAATAGAAAAATCTTTAATTTGTAGCTACTTGTTTATGGCTTCTCGTCTCTGGCTGTTTGTCTCAAGCTTCCCGTCTTTAGCTTTACGTCACTTTTTGTCAAAAATATTGTGTACCAAATTTTTTGATTGTTATAAGAATCAGCTTGGAGGCGATTACATTTGTTTTAAAATTTAAAGATACGTATTATTGCTTCTTAAAATAAAAAAAGTAGTTTTTTACCCTAGTTAAAACTTAACAATTATTTTATTTTTAGATTTTGGTTAAAAAAGTACATTCTTAGTCAAAAAGGTACATCTTTCTCAATCAGAAAGGTACACTTTAAAATTCTCTCATGGCATCACCGTGGTGGACCCTAAGAATATGTTTTTTGAGTTATACTTTTTGTAGATATGCTGGTCACTGATTTCGAATCTGGTGTTAGAATATCAAAAAGTTTTTTGACACTGGGGTGGACCCTAAAAATGTGTTTTTTTTTTCTTTATACTCTTTGTGTATGTATTGGCAGTAATAACCCAGTGGGCATTTTAGCGAGTACTCCGCAAAACAATTCAAGCTAGCACTGCTTCCATGATCACTGCATTGATGAATACTTCTGTAAGGTCTACCTTTTAAAGGTTCTGATACTTTTAATATTATTTTATATGAAAAAATTTGCAAAAAACTTCCAAAAAAATTTCAAATACACAGAACAGTTTATAAAAAAATGTAGATTTAAAAAAAAACAAAAAAAAATTTATGTCCGAGTTGGGTCTCGAACTCGGGCTCCCGAAAACTAACACATAACATATTATATTATATGAAAATATTTATATGGAAAAACTCCAAGTCTTTCCTAATATTTTTGTATGAAGAAAATTTATAAAAAATTAAAAAAAAAATTTTAAATACACAGAAGAGTTTGTAAAAAAAGCGTAGATTTAAAAAAAACAACAAACATTTTTTTCCCGAGTTGGGTCTTGAACCCGAGCTCCCGAAAGCTTACTTTATTTGTATTGATGCAACATAAGCTATTGATTCCTAATAACCACGTTAGACGAGTGGGTAAGATGTCGGACCGCCACATGAGAGGAACATGGTTCAAATCTGAAATTGTTAGTAGTTTTTTATTTCAAGTTGATATTTATATTGCTTTTCCTTCTAACGTAACTTCTCGAAAGAGCGCTTCTGGCAGGTCTCTTTTGAGCAAGGAGAGCGGAAGGCCTGACAAATTTTCCTATTTCATACAAGCAATAAAACGGTGTTTGCAAGGAGTGTGGAAAGCCTTTTAAAACCTAACGCAGGCCTACTAGAAGGCCTTCGGACTCCTGCAATTGCCCAACTGGGAAGAGGCGGCTGATTTCGAATCTTATGTTAGACTAGGGTGGACTCTAAAAATGTGTTTTTGTTGTATTTTTGTTTTGTGTAATCTGATGTAAGAATTTCAAAAAGTTTTTTGACACTAAGGTGGACCCTAAAATGTGTTGTTTTGTTTTTTATCCTGAGTAAGTCCAGTTTTCAATCCAAATTTTCAATGAATTCAAGCTTCACACGAGAAAAATGATAAATTTTCAATGCTCAACGCCTTGTTGCGTCATGAAACAAACATCGCTGGCAACGGTAACTGCCTATTTTCATCTTTCATAAGAATTTTTCATCTTAATTTCCAACAAATAAATATTTTTTTTCTAAACTATTGATTCAACAATCCAACTTTTTGATTTGATTGTTTATTTATATACATTATTTGCGTTGAAAAATTATATAAAATAACAAAAAATATAAAAAGACACAGATTTTGTTTCGAATTATATGCGGAGTTAAAGAAAAAGCGTAAGGAACTTCGTTCCTGACGGGGGTTCACCGACTGCACCACTTTTTTATGTGCTAAAATTTTAAGCCATACACCAGCGCCTTTTTAACAATGAACGTTTCGAGCCCGTTTGCAATTTTCTATGCGAAAGCTTAGCTATTGTCTTTAATTATTAATTTTATGTTTATATTTTTAAAATTTATGACTTTTTAAAAAATACTTTAAAAGATAACTACCATCATTTTCGAAATCAAAAAGCAATAAAAAATAAGTTAAAACTTCTTGTTTTTCCGAAACTATAAATTATAAATAAATTTTTTACGTTAATAACACCAACCCTTTTAAGCAAAATAAGATAGAAACTGGATTTGTTAAGATAATCAAAATTTGTGAAATTTGTCAGATCATGGCTATAAGAAAAAATGTTGACAATACCACCAAATTATATTGAACAAATTTTTTGTTTTGATTGAATTTTTTTTTTAAATTTTCAAGAGCACTTATCACAAACAGATTTTTAGATAAGTCTCCCCAATTTTTGTAGTAGTAAAATTTTTCTCTCTCAAAACTAATTTCAAACAATTTTTAGTTGGATGCGGTTTAGACATAATTGCTTATATTCAATAAATACTTAACGAATAAAATTTTTTAATGTTTTTCTGCATTAATACGTGATGAATACATTTATACTCCTGGGTTGATTTATCTTTGTCCATCTGATTGTCTGTCAGAAATCGCTGTAAATTCAAGAAGAATTAATCTAATGACTTCACATTTTGCTCATAGTAAGCTTTAACCTGAAATATGCACTCTAGTTATGAAATTTGTCAGAGGTTTCTCGGTTTAAAAGCTTTTATTAATACTCTTATATATAAAAATATACAAAAAATAGGCTGCAAATATCTGAGATATTTCTTAAATAAATATAAGAGCAAAGCATTTTTCGCTTTATAAAAATAGAGGACATGTTATAAAAGAAGAAATTCCAACAATTAAAAAATAAAAGTAATTCTTTTTCCTTATTTAAAATACAGTGACCTTAAAACCTCTTTGTGCCAAAATGACAATCTTGCGAATACTTCTTCGATTCTAATTCAACTTTTGTATATGGTTGAAACCACTCTGCTTGATATAAAGAATATTATGGTATATTCTGATTTTCATCACATAGCTCCGAAAATACGTCTGCAATCGTGATCACAAATCAACAGATAGTCGTTCATGGCTTAAAAGACTCAGATGGCGATTCTGGTTAGGAATATATTTGTTTTTCTGTACATGCCACGCCTTCTTCTTGTAATTGGCATAACAAAAGGATTGACAGCGTTAATGTACTTTTTATATTACTGAAACTGTGCTTCTTCTTATAACCTAATTCGAAATATCTTCCTAACTCTTGAAGTGTTCCAACTACATAAATATTTTTCAAAATTATATTTCCTAATTTTATTTGTATTTTTTTCTTACTCTAGTTTTTTCTTACCATTTCCTTATTAATGTTTATACAATTTCCCTTAAACTTTTTCTTCATAGATTTGATTATATGCTTTTTGGTGCTCATAGCTTCTGCTTCGATTTTATGGAGCGTTTCGATATATGTTCTATCTGGAGACTTTTACCATGGAATCTTTGGTGTCAAATTAGCTTTTCGCCCAAGAGATTTCACACAGCTAGACATGAAGTCGAAAGAACTTCTAGACAATGATTTGGAAAAAGTACTCAATGGTACTTATGCCCAAGCTGCCTTAGATGCTGAATATTCCGGAATCTCCAGTGATATGCTCATACTGCCGGAGCATGCTCATGAAGAATCTCAAGAAACTCGTTAGTGGCTTCGGATTCTAAATTGTATATTCTATGTACTAAATATTGAAATAATACTTTTTTATAATTTTTAGAAGTTGTTGAGGTGAAAGTGCCAAAAATTGCACATCTATTTCAAACGAAACATGCGCAAAATGACGAAGCTAAAAGCGTGCCAGATGATGAAACGGAGAACGATAATATGACGGAGGTGCCAAATTCAAAATTTAACATAACACACGATCGCCTATTTCTGTCGACAAGTATGTAAAGTAAAAAGGTTATAACTATTAACAATATTAAATTAATTAGTTTTTTTATGATCTATTGAATAATTACATGAATTAAGATTGTGAGCTTTAGATCAAGTAAGTTTTCAAGAAGGCAACAACAACAACAACAACAACTTTTGGTTGTGAAAATAGCCACCTTTCAGTTAGAACACTAGCTTCTGGCGAAGCCAAAACTCGTTTCATTTCTATGGTGCATTTCGACAAACAATCGAACACCAATGAATATTGAAATAAATGAAGAAGCAACTAGAACAGATGGCAACCCTTGATAGAGTTGATGGCGGTGATCTATAAATAGCCTACTGCTTTGAAATGTCATATGATTAGCAGCCATACAATTCATAAGAATGAATTCCAGAATCTGCACATTCATATGCTAGTTTAAACAGTGAGTTGATCACAGCTTAATCACTCAAAGACTACTGAAGAGGAATATGTAGCGATTTCCGAAACAGACTGTCTAGTCAGCTAACCCAAGTAACAATATTAGCCATATATTCATTCTTGCAGAGCTTATAGTGCTATCTTATATAGCAGCAAGCTTCAACTATAGCTTTAGTCGCGCTACTAAAGCTCTTGCAGAGAATATATGAGGCTACTTTCTTGAGTTTAAAAGCACTATTTTTACTTCATATGAGGAGTAGAAGTAGCTGTAAACTTTTAAAAGAGTCCCTGTCAAATCCAAAAAAGAGCTCTTGCAAAGCTTTTTTTTATTATTCGTTTAAGTATGTATGTGTTAAAAATAAACTCAATAAATATATAAAATTTCACAAGTGTTTGTGATGATAAGAATGACAAATAAATTAAAGAAATAATAAAGTGATTATTATATCAGACTCATGTTCGTGTATTCGTTATATGCTGCGAATTTCGGTGCGCGAAACGTGAATGTAGTACTTCGAAAAACTACAACGGGCTTTACAAATAATTAAAATTAAGAAGTGTTAATTATTTAAAAATAGTTGGAAAATTTTTAACATTCTTTAAGATCAACTAAAAATGATTTAAGTACTTTATTCTTAAATATATGTATCATAGAAATCATCAATTTCGTTTTAAATATTATTGTAAACACTAATATTTAGCTTGCTTCAACTCCGAAGATTTTCTATTTTTTATAAGATCGCCATTTTTTTCAAAGAAGCTCTTTATCAGATTTTTTAGTCACTTGTTATTCCCAAAAAATTTATTGCATTAATTTACAGTATTTTATATCTATTCGCTTTAAAAATGCAATACAAAAATACACATTAAAGCAAATATTATACTCAATCTACGAGTTTTAAAACTGCTGTATAGTAATTTTTATTACTTTAAAAGATCCTTTACAGAGCAAGTAGTAAATTTTAGTGTTCTGCTCTTTTGCAGATTTGATAAAATCCTTTACAGAGCTGTATAAAGTATTAAAGCTCAAAATGGTAAAAAAATCATATTTAGAGCATTTTCTTTAAAATTAAAAGCAACTAGCAGCAAACAAAGCTGCGGTAAAGCTTTAACCGCATATTATACACCTATAAAACACTTTTAGGACTCACTCGCACCTAGTTGCTCCAACAATGTTACTTGGGAAGTGATTGACTCTATACAGAGTTGTTGTTGTTGTTGTTGCCTTCTTGAAAACTTACTTGATCTAAAGCTCACAATCTTAATTCAATATTAAATTTATTTATTAATTATTTTTACCAGTGACAATTGATGTGCATCAGACGCGTTGGCGTTACAGCCCCACCGTTCATTTCATCTACAGTTTTCCATTTTTGTCGGAAATCCTTAGCATTATTTGGGCAGCCATGTGCCTTATATTCCAGTCAGGTGTGAAGAAATACTGGTTTGTTGTTGTCTGAAAAGAATCTTAAACAAGTTTTTTAAAAAAAATATATATATATATCTTGTCATTTTAGGGGTCTTCCAAAGCCTTGGCGAATTGTTGTGCCTTCAATAATAATATTCACGTTGATGACCATTTGCACAGCAATCTATACGTTTTTAGCCAATAGATGTTTAGTAAATTTTTGCACCGATCTAAGAGCTCAACTAAGTTATCCCAGTGCTATTAGGTAAGCATTGATGGTATTTTCTTGATATTCTGGTAGACAAAAAAAAAATTTCGATTTAATCGGCATTTCATGGGTTCATTTTTGAGTATTATTTAATATGGGTTTTAAGTTAACACGATATTTTCAAATGTACTAACATACAGTGTAAAAAACTTCTATAGTTTTATTTAAGTAGGTATGTAATGAAATACTTAATACTTTACTAACTTATAATTAAATATATATGGAACATTTTCAAACAATATCTGAACCATCTACGAATACTTTTGAGAGAACCTTTCTTCATTTTTTAGACCATCTCAAGTCAAGTAGATTCATAAAAAAGGGTGCTAGAGTGTATTTAAAATCTCACTAATGGTCTGTGAATACAAAACCTATGTAAAATGCGTTTATTTATAAGATTTCCTTATTTTAGAAAAGGTAATTTATTATTGCTTAAAATAGCTTAATTATTTGTTTAAACAAAGCCTTTTAAGAAACACCGGCTGTTTTTTAATTATGGGATCAATTTGGACCCTAAGGGTTAGGCTTTGAGGGTTAAAATGTTTTACGAAATTATCTCCCAGGCAAGGGCGTCCGCAGGATTTCTTCCAAGGGGAATAGAGGCATAAAGGAGTCTAGAATGCACATAAAGAAAATTTAACCTACATTATTATATTTTCTAACATTTTTGGTACTAATTTTGTTATCATGATACGCTGGTAGACGACACACGCTTGTACACTTAAGAAAATTATATATATTTCAAAGATGTGTTAAGAATCTTTCTTGTATCTTGCCCGAACCATTTTCAAATTTAATTTTGTTTTAGTAATTTCAAAAATTTTTTCTCAACAAATATTCTTAGCAATTTAGTAAATTAAATAATGTGAGGTCTCCTTTATCTTTAAATAAAATCGCATTAATTACTTTTTAGTTCCCAAGTTTTCCTTGTTTCAAATAAGAATACAAAAATTTTCCAATATTTTTTTTTTAAATGAATAAAACAAGCAAGATTTTTAGACCATTTTTTCAGTTTTGGAGGTCTTATAAAACTCATAAAACAATTGCGAGCGGCCTGAAATTTATCAGATTTGGATTTAGGAGGTAAAAATTCATATAATCCGCAAAAATTAAGAATTCGAGTTGTCACTATTCTTGAAATGTTCCCCGCATAAACATCAACTGACTTATTTCTTTTTTCAACAAGCATTAGTTCTAGCAACATGCAAGTTACTAAAATCGAGTTTGGAAACATACCCATTATATGAATTATTAAAAAAAATCTTTTTTTAAATTAGTGCTTGAGCTAAAATGACTTTATTCAGAATTTCCCAATATTTTTTCGCTTTTAAATTCGAAGTTTTGCCCTCACCTAGATCGCTGCAATTTTCTCAAATTTAAATGCTGCAAGATTGTTAGCACTTTTATTAAGATTACGAAATATTTAAAAATTATCCAAATTGGATTATCTTTATGACAAAAAAACGCTCTTTTTTATCTTATCACTGCGACGGGTACAACATACTATTAAAAAATGCATGCATGGTTTAGCTCAGCTTTATTTATAAATATACCTTTAATGAAGTATTTTTGAGCTCTCTTCAAAATATATTAACATACATATATAATACATATATAATGAAAATTGTACGCCCATGTGTATGGGCATTTGAAGTAACTTCAAGTTACTTGATTAGAGTACAGAAACAGACCTATTTTAAATACTTTTGTCAAACATTAAATTGACGAAAAAAAACTCACAACTTGCTGTCAAAGTTTAACAACAAATAAATTTCAAAATATTTCTAAAGAATTTTAAAAAAAAAAACATTTGTGTCAATATTTATAATGAACACATGAACATTTTTTTGGTTCATTGATTAACAGCTCTATTCTGGCAAAGTGACAATTGTAAACCAGTATTTTTAAAATTTCTATCGACCGGTGTACAAGCTCGGTGCTCATGGTGTACAAACTTAAACAAAATTTTAAGTTTTTAAAAACAAAATTTTTTGTTGAAATTGTCACTATCTGAAAAGCAGGTGAAAATTTTTATCAAAATTTAATATTTTTGAGCTTAAAATTTTGTTTTGAAATCAAAAAATTACGACAAACACTTATAGCCCACTTCTTCACCAAGTACAAGCGCTAATCCGTGGATTAGACCAGTTCATGGTGTCAAATTAAATTCAAACAAACACTTGTAGCCCATTTCTTCACCGAGTATTAGCGCTAATCCGTGGATTAGACCAGTTCATGGTATTTAGTTTGTACACCATACCGCTAATACTCGGTGAAGAAATGGGCTATAAGTGTTTGTCGTCTTTTTTTGATTTCAAAACAAAATTCGATGCTCAAAAATATTAAATTTTGATAAAAATTTTCACTTGCTTTTCAGATAGTGACAATTTCAACAAAACATTTTGTTTTTAAAAACTTCAAATTTTGTTTTGAAAATAAAAAATTACAACACATAGAGTGAGAAACACATAGAAATTTTAAAAATACTGGGTAACAATTGCCACTTTGCCAGAATAGGGCTTTAAATTTACAGTCTGATTCACAAAGTGATAATTTAAATGCACTCTCAGAAGTACTCAGATAGTTTAAGCAATAGAATAAATAATAGAATAAATGTCTGCAAAACGGGGGAAGTTCCCTTTTCTGGCAGTAACAGAACTGTTCTTATCATAATTTACATTTCGATTCTCTTCAACTTTAAACCATTGTTAAATTAATAATTTGCTTAAATTATTCTAGCTGTGGCCAAGCAATATCCGTCCTGCGACCAGCAATTCTACAACATAGACTCAGTCACGATGTTTACCTTGTTCTATTTCGGTTTTCCTACACGTTCACGTTGGTGATGTGGCTGCTGGCACTGATTGTCATGACACTGCGCTTTATCTTTGCCATTGATTTCCAGCTTGTCGATATTACCATCTCCTCATCCGATGCCAGACACTATGAAGATGTCAGACGGCGCCACAAGGAACATGAATTCAGCGAAGTACTGCTGAATTCACCACAACATCAAACACAATATCTCCAGGTGGAAGAAGAGCGTCAAAAGTCCGAGGATGACTTTCAGAGTGCGAAGTCGCAGCAAAGTGAGGTGGCTGCGCCACTGCTGGAGGATGCACAACAGCAACGACTACGAATGGTGATTTAGGCCCCACCACTGTCGCGTGGCATACATAAACTTACACAACCAGTGCACGAACAAATAATCTCAGGAATCTTTTGTATTCTGTGCCGATTCACAATTTAACGATATTATTTATTTCTAGGTTATAAGTAAAATTTAGACAAAATTTAAAAAAAAAAATTAATATGAAGGAATTAATTAAACATAATTCATGCAATAAAGTTGAAATAGCTAATGCTTCAATAAAAAACATAAATATATACGTTATTTTTTTTTTGTATTTATTTACATATATGTTTTTTACTGTTTACTTTAGAATTTTAAGCTACTGTGCATGTATTTAAAAATTAAAACAAATTTACATAAGTTTTCAATAAAAAGTATTTAAACAAATAATAATAAAAACACGTTGTCTTGTGTAAAGGAAGGCATAGAATGAAAATCCATTAACTGATGCAATTTACAATAATTTCATGGTGATAGTCTTGGTCTCCAAATAGTTGTCCAGACCATCCTTGCCTAGCTCACGACCCATGCCGGAATGTTTGTAGCCACCGAAAGGTGTTTGCGGCAAAACGGCATCGTAGCAGTTGATCCAAATGGAGCCTGCATCGACGCTGTTGGCAAATTTCATTGCTTTGTTGATGTCGTTGGTGATCACACCGGCAGCCAAGCCGTACTGAACGTTGTTGGCGCGCTCGACAATTTCATCAAAGGTGCTGAACTTGAAAATGGATTGGACGGGACCAAAGATCTACAAATAAAAATAAAATATATGGTGAAAAACAAGAAGAGATGAGAGTTGCAATTGAAACAGTAAAGCGACACTCATGGTTTCAAGCACAAACACTTTGACGTCTGGTTGAGTACTTTTAAAATGTTGATAGACTCATAGTAAAATTAGAGACAGTATATGCATTTCGGACTGCGTTCTCTTTCTCATATCCAAAATTGAAAAAAAAGCACAGTGACAGTTCAAGCAAAGGCGAAAAAAGAGTGCATTTATCTCAAGTGCCACAACCTTATAAATGAAACTTGGTTTTGCGAATGAGAAAAAAAGAATATCAATGGCCGCATTTAGCGGAGTCGAGAGTTGGAAACAGACTGTTGTGTTAAAACTGGAAAGAGACTACGAAAGAACGCTACAAATTTGGGTGAGAAACCTCTGCAATAAAATTATTTACATAATTAAATAATTATAATAATTAAAATTGAAAGTTTTCTATATGACCTTTTTATTTATTGTTATGTTAATTTTCTATGATTTAAATACAACTGCTAAATGTTTGATAGTTTAAATCATTCTTGATTTTAAATACAAATTCTAGTTGTTTGATAGTTTAAAATCGTTTATTGAACTTTAGGTCAGGTTAGAACAATTAATTGCTCTAACGAATTTTTTCCAAACAGACAACAACAACAACAACAACAACAACAACAACATTTAACTAAATTAAATATTTTCAACTTTTCTACGGTACCGCTACCATAACAGTTCACAACAATTAACTCCGCTGAATGCGGCCATTTTTCGCTTTCTCATAGGTTTCAGGTTTTTTGAAAGCAGTCAACTTCGTTTTGACAGTTTCGGCGGTCTGTCTCTCCGAAATGCATCTACTTTCTCTAATTTTACTACAGATAGACTCTTAATATTATTAAAAAAATATATATTTAACCCATGGTATAACTATACTATTTAGTGTTAGGGCTGAATGTGCTCTCTTTCGTAGTGACCATAACTGTCAAACTTAGCCATTTTGCTATTTATGCTTTCTCATTGCATTTTCATTGGTTGCAGATTTTGCATGAGCTGTGACAGTTTCAGTCACCGGCTCTCCACTCTAACACTATCTTGTCTAGTTATACCATGATAAAGCCTCTAAAAAACGAAATTGTTGTATCTCGCGTTAAACTGGCGTTAACTAACCTCCTCTTGCGCGATTTTCATGTTGTCCTTCACACCCGAAAACACTGTTGGCTCAATAAAGTAGCCCACATCACCGACACGCTTGCCACCGCATTCCAACTTGGCTCCCTGCTGCTTGCCACTCTCAATATAGCCCAAAACCTTATTCATCATTCTTTCATCGATTTGTGGACCCTGTTGGATGTTGGTCTCAAATGGATTACCAACCTTGCGTGCCTTGGCCATTGCAGTTGCTTTGGCTACAAATTGATCGTAGATCTTCTCGTGCACAAAAGTTCTACTACCGGCGCAGCAACTCTGACCATGATTGGAGAACAAAGCCTCATGCGTTGTCTCAACCGCGAAGTCAACTGAAGACGAAAATAGAAAATAGGTCAAAAATCACATTTTATGAGTTAAAGAAACCCATCTACTCACTATCGGCATCATCGAAGACAACCACCGGGCTCTTACCACCCAGCTCCAGAGTAACACGCTTCAAGTTTGTCCTGGCAGCAGCTGCCATAATAACGCGCCCAATATCAACGGAGCCTGTAAAGGCAACCTTGCGAATATCGGGATGTTCACTGATGGAAGCACCGGCCTTTGGTCCAAAGCCATTGATGATATTGATGACACCTTTGGGGAAGCCAGCTTCCTTGGTCAATGCTGCCATATGTAGGGCAGTAAGTGGTGTCTGTTCAGCGGGTTTCATGACAATCGTGCAACCAACAGCCAGAGCAGGACCCCATTTCCAGCACAACATCAACAGTGGGTAGTTCCAGGGAATGATCTGACCAACTACACCGATGGGTTCCTTACGTGTCATCGCAACAAAGCCACCAGCTGGGATGGTATCACCAAAAAATTTGTCTGTCCATCCAGCGTAGTATTTAAGTGTCATAATCGAGATTTCCACATCGAAGAGTGCCTCGGCGAATGGTTTGCCATTGTCTTGAACCTCAATGTTAGCCAAGATATGCTTGTCGCGTGTCATAAGTTCGCAAAGTCTGGAAGAGGAAAGTGGATGATGGAATTAGGAAAAATTTTAGTATTGACAAACCCCAAAAATTCTGCAATAAAAATCTTTCAACACGGTGTTGCAGTGAAAATAAACTCAGCACAAAACCTACTGCGGGTCATTAGTCACTAGTAACATTGATTTTTATGAGTCCAAAGCTGTTGGGAAATCAGGTGAAAATAACTATGCATACGACATGCAGAGGAAACGGGAGCATAAAGTCCAGTTTCCAAGGCGAAGCCAAGGGAAACGATATAGAAGTCTCTAGCAAGGACAGATTCAGAGTTACCATTTATAATTTCATTATAGATAGACTCTGAACTACAGAGACGCGGATCTGCTTATAAAAAGTTAATTCAATAGTTTAACTTTCTTACGAAACGAAATCGCTGGGAATCTAAACACTCAGTGAAGAAGCCAGAAACCTGATAGTTTGGTATCCAGAGGATTTCAATAGAACTTTGGAAAACGAGTGTCTGCACTTGCGAGCTCATTTGTTATCAATTAAAGATGCAATAGAGATTTCGTCATTAAAGCTGTACAAATATTTATTAGAAAAAGGTTTTTGGGATATGTTGAGTTGTGTACACCAGCGTCAAACTGCTCAACAGAACGGTCGTTTTCAGCGCTAAAGAGAGTGAAGAAGTACTTAAGATCTACCATTGAAGACAACAGGCTAAGTTCACTTTCTGTAATGTACATAGCATAGCCGAGAAACAATTTGGTACGTAATAAACTACTCAGGCACAAAAGTCACAAGTAACCGACTCCATTTTATTTTTAAAAGCTACGAGTAGTAACGAAAAACAGCGAAGCTTATGAAAAAAAAGTAATCGCACATTGATATTAAGCCGAATGCAAAACGAGCTTAAGCGAACAGGATCCGAGAAAAATATATTGTGTCAATAAAATGGCTGCTATATATCGAAACGGGCCTGAGTCCGAATTATAATGTACCCGAAATACACCCAACAAGTACCTCAAAAGTCACCTGAAATAGTACCGTAGTTAGTCTGCATTATGTCAATATAGTGTTCAAAAACGAGTGACTATATTTGGACACAATAAGCTGACGAGTGCCCGATTCGGCCCAAGGTGTTCCAGAACTAGCATTTCTTTCGGTGTATAGGTCGGACATTTACTGACACGGGCACCGGCCATATATGTGATACTTTATTGACACAAAATATGAAATTGTTTCGCGGGATAGAGTCAGAAATAATGCAGTCAATTGATTATGATGACGTCAATCGTTCTTTTGCTCAGAAGAATACTTGCCGTATGATTCTTTAAAATAGAAAACGTAATTAACGTAATTGAAGACATGAGTGGATGAAGGTGATATGTCGCATTTTCGGATTTTTGCTGTTCTATGCATGGATGAAGATGTAATGTACAAACAAACAAATTTAAACGTTAAAAAAACTAAATGTTTGTGGCTATTTTAGAAAATAATTTCTTTACAAAGTTTGATTTAGTATAGATTTCAGTAAAAATGCGAAAATTTCAATTCAATTTTCTCACTCATGTCTTCAATTATAAACATAGACTACTTAATTCTGATTTTTATTAAAGTCAATTGAAAATTCTTTGTTTTCTACTAGTGCATTTAACTTGCTAAACCAAAATGGAATGATTTCGAGATGGGAGAGAGGGCCCCAAATGCCAAGTGTCTAGGGGCCCTGGCCCTCTAAGTCCGAGCCTGCTTCTACTACCTACCTATTAAATTTAGAAAGACAAAATATTGTATTACGGGTAAAATAGATCGGTTTCCGTATCGAAAAACTTTTCTAGTAACATTGACAAATTGCTAGCTTTTACTATAGTACACGAAATTTGTGTTGAGAAACTTGCACTTTTCTCAAGTTAGGGAAATGTTTTACTCTCTCATTATAACTATCTCTTGCAAGTTTTTGATGTACGGGAAATTACAGATATAAGTAAAAAGTAGCAAAAGTTTTCAAATTTTTCAACAAACTTGTAAGTACGTGAACAGACCTCGAGAAATTTACATTTTGTTTTGTTCTTCTCTGTCGAGCTCGAAAAATATGCAAAAAAACGCTATCAAATAAAGATACTATTTGAAATGAGTACGGAGACAAAACTAATAAGGATAGTCAGTTAATTTTGTAAAGTCTTGCTAAGTTGCTAATTTGTTCAAATGCAAGTGAACGCACCTTCTACGTCCAAGTGCGTATTTTATAACCAAGTGTTGAATTGATAAGCCAAAATCAGCTGGCAGATATTTATTTTTTAGTCTGTTAATACATTTGTTATGCGCAAAATTTGGAAATCTTTTCACATTTTTATAAAATTTTTATTTGATATAAACATGAAACCGTTTTTGAGCTATAAGGCCTCGAAACAAAAATGTTTTGGTGCTCCAAGAACGCACTTCAAAAACGTGCGTCATTATCACTACATCAATAAGTTTGGCGTTTCAAACATAACAAATGCCTGCTAAACAAGAACACGGTGCTCAGCCTAACTTAACTTGCTACCAGCTGCTAAATCGTTTTCCATACAAAATTTTTACAGAATTTAAAAATATTGTTAACTTAAGCAGATTAGCAGGACTTAATCAATGTAGTTACTATCCTTTTGGAAGTGGTAATGTATTGCTATACATATCATTAGTGATTTTCACGTCGATTAGCTAATGTAAGGTGTACGAGCAAATTTTCTGATTGGTTATACTTGACGTGAAGGTACTAAAAGTCAAACATAAAGCAAATACAAAGAAACAGCAGATTTTGACTTTAATATAAATTGACTTATTTTCATATTTTCGAGGTTTTCTATAGAAAATCTAGAAAATGTGAAAGAGTGAAATATGTTTACGTTAGATAAAACCAAAAAAACGTTTTACAGATACTATAATATTTATTATCAAATTGCTTTTAATGCACTGTCAACACTACTTGATTTTACACTTGTTATTTACAATAGGAATTAGGTCTAGTTTTTGTAGCTAACTGAAATTACTTGTTTTTGTTGTTGCTTTTCGAGTTTGCTCTTGCAAACTTTACACATGCTAGATGTCGTAAAAAATCCTTAGTGTGTTATGGTTTAAGTAAACATATTCAGGTTTGTGTTTATTTGTATTTGGATTAGAAAATAACTTATAATAGATTATGTCGTTTAAATGTACTATAACTCAATGGGGTTAAGTAAAAAAAAAATTTGTGTATTGAAAACGAAGAATATAATAAAAAAAAAATTACGATTGAATTTTAAAAGATTATTTATAAAAAACCGATTAAAGATAATACATATACAACTTATGCAATGAGATTGTTTATCAGAAAGAGTTTTATACAAATATAAATTTTTATGGCCTGATAACTTTAAACGAATGTCATTAAAAGATAAGTTTTTTCACTAAAAATATAATGGAAAAATAAGTTATTTAAAAAATGCGTAGTTACCTACATACATATATACTACACATTAGTGATGTGAAATATTGGTTGCTAATATTTAAATTAAGAAACTCTCTGAAAGGCGAATGCGCGTTATGAATATTGAACATTTAGAAAATTTAAAATAGCAAATAAGTTCGTTGAAAAAATTCGAAATTTTGACAGGTTGTCTCAACAGCATGCATACACATACGTCAATATAAATAATGACATTTTGAACGTGCCTAAATAAAAATCTTACTTGTGCATCAATTCTGTGCGCTGCAGTGGGCTCTTCAGACGCCATTCCGAATTAAGTTGGAATGCTTTCTTGGCAGCAGCAACAGCCAAGTCTACATCAGCCTGTATTAGTAGAAAAAAAAGAAGATTTAACAATACGAATATACCAGATAACCCCAAAGATATGGAGTAAAAAACTCACCTTATCTCCCTCGGCAACTTCGACAATCACTTTGCCCGTAGCCGGATTAATACTTGGAAACTTCTTGCCCGATACAGCGTCTACAAATTCATTGTTGATAAACAACTGAAAAAAGAATAAAAAAATTTTTTATGTTAATGAACGTCTAGATAATTTTGAAATGAAGCGTCTCCAAGGTTATACCTACTGTCTATAATATGCAGTTGTGATTTGTATGGTTTGTTTTTTTACAGTACCTACGTTGAAAATTAGATGCCTACATCAACAAACACATTCGGGATCGGCTTGCAGCCAGAATGTACTATGAATGCAACTGTCCATTTCTAATGTAAAATTGGTCGGTACTTTCGAAACTGCCATTTATTTTCTGTCACTCCGTTTTCGAGATGTTGCTTAATGTAGTTTTAAAAAAAAACTGTTGGTTCCACTTAATAGCATATATCCCCAGGACCAACATTAATAGCTTAATAAGTAATATATCAAATTAAAGCTAATAAAGTTCCTTACAAACATTGCCTAGATTTTTTGATTTACCTGTTAGTTACGGCGAAATAAATATAATTTTTGAGGATTTGTCGTGTTTTTCAGAAAAACAAAAAAAAAAAAACAGAACTAATTGCAAATTTTGTTAAGAAATGCAAATCTATTGTTAGTTTTGATATTTTTTGCCTAAAGCCTGTGTTTTTCTGAAAAAAGAGATATTGTTGAAGAAAATCTATAGAGAAAAGGAAAAGTTGTGTTTAATTGAACGAAAGCACCCAAATTGAGTGATTGTCTATATATGCATTTCGTCTTATTTTAATTTAATTTAGGCTTTATTCATATATTAATACATAAGAAATAGTTATTCTTTTGTGCACAATAAAATAGTATATTATATATCTCGAACAAGCATAAGATCAGAATGAAAAAGAAACAAACAGTTATTAAATTTATATTTAAAAATTACTTGAGTTAAATTCTAAAATTAATTTAATAATAAAATCAACACGAACTTATATCTAATGAAGTGAAGTATTAAAGAAAAAGGGGTCAAATGTAAAAAAGAGAGAAAGTAAAAGAGAAACGAGAATTTAAGAAAAATGTGCGGTTATTATTTGCTTGAAGTTTTGTGCATTTGAAACAGATTTAAGAGTTTAAGATCCTCGGCAAGGAGTTGCCAAAAAAAAAGTCTTAAGTAGTTTAAATATTTTAAGCGAGGAATTACCAGATTGAAGCTTCTAGATGAAAAGCCCAGACTGAAGCTTAGAGTATAGATAGTTTGGAGTTTTTGGGAGTATCAGCTTATACAATTTCTTGTTTTTAAATAATATTCTATATTGCGTCCTAGAATACAACTGCATTATTAGTTTCCGACGAGTTTCTGTTGGTGTGATCAGAGCAGTCATTCACAGATTTCTTACGACAAAGTAGATTTTGCTTACAACATAATTAATATGGTCTACACATGAAAGTGATGTGTGAATCCGATAACCAAGGTTGGTTATTTTTTCAACAGACTTCAGTGGTGTATTACTTATAGTATATACGGCAGGAATATTTTCTACTGAGTAACGACTTTTTGAAATTGGCAACACAAAAGATTTTAACGGATTTAGTTTAAGCTTGTTACTTATCGCCCAATTATTAATTGAATCTAGGTCTTCATTAACTCTGGAGCAAAGATCTTCGCTGAGACCAATAGGACGAGACATATAAAGCTGGAGATCATCCGCATATGCATGCATTACTATATTTTTCGGAATGGAAAAGATATCATTACTAAAAATTGCAAAGAGAAGAACTGAGTCTTGTGGCACTCCGCTGTAAAGGTTGTAAAAAAAGTTTATTTTTTTTAAAATTTTGATTTTCACACACACTGTTTTATATTGCTTACATTGTATATATATTTTTTATTTTCGTTTTGTTTTTTATTCTTTTACATTGTTTTTACATTCAAAATGGGATAAAACGCGAGTTTTGCTTCCAGTTGTAAATAGTCACTAGTCCAGACAAAAATACAATTTCAATTCTTTTCGAAAGTAAATGCGCACACGTAGCAGAAAATATTTGGATCGTTCTTATACTGGAATTCTCGCAGTCTTTAACTCATTTTATTTTCATTTTTATTATTTTCTATCTTTCGTTACAAATTGTGCGCTTCTTTTGTTTGCCACGTTTTTTGCTAGAATGTTTTTGCTCCTATTTCTTTTATACAGCTCGCCAGCACAGTGGTTCAGCACATAGGCCAAAAATCAGTCCTTTTTTATTTGCGTTTAAAGTATAAGTATTGAAGTAGCTGCTATAATCGTTTTTTCAAATCGCTCAACCACAGTGAATTGCTAAAACATTTTTTTTCAATTTTCAAAATATTAACCAAACTTTGTTATGGATGTTCAAAATCAAGGTATATTCTTTAATTTAAAGTGAAAATAGTTTCTGTGTTGTAAAAAATGTAGCAATAATACGTGTGAATAACAAAGTATTTTTCCGACAATTTTTTGGTTGTTGTTCATTTTCACTTAAACTAAGTAATGTGGCCGGCTTTGTCTGATATTGGCAAATATATACGTTTAAAGGTATTAATTTTAGGCTTTCAGAAAAAAACAAATTAACTGCCCCTCGGCTTCTACTGCATCGTCAAGTAGAGTAATGTTCGCTAAAAAGATCATTCTATGTGTTGTGAAATGTACTTGCCAATCGTGTTTCTTTGAGAGAGTTCTTTGTTTAAAAAAAAACATGTTTTCTTTTTATTTGTTCCTGCACTTGTTGTATTTGGATATCAAAGTTAAAAAAAATTGTTGTAACTGCGTATTGAAATAGAGCGCTCATTAAAAATACAGGCTCTTCGTAAATATGCAGTTTTTCAAGAAACTTTGTTTTTGAAAATTGGTTGTCTGCAGCTGGCTCAATACCTAAAAAATATCAGCAATTTGTAGATAAGATGACTGAAAATTGTAGCGCAAATTCTAAACGTAATTTCAAAAATTTAGATAAAAAGATAGAAAAACCTTTGCGTAATTGTTCACACTTATTGGAAAGCAAGCATTGAATAAGTAGTTCTTCTATGTGAGGATAATAAGGAAGCAAAGAATGATAAGAAACGAGGAAAACAAGAAAACATTTTTTTGAGTCAGCCTCTAAAAATTAAATAACTTGTCAAGTGACACATTTAGAAAAATTTACATTACCTGTAAAATTCGCAATATCTGTAAATTTTGTTATAATTGGATTTGTATTTATTGCAATCTCAAGATTTGAAGATTTTAAAATAGCCTTCAAAGTATTAAACTTATATTCCAAATTTCATTAAGTTCTGTTGGAACGTGAAAGACGAACAAACAAACAAACAGACAACTTTTTTTTTTTAATTTATGTAAAGATTAGCATTTTGTATGTGTTTTCATAAAAAATAGACTCTCACAAGTTTAAAGTTAAATTTTTGGAAATAACATGCGATTATGCTATCAAACATTATAAGAATAGAAACTACAATCTACTCTAATCTAGTCTGTTAAGGAAATGCCTAGGACACTCTGAAGTCGGCATTTGGGGTCAGATCGTAATGATATTTTGTATGTTAGTAGTTTTTCCTATTATCAGCTGATTTGGCCCTATTTTTAAACGATTTTTATGATTTTATAAAATATGTCATTTTCAAGGACATTCTGGAATGAGAAATTCATATAAAAATTTCATATATGTAATCTATATTTGGACTAGTACTTATAACTTTATATTAAAATTTTTGCAATATAGTTTTTTGTTTACTTTATGTCATTTTTGAGGATATCTTAGAGCAGGAAGATGTGATTAGAACAGGACGAAATTTTGTGTAGCTTCATTTTATGTTTGTACTAATCGAACTACTCCTTAAGATATTTCATACAATTATTTCTTAAAAAATGTCCTAATTTTAAGGACAAACCGGTGCAGGAAGATGCAATCAGATCGAAATTAAATGTTGTAGTTAACATGCTTGTCACAATACCTGTCGAATGTGCCCTGAGCTAAATCGACGCTATGCACTTTTGAAACTCGCTCCGGCCTAGTATATGTCGATGTAAGTAAATATTGTATTACTTATTGTTTAAATTTAAGAAATACTAAATATTTGAATTCTATGTATTATTTTTTTTCTGGTATTCATGAAATTTTATCATATAAACTAACTGCAATTGTCAAGCCGAAGATTTCAAAATGTGACTTTTTATGTGTAATTTCTTAGCCTTATAGAAGTTTCTAAAATTTACGGATTTACTTCCTAATTGGTTAAGTTAAAGATCTTATATTCATGAAAAACACCACTAAATTTCAAAACCTTATCTAATATACTTTCCAAGTTAAAGATTTTTGACCGCTCCTCCATAGCGGCTGAACCACTGTGCAGCGTTGCAGATATGGTACAATAAATCCAGGTGTAAAAATTAAATCAGCCATAAGTGTAAAAATCAAGAGTTTCGCTTTGAAGGTTTCGGTGGTCGCGCTCTCAGTCGTGAGCCTACCTGGTTTTATTGTAGCATGTTTGTTTGCTTTTTTTTGTGTTCTTTCTCACAATTGTCACACCTGAGTTGACACTTATGTCTTAAGAATAATACAAATTATTTTACCTACAACAACGATTACTTGTTATTTATTTATATAACAATAAAATAAAACGAAATGCATAAATAGACAATCACTCAATTTGTGTGCTTTTGTTCAATTAAACACAACTTTTCCCTTTCTCAATAGATTTTCTTCAAGAATATTTTTATTTTTTTAAAAATTCAGGCTTTAAGCAAAAAAGATCAAAACTAACAAAATATTTTGATTTCTGAACAAAATTTTCCATTATTTTTGTTTTTTTTTTTGTAATTTTTCTGAAAAACACGAAAAATTCTCAAAAACATAATTTATTGCGCCGAAACTAACAGTTGCATCAAACAATGAAGGCATTGTTTGAAGGGAGTTTTATTAGCTTCAAGCTTTTGGTTTGCCAATAAATACTTTTTACACACACATACTCACACATGAACACATTCATAAATAAATAAATAATTCACAAAGCAGAAAAAAGAATTGGAGAACGTTAATATAAATTCTCAGAAAACTCGACAAACTGTGCGATATCCTTTAACTCTTTGAAGTACCATGGGACAAAATTTGAACCACTGAAAAATAAACCTATGTGATATGTTGGGATAAAATTCAACCCACTCAGATTTGATATTGTAGCTCTAAAGTACAGAGGTTTAAATAAGTCCTCACCAGCTTTTAAATATCAAATATATTTGGTATCAGCTATCAAATACGCGTTTTATATATATTCAATTTTTAAATTCCGCTGAAAAGCCAATTAATGTGCTTAGTGGAAAATCCTAATTGCCAATAGGGGTTATGTTTTAGTACGTAGGTGCATTCTGTCTGTCCCGGCTGATCCGGGCAGGATCTAGAATGTAAATCGTGCATGCGTATAGGACGGGTATACGTATCTTTGGAAGATTTCATACCTCCGGGCGAATCAAAAAAAAAAAAAAAATATTTGAGACTGTTTTTTTTTCTTGACTCTTGAGGTATTTTTTCTAATGAAATTTCCGTACCTCAAAAAATTAATAATTTTCGTATTAATATAAAATATTATATAATAATTTTTGGTATTTTTATCCAATTTTTCCTTCTATGTCAAGTATTCTTTACTAGGTTTTAACATAAAAATTCCTTTTGTGTAATAGTCTTAGTCTTACGAATCTGTGCTTTAATTTTAATGATTCTATTACATATTCTAGGTTATTATTATGCACCAAGCTAGTATAAAAAAAGTATTCATCGCCAAATCGCGTAACCTTTGTACATTTTTAATCTCGAAAAATAAAAAAAAAATCTATTATGACTCTTTAAAATTTGTATGAACAAACAAATCAATTTTATGGTTGCTTTACTTTAGCAAAGCGGCTTTTATTTAAGTGTTTTTTTTTGTTTTTAATAAACAAATAAAGCTTTTATTATGATCCAGTTAGAATAATTTTCTCGATTTCTTATCTTTGCTCTTTGAAATTTTTAACAATAAAACAAAACACTTTTTATCAATTATATGGCTCAGTCCAAAATTGTTAGTGGTACATGATTGCTGTTATAAATCAGCCACTTAAGTAACAAAACGCTTAAGCGATGTGCTATTTTTATAAAACAACAATAACTTTTAATGTCACGCCATTTTTTTGTATTCAGACTATGTATATATTTTGTTGATATCTCACTTTTACTTGTTACTTGATAAAGTAGGTACAAATGTTAGATATTTTTCATATCAAACTTCAAATTATTTGTTAACAAAATAATCACAAAGCGTTTGAGACTATATTATAGTTAACAATTGTTAACACAGCTGTTTTGAATATGTGTGCATTCCAGTAATTTAATGAAAACCGCCATAAAAAGAATTATATAGAAGCACACTTAAGGGGCTAGGTTTGGTAAAATATTAAAAGTTCGAAATTCTTAAAGTATTGAAAATTAAATCACAAAACTTCTATTGTCTTCGTATCTTTTATTTTGAAGTTTAGGAAACCTCAACGGTTTAAAAACTAGTTCTATCAATAACATTTTTCTAACTGCAAGCTAGTATCGTTTGCGGTCTTTAAACAAAAAACTGAGTTCATCGTCTTGTTCAGCATTGTCGAATTATTTTATATTAAACCTCTTAAACTATCCTTAGAAATTAAATTTCTTCGATGCTGTTTCAAAATATTGTCTTATCAAGCTTTTTTTCGTCAAGAAATTAATCTTTTTTAAGGTTTTTTTTATAAATATTCACTTGTTCTCACAATCGATTTTGTTTAAAAGTAACAACTTAAAATTAAGCCAATTTTTTTGTGATTTTAAGACACTAAAGAAATAGATCTAATCAAACTAAGTAATTATTATTTGTAGAATTTTAAAGTTCTCAGCACGTGACCTTCTGTTGGGAGGTGGTCGTTAATTGTTTATATGGATTAATTTGTCTATTAAAATTTAAAAAAAAACCAATAAAAGACTAATGTTTTATAAGTTTGTTGTCTTCACTTTGTAAGGGGGATATGTCTCAAAGGTTTCTTCTTATTTTAAATTAGTATAAAATACATTTGCTTTAACACTGCAGGCAGATAAAACTCATCTGCACTCTTATCTGTTAGCCTTAAAAGTAATGTCAAATTTACACCATCACGAATCAAGGCACAACCGACAAAAAAGAATAAAAAAATTTATTGCTTCTCGTGACTTGCTTAGCATTGCTATACTTTTTCGGGTAAACTTGACGTTATAAAAATGTAAAAAAATAATTCAAAATAATTACTTTTAAATGTCGGTACTCACTAAAAAATATGTGTGATTTTTGTTTTTTTTCGTATGACTCTTACGAGTGTTTTTCATAGTATCGTTTTTAGATGTTGCATTCCCGAGTACAAATATAAGGGCGCGTCCAATAATTACGTGAGGTGATTTATGCGATTTTTTGACCCCCTCCCGCCCCCTAGTGAGATATCGTGAGATTTAGCTCGACCCCCTCCTCCCCCCTCTAATCACACGTGAGATTGTTCAAAATGCGTGTTTTCAGTGTAAATATGTTAATCAATGCTTCATTGTGTTGGATTTATTAAAAAAACTCGTAATTTATTTCATTATTTTTATTTAGTACTAGTTGAGACTAAAAATTAAGACTACTGAGATCGTATCTTAAAATCACAATGAAAAAGATCGAAAAATAAAATACTTTTTAGGTAAAAGTAAGTAAATGTAAGTCATTTAAAATTCGAACTTCTAAAGTTGGTTAAGGAATATTAATTTTAATTCTGTCCATGGGGACTCATGTGCTGAACGGTCTTGAGAGTGACTACTGAAACCAGCACGTCCATGTGATTTTCAGTAAAATCATCTGCTCCTTCAACCTCGCTCTTGTAATTCTGATTGTAAAAATTTTGCTTGAATTCCTTTGAAAGTAATGAAGATATTCATGATTATAATCAGTTAAATTTTTTAATGATGATAATTTACTTTCAAATGATGTTAGTCTAAATTTGACACTATTTTAAAAAAAAATATTTTTGCCTTTTTTACATATGAAGGGTTTATTGCAATAACGTGATAAGCCACATGATCTAAAAAAATCACATTTTTAGGCTGAATACATTACTTAATGCGTTGCCTACAACCACTGAAGAGATTTTAGCTATTTTTTATTAATTTTCTAACTTATTTGTAAAAGTTTCCGTGTTCATTTGCATTCCTTCATACAAAGATACATTTTTTTAAAACTTTAGAGGCGATTATTTCGAAATATTTTTTATGTGGCTTATCATGTTCTTACAATAAGCCCTTCATATGTTTTAATTCTCTTCAGTGTAAAAAGCAAATGTACATTTTGTGTTGACAAAAGATAATCCTAATAAATGTAAAAAATTCCAAACTGCAATTATGCGATAAACTGACCCATTAACTTTAAAAATTTCATCGACTATTTCACCAAATATATAAAAATATTAAATTTGCACAGAATTTTATAAATCAAAAATTTTACGACTCTCTCAAAATTCGGGGTTTTACATTGAATAAACAAAATTTTAAAAAAAGAAGAATAAAATGAGAGTCATAATAATGCGAATCATCAGTACATTTTAACTATTCGGAGTGCCATACAAAAAAAATCGTTAAGTACGAGTAGAATCGTTAGGTAGAGACAACTAATACAGACAACAACGATAATAGGATATATTTAACTTGTCATGGCGCATGACTGAAAGATCACTATTACTTTATATAATAACTAAGAACTAAATAATAATTTTCGCCTAATAATAGATGTCGCAATAGCTTGCACTAGTTTACACTTTTCTTATTGCATTTTCATTTCATTTCATTTCATTATTAATCAATGGAATATATTCCTTGCTGACTAGATATTATATACAATTTTAATAATTAAAATTTTTTTTTTATATACAATTTAGAATTATATATGTATATATATATGTGCTATAATAATATGTTACAACTTAATAAATTGAAGATAATTGATTGAACAATATTGTCTTAAGCCCGTATGATACTTCATTGTGTTGTTCAATTTTTATTCATTGAAAATTAAACTAGAGCAGTTGAAATAGAGCCAAAGCTAAAATTCAAGAAGTGTGAGTGTATACGCATATAGTACGAATTGGACAAAAAAATGTGCGACGGACAGCATTTTCAATGCATTGTTTTTTACGTTTCTCTCAATTCGTTCGTCGTTAAGTTTCGATCAAATATTAAGTGTCAAAAACAAGCTTGAGCTCTTTCTTCCGCAGCCAAGAAGAACAGAGAGATAAAATAGTCACGTTGCGGAGATGTAAAAAAGTGGCACGATGCATGTTTTCATCCTTTTCCAACAATATATATCTGTCTAGCTTACGCGCCACTTGTTTTCAGATTTTGAAATTGGAAAAAACAATGAAGTATCATACGGGCTTTAGATACAGAAAAAACAATGGCAGTACATCTTAAAATTCTGGATGACACATTAAAGTTAATTTGTTCTAGAAGGTATGAGCAATCCGTTCTGCCAGAAATAATATTGTAAATAAATAAGAGGGAAACCATAGTTCTTCTATTTTCAAGTGATTTTAAATAAACTTACTACGAGCTTCGTAAGAGGGCAAGAGATGAGTAAAGTTAAAAAAACGAAGTGCAAATTTAAGAAATTTACGTTGGACGCGTTCCAAACGATTTATATGAGTATCATAGTACGGGTTCGAAATAAAGCTCGCATATTCTAGTCTAGACCTCACCAGACTTGTGTAAAGAATTTGAAGCGTGTATAGATCAGAAAATTCATAACTATTGCGCTTAATAAATGCTAAAAGTGAATAAGCTTTTAGAATTATATAATTTAAGTGATAGACAAACGTGAATTTGGAGTCAAATATAACTCCTAGATCTTTAATGGGGCAGACTTCAAAGGTTGACTATTGAAATTATATTGATTTTGAATTGAGGTATTTGATTTTGAAAAAGAAACTGTAAAACATTTATCAATATTCAATGATAAATGGTTTCGGGAACACCATTCATAAAGATTATTTATATAGGATTGCAAAGCAAGCATATCGGTAGTACTACCAACTCGTGAAATGATTTTTAAGTCGTCAGGAAACATCAAAAAGTTTGAGTTTATGAAACAATTACTAATGTCATTAATAATTTTTTTAAATATTTCAGGGAGGCCCGTATGTTGTAACCCCCCTTGGCTCTCTACGGGCCTGTCCATGCATACGGCATGAGTAATTGTGCGGGTACACAGTACACATGCTCTTGTATGACATCGGAAAAAATATTTTTTTATAAATCTTGATTTGTGTTTTTTTGCACAGCCCAAATATATGAAAACGTGGTATTTTATGAATTTTAACTGATATTTTTTTTACTCTCTGACACATAATAATTTTTTTGATGTAACTGAACCATGAGTTGTCCTTCAGCAAAACTGTTTAATAGCCTATAAAACAAAACTTAATAAATTAAACAAGAAATAATAACACTAGTTAGCAGTCCGAAAACGGCCAAGACTTCCTTATAAAATTCGTAGGTGCTGTGATCCTCTGATCTAAAAGTAACAAAAAAAAAAACTTTTAACAACTAGTTTTAGAGCTATCGAATGAATAGTTTTGTTGCTTTTTTCGAAGAAAGTGATCATTATTCGTAATAAATTCCGTTCGGAATGACAGATTTGGCCAAAGTGAAATTTGTATGAAAGACAATTAAATTGCCAAGAACTGATTAATAGATTAATCAAGAACAAGATTATACTAATTGACATTATCTGAATATTAATTGAGGAGATATGAATTAGAATTTACAAACGTTAATCTTATTTTTTAAGTAAATCTGTGATAAAAAATCATTTTATCTCCTGACAAAGAATTTGGAAATTACTTTAATCTTTGTTGTAAAGCATAGACTTTTGCAAAACTTTTTAGTCTTTAATGAGCAAAATCCATGGAAATGTAAGAAAATTACAGACCTTAAAGTGAGATCACCTATTTTAAGATGTTTCGAAATTTGTATTTTCATCTGCTGGTGTTCACGAAAATAGTAGTACTTACTATTATTGAAAATAAAAACGAAAAATTTCAAAATAAACATTTATTATTAAAATTTAAAAAATGAATAATGAATAAAAAATTAATAATGAATAAAAAATGAATAATGAATATAAAAAAAGAATATTGAATAACAAATGAATAATAAATAAAAAATTAAAAATGAATAAAAAATTAATAATGAATAACAAAAGAATAATAAATAAAAATGAATGACGAATAAAAAATGAATAATGAATTAAAAAAAGAATAACTAAAAGTTCTGAAATTCTTTGTGAATTGCATTCTTTGTGAAAAAATGAAAAATTCAATATAAACATTTATTATTAAAATTTAAAAAATGAATAATAAACAAAAAATGAATAATGAATATAAAAAGAATATTTAATAACAAATGAATAATAAAAAAAATTTAAAAATTAATAAAAAATTAATAATGAATAAAAAAAGAATAATAAATAAAAATGACAAACGAATAAAAAATGAATGATGAATAAATAAAGAATAACTGAAAATTCTGAAATTCTTTGTGAAAAGAAACCCCCTCCCTTAAGCTGGGGGGCTTATAATTACAAAGAACCTGCTTACATAATACTTGAACGACCCCTTATGAAGCACATACGAGATGACATAAATCCCTTAATATAAATTTTTCAAACGTTAACTGAAATACTGATTTTGCTTTTAATTTTCGAATAAAACAATTTAAAATCAATGCTTACAAATTATTTTGTGCTCAAAAATATGTTGGGCAAACTTTACTTTTTATTTTTGCTTTAAAAAATAAAAATCAAAACTTACCAGTTATTTTGTGATCAAAAAAATATAGGGAAAATTTTTATTTTTATATTTGCCTTCCAAAAATAAAAAGCAGAAATAATTATTATTTTTTGCTCAAAATTTTAAAAGTCACAAGATAATTATTATTTTTTGCTTTTTATTATAAAATGCATACTCAGTACCGTTGAATTCTTTTAGAGCTCCGGGGTCATAGAATATTAGGTCAGTTTCTGTACTCGATTCAAGTAACTTGAAGGTGCTTGAAAGCATTATTTTACAAATTTTTTAAGCTCGAGAGAGAAGAATAACATGCAAAATATCATGCTCTCTTCTATTACAATTACTTGAAAATAGTACGGAAACAGACCTTACATACAGTGAATGAATAAAGTTTACATACACATATAATTCATAACTTAAACCATTCTCAAATGGTTTTATGTTTTTATTTTTTTAACTTGTTTTTGCTAAATACCTAGGCAAATATTCACTTTATTTCTACGCACAATGCGAGCCCCGTTATTTTTTGCGCTGTGTAAGATTTGTGTAACTTCTGGTAAGCTCGAACTGAGAGAGTAAAAC
The DNA here is from genome assembly GCA_963920525.1 of Dichetophora obliterata. Taxonomy (NCBI): domain Eukaryota; kingdom Metazoa; phylum Arthropoda; class Insecta; order Diptera; family Sciomyzidae; genus Dichetophora; species Dichetophora obliterata. Next base: position 313,857,268 of record OY986435.1, on the reverse strand, counting down.
TGAAATTTGAGAATATTGGCAAAAGTACGGAAACAGCTTCTGGCAAGTTTCGAGCACAAAACAGCTGATTCTGACAGCAGACGAGTCAGACGTAAATAGCGCCAATTGAAATCGTCGCCATTTTGTTTGTGAAGTAAATTTCTTTAAGCTATAAAATCGTGGCAAACGTAAAAAACGCTAATTAAAATTATCAATTTGATTGTGAAGCAAGGTTGTTTAAAGCCATTGTATAATTATTTACTTATACCATGGTTGTAAGTTCTAAAATTACTTTAAATAATTTATTTATGGTTAAAAATGGAAGGCCAAAAGAATATGCAATTTGTAAATTTATTTTTAGCAGCACAATTTGTGAATATTTGTGAAAAATATAAACAAACATTTGACATGTGCTTATTCTTCTTGATGATTGTACTTCTTGATGCTTGTTTTTAATTTACTCGAAGTCTTGAGTTCTAGCACGCTCTGTGCACATTCTGTGCTCGAGAGAGCAATTTTATGCTTGTTCTTCTTCTCCCATTTCTACACAAAAAGTACGGAAACAGAAAATAGTGACTCACAAGTCACACAGTGTGAGTACGGAAACAGACCTAATGTAACGTTAATTGCTGTTTCTCCTGCACACTGTTCGTTGATCATGAATAGAAGCATTGCAATTATTAGTATATTTTTGAGTTCAGTTGCAATTTTCAGTTCAAAGTGCTAAGAAGTGCGCAAATTGATACTCAAGTTGTATCTTCAAAATAAATCATTATTTGAAATCGGCACAATAATTGGAAGATCCCATGCTCGTGTTCAAACTGTGATAAAATCGTACACAAACAACGGCAATTCGCAAACTAAGCAACGATTGGGTAGACCAGAAATTTTAACGCCACGCGAAGAGCACGACGTCATCGCCACCATTCGGGTAAGTCCTAAAAATTTCTGCAGTGAAGTTAACACAGAACATTAGCTGAGTGTACGCAAAAACAAATAAGTTCCCATACAATAAGAAATATACTGTACAGTGCTGGGATTCATGGTCGCGTTGCTTACGTCGTAAGCCTTTCATATCCAAAGTCGATGAACCTTTACGATGTATGTGCAGTGATTTCAATGACAACTTCAACATGATTAATTTTTCTGATTCGGTAGACATCTTAAAACGGACAATTATATTACATTTAAATAATTAAATCAATTTAACTTCATCCTATTATACCTAACGCAGTTTTATAACAATGTAATATCGAATGTAATGTAATTGAGATTGTTCTGTTTCTCCTTTTTGTCTCGATATTATGTTTTATAAAGTATGCACCATCAAATGTGAATCGTTTTTAAAACTTGCTTTTTCATTATTCAATATTTTAATTTTAAATCGAATTGTGATTTACGAGCTCACGTGGTTTCCTGATTTGAAATTAGACTGAACTCACACTATCACCTGGATTGGTGTGCCAGAGTATATCTCTTTTCCACACAAGTTTATGCCTGCGTTGGCCCAAATGCATATCCAACTAATTGGGATTTTGATTTGGCGGATATGAGATTTATCTCATTTCTACGTAGGTCCTTGGGTTGGACAATGGCCGCAAACCAGTTAAAATGAGTTTAGTGTTTTGGATTGTTTTTGAAATCAGGATTGTTTTTCGGGTACCTTAAATTGATAATTACTATTACTTAATTCGATGTTGCTTATTTATATAGAATCAAGTTTATTTAAATACGCGTTTTATATATATTCAATTTTTAAATTCCGCTGAAAAGCCAATTAATGTGCTTAGTGGAAAATCCTAATTGCCAATAGGGGGTATGTTTTAGTACGTAGGTACATTCTGTCTGTCCCGGCTGATTCGGACAGGCTCTAGAATGTAAATCGTGTATGCGTATAGGACGGGTCTACATATCTTTGGAAGATTTCATACCTCCGGGGGAATAAAAAAAAAAAAAAGTCAACAAAAGAAAGAGGTTGGATTTTGCTAAGCAGCACTCACAGAAGCCGAATTTGTTTTGGGAAAATTTTGTGTTTAGCGATGAATCGAAGCATATTTGGATGAATCGAAGCATATTTGGAAACATATTTGGTTGGAATGGAGCTGGAAAAGTATGTAGAAAGGCCAATATGGAGATGAAAGAAAATAACCCAATACCAACAGTAAAGCATGGTGGCGGAAACGTAATGGTTTGGGGGTGTATGGCAGCATCCGGAGCTGGAGAACATGTTTATCTGATTCCTCATCCTCATCCTCAAAAACCATTTGCGTCCAAGTGTTCAAAAACCGGGTCTTAATGGCAGTAATTTTTATTTCCAGCAAGATAACACCCCAAAACATACGTCATATCTTGTCCGCGAATGACTGCTATATTATTGTAAGCAGCTTCATATACTTCCACAATCACCAGACATCAATCCCATTGAGCATATCTTGAACTTGTTGGAGAAAAAGATCCGAAAACATCAGATACCGTCAAAGGAAACTCCGAAAACCGCTTTATTAGCTTAGTAGGCCAAAATAACAGAAAATGACACTAATGTTTTAGTCAAAAGTATGCGCAGACGTCTAGAAGCGATTATAGCAGCCAACGAAATATTAAGTTATACAAAAATTATTTTTTCCTACCAAAAATCACTAGAGATCTCAGAAGCGTGTGTAAACTTTTTTGATGTTAATCTATGACTATTTTAATGTTTAAAAAAAAATGTGCTTTTTAAGTTAAATTAATGTGCAAATGTGTATTATTTGAAATACATTTAAAATTTTTTGTTTAATTTAATACGATAAACAGGCAATACCATAGAATTGTGGTGTATGTAAACTTTTTTGACTCACTGTATGTCTTCATTGCTATCGTTTAACAATCATGCGACAATCACACAACACCCTGTTATTTTCGGTCCAAAAAAATGTTTATGGAGTAAATAAAAGAGCGAAATTATAAGCGATAAAACAACTTTGTCTTTTGTAGCAAAAAGAAATAAACTGAACAAATATAATATAGAACATACAAATGTAATATAATAAATAAATGATTATAACGCTAAAATAATTTTGGTGTTTCCTACCTTTGTGTATTTAATTTCCTGGTTTGGATTTGCCATTTTCTTACTTTTTTCTAATTTTGCTGTTCTAAAAAATAAAAAAATGTCTACTTGTGGTACACTTTTAAAACGAGAAAGCACTAGAAAAATGTTTGAACAGAGAGCAGCTCGACACAACTGAAGTTCCACAAACGGGATGCGCTGTTTTTATACACTCACGAATCTCTCTCTCTCTCCGTTTAGTGGATTTTTATGCCGGGCGGTTTCTCTCTGAAAAGTTCTCGACAAACTTAATTCTGTTCTCTTACCTAAAAGCTTACAACAACTGATTAGCGTTAGCAGTGCACGGACTTGAAAAAAATTTTTAGTGGTAGATTGGACTCAAAAAGTGTGGTAGATTGAAATAAAATGTGGCAGATTTGATATTTAATATAAGAACTGCATATCGTCGCCCTAATTCTAATAGGATGTTAGTCAAAATTGGGCAAAGTAACGTTTATTAGCGGTTTAGGTAGATTAGTCAAAACTGCATCTATCTCCTTTTTTAGTTTTTAATGTTTGTATGAAAAAAAGGGAGGTAGAACGTTTGAAACAATACATTATCGTATGAACTTCATACGAATAATGAACAGTTTTCTTTGCCTCCTGAACAATAGATAATTTTGACTTAGGTCGTATTAGAACTAGGCCAACGATATGTCTTTTATTAAAAACAAGATACATTACACAGTTTACAATAACAAAAATAGTATATATTCTATAAAAAAAAAAAACAAAAATAGATTAAAAACTAACAAAATTTCAGTCAATATTTTTGTTTTATTATTGTTATATTGGTCATAGCAATACAAGAATGATAGAATACAAAGATTGCGCTGAAGACAAGAAAATGAGTACAACAAAATTGTCGTTCTGCGCATGTACGTCATAATATCAATGCTGTTTTACAAAAACGTTCACTTTGCATACGATTTCTACACAGAAATGAAAATTGCATACATTTTAGTTTGTATAATTAAAATAAAAGAAGTAAGAAGCAATTTATTGGAATGAGAAGAAGGTAAATTAATTAATTACTCCTTTGCAAACATTATTTTTACTATTATTTTATTATAGCCAGTAAGCAGCTTAGTCAAAAAAAAATTGTCTTAGAAACCAACTTCAGTGAGCATTATTTTTCGACTTGGATTTTATAAAAATGTTTATTAAGAGTTAAATTGATGTAGTTTAAACATTCCCAAATATTTTATTTCCATTAATTTACCTGTGAATTGAAAGGACAAATAAATGATAGTTCCAAGTTTTTATATAATGAAACAAATTTTGTTAAGTTAATATATTTTTGTATTTTCATTTTCGTTTTCGTTTGTGTGCGTTTTCTACAATTTCTTGGTTTAATTTTTGTATTTATTACAAACATCAGGTTTCTGAAAAATATTTGTTTGCTATTGTTACCACAATTAGCAGCTGCACACTTCATTTTTTAAATTTTAAGTTAAAAACTCGCAAATATACTTCGATATATACACAATTAAATAAAACACGACCGATCGCAGTACATTATTCAAAGAAATAAAATATTGTGACGTAGTCAACTGAACAGATGGTTGTCAAACTCGATTAGCAGAAGTAACGGACCTGCGCAAAGCGTAATCTCTTATTCTATCATTCTTGATAGCAACATAAAAAAACTCACCAACATAATTGTGATGAAGGTATCTAAAAATTTTGTCGCTTCAAATCCAATCGAAATTCCTGTATGTTTTTGTGAAAGGGTGACCATAAGATATTAAAAATAAGCGTTGTGGATTGTGTCATCACTTTGTTGCAAATAAATTTGAATCAACGTTGGAGCTAAGAGGCAAACTGCGTTGTTCCTATCTTGAGATAAAACAGCTATTCACATTTTGCCAGGACTGTTCTTTTTAAGATTGGTTTATTTTTTATCTTTTATTGTGTATTTTTTTATTGTGTGTATAGAAAAACTTAGATTTTTAAGGGCCTAGTCTGGTTAATTGGATCGAAAAATATTCTTTGCATTTTTCAATAGCTGTAACTGTGTAGAAAGTCATACTTAAAGCGCAAATCGTAATTCGTAATTTTTCAATAGTTATGAGCCTTTGAGCCGACCACGTCGAAGGAGGTAGCGCACTATACATAAAATTTTAAACGCTTTTTCTGAAAAACTACGTTTTCCGAGCTGGCGACTCTCATGACTCAATCAAATTTGAACGAATTTTATTGTTTTTATCCATAGCAGAATTGCCAAAGTAGTGTTGACAGTTTTTATGGAAAACATAAGCTGTCAAAAAATTTACTCAAAAAGAGAGTGCTGTCAATCGGCCCTTGTAAATAAGTGAAAACATAACCTATAGCAGCAAGCATTATGGTCCAGTTATGGTCCAGTTAGCCTCGCATGGCACAGCAGCGCATGCAACGCAGATACGCAGCTAGCACACAGCCAAATAAATGGTGATTATGCATAGTCACATAGTCAAAATAACACAATAAAAAAAAAGAATACAACGACTTTATTTTAATAATTTAACCGCACTTGGTCAAACAATTTTACAACTTCACATATGTTTTGCTAAAACGCCAAATGCATAGAAGAATACACAGAAATGAAAATGAATAGATCTTCTATGTTTATCTATGTAGTCAGAGACGCATTTCTGTTTTTATCTGAGCATTGCCATGAGTTGCCATGTTGTGCATAACCAGATACACTCAAATCACACTAAACAGATTTCTATGTGACGCTTGTTAAGTCATGCACTGCTATGCCATGCGAGGCTAACTGGACCATCAATCCACCTCTGGCGACGAGCTTCCTTTTGAGACACTGAAAAGAATTTAATATCACGAACTGAAAAGCTTTTCGCACAAATCACACACGATTTTTTTACAACTTTTATGATTTTAAATTTTTATTTGTTTATTTAAACGCACAAAAATTCTTATTTAATTTTTATGACTTTAGTTTTCGACGCTTGCTTTCTTTTTCGCTTTCGTTTACTAACGGCTGTTTTTGACAGGCTATGTTTTCCTTTTGAAGAAGTTGTCAACCCTACCTAGACAAGTCTGCCATGGTAGAATTATTTTTTTATCAACAAAAACGTATCGGAAATTTTCAGTAAAAATTATAAACAATTTTTCACACGCGGCAATTTTATTTTTTTAAAATCAATTTTTGATAAAATATTTTTGAAACTAAAAAAACTTCATATTTGCAAATTTTTTTATTTTATTTAATAGCTATTATATCTTCTTTAAGCCCTGCGAGTGCCAAGGTGCGCAACAACATAAACGAGGCTCTGACCGTTTCGTATGAAAGGTATTGAATTTATGGTCGATGAGACCACAATAAAAACTTCAATACATGCAGGGTGTCCCAAACGTTACTATCTGATTTGTTTTGCTTATAACTCCTAAACTTATATTTTTTTCTACATTTTATTTTCAGATAATTGAAGATAAAGTCAAAAGATTTTAAAATGGATAATTACACTCCAACACGGCGTGCTGTAATATTGTTATATGTAATATGCACGAAATCATAATTCAATTATTGCAACACAGCGTGAGTTTCGACGACAATTTCCGGGACGAAATCCTCATTTTCCACCAACAATTCGGCGACAGGTAGCTCTATTTGAAGAAGCAGGGTTAATTTGAAAATACAGAGCGTGTAGCCAAAAGTGTTCAAGAATACGCAGTTACAGTCAATGGCGCACGCTACAGATTGACCAGTTTCTGGTGACCGAAATAACTCGATTAGGACTGCAGAATATATGGTTTCAACAGGACGGTGCTACGGCCCATACTGCTCGAGAAACAAATGATGTATTGCGACAGACTTTTCCTGACCGCATCATCTCCAGATACGGTGATTTTAATTGGCCTGCCCGGTAACTGGATTAATCAGCTCCGGACTTTTTTCTATGGGGCTTTCTGAAGTCTAAAGTATACATGAACCGAAATCGCAAACATACCACAGGATTTGTTATGGTTCTGTTATGGAGAATGCGATAGAAAGAGCTCAAATTTGTCAGCGCTTACATGGGCCCATTTATTAGACGTAATTTTCAAAACTTAAAGTAGAAAAATTATAAGAATAAAATTTTCATTTATTGTTAATACTTTGTATATTAGTAAATTCAATAAAAAGTTATGAGTTAGTTATCAGATAGTGACTTTTGGGACCTGTATAAAAAAAAAAAACAAAAAAAAGTGATATTGTTATTTTTTTTTGTAAAAACACAAAATTTGGTAAAACATTTGGTTAGATAAAAAAAGGGCCAACTCAAATTTCAACAATATTTTTTTTTTAATTCGGTTTCGACTTTTTTTTATAGTTGTGATATTGAGAAAGTGACATTAGAGGATAATTTGAGCTCTATTTTGTGTCAATAAAGTATCTGATATATGTCCAGTGCCCGTGTCGGTAAGTGTCCGACCTCTGCACCGAAAGAAATGCTATTTCTGGAACACCTTGGGCAGGCACAATGTACGAACGAAGACCAATTCGGGCACTCGTCAGTTTATTGTGTCCGAATATAGACGCTCGTTTTTGAACACTTTATTGACATAATACAGACTTACTACGGTACTATTTTAGGTACCTTTCAAGGTACTTGTTGGGTATGTTTCGGGTACATTATAGTTAAGACTGAGGCCAGTTTCGATACATATCAGCTACTTTATTGACACAATATATACATTTTTGTTTTCGGGTCCTGTTCGCTGAAGCTCGTTTGCATTCGGCTTAATATCAATGTGCGATTAATTCTTTTCATAAACTTTGCAGTTTTTCGTTACTAATCGTAGCTTTTAAAAATAATATTGAGTCCGATACTCTGGACTTTTGTGCCTGAGTAGTTTGGTACGGACACAAATTGTTTCTCGGGATGAGCTCTATGGGTAATAATTTTACCATTAATTTTAGTGATTTAAAATATTTTGAGGAATTTTAAGAAATTTAAAGAAACGTTTTTATAAAGTCACTTGTATGGAAGATACACGTACTTTTTATCCGATTTGTCTCTTTTTCAAACTAAAAATGTGTAATAAAGATTTAAGCTAAAAAAAAAATTCAAAGTGTTTAAATGAATTTTTGTGGAATTTAAAGAAATTTTACCGTTTCTATAAAGTAACTTTGTATGGGAGGTAGACGTGTTTTTCATCCGATTTGGCTCTTTTTCAAGCTCAAAGTGTATAATAAAGATTTAAGCTCTTTCACTGAATATAAAGTTATTAAATTAGTTTTTGTGGAATTTAAAAGATTGTACTGTTTTTATAAAGTCACTTTATATGAAAACTTACAGGCTTTTTGGCATTTGTCATGTGGGAAAAATTTTCACACATGTGCTAATTTTTACTTAATTTATGTTTTGACTAATTTTTATGTGATACGGTTAGTTTTGCGACATCCGACTTCTGTCATTTTTTTGACGAAGTTCATTTTCTTCAAATCGTTTTTATAAATTTTTACAGATTCAAGCTTCAAGAATAATTTATGTGAAAAATTTATTTAGCGATTAAAATCTATTGCTAAAAATTTATCAGCGCCAGTTATCACTATAAGTCTAACTCATTTTCTCTGTGATTAATATATCTTTACACTTCAAGAATAATAAATTTAACTTTATAATGCAATAATGCTTATATATGTACTTAACTTTATAATGCTTTATAATGCAAACTAATGCAATATTGTGAATTTATAACGAAAATGAATTGTAACTAAATAAAAGGTAATTAAAAATACAATTTCGAATGTTTATTATTTTTACAAAACAACTTAATTTTGTGTCATTATATGATTAATTAATGTAACGATAAATTCAAATTTTAAAGGTTATCCCTATTTGTTTGGTCACCCACTGAATATCGATCGTTAAGCGCATATAAGCGATAAGTAAAAATTTTTTTATTTCCAGAAACGCTTCTTTTTTATAATTTTAACTAAAATGTATTGAAATTTAAAACAAATTAATTATTATTAAGAAATTTAATAATTTTCTGTGCGCTTATGTGAAAAAATCACGAAATATGAAAGAAAAGATGTAAGGAAAATTGTTTGAAACATAGCTGTTTCACGTTTTGTAAATTAAAGCCAATCTATTGTATGCTCTTACATATATTTTTTCGCTGACCGTTCAAAGTGCGGATTATTTAAAATGCTTTGGAAATCATTTTATTACTTATAGTTTTAAAATCGAGTCTGTTTCTTAGTTTTGCTTTTATTAAAAAATGGTCTGAACATTTTCTTTCAGCAGTGCTGAACTGTGAGGAAGTGTCAATTAATTTTAAAGAAAATGTTCATGCCATTTTTAAAAGATGCAACTTTGTCTCAAAAGTCTACAATATCCCTGTCGCTTTTTTGGCCAAATTAAGAAAATCGTAGTAGTTTCCATTGGGCTCAGCAGGGTTGTTTTTTTCGTAGCAAACAAGTTTGATAACATTGAAAAGGCCGATCATTTTAATTTAATTTAAATTTTATTTTAATCTTCACTCCAAAAATTTACCAAAATGGAATAAAATTTCACGTTTTCACATCGAAAAAAGCTTACTAATTTCGGTAAATTTTTCATATTTTGCCAATGCTGATCACAGAAATAAAAAATAGTAATTTTTTCTTTCGTTTTGTTCTGTTTTCTTTTGTTGTGGAGCGCCGCTCTGCATTTATATGTATCTCATTTTTCGCCTTGCTCGAGGTTCATCAGTTTTTTTTGTTGCGCTGTGCTAGCTGAGCACAGCGTTGATAAATGACTTTTTCATTTTGGTATAAATATTAGAAAAAATTGTACTAAATGAAAAAACAGAGTATGAAATAATTTTTTTTTTATTTAAATTAAAATGTTTTAATGTTTTTAACAATTCAGTTCATAAACAAAAATGACAAAGGTTTTTATTAATTTTTAATTAATAAAAAAGTTTTTTATAATTAGTAAAAGGAGCAGGTCTATAATATTCAGAGAAAGATATCACTAAAGTCCAGGGCCATAGTAAAGATGGATTTTCAGGGTTCAAACCCCCAGAGGGCCGAAATTTTAATGAAAATTTTATATTTTTGTAATCAGATTAAAGATAATGCTTTTGTTTACACACATTTTTGACATTTTTTTTAATTTTATTTCTATACAAAAACTTTCGAAATTTAAATAACTTCATATTCATTTTTTTTAATTCTCACAGTATTTTTTCAGAAGGTGTTTGTTTTATAATTAATATTTTAGCTTTAATATGTATAATTTTAGAAATTTGGTTGCATTAGAAACAATGAAATTATTTGAATTTTAGTGAAAATAAATTAAAAAAAAATTCAAAATAAGGCACGAGAAACAGCATTGTCTTCAATGCTCTTGCAAAACTTTAAAATTCTTTGATGCAGATTGGAAGAGTTTTTCCCGAACTTCAATAGTTTTTTTTACAACTATTATACTATAGTCAATATGTTTACGAAAAACAGTATTAATGGAGGTTTTTCAAAATGGTATAGCTCACTGGCGGCTATCGTACAGTCAATATATTTTCTGAATAGTTATAAAATATACCAAGGCAAATTCTTGGAGGGGTACAAATGCAACTTTTTTCTAGTGGAAATCGAGGCACTTTAACAGATATACTTATGATTGGTTTTCACTATGTCATTTTTATGATGACACAAAAGTTTATCACCTGAAATATCACCTTAATAAAACTCTAAAACATTTTCTGAATAGCTCCATTTAATAATGTATTTGTTTTCAATTTTCGAAGATTGCCAAAGTTAAAAAAAATGTCAACATGTTGTTATTTTCAATTAGATTGACAACAACTGACCACTGAAAATGACATAGTGAAAACCAAGCATTACATATATAATATATAAAAAACTTGGCGTAAAATTAAATGAGACAAGTACTTATGTATTTTAATTACTTAACATTGAAGTATTCAACAAAACCCTTCCATGGGTGAATCCTAGCTACTGCCTTGATAAAATCTATTAAAAAATTCAAATAAGCATAAAGTTCAGGTCTTTTTTAATTAAAAAAATTAAAAAACAAAAATTAATAAAGTGAAAAAAGCAAACAAAATTTACTGCAAACGTGCAAATTTCTCTCGTTATCTTAATATAGAAAGGCCACTAACATTTTTTTGAATCAAATCCTTTGCAGATGCCCCTAGGTCAGCCACCTATCCACCCGAAATCTGACACAATCAAGCCAAAAACTAGATTTTTAAAAATGTTAGGTAGTGCTTTTCTATATGAAGGTAACGAAAGAAATTAATGAGAAAATTTTCAAGTCAAGCAATTCAAAGATTTTCTGAAACTTTTCCTTTTGATATATTACTTCTGATATCAATATTGCTGCATTTTTTCACTAGATTTAAAAAAACCATTGTTTTCATTAAAGAAAAAATTTTTCCAAGGGTTTTTATTGAATTTTGAATAGAGAATATTCTTTTAACTTTTGCTGACGAATGACAAGTTCAAAGAATTCCTTGAGCAATTTTATATGTTTGAAGAAAATTTACTCTTTAAATTCAATTTCAATAGTTTTTACAGAGTGACAAAAATCAGAAATAAAAATTTTTTTTAATTCTTGTAATTTTGTTTGGTCACTAAGAGCTCTTAATCCTGTTTTTAGTGAAAATTTTTTGAGTAAATAAAATGCACCAAAAACGCTTTGGTAGTAGGAAAGTGGGAAAAATGTAAAATTGTACCAAAAAAGTACAATTGTACCGAAAATATCAACCCTGGCTGAGTACGAAGAGAAAGAGAAAAATAGAGAGCAACAAAGAGTTTATTGAAACTCTCGCAACACAAACGCGTCAAAAGACAACGAATAATAGGCTGAACACAATGACCGCAACATGCGACAAACGCCAATTGTCCTAACATAGAAGACATGTTTTCATATGTAGACTAATTTTATAATGTCAACACAACAAAGAGAGGATGAGACGACAATTGTTGCTGTTGCAGACTTAGATCTATTTCTAATTTGACAGACGACAAGAGCGAACATAGCAGAGTTTGTTGATGTTTTCTATGAAATACAGATTGTCGCTGTTGCATTCATTATAATCAAGTAGTCGAGAGCACTGCAACATTTCTCTCTGACTACAAGTTGCCGGGTTGTCGTCGGACGCATGTTGCAGTCATTGTGTTTAGGCTTTAAGGGTGTTGTTACGGTGGTCGTCATATGATGCCTGGTCATGTCACTTTTTACTCTCTTTTTTCGTGATGAGCTGTGTGACGAAAGTATGTTATGCTAGTGGTCATATGATTCCTGAGCACCAGTACACTTTTTGCTACTTTTAGTATTTTTTCAACCGATGAATGTTGCTATTAAGCAGGTTTCCTTACTGCTTTCATACATTTCGTACTAAAAATGTACTATTTTCATGCTTAAACACAAATGCTGTGAATAATTCGACAACGTAACACTGTTATGATCCCATGATTTCATATTTTTGTCGAATCATTTGGTGACCGTGGTGGTGAAAATTTACCCTCTTGCTCTCGCTCTCAAATTTTTAATTTGCATTGAAACAACAACAATGCATGACCATGATGAACCCATGACCACCACCGTAACAGGGCACTAAGCAATATGTGACAGCTGGGATGATTTCTAAAAAATCTTAGTACCTTTATTACATAAACTTAGTATTAAAATTTCGAAAGAAACATACCCCTAAATAAATCTGTAGCACATACATATATATTTAAAAAATTTTTTCATAAAAATTGGGTCAGTACTTTTGGCGTAAAGTAGTAACGTTAAATTTTCACTTCAATTTTGTATATTAGTATAGATATAGATAAAGGTATAAATATAGATAAATCTGATTTATATCTTGTAAAAATTTTTAAAAATATCAGCCTATAAATCATTGTTCGAGATAAAGCGGTTACCCTCCGATTCTGAGCCCTTGTATTCTTTATCCATGCATTTTTTGCGAATGATGCCTTTAATTAAAAAAAAAGGAAAATTTGGAATAAATAATATATAGACTTTATGAATTTTGAGTCTTTGTACAGACCCCAATGATAGCCCACGTGATGCCGTGGATTCGATGGAAGCGGATGATAGCTTTCCTCAGTGGGTATGTTGTTGACACCTTTCAATCTGGCCCAGAACATGCGTGGTGTGAATTTTACAATGCTAGCATTACGTTGAGGAGTTGTTGAATCGGGTAAAGAGCGTTCCACGCTGGAGTGATCAAGAAACTTTAGTCTTGGTAGGGCGCACAAAATGCAAGATCTACAAGCAAAAAAGGTAGGTTCACATACAATTAGCTCACTTTAACTTTTCCCTTAACTAACCTATAATAATCGTATTTATAGGACACATTCTGACTAAATGGTTGCAACTCCAAGCCATCGGGACATATAGGATTGCCATGCAAACTGAGATATTCTAGATTGGGAAAGAAGCGACCCAGCAATGAGGCGGTTGTATTGAGATCAGTTAACTGTAAGAAAAAGATTTTTTAGCAAATATGAACTTTGATCTTTTAGATTTTAGATTATGGCACACACCTCATTTTTGTTCATCATTAGCAGCTTAATGTTCCTCAAAGGTTGGCTCAACTGCAGCAGATGTGACTCTCGCAAACGATTGCAGTCTAGTATTAAATACTTTAAATTTTCCAATTGCGGGATCCATAACAAGTCGGTAAGGCGATTGTGGCTCAAATCTAGATATTCAATGTCGTAGCCAATTTCTCGCACAAGTTCGTTCGGTAGCGTGGACAGTTGACGTTGTGTCAGCAGCAGCTAAAGAGCCAGGAAATGAATTAAAGCATTCGGATAAAGTGCATCTTACCTCTTTGTGTTGGTGTGGGTCTTTACTGAAGTTCAGGGACATTTTATATACAAATACTAAATGCAAGTATCTGTGTTTAAATGTTCTTAAAGTAATTTTTCAAAAATTTAAAATATATTCTTTTTAATCTTTTTTCTTTACAGGCGGCATCTTTGAGATTCGTTCTGATGACTTAGCCAGCACCTTTGGTACTAAAGTTTGATATGTTTATTTATTTGTCTTACCAGTCGCATGCATTCATTATCTCTTTACATAGTACACATTTAAAATCTTTGTGTTAATTTTGTTTACTTTTTTGTTTTCCGCTCTCGTAATTAGTTGAAATTTTGTTCGCTAACACAACAAAACAAAATTTATTTATTTTTCAATAGCTAAAGCTTTTACACTGTGTGAGAGCTTTAGTGTCGGTCAACGGATTTTTGAATACCAAAAAAGCGTTTTAACCCTCTAGCCCGTTAGGCTGCCCTGAGGTTACACCGGGATCCAAACGATTTGAGCCACTTTGAATCCCAGAATTTTTCTTTGAGTATCTCAGAATTAAAATAATACAAAAATTTATGGAAATATTCTCAAAAATGCAACCTTTCGTATACAATCGAAAAAGAAACTACTTGATCTTTCACATTAAAAAAATTTCTCCAAAAAAATTTATTTAATTTATGTTTAAGAAAGTTTAAGCGTTTTTTTCTCTCTGGTAAAGTCTTTTTTATTTACAGAATAAATCAAAGTTTTTGCTTTATTGTAAGATTTATATTTATATAAGCACATGAAATTCACTTTTTCTAATAATATGGTTCACAAAATATTTTTCATAATAACAATGATGAAGTTCAATACTCTGAAATAAAATATTTATTTGGTTTGTCGTGAAAAATTCGTTGTAGCGTTAATATTTTACATACGAGGGCAATTTGATAATTCCGTGAAAAATGAGACAAGGAATGATTTTTTACGGCAAAAAAAAAGAGATTATTTCGCAATATAGTCTCCTCTTAGCTCGATACACTTTGTGCAATATTTCTCCAATTTTTTGATCCCATCCGAAGAATAAGTTTTCGGAAGGTCTTCAAAATAGGCCTCTGTTTCGGTGATGAGCTCCTCTTGGGTGGTGAATCTTTTTCCGCCGAGCCATTTCTTCAGGTTTGGAAACAGAAAATAGTCGGAGTGGGCCAAATCTGTAGAATATGCTGGATGAGGAAGCAATTTGAACTTGAATTCATGGAATGTTGCCATGTGAGCTGGGCATGTGTGAACGCGTGCATTGTCTTGACTTAAGAGCACTTTTTTCCTCGCCAAATGGGGACGTTTCTCTTTTAAAGCGTCGTTAAAACGGCCTAATTCGGCTGCATAGTATTCGCCATCGATTGTTCTTTTCGGTGGAAGATTATACCACGTCTATCGCAAAATACTGTCGCCTTAACCTTCTTGCCGATAGCACCGTCTTCGCGTTCTTTGGAGCACGTTCGTTCGGTGAAGTCCACTGTTCCTTTGTCTCTGGTGTGTAATGATGGATCCATGCTTCGTCCACGGTTACTAATCGACGGAAAAAATCCTTCTTATCTTTGTTCAACATCGCCAAACACGTTTTTGAATCAGTCACACGATTGCATTTATGGTCGAGAGTGAGCAAACGCGGCACCCATCTTGCGGATAATTTTTTCATATCCAAATGATTTCGCAAAATGTGCCACACCCGTTCGTTTGAGATGCCTACGGCCTCAACAATCTCGTGCAATTTAACTCTGCGGTCGACCAGCACGATATCGTGAATTTTAGTGACCATTTCTGGTGTGGTGACCTCATTTGGGCGTCCAGAATGTTCGGCGTCACTTGTGCTTGTAGGACCGCATGTAAACCACTTGTGAATCATTCCAATCGATGGTGCAGAGTCCCCATAGTATTTATCAAGCCTTTTCTTAGTTTGTCTGATGGTTTTTTTGCGCAAAAAATAATGTTTGATGAGCACATGAAATTCACTTTTTTCCATTTTCGCCAAAATTCACAAGATCATCTACTGTCAATGGCTGCCAAACACAAACTAAGAGTCGCAGAGAGTTGAAATTTTGACAGTAGTCTATTAACAGATGGTAGCTGACAGGAGCAGTGTTGCATTAAAGTTACTACAGAGAAAATTAAAAAATTCACTAATATCTCAAATTGCCAAAAGGAATATAGAATATTACCAAAAGGAATATAGAAAAAAACAAGTTCAAAAAACTAAAACCCGACTACTAAAAATCATGCTCTAAAAAGTATGAAACAAGAAAATATTCTCATCTTAAATTGTTATGTATAAACTATTCAATATTTATACCCCCACTTTAAAAAAACGTAATAGGGGTATATTAACTTTGTCACTCCGTTTGTAAAGCCAATAATGAGGAGTGGCAAATATAAAAAAGTATATATATTTTTTATGAGCATCACTTCCTGAGTCGATTTAGCCATGTCCGTATGTCCGTCTGTCCACCTGTGGTCACGATAACAGCCGTAATTTTTTAGCTATCGTAACGAAATTCAATATATCAACTTTTTATTAAAAAATAGAGGTCAAGTTCAAAAATGAGCCAAATTGGATGAAAACTACGCCTACATACAAAGTGACTTAACCAAAATGGTAAAATCTTTTTAAAATCCACAAAAATTAATATAATGACTTCAAATTTTGCACAGCGTCTTTAATATTTATTATAAACTTTGAGTATGAAAGTTGTAAAAATGGGATGGTAACCACGCCTACCTCCCATACAAAGTGACTAACCCTAAACGGTAAATCTCTTTAAACTCCACAAAAACGAATTTAATGACTTAAAATTTGTCACAGCGTATTTAATATTTATTACAAACTTTGAGTATGAAATCTGTAAAAATGGGATGAAAACCACGCCTACCTCCCATACAAAGTGACTTACCCAAAATCTAATCTAATAACTTCAAATTTTGCACAAAACTTTTAACAATTAATATAAACAATTTACATTCTAATCACAATTTAATTCATGTAATTAATATAAACTTTAGGTATGAAATTTTAAAAAATCTTCGCCCGTTTGGGTATTTTAACTTCGGCCCAGTAGAAGATAATTTCTTAATAGTTTATGCTTATTAAATAAACAACTTGCACATAATATATTTTATTGTATTTAATACATATTCATAGTGATATTCAGAAGATATCCGAAGTCGTATGCCTCCTCAAAATGTATGGTGATATGTCTTCCTCTCGATTCACTTTGCCCTAAAGCAAAGCTTGCTACTGTTACAATGTATTGTTTTGTTAGGATAGGTGGCATACGACCACGGACATCTTCTAAATATCACTATGAATATGTATTAAATACAATAAAATATATTATGTGTGAGTTGTTTATTTAATAAACAAAAAATATTAAATAGTTTATACATAAAAATTTCAGATGAGAATATTATCTAGTTTAATACTTTTTAGAGCGTGATTTTTAGTAGTCGGGTTTGAGTTTTTTGAACTTATTTTTCATTTAAGTTATATTTGGGATATAATGTTTATATAATCGAAAGTAATAACTGCTAATCAAGTGTTTGATGATCAAATTATAAACAAAGACGTTTATTATGTCACTAAAAATTTTTTTAGGTCATGACCTATAAATGTGGTCTCTATATGTCCTATAGAGAGCGCCATATTTAATTTAGTGTAACGTCACATAAATTTTCTTCAGAGGACAATCAAAACTCTTCTAACGATATCTCATTTGTCAAATTATGATAAGTAGCTCAGAAGTTAGGGGCTTAGTTTACTTTCTGTCCTCTAGAGGGAGCCATATTAAATTTAATGTGACGTCACATAACCTATAACTAGCAGACTAGCAAATCGCTTCCAACATTTACCTAATTTGCCAAATTGTGATAAGTAGTTTAGAAGTGAGAGTGGAACATATTGTAGTAGAACTAGACAAGGTAGTGTTAGGGCTAAATGTGCTCTCTTTCTTAGTGACCATAACTGTCAAACTCAGCCAATTTGGTATTTTTCCTAATTTTTGCTTTCATATTGCATTCTCATTGGTTGCGGATTTTGTATGAAATGTCAACTTCGTTTTGACAGTTTCGGTCACTGGCTCTCCGCCCTAACACTACCTTCTCTAATTTTACCATGGAGTGGAACAGACCCGGCGGACTTTGGAGCGCTCTTTAAGGGCTTTACGAGCGCTCCTTTTGCAACATAAAGCGCTCCGTCTTTATTCCCATCTACATTGTAATTTTAACATTACATCTCATTGGAAGGGAGCACTACTGCTCCACTTGTGCTACAAACTACAGTGAAAGTATAACACTCCATACTGTGCTCCGAAACTTCTCCTAAACATAGTGTAGCAGGATATAAAAAAAAACTTGCAAAACATGCTGAAGGTGATCAGTGAATCCGCCTTAAGGCTCTCCAAAGCGTAATGCAGCAGGATCACTTGGACTTCTTCTTCTTTGTCTGGATTCACACAGAAAGAGCTCAGAAAAGAATGCTCTTTAAGCGCTCTTGTTGGAAGCACTTCGATTAATAGGTTTCCGCCTTCTAAGAATATATTTTTCCTTCAGTCTAAAATCAGGATTGTGTCAAATTATGTTAAAATATTATAAGGAAAATAATTTAATATAAACTAAGTGGAAAATGTTATTTTAATTTGTATCAGTTGTTTTTTTTCAACTAAATCTATTTCCAAAAATTATTGAATGTTCTGCCTACAATTTTGTCTGCGAAAGATTTGGTGCTGAAAATGTTATAATATAAATAAAAATAAGTTTATCTCAAAACAGCTTGATTGTATTTCAACATATCAAACATACTTGTACACACTTAAGAAAAGCAAATAAACATTTTGCCGATAGATATTGTCCGTGAATATGTCCATGAATTCATGTAGTACGATTTAAGAATGTCAGATATTGAGCTTCAAACGATCGATCAGCGTGATGGATGAGGTTCATATCTAAAATATGTACATAGAAATTGTTTTCAATGAACTTGTGATAATGTACGTATGTGTTCAATGGTATGCCAATGCAGAAAAAGAAATGTTTGGAGAAAATGCCATAAAAGGAGAATTCTGTAGTAGTGGTTGATGAAACTATTCACGAGATTGTTGTAGCTACGCATCCACCCTTCTCATAAATGAGTATCGTAAATACAAAATTTTAATAATTTATTGACATGCAGCAATTATTATTGACATTTCGTTAATAGTGTTAAAACATACAACAACGACTACACTGACATTCCACCATAAAGTTGTCAGTTTATGCTTTTATTATTGGATAACAGCCGTTTTTAATTCAATTGTTTATTGTTTTGTTAAACCAACATTAGCATCATTTAGATACTTAAAAACAACTTAAGTATTATTTTGATTATTTATTCATTCATAAATATGTATGAAATCTTATTTAAATATTGAGTTGAATATAATTCAATCCATTGAGTGTTTTTTTCCAATGTCAATCTGAAGGACTCGACGTAAAAATATACTGATATATTTCTTCAGGTGCTATTATTTAAGGGTTATTTTAGAAAATATTCTAATATGGCCATTTATTTTCATTCTTCTTTGACTCTTTTTCTTTGCCTTATATTTTTTGCAAAATAACAATCCAGTGGCGAACGGATCGATCCGTCTTCGATGTTGTCTTCAAGATACTGGATCCGTCATAGACAACGGATCGATCTACTTCCATAGCTGTACTCAAAGACATTTTCAAACAAATTAGCAAAACGACTTGCGGGACTATGTGTTTCGATACGTATTCAACGACAGAAAGGATCCACGTACTGCACAATGTACGCTTTCGGTCAAAACCGGTACATCTCTGCTTGTGTTTGCTCCAGCGTTGCCAGCAAAATATTTGAAAATTCCTCAAAAGTTCAAAATAAATCCTCAATTTTTAAGTAAAATCCCCAAAATTATAATGTTGCTGCAGTGTTAATAAAAACAATTTAAGACTTGTAATATTATTTAACAAAAATATGAGCATATATTTGAAAATTTTTATTGCACTCAAATGTGTGATACAAGTTCGTTAAATGGTATAGAGATTTTTGGATAAGATTTGCATATAAAAGATTTTTTTATAAAAGACAAATAAAAATTTTAAGTGTTCCATTTAAATGGATACATTTGCTCTTTCGGCTCAAATAAATTTCCGCCATTCTTGTTCATGCCTTGTTTTGTAAACAATAGCGACGACACCGTATCAGAACTTAATCTATTTCGCGAATCAGTCTTACAAAGTTTTAAATTACTAAATATACGCTCTACTGATGCGTTTGAAAAAAGAAGTATCAACAGAAATGTAATAACTTTCTAATAATTGCGTCGCTAAGTTTTTGTTTTGCAGCCATCGACGGCAGACAATCTTGTGAATTTTGCCGAAAATGGAAAAAAGTGGATTTCATGTGCTCATCAAGCATTATTTTTTTGGGCAAAAAACAGTCAGTCATAGTTTTCTACGTCATTTTTATTTTTTTTATTTTTTTTCTAAAATCCAAACTACATATCAGATAAGGACGATTCATGCATTAAAATGAGCGCCAGAGAGGTTAGAGCGTCCTTAAGAGATGTTACTTCTTTGTCGAAATAAATTTGGTCTATCTCTTGTAGTTTAGGAGTTGTAGAACACTTTTTGGAGTGGAAGCTGGCCAAAAACATGTGCTTTTTCCGTCATAACTCCCAAACCATACATCCTACAAGGACGACTTATACACCAAATTGTTTCTAATACATATATACACAAGACTGCATATTCAGAAAAAAGTTTTCTGGAATTTGATTTTTTTTCAAGAATCTTAGTTAAAATTTTTTACATGAATCATAGTTTTTGACGTGGTTTTTTGCGATTTTTTTGATTTTTTAGCCATAACTTCTAAACCATACATCATAAAAGGACGATTTATGCATCAAAATGTTCCTTAAGCTACTGTTCACAAGACTGTATCCTTAAAATAAGTTTAAAAATTAGATTTCATGTTAATTTCATGTGCCCTTTTTTGTCAATTTTTATTTTTTTTATTTATTTTCTAAAATAAAAACTACATATCAGATAAGGACGATTCATGCATTAAAATGAGCACCAGGTCCTCGTCCTTAAGTAGGGTTACTTCTTTGTCCAAATGCATTTTGCTCTATCTCTTGTAGTTTAGGAGTTGTAGAACACTTTTTGGAGTGGAAGCTGGCCAAAAACATGTGCTTTTTCCGTCATAACTCCCAAACTGTACATCTTACAAGGACGATTTATACACCAAATTGTTTCTAATACATATATACACAAGACTGCATATTCAGAAAAAAGTTTTCTGGAATTTGATTTTTTTTCAAGAATCTTAGTTAAAATTTTTTACATGAATCATAGTTTTTGACGTGGTTTTTTGCGATTTTTTTGATTTTTTAGCCATAACTTCTAAACCATACATCATAAAAGGACGATTTATGCATCAAAATGTTCCTTAAGCTACTGCCCACAAGACTGTATCCTTAAAATAATTTTAAAAATTAGATTTCATGTTAATTTCATGTGCCCTTTTTTGTCAATTTTTATTTTTTTTATTTATTTTCTAAAATAAAAACTACATATCAGATAAGGACGATTCATGCATTAAAATGAGCACCAGGTCCTCGTCCTTAAGAAGGGATACTCCTTTGTCCAAATGCCGTTTGCTCTATCTCTTGTAGTTTAGGAGTTGTAGAACACTTTTTGGAGTGGAAGCTGGCCAAAAACATGTGCTTTTTCCGTCATAACTCCCAAACCATACATCCTACAAGGACGACTTATACACCAAATTGTTTCTAATACATATATACACAAGACTGCATATTCAGAAAAAAGTTTTCTGGAATTTGATTTTTTTTCAAGAATCTTAGTTAAAATTTTTTACATGAATCATAGTTTTTGACGTGGTTTTTTGCGATTTTTTTTATTTTTTAGCCATAACTTCTAAACCATACATCATAAAAGGACGATTTATGCATCAAAATGTTCCTTAAGCTACTGCCCACAAGACTGTATCCTTAAAATAATTTTAAAAATTAGATTTCATGTTAATTTCATGTGCCCTTTTTTGTCAATTTTTATTTTTTTTATTTATTTTCTAAAATAAAAACTACATATCAGATAAGGACGATTCATGCATTAAAATGAGCACCAGGTCCTCGTCCTAAAGTAGGGTTACTTCTTTGTCCAAATGCATTTTGCTCTATCTCTTGTAGTTTAGGAGTTGTAGAACACTTTTTGGAGTGGAAGCTGGCCAAAAACATGTGCTTTTTCCGTCATAACTCCCAAACCATACATCCTACAAGGACGATTTATACACCAAATTGTTTCTAATACATATATACACAAGACTGCATATTCAGAAAAAAGTTTTCTGGAATTTGATTTTTTTTCAAGAATCTTAGTTAAAATTTTTTACATGAATCATAGTTTTTGACGTGGTTTTTTGCGATTTTTTTGATTTTTTAGCCATAACTTCTAAACCATACATCATAAAAGGACGATTTATGCATCAAAATGTTCCTTAAGCTACTGCCCACAAGACTGTATCCTTAAAATAATTTTAAAAATTAGATTTCATGTTAATTTCATGTGCCCTTTTTTGTCAATTTTTATTTTTTTTATTTATTTTCTAAAATAAAAACTACATATCAGATAAGGACGATTCATGCATTAAAATGAGCACCAGGTCCTCGTCCTTAAGTAGGGTTACTTCTTTGTTCAAATGCATTTTGCTCTATCTCTCGTAGTTTAGGAGTTGTAGAACACTTTTTGGAGTGGAAGCTGGCCAAAAACATGTGCTTTTTCCGTCATAACTCCCAAACCATACATCCTACAAGGACGACTTATACACCAAATTGTTTCTAATACATATATACACAAGACTGCATATTCAGAAAAAAGTTTTCTGGAATTTGATTTTTTTTCAAGAATCTTAGTTAAAATTTTTTACATGAATCATAGTTTTTGACGTGGTTTTTTGCGATTTTTTTGATTTTTTAGCCATAACTTCTAAACCATACATCATAAAAGGACGATTTATGCATCAAAATGTTCCTTAAGCTACTGTTCACAAGACTGTATCCTTAAAATAATTTTAAAAATTAGATTTCATGTTAATTTCATGTGCCCTTTTTTGTCAATTTTTATTTTTTTTATTTATTTTCTAAAATAAAAACTACATATCAGATAAGGACGATTCATGCATTAAAATGAGCACCAGGTCCTCGTCCTTAAGTAGGGTTACTTCTTTGTCCAAATGCATTTTGCTCTATCTCTCGTAGTTTAGGAGTTGTAGAACACTTTTTGGAGTGGAAGCTGGCCAAAAACATGTGCTTTTTCCGTCATAACTCCCAAACCATACATCCTACAAGGACGACTTATACACCAAATTGTTTCTAATACATATATACACAAGACTGCATATTCAGAAAAAAGTTTTCTGGAATTTGATTTTTTTTCAAGAATCTTAGTTAAAATTTTTTACATGAATCATAGTTTTTGACGTGGTTTTTTGCGATTTTTTTGATTTTTTAGCCATAACTTCTAAACCATACATCATAAAAGGACGATTTATGCATCAAAATGTTCCTTAAGCTACTGTTCACAAGACTGTATCCTTAAAATAATTTTAAAAATTAGATTTCATGTTAATTTCATGTGCCCTTTTTTGTCAATTTTTATTTTTTTTATTTATTTTCTAAAATAAAAACTACATATCAGATAAGGACGATTCATGCATTAAAATGAGCACCAGGTCCTCGTCCTTAAGTAGGGTTACTTCTTTGTCCAAATGCATTTTGCTTTATCTCTTGTAGCTTAGGAGTTGTAGAACACTTTTTGGAGTGGAAGCTGGCCAAAAACATGTGCTTTTTCCGTCATAACTCCCAAACTGTACATCCTACAAGGACGATTTATACACCAAATTGTTTCTAATACATATATACACAAGACTGCATATTCAGAAAAAAGTTTTCTGGAATTTGATTTTTTTTCAAGAATCTTAGTTAAAATTTTTTACATGAATCATAGTTTTTGACGTGGTTTTTTGCGATTTTTTTGATTTTTTAGCCATAACTTCTAAACCATACATCATAAAAGGACGATTTATGCATCAAAATGTTCCTTAAGCTACTGTTCACAAGACTGTATCCTTAAAATAATTTTAAAAATTAGATTTCATGTTAATTTCATGTGCCCTTTTTTGTCAATTTTTATTTTTTTTATTTATTTTCTAAAATAAAAACTACATATCAGATAAGGACGATTCATGCATTAAAATGAGCACCAGGTCCTCGTCCTTAAGAAGGGATACTCCTTTGTCCAAATGCCGTTTGCTCTATCTCTTGTAGTTTAGGAGTTGTAGAACACTTTTTGGAGTGGAAGCTGGCCAAAAACATGTGCTTTTTCCGCCATAACTCCCAAACCATACATCCTACAAGGACGATTTATACACCAAATTGTTTCTAATACATATATACACAAGACTGCATATTCAGAAAAAAGTTTTCTGGAATTTGATTTTTTTTCAAGAATCTTAGTTAAAATTTTTTACATGAATCATAGTTTTTGACGTGGTTTTTTGCGATTTTTTTGATTTTTTAGCCATAACTTCTAAACCATACATCATAAAAGGACGATTTATGCATCAAAATGTTCCTTAAGCTACTGTTCACAAGACTGTATCCTTAAAATAATTTTAAAAAATTAGATTTCATGTTAATTTCATGTGCCCTTTTTTGTCAATTTTTATTTTTTTTATTTATTTTCTAAAATAAAAACTACATATCAGATAAGGACGATTCATGCATTAAAATGAGCACCAGGTCCTCGTCCTTAAGTAGGGTTACTTCTTTGTCCAAATGCATTTTGCTCTATCTCTCGTAGTTTAGGAGTTGTAGAACACTTTTTGGAGTGGAAGCTGGCCAAAAACATGTGCTTTTTCCGTCATAACTCCCAAACTGTACATCCTACAAGGACGATTTATACACCAAATTGTTTCTAATACATATATACACAAAACTGCATATTCAGAAAAAAGTTTTCTGGAATTTGATTTTTTTTCAAGAATCTTAGTTAAAATTTTTTACATGAATCATAGTTTTTGACGTGGTTTTTTGCGATTTTTTTGATTTTTTAGCCATAACTTCTAAACCATACATCATAAAAGGACGATTTATGCATCAAAATGTTCCTTAAGCTACTGTTCACAAGACTGTATCCTTAAAATAATTTTAAAAATTAGATTTCATGTTAATTTCATGTGCCCTTTTTTGTCAATTTTTATTTTTTTTATTTATTTTCTAAAATAAAAACTACATATCAGATAAGGACGATTCATGCATTAAAATGAGCACCAGGTCCTCGTCCTTAAGAAGGGATACTCCTTTGTCCAAATGCCGTTTGCTCTATCTCTTGTAGTTTAGGAGTTGTAGAACACTTTTTGGAGTGGAAGCTGGCCAAAAACATGTGCTTTTTCCGTCATAACTCCCAAACCAAACATCCTACAAGGACGACTTATACACCAAATTGTTTCTAATACATATATACACAAGACTGCATATTCAGAAAAAAGTTTTCTGGAATTTGATTTTTTTTCAAGAATCTTAGTTAAAATTTTTTACATAAATCATAGTTTTTGACGTGGTTTTTTGCGATTTTTTTGATTTTTTAGCCATAACTTCCAAACCATACATCATAAAAGGACGATTTATGCATCAAAATGTTCCTTAAGCTACTGTTCACAAGACTGTATCCTTAAAATAATTTTAAAAATTAGATTTCATGTTAATTTCATGTGCCCTTTTTTGTCAATTTTTATTTTTTTTATTTATTTTCTAAAATAAAAACTACATATCAGATAAGGACGATTCATGCATTAAAATGAGCACCAGGTCCTCGTCCTTAAGAAGGGATACTCCTTTGTCCAAATGCCGTTTGCTCTATCTCTTGTAGTTTAGGAGTTGTAGAACACTTTTTGGAGTGGAAGCTGGCCAAAAACATGTGCTTTTTCCGTCATAACTCCCAAACCAAACATCCTACAAGGACGACTTATACACCAAATTGTTTCTAATACATATATACACAAGACTGCATATTCAGAAAAAAGTTTTCTGGAATTTGATTTTTTTTCAAGAATCTTAGTTAAAATTTTTTACATGAATCATAGTTTTTGACGTGGTTTTTTGCGATTTTTTTGATTTTTTAGCCATAACTTCTAAACCATACATCATAAAAGGACAATTTATGCATCGAAATGTTCCTTAAGCTACTGTTCACAAGACTGTATCCTTAAAATAGTTTTAAAAAATTTTTTACATTAATCCTATTTTTTGACGTGGTTTTTTGCGATTTTTTTGATTTTTTAGCCATAACTTCTAAACCATACATCATAAAAGGACGATTTATGCATCAAAATGTTCCTTAAGCTACTGTTCACAAGACTGTATCCTTAAAATAATTTTAAAAATTAGATTTCATGTTAATTTCATGTGCCCTTTTTTGTCAATTTTTATTTTTTTTATTTATTTTCTAAAATAAAAACTACATATCAGATAAGGACGATTCATGCATTAAAATGAGCACCAGGTCCTCGTCCTTAAGTAGGGTTACTTCTTTGTCCAAATGCATTTTGCTCTATCTCTCGTAGTTTAGGAGTTTTAGAACACTTTTTGGAGTGGAAGCTGGCCAAAAACATGTGCTTTTTCCGTCATAACTCCCAAACCATACATCCTACAAGGACGACTTATACACCAAATTGTTTCTAATACATATATACACAAGACTGCATATTCAGAAAAAAGTTTTCTGGAATTTGATTTTTTTTCAAGAATCTTAGTTAAAATTTTTTACATGAATCATAGTTTTTGACGTGGTTTTTTGCGATTTTTTTGATTTTTTAGCCATAACTTCTAAACCATACATCATAAAAGGACGATTTATGCATCAAAATGTTCCTTAAGCTACTGTTCACAAGACTGTATCCTTAAAATAATTTTAAAAATTAGATTTCATGTTAATTTCATGTGCCCTTTTTTGTCAATTTTTATTTTTTTTATTTATTTTCTAAAATAAAAACTACATATCAGATAAGGACGATTCATGCATTAAAATGAGCACCAGGTCCTCGTCCTTAAGTAGGGTTACTTCTTTGTCCAAATGCATTTTGCTTTATCTCTTGTAGCTTAGGAGTTGTAGAACACTTTTTGGAGTGGAAGCTGGCCAAAAACATGTGCTTTTTCCGTCATAACTCCCAAACTGTACATCCTACAAGGACGATTTATACACCAAATTGTTTCTAATACATATATACACAAGACTGCATATTCAGAAAAAAGTTTTCTGGAATTTGATTTTTTTTCAAGAATCTTAGTTAAAATTTTTTACATGAATCATAGTTTTTGACGTGGTTTTTTGCGATTTTTTTGATTTTTTAGCCATAACTTCTAAACCATACATCATAAAAGGACGATTTATGCATCAAAATGTTCCTTAAGCTACTGTTCACAAGACTGTATCCTTAAAATAATTTTAAAAATTAGATTTCATGTTAATTTCATGTGCCCTTTTTTGTCAATTTTTATTTTTTTTATTTATTTTCTAAAATAAAAACTACATATCAGATAAGGACGATTCATGCATTAAAATGAGCACCAGGTCCTCGTCCTTAAGAAGGGATACTCCTTTGTCCAAATGCCGTTTGCTCTATCTCTTGTAGTTTAGGAGTTGTAGAACACTTTTTGGAGTGGAAGCTGGCCAAAAACATGTGCTTTTTCCGCCATAACTCCCAAACCATACATCCTACAAGGACGATTTATACACCAAATTGTTTCTAATACATATATACACAAGACTGCATATTCAGAAAAAAGTTTTCTGGAATTTGATTTTTTTTCAAGAATCTTAGTTAAAATTTTTTACATGAATCATAGTTTTTGACGTGGTTTTTTGCGATTTTTTTGATTTTTTAGCCATAACTTCTAAACCATACATCATAAAAGGACGATTTATGCATCAAAATGTTCCTTAAGCTACTGTTCACAAGACTGTATCCTTAAAATAATTTTAAAAAATTAGATTTCATGTTAATTTCATGTGCCCTTTTTTGTCAATTTTTATTTTTTTTATTTATTTTCTAAAATAAAAACTACATATCAGATAAGGACGATTCATGCATTAAAATGAGCACCAGGTCCTCGTCCTTAAGTAGGGTTACTTCTTTGTCCAAATGCATTTTGCTCTATCTCTCGTAGTTTAGGAGTTGTAGAACACTTTTTGGAGTGGAAGCTGGCCAAAAACATGTGCTTTTTCCGTCATAACTCCCAAACTGTACATCCTACAAGGACGATTTATACACCAAATTGTTTCTAATACATATATACACAAAACTGCATATTCAGAAAAAAGTTTTCTGGAATTTGATTTTTTTTCAAGAATCTTAGTTAAAATTTTTTACATGAATCATAGTTTTTGACGTGGTTTTTTGCGATTTTTTTGATTTTTTAGCCATAACTTCTAAACCATACATCATAAAAGGACGATTTATGCATCAAAATGTTCCTTAAGCTACTGTTCACAAGACTGTATCCTTAAAATAATTTTAAAAATTAGATTTCATGTTAATTTCATGTGCCCTTTTTTGTCAATTTTTATTTTTTTTATTTATTTTCTAAAATAAAAACTACATATCAGATAAGGACGATTCATGCATTAAAATGAGCACCAGGTCCTCGTCCTTAAGAAGGGATACTCCTTTGTCCAAATGCCGTTTGCTCTATCTCTTGTAGTTTAGGAGTTGTAGAACACTTTTTGGAGTGGAAGCTGGCCAAAAACATGTGCTTTTTCCGTCATAACTCCCAAACCAAACATCCTACAAGGACGACTTATACACCAAATTGTTTCTAATACATATATACACAAGACTGCATATTCAGAAAAAAGTTTTCTGGAATTTGATTTTTTTTCAAGAATCTTAGTTAAAATTTTTTACATAAATCATAGTTTTTGACGTGGTTTTTTGCGATTTTTTTGATTTTTTAGCCATAACTTCCAAACCATACATCATAAAAGGACGATTTATGCATCAAAATGTTCCTTAAGCTACTGTTCACAAGACTGTATCCTTAAAATAATTTTAAAAATTAGATTTCATGTTAATTTCATGTGCCCTTTTTTGTCAATTTTTATTTTTTTTATTTATTTTCTAAAATAAAAACTACATATCAGATAAGGACGATTCATGCATTAAAATGAGCACCAGGTCCTCGTCCTTAAGAAGGGATACTCCTTTGTCCAAATGCCGTTTGCTCTATCTCTTGTAGTTTAGGAGTTGTAGAACACTTTTTGGAGTGGAAGCTGGCCAAAAACATGTGCTTTTTCCGTCATAACTCCCAAACCAAACATCCTACAAGGACGACTTATACACCAAATTGTTTCTAATACATATATACACAAGACTGCATATTCAGAAAAAAGTTTTCTGGAATTTGATTTTTTTTCAAGAATCTTAGTTAAAATTTTTTACATGAATCATAGTTTTTGACGTGGTTTTTTGCGATTTTTTTGATTTTTTAGCCATAACTTCTAAACCATACATCATAAAAGGACAATTTATGCATCGAAATGTTCCTTAAGCTACTGTTCACAAGACTGTATCCTTAAAATAGTTTTAAAAAATTTTTTACATTAATCCTATTTTTTGACGTGGTTTTTTGCGATTTTTTTGATTTTTTAGCCATAACTTCTAAACCATACATCATAAAAGGACGATTTATGCATCAAAATGTTCCTTAAGCTACTGTTCACAAGACTGTATCCTTAAAATAATTTTAAAAATTAGATTTCATGTTAATTTCATGTGCCCTTTTTTGTCAATTTTTATTTTTTTTATTTATTTTCTAAAATAAAAACTACATATCAGATAAGGACGATTCATGCATTAAAATGAGCACCAGGTCCTCGTCCTTAAGTAGGGTTACTTCTTTGTCCAAATGCATTTTGCTCTATCTCTCGTAGTTTAGGAGTTTTAGAACACTTTTTGGAGTGGAAGCTGGCCAAAAACATGTGCTTTTTCCGTCATAACTCCCAAACCATACATCCTACAAGGACGACTTATACACCAAATTGTTTCTAATACATATATACACAAGACTGCATATTCAGAAAAAAGTTTTCTGGAATTTGATTTTTTTTCAAGAATCTTAGTTAAAATTTTTTACATGAATCATAGTTTTTGACGTGGTTTTTTGCGATTTTTTTGATTTTTTAGCCATAACTTCTAAACCATACATCATAAAAGGACGATTTATGCATCAAAATGTTCCTTAAGCTACTGTTCACAAGACTGTATCCTTAAAATAATTTTAAAAATTAGATTTCATGTTAATTTCATGTGCCCTTTTTTGTCAATTTTTATTTTTTTTATTTATTTTCTAAAATAAAAACTACATATCAGATAAGGACGATTCATGCATTAAAATGAGCACCAGGTCCTCGTCCTTAAGTAGGGTTACTTCTTTGTCCAAATGCATTTTGCTCTATCTCTCGTAGTTTAGGAGTTGTAGAACACTTTTTGGAGTGGAAGCTGGCCAAAAACATGTGCTTTTTCCGTCATAACTCCCAAACCATACATCCTACAAGGACGACTTATACACCAAATTGTTTCTAATACATATATACACAAGACTGCATATTCAGAAAAAAGTTTTCTGGAATTTGATTTTTTTTCAAGAATCTTAGTTAAAATTTTTTACATGAATCATAGTTTTTGACGTGGTTTTTTGCGATTTTTTTGATTTTTTAGCCATAACTTCTAAACCATACATCATAAAAGGACGATTTATGCATCAAAATGTTCCTTAAGCTACTGTTCACAAGACTGTATCCTTAAAATAATTTTAAAAATTAGATTTCATGTTAATTTCATGTGCCCTTTTTTGTCAATTTTTATTTTTTTTATTTATTTTCTAAAATAAAAACTACATATCAGATAAGGACGATTCATGCATTAAAATGAGCACCAGGTCCTCGTCCTTAAGTAGGGTTACTTCTTTGTCCAAATGCATTTTGCTTTATCTCTTGTAGCTTAGGAGTTGTAGAACACTTTTTGGAGTGGAAGCTGGCCAAAAACATGTGCTTTTTCCGTCATAACTCCCAAACTGTACATCCTACAAGGACGATTTATACACCAAATTGTTTCTAATACATATATACACAAGACTGCATATTCAGAAAAAAGTTTTCTGGAATTTGATTTTTTTTCAAGAATCTTAGTTAAAATTTTTTACATGAATCATAGTTTTTGACGTGGTTTTTTGCGATTTTTTTGATTTTTTAGCCATAACTTCTAAACCATACATCATAAAAGGACGATTTATGCATCAAAATGTTCCTTAAGCTACTGTTCACAAGACTGTATCCTTAAAATAATTTTAAAAATTAGATTTCATGTTAATTTCATGTGCCCTTTTTTGTCAATTTTTATTTTTTTTATTTATTTTCTAAAATAAAAACTACATATCAGATAAGGACGATTCATGCATTAAAATGAGCACCAGGTCCTCGTCCTTAAGAAGGGATACTCCTTTGTCCAAATGCCGTTTGCTCTATCTCTTGTAGTTTAGGAGTTGTAGAACACTTTTTGGAGTGGAAGCTGGCCAAAAACATGTGCTTTTTCCGCCATAACTCCCAAACCATACATCCTACAAGGACGATTTATACACCAAATTGTTTCTAATACATATATACACAAGACTGCATATTCAGAAAAAAGTTTTCTGGAATTTGATTTTTTTTCAAGAATCTTAGTTAAAATTTTTTACATGAATCATAGTTTTTGACGTGGTTTTTTGCGATTTTTTTGATTTTTTAGCCATAACTTCTAAACCATACATCATAAAAGGACGATTTATGCATCAAAATGTTCCTTAAGCTACTGTTCACAAGACTGTATCCTTAAAATAATTTTAAAAAATTAGATTTCATGTTAATTTCATGTGCCCTTTTTTGTCAATTTTTATTTTTTTTATTTATTTTCTAAAATAAAAACTACATATCAGATAAGGACGATTCATGCATTAAAATGAGCACCAGGTCCTCGTCCTTAAGTAGGGTTACTTCTTTGTCCAAATGCATTTTGCTCTATCTCTCGTAGTTTAGGAGTTGTAGAACACTTTTTGGAGTGGAAGCTGGCCAAAAACATGTGCTTTTTCCGTCATAACTCCCAAACTGTACATCCTACAAGGACGATTTATACACCAAATTGTTTCTAATACATATATACACAAAACTGCATATTCAGAAAAAAGTTTTCTGGAATTTGATTTTTTTTCAAGAATCTTAGTTAAAATTTTTTACATGAATCATAGTTTTTGACGTGGTTTTTTGCGATTTTTTTGATTTTTTAGCCATAACTTCTAAACCATACATCATAAAAGGACGATTTATGCATCAAAATGTTCCTTAAGCTACTGTTCACAAGACTGTATCCTTAAAATAATTTTAAAAATTAGATTTCATGTTAATTTCATGTGCCCTTTTTTGTCAATTTTTATTTTTTTTATTTATTTTCTAAAATAAAAACTACATATCAGATAAGGACGATTCATGCATTAAAATGAGCACCAGGTCCTCGTCCTTAAGAAGGGATACTCCTTTGTCCAAATGCCGTTTGCTCTATCTCTTGTAGTTTAGGAGTTGTAGAACACTTTTTGGAGTGGAAGCTGGCCAAAAACATGTGCTTTTTCCGTCATAACTCCCAAACCAAACATCCTACAAGGACGACTTATACACCAAATTGTTTCTAATACATATATACACAAGACTGCATATTCAGAAAAAAGTTTTCTGGAATTTGATTTTTTTTCAAGAATCTTAGTTAAAATTTTTTACATAAATCATAGTTTTTGACGTGGTTTTTTGCGATTTTTTTGATTTTTTAGCCATAACATCCAAACCATACATCATAAAAGGACGATTTATGCATCAAAATGTTCCTTAAGCTACTGTTCACAAGACTGTATCCTTAAAATAATTTTAAAAATTAGATTTCATGTTAATTTCATGTGCCCTTTTTTGTCAATTTTTATTTTTTTTATTTATTTTCTAAAATAAAAACTACATATCAGATAAGGACGATTCATGCATTAAAATGAGCACCAGGTCCTCGTCCTTAAGAAGGGATACTCCTTTGTCCAAATGCCGTTTGCTCTATCTCTTGTAGTTTAGGAGTTGTAGAACACTTTTTGGAGTGGAAGCTGGCCAAAAACTGTGCTTTTTCCGTCATAACTCCCAAACCATACATCCTACAAGGACGACTTATACACCAAATTGTTTCTAATACATATATACACAAGACTGCATATTCAGAAAAAAGTTTTCTGGAATTTGATTTTTTTTCAAGAATCTTAGTTAAAATTTTTTACATGAATCATAGTTTTTGACGTGGTTTTTTGCGATTTTTTTGATTTTTTAGCCATAACTTCTAAACCATACATCATAAAAGGACAATTTATGCATCGAAATGTTCCTTAAGCTACTGTTCACAAGACTGTATCCTTAAAATAGTTTTTAAAAATTTTTTACATTAATCCTATTTTTTGACGTGGTTTTTTGCGATTTTTTTGATTTTTTAGCCATAACTTCTAAACCATACATCATAAAAGGACGATTTATGCATCAAAATGTTCCTTAAGCTACTGTTCACAAGACTGTATCCTTAAAATAATTTTAAAAATTAGATTTCATGTTAATTTCATGTGCCCTTTTTTGTCAATTTTTATTTTTTTTATTTATTTTCTAAAATAAAAACTACATATCAGATAAGGACGATTCATGCATTAAAATGAGCACCAGGTCCTCGTCCTTAAGTAGGGTTACTTCTTTGTCCAAATGCATTTTGCTCTATCTCTCGTAGTTTAGGAGTTGTAGAACACTTTTTGGAGTGGAAGCTGGCCAAAAACATGTGCTTTTTCCGTCATAACTCCCAAACCATACATCCTACAAGGACGACTTATACACCAAATTGTTTCTAATACATATATACACAAGACTGCATATTCAGAAAAAAGTTTTCTGGAATTTGATTTTTTTTCAAGAATCTTAGTTAAAATTTTTTACATGAATCATAGTTTTTGACGTGGTTTTTTGCGATTTTTTTGATTTTTTAGCCATAACTTCTAAACCATACATCATAAAAGGACGATTTATGCATCAAAATGTTCCTTAAGCTACTGTTCACAAGACTGTATCCTTAAAATAATTTTAAAAATTAGATTTCATGTTAATTTCATGTGCCCTTTTTTGTCAATTTTTATTTTTTTTATTTATTTTCTAAAATAAAAACTACATATCAGATAAGGACGATTCATGCATTAAAATGAGCACCAGGTCCTCGTCCTTAAGTAGGGTTACTTCTTTGTCCAAATGCATTTTGCTCTATCTCTCGTAGTTTAGGAGTTGTAGAACACTTTTTGGAGTGGAAGCTGGCCAAAAACATGTGCTTTTTCCGTCATAACTCCCAAACCATACATCCTACAAGGACGACTTATACACCAAATTGTTTCTAATACATATATACACAAGACTGCATATTCAGAAAAAAGTTTTCTGGAATTTGATTTTTTTTCAAGAATCTTAGTTAAAATTTTTTACATGAATCATAGTTTTTGACGTGGTTTTTTGCGATTTTTTTGATTTTTTAGCCATAACTTCTAAACCATACATCATAAAAGGACGATTTATGCATCAAAATGTTCCTTAAGCTACTGTTCACAAGACTGTATCCTTAAAATAATTTTAAAAATTAGATTTCATGTTAATTTCATGTGCCCTTTTTTGTCAATTTTTATTTTTTTTATTTATTTTCTAAAATAAAAACTACATATCAGATAAGGACGATTCATGCATTAAAATGAGCACCAGGTCCTCGTCCTTAAGTAGGGTTACTTCTTTGTCCAAATGCATTTTGCTTTATCTCTTGTAGCTTAGGAGTTGTAGAACACTTTTTGGAGTGGAAGCTGGCCAAAAACATGTGCTTTTTCCGTCATAACTCCCAAACTGTACATCCTACAAGGACGATTTATACACCAAATTGTTTCTAATACATATATACACAAGACTGCATATTCAGAAAAAAGTTTTCTGGAATTTGATTTTTTTTCAAGAATCTTAGTTAAAATTTTTTACATGAATCATAGTTTTTGACGTGGTTTTTTGCGATTTTTTTGATTTTTTAGCCATAACTTCTAAACCATACATCATAAAAGGACGATTTATGCATCAAAATGTTCCTTAAGCTACTGTTCACAAGACTGTATCCTTAAAATAATTTTAAAAAATTAGATTTCATGTTAATTTCATGTGCCCTTTTTTGTCAATTTTTATTTTTTTTATTTATTTTCTAAAATAAAAACTACATATCAGATAAGGACGATTCATGCATTAAAATGAGCACCAGGTCCTCGTCCTTAAGTAGGGTTACTTCTTTGTCCAAATGCATTTTGCTCTATCTCTCGTAGTTTAGGAGTTGTAGAACACTTTTTGGAGTGGAAGCTGGCCAAAAACATGTGCTTTTTCCGTCATAACTCCCAAACTGTACATCCTACAAGGACGATTTATACACCAAATTGTTTCTAATACATATATACACAAAACTGCATATTCAGAAAAAAGTTTTCTGGAATTTGATTTTTTTTCAAGAATCTTAGTTAAAATTTTTTACATGAATCATAGTTTTTGACGTGGTTTTTTGCGATTTTTTTGATTTTTTAGCCATAACTTCTAAACCATACATCATAAAAGGACGATTTATGCATCAAAATGTTCCTTAAGCTACTGTTCACAAGACTGTATCCTTAAAATAATTTTAACAACTAGATTTCATGTTAATTTCATGTGCCCTTTTTTGTCAATTTTTATTTTTTTTATTTATTTTCTAAAATAAAAACTACATATCAGATAAGGACGATTCATGCATTAAAATGAGCACCAGGTCCTCGTCCTTAAGTAGGGTTACTTCTTTGTCCAAATGCATTTTGCTCTATCTCTCGTAGTTTAGGAGTTGTAGAACACTTTTTGGAGTGGAAGCTGGCCAAAAACATGTGCTTTTTCCGTCATAACTCCCAAACCATACATCCTACAAGGACGACTTATACACCAAATTGTTTCTAATACATATATACACAAGACTGCATATTCAGAAAAAAGTTTTCTGGAATTTGATTTTTTTTCAAGAATCTTAGTTAAAATTTTTTACATGAATCATAGTTTTTGACGTGGTTTTTTGCGATTTTTTTGATTTTTTAGCCATAACTTCTAAACCATACATCATAAAAGGACGATTTATGCATCAAAATGTTCCTTAAGCTACTGTTCACAAGACTGTATCCTTAAAATAATTTTAAAAATTAGATTTCATGTTAATTTCATGTGCCCTTTTTTGTCAATTTTTATTTTTTTTATTTATTTTCTAAAATAAAAACTACATATCAGATAAGGACGATTCATGCATTAAAATGAGCACCAGGTCCTCGTCCTTAAGTAGGGTTACTTCTTTGTCCAAATGCATTTTGCTCTATCTCTCGTAGTTTAGGAGTTGTAGAACACTTTTTGGAGTGGAAGCTGGCCAAAAACATGTGCTTTTTCCGTCATAACTCCCAAACTGTACATCCTACAAGGACGATTTATACACCAAATTGTTTCTAATACATATATACACAAAACTGCATATTCAGAAAAAAGTTTTCTGGAATTTGATTTTTTTTCAAGAATCTTAGTTAAAATTTTTTACATGAATCATAGTTTTTGACGTGGTTTTTTGCGATTTTTTTGATTTTTTAGCCATAACTTCTAAACCATACATCATAAAAGGACGATTTATGCATCAAAATGTTCCTTAAGCTACTGTTCACAAGACTGTATCCTTAAAATAATTTTAACAACTAGATTTCATGTTAATTTCATGTGCCCTTTTTTGTCAATTTTTATTTTTTTTATTTATTTTCTAAAATAAAAACTACATATCAGATAAGGACGATTCATGCATTAAAATGAGCACCAGGTCCTCGTCCTTAAGTAGGGTTACTTCTTTGTCCAAATGCATTTTGCTCTATCTCTCGTAGTTTAGGAGTTGTAGAACACTTTTTGGAGTGGAAGCTGGCCAAAAACATGTGCTTTTTCCGTCATAACTCCCAAACCATACATCCTACAAGGACGACTTATACACCAAATTGTTTCTAATACATATATACACAAGACTGCATATTCAGAAAAAAGTTTTCTGGAATTTGATTTTTTTTCAAGAATCTTAGTTAAAATTTTTTACATGAATCATAGTTTTTGACGTGGTTTTTTGCGATTTTTTTGATTTTTTAGCCATAACTTCTAAACCATACATCATAAAAGGACGATTTATGCATCAAAATGTTCCTTAAGCTACTGTTCACAAGACTGTATCCTTAAAATAATTTTAAAAATTAGATTTCATGTTAATTTCATGTGCCCTTTTTTGTCAATTTTTATTTTTTTTATTTATTTTCTAAAATAAAAACTACATATCAGATAAGGACGATTCATGCATTAAAATGAGCACCAGGTCCTCGTCCTTAAGTAGGGTTACTTCTTTGTCCAAATGCATTTTGCTTTATCTCTCGTAGCTTAGGAGTTGTAGAACACTTTTTGGAGTGGAAGCTGGCCAAAAACATGTGCTTTTTCCGTCATAACTCCCAAACTGTACATCCTACAAGGACGATTTATACACCAAATTGTTTCTAATACATATATACACAAGACTGCATATTCAGAAAAAAGTTTTCTGGAATTTGATTTTTTTTCAAGAATCTTAGTTAAAATTTTTTACATGAATCATAGTTTTTGACGTGGTTTTTTGCGATTTTTTTGATTTTTTAGCCATAACTTCTAAACCATACATCATAAAAGGACGATTTATGCATCAAAATGTTCCTTAAGCTACTGTTCACAAGACTGTATCCTTAAAATAATTTTAAAAATTAGATTTCATGTTAATTTCATGTGCCCTTTTTTGTCAATTTTTATTTTTTTTATTTATTTTCTAAAATAAAAACTACATATCAGATAAGGACGATTCATGCATTAAAATGAGCACCAGGTCCTCGTCCTTAAGTAGGGTTACTTCTTTGTCCAAATGCATTTTGCTCTATCTCTCGTAGTTTAGGAGTTGTAGAACACTTTTTGGAGTGGAAGCTGGCCAAAAACATGTGCTTTTTCCGTCATAACTCCCAAACTGTACATCCTACAAGGACGATTTATACACCAAATTGTTTCTAATACATATATACACAAAACTGCATATTCAGAAAAAAGTTTTCTGGAATTTGATTTTTTTTCAAGAATCTTAGTTAAAATTTTTTACATGAATCATAGTTTTTGACGTGGTTTTTTGCGATTTTTTTGATTTTTTAGCCATAACTTCTAAACCATACATCATAAAAGGACGATTTATGCATCAAAATGTTCCTTAAGCTACTGTTCACAAGACTGTATCCTTAAAATAATTTTAAAAATTAGATTTCATGTTAATTTCATGTGCCCTTTTTTGTCAATTTTTATTTTTTTTATTTATTTTCTAAAATAAAAACTACATATCAGATAAGGACGATTCATGCATTAAAATGAGCACCAGGTCCTCGTCCTTAAGAAGGGATACTCCTTTGTGCAAATGCCGTTTGCTCTATCTCTTGTAGTTTAGGAGTTGTAGAACACTTTTTGGAGTGGAAGCTGGCCAAAAACATGTGCTTTTTCCGTCATAACTCCCAAACCATACATCCTACAAGGACGACTTATACACCAAATTGTTTCTAATACATATATACACAAGACTGCATATTCAGAAAAAAGTTTTCTGGAATTTGATTTTTTTTCAAGAATCTTAGTTAAAATTTTTTACATGAATCATAGTTTTTGACGTGGTTTTTTGCAATTTTTTTGATTTTTTAGCCATAACTTCTAAACCATACATCATAAAAGGACGATTTATGCATCAAAATGTTCCTTAAGCTACTGCCCACAAGACTGTATCCTTAAAATAATTTTAAAAATTAGATTTCATGTTCATTTCATGTGCCCTTTTTTGTCAATTTTTATTTTTTTTATTTATTTTCTAAAATAAAAACTACATATCAGATAAGGACGATTCATGCATTAAAATGAGCACCAGGTCCTCGTCCTTAAGTAGGGTTACTTCTTTGTCCAAATGCATTTTGCTCTATCTCTCGTAGTTTAGGAGTTGTAGAACACTTTTTGGAGTGGAAGCTGGCCAAAAACATGTGCTTTTTCCGTCATAACTCCCAAACTGTACATCCTACAAGGACGATTTATACACCAAATTGTTTCTAATACATATATACACAAGACTGCATATTCAGAAAAAAGTTTTTTGGAATTTGATTTTTTTTCAAGAATCTTAGTTAAAATTTTTTACATGAATCATAGTTTTTGACGTGGTTTTTTGCGATTTTTTTGATTTTTTAGCCATAACTTCTAAACCATACATCATAAAAGGACGATTTATGCATCAAAATGTTCCTTAAGCTACTGCCCACAAGACTGTATCCTTAAAATAATTTTAAAAATTAGATTTCATGTTAATTTCATGTGCCCTTTTTTGTCAATTTTTATTTTTTTTATTTATTTTCTAAAATAAAAACTACATATCAGATAAGGACGATTCATGCATTAAAATGAGCACCAGGTCCTCGTCCTTAAGAAATGATACTCCTTTGTCCAAATGCCGTTTGCTCTATCTCTTGTAGTTTAGGAGTTGTAGAACACTTTTTGGAGTGGAAGCTGGCCAAAAACATGTGCTTTTTCCGTCATAACTCCCAAACCATACATCCTACAAGGACGACTTATACACCAAATTGTTTCTAATACATATATACACAAGACTGCATATTCAGAAAAAAGTTTTCTGGAATTTGATTTTTTTTTCAAGAATCTTAGTTAAAATTTTTTACATGAATCATAGTTTTTGACGTGGTTTTTTGCGATTTTTTTGATTTTTTAGCCATAACTTCTAAACCATACATCATAAAAGGACAATTTATGCATCAAAATGTTCCTTAAGCTACTGTTCAAAGACTGTATCCTTAAAATAATTTTAAAAAATTTTTTACATGAATCCTATTTTTTGACGTGGTTTTTTGCGATTTTTTTGATTTTTTAGCCATAACTTCTAAACCATACATCATAAAAGGACGATTTATGCATCAAAATGTTCCTTAAGCTACTGTTCACAAGACTGTGTCCTTAAAATAATTTTAAAAATTAGATTTCATGTTAATTTCATGTGCCCTTTTTTGTCAATTTTTATTTTTTTTATTTATTTTTAAAAATAAAAACTACATATCAGATAAGGACGATTCATGCATTAAAATGAGCACCAGGTCCTCGTCCTTAAGAAGGGATACTCCTTTGTCCAAATGCATTTTGCTCTATCTCTTGTAGTTTAGGAGTTGTAGAACACTTTTTTGAGTGGAAGCTGGCCAAAAACATGTGCTTTTTCCGTCATAACTCCCAAACCATACATCCTACAAGGACGATTTATACACCAAATTGTTTCTAATACATATATACACAAGACTGCATATTCAGAAAAAAGTTTTCTGGAATTTGATTTTTTTTCAAGAATCTTAGTTAAAATTTTTTACATGAATCATAGTTTTTGACGTGGTTTTTTGCGATTTTTTTGATTTTTTAGCCATAACTTCTAAACCATACATCATAAAAGGACGATTTATGCATCAAAATGTTCCTTAAGCTACTGCCCACAAGACTGTATCCTTAAAATAATTTTAAAAATTAGATTTCATGTTAATTTCATGTGCCCTTTTTTGTCAATTTTTATTTTTTTTATTTATTTTCTAAAATAAAAACTACATATCAGATAAGGACGATTCATGCATTAAAATGAGCACAAGGTCCTCGTCCTTAAGAAGGGATACTCATTTGTCCAAATGCCGTTTGCTCTATCTCTTGTAGTTTAGGAGTTGTAGAACACTTTTTGGAGTGGAAGCTGGCCAAAAACATGTGCTTTTTCCGTCATAACTCCCAAACCATACATCCTACAAGGACGACTTATACACCAAATTGTTTCTAATACATATATACACAAGACTGCATATTCAGAAAAAAGTTTTCTGGAATTTGATTTTTTTTCAAGAATCTTAGTTAAAATTTTTTACATGAATCATAGTTTTTGACGTGGTTTTTTGCGATTTTTTTGATTTTTTAGCCATAACTTCTAAACCATACATCATAAAAGGACGATTTATGCATCAAAATGTTCCTTAAGCTACTGTTCACAAGACTGTATCCTTAAAATAATTTTAAAAATTAGATTTCATGTTAATTTCATGTGCCCTTTTTTGTCAATTTTTATTTTTTTTATTTATTTTCTAAAATAAAAACTACATATCAGATAAGGACGATTCATGCATTAAAATGAGCACCAGGTCCTCGTCCTTAAGAAGGGATACTCCTTTGTCCAAATGCCGTTTGCTCTATCTCTTGTAGTTTAGGAGTTGTAGAACACTTTTTGGAGTGGAAGCTGGCCAAAAACATGTGCTTTTTCCGTCATAACTCCCAAACCATACATCCTACAAGGACGACTTATACACCAAATTGTTTCTAATACATATATACACAAGACTGCATATTCAGAAAAAAGTTTTCTGGAATTTGATTTTTTTTCAAGAATCTTAGTTAAAATTTTTTACATGAATCATAGTTTTTGACGTGGTTTTTTGCGATTTTTTTGATTTTTTAGCCATAACTTCTAAACCATACATCATAAAAGGACGATTTATGCATCAAAATGTTTCTTAAGCTACTGTCCACAAGACTGTATCCTTAAAATAATTTTAAAAATTAGATATCATGTTAATTTCATGTGCCCTTTTTTGTCAATTTTTATTTTTTTTATTTATTTTCTAAAATAAAAACTACATATC
The DNA here is from genome assembly GCA_963920525.1 of Dichetophora obliterata. Classification (NCBI taxonomy): domain Eukaryota; kingdom Metazoa; phylum Arthropoda; class Insecta; order Diptera; family Sciomyzidae; genus Dichetophora; species Dichetophora obliterata. The sequence continues at coordinate 313,815,422 of OY986435.1, read as the reverse complement.
AGATAAGGACGATTCATGCATTAAAATGAGCACCAGGTCCTCGTCCTTAAGTAGGGTTACTTCTTTGTCCAAATGCATTTTGCTCTATTTCTTGTAGTTTAGGAGTTGTAGAACACTTTTTGGAGTGGAAGCTGGCCAAAAACATGTGCTTTTTCCGTCATAACTCCCAAACTGTACATCCTACAAGGACGATTTATACACCAAATTGTTTCTAATACATATATACACAAGACTGCATATTCAGAAAAAAGTTTTCTGGAATTTGATTTTTTTTCAAAAATCTTAGTTAAAATTTTTTACATGAATCATAGTTTTTGACGTGGTTTTTTGCGATTTTTTTGATTTTTTAGCCATAACTTCTAAACCATACATCATAAAAGGACGATTTATGCATCAAAATGTTCCTTAAGCTACTGCCCATAAGACTGTATCCTTAAAATAATTTTAAAAATTAGATTTCATGTTAATTTCATGTGCCCTTTTTTGTCAATTTTTATTTTTTTTATTTATTTTCTAAAATAAAAACTACATATCAGATAAGGACGATTCATGCATTAAAATGAGCACCAGGTCCTCGTCCTTAAGAAGGGATACTCCTTTGTCCAAATGCCGTTTGCTCTATCTCTTGTAGTTTAGGAGTTGTAGAACACTTTTTGGAGTGGAAGCTGGCCAAAAACATGTGCTTTTTCCGTCATAACTCCCAAACCATACATCCTACAAGGACGACTTATACACCAAATTGTTTCTAATACATATATACACAAGACTGCATATTCAGAAAAAAGTTTTCTGGAATTTGATTTTTTTTCAAGAATCTTAGTTAAAATTTTTTACATGAATCATAGTTTTTGACGTGGTTTTTTGCGATTTTTTTTGATTTTTTAGCCATAACTTCTAAACCATACATCATAAAAGGACGATTTATGCATCAAAATGTTCCTTAAGCTACTGTTCACAAGACTGTATCCTTAAAATAATTTTAACAATTAGATTTCATGTTAATTTCATGTGCCCTTTTTTGTCAATTTTTATTTTTTTTATTTATTTTCTAAAATAAAAACTACATATCAGATAAGGACGATTCATGCATTAAAATGAGCACCAGGTCCTCGTCCTTAAGAAGGGATACTCCTTTGTCCAAATGCCGTTTGCTCTATCTCTTGTAGTTTAGGAGTTGTAGAACACTTTTTGGAGTGGAAGCTGGCCAAAAACATGTGCTTTTTCCGTCATAACTCCCAAACCATACATCCTACAAGGACGACTTATACACCAAATTGTTTCTAATACATATATACACAAGACTGCATATTCAGAAAAAAGTTTTCTGGAATTTGATTTTTTTTCAAGAATCTTAGTTAAAATTTTTTACATGAATCATAGTTTTTGACGTGGTTTTTTGCGATTTTTTTGATTTTTTAGCCATAACTTCTAAACCATACATCATAAAAGGACGATTTATGCATCAAAATGTTCCTTAAGCTACTGTTCACAAGACTGTATCCTTAAAATAATTTTAAAAATTAGATTTCATGTTAATTTCATGTGCCCTTTTTTGTCAATTTTTATTTTTTTTATTTATTTTCTAAAATAAAAACTACATATCAGATAAGGACGATTCATGCATTAAAATGAGCACCAGGTCCTCGTCCCTAAGAAGGAATACTCCTTTGTCCAAATGCCATTTGCTCTATCTCTTGTAGTTTAGGAGTTGTAGAACACTTTTTGGAGTGGAAGCTGGCCAAAAACATGTGCTTTTTCCGTCATAACTCCCAAACCATACATCCTACAAGGACGACTTATACACCAAATTGTTTCTAATACATATATACACAAGCTGCATATTCAGAAAAAAGTTTTCTGGAATTTGATTTTTTTTCAAGAATCTTAGTTAAAATTTTTTACATGAATCATAGTTTTTGACGTGGTTTTTTGCGATTTTTTGATTTTTTAGCCATAACTTCTAAACCATACATCATAAAAGGACGATTTATGCATCAAAATGTTCCTTAAGCTACTGCCCACAAGACTGTATCCTTAAAATAATTTTAAAAATTAGATTTCATGTTAATTTCATGTGCCCTTTTTTGTCAATTTTTATTTTTTTTATTTATTTTCTAAAATAAAAACTACATATCAGATAAGGACGATTCATGCATTAAAATGAGCACCAGGTCCTCGTCCCTAAGAAGGTATACTCCTTTGTCCAAATGCCGTTTGCTCTATCTCTTGTAGTTTAGGAGTTGTAGAACACTTTTTGGAGTGGAAGCTGGCCAAAAACATGTGCTTTTTCCGTCATAACTCCCAAACCATACATCCTACAAGGACGACTTATACACCAAATTGTTTCTAATACATATATACACAAGACTGCATATTCAGAAAAAAGTTTTCTGGAATTTGATTTTTTTTCAAGAATCTTAGTTAAAATTTTTTACATGAATCATAGTTTTTGACGTGGTTTTTTGCGATTTTTTTGATTTTTTAGCCATAACTTCTAAACCATACATCATAAAAGGACGATTTATGCATCAAAATGTTCCTTAAGCTACTGCCCATAAGACTGTATCCTTAAAATAATTTTAAAAATTAGATTTCATGTTAATTTCATGTGCCCTTTTTTGTCAATTTTTATTTTTTTTATTTATTTTCTAAAATAAAAACTACATATCAGATAAGGACGATTCATGCATTAAAATGAGCACCAGGTCCTCGTCCTTAAGAAGGGATACTCCTTTGTCCAAATGCCGTTTGCTCTATCTCTTGTAGTTTAGGAGTTGTAGAACACTTTTTGGAGTGGAAGCTGGCCAAAAACATGTGCTTTTTCCGTCATAACTCCCAAACCATACATCCTACAAGGACGACTTATACACCAAATTGTTTCTAATACATATATACACAAGACTGCATATTCAGAAAAAAGTTTTCTGGAATTTGATTTTTTTTCAAGAATCTTAGTTAAAATTTTTTACATGAATCATAGTTTTTGACGTGGTTTTTTGCGATTTTTTTTGATTTTTTAGCCATAACTTCTAAACCATACATCATAAAAGGACGATTTATGCATCAAAATGTTCCATAAGCTACTGTTCACAAGACTGTATCCTTAAAATAATTTTAACAATTAGATTTCATGTTAATTTCATGTGCCCTTTTTTGTCAATTTTTATTTTTTTTATTTATTTTCTAAAATAAAAACTACATATCAGATAAGGACGATTCATGCATTAAAATGAGCACCAGGTCCTCGTCCTTAAGAAGGGATACTCCTTTGTCCAAATGCCGTTTGCTCTATCTCTTGTAGTTTAGGAGTTGTAGAACACTTTTTGGAGTGGAAGCTGGCCAAAAACATGTGCTTTTTCCGTCATAACTCCCAAACCATACATCCTACAAGGACGACTTATACACCAAATTGTTTCTAATACATATATACACAAGACTGCATATTCAGAAAAAAGTTTTCTGGAATTTGATTTTTTTTCAAGAATCTTAGTTAAAATTTTTTACATGAATCATAGTTTTTGACGTGGTTTTTTGCGATTATTTTGATTTTTTAGCCATAACTTCTTAACCATACATCATAAAAGGACGATTTATGCATCAAAATGTTCCTTAAGCTACTGTTCACAAGACTGTATCCTTAAAATAATTTTAAAAATTAGATTTCATGTTAATTTCATGTGCCCTTTTTTGTCAATTTTTATTTTTTTTATTTATTTTCTAAAATAAAAACTACATATCAGATAAGGACGATTCATGCATTAAAATGAGCACCAGGTCCTCGTCCCTAAGAAGGAATACTCCTTTGTCCAAATGCCATTTGCTCTATCTCTTGTAGTTTAGGAGTTGTAGAACACTTTTTGGAGTGGAAGCTGGCCAAAAACATGTGCTTTTTCCGTCATAACTCCCAAACCATACATCCTACAAGGACGACTTATACACCAAATTGTTTCTAATACATATATACACAAGAGTGCATATTCAGAAAAAAGTTTTCTGGAATTTGATTTTTTTTCAAGAATCTTAGTTAAAATTTTTTACATGAATCATAGTTTTTGACGTGGTTTTTTGCGATTTTTTTGATTTTTTAGCCATAACTTCTAAACCATACATCATAAAAGGACGATTTATGCATCAAAATGTTCCTTAAGCTACTGCCTACAAGACTGTATCCTTAAAATAATTTTAAAAATTAGATTTCATGTTAATTTCATGTGCCCTTTTTTGTCAATTTTTATTTTTTTTATTTATTTTCTAAAATAAAAACTACATATCAGATAAGGACGATTCATGCATTAAAATGAGCACCAGGTCCTCGTCCCTAAGAAGGGATACTCCTTTGTCCAAATGCCGTTTGCTCTATCTCTTGTAGTTTAGGAGTTGTAGAACACTTTTTGGAGTGGAAGCTGGCCAAAAACATGTGCTTTTTCCGTCATAACTCCCAAACCATACATCCTACAAGGACGACTTATACACCAAATTGTTTCTAATACATATATACACAAGACTGCATATTCAGAAAAAAGTTTTCTGGAATTTGATTTTTTTTCAAGAATCTTAGTTAAAATTTTTTACATGAATCATAGTTTTTGACGTGGTTTTTTGCGATTTTTTTGATTTTTTAGCCATAACTTCTAAACCATACATCATAAAAGGACGATTTATGCATCAAAATGTTCCTTAAGCTACTGCCCATAAGACTGTATCCTTAAAATAATTTTAAAAATTAGATTTCATGTTAATTTCATGTGCCCTTTTTTGTCAATTTTTATTTTTTTTATTTATTTTCTAAAATAAAAACTACATATCAGATAAGGACGATTCATGCATTAAAATGAGCACCAGGTCCTCGTCCTTAAGAAGGGATACTCCTTTGTCCAAATGCCGTTTGCTCTATCTCTTGTAGTTTAGGAGTTGTAGAACACTTTTTGGAGTGGAAGCTGGCCAAAAACATGTGCTTTTTCCGTCATAACTCCCAAACCATACATCCTACAAGGACGACTTATACACCAAATTGTTTCTAATACATATATACACAAGACTGCATATTCAGAAAAAAGTTTTCTGGAATTTGATTTTTTTTCAAGAATCTTAGTTAAAATTTTTTACATGAATCATAGTTTTTGACGTGGTTTTTTGCGATTTTTTTGATTTTTTAGCCATAACTTCTAAACCATACATCATAAAAGGACGATTTATGCATCAAAATGTTCCTTAAGCTACTGCCCACAAGACTGTATCCTTAAAATAATTTTAAAAATTAGATTTCATGTTAATTTCATGTGCCCTTTTTTGTCAATTTTTATTTTTTTTATTTATTTTCTAAAATAAAAACTACATATCAGATAAGGACGATTCATGCATTAAAATGAGCACCAGGTCCTCGTCCCTAAGAAGGGATACTCCTTTGTCCAAATGCCGTTTGCTCTATCTCTTGTAGTTTAGGAGTTGTAGAACACTTTTTGGAGTGGAAGCTGGCCAAAAACATGTGCTTTTTCCGTCATAACTCCCAAACCATACATCCTACAAGGACGACTTATACACCAAATTGTTTCTAATACATATATACACAAGACTGCATATTCAGAAAAAAGTTTTCTGGAATTTGATTTTTTTTCAAGAATCTTAGTTAAAATTTTTTACATGAATCATAGTTTTTGACGTGGTTTTTTGCGATTTTTTTGATTTTTTAGCCATAACTTCTAAACCATACATCATAAAAGGACGATTTATGCATCAAAATGTTCCTTAAGCTACTGCCCATAAGACTGTATCCTTAAAATAATTTTAAAAATTAGATTTCATGTTAATTTCATGTGCCCTTTTTTGTCAATTTTTATTTTTTTTATTTATTTTCTAAAATAAAAACTACATATCAGATAAGGACGATTCATGCATTAAAATGAGCACCAGGTCCTCGTCCTTAAGAAGGGATACTCCTTTGTCCAAATGCCGTTTGCTCTATCTCTTGTAGTTTAGGAGTTGTAGAACACTTTTTGGAGTGGAAGCTGGCCAAAAACATGTGCTTTTTCCGTCATAACTCCCAAACCATACATCCTACAAGGACGACTTATACACCAAATTGTTTCTAATACATATATACACAAGACTGCATATTCAGAAAAAAGTTTTCTGGAATTTGATTTTTTTTCAAGAATCTTAGTTAAAATTTTTTACATGAATCATAGTTTTTGACGTGGTTTTTTGCGATTTTTTTTGATTTTTTAGCCATAACTTCTAAACCATACATCATAAAAGGACGATTTATGCATCAAAATGTTCCTTAAGCTACTGTTCACAAGACTGTATCCTTAAAATAATTTTAACAATTAGATTTCATGTTAATTTCATGTGCCCTTTTTTGTCAATTTTTATTTTTTTTATTTATTTTCTAAAATAAAAACTACATATCAGATAAGGACGATTCATGCATTAAAATGAGCACCAGGTCCTCGTCCTTAAGAAGGGATACTCCTTTGTCCAAATGCCGTTTGCTCTATCTCTTGTAGTTTAGGAGTTGTAGAACACTTTTTGGAGTGGAAGCTGGCCAAAAACATGTGCTTTTTCCGTCATAACTCCCAAACCATACATCCTACAAGGACGACTTATACACCAAATTGTTTCTAATACATATATACACAAGACTGCATATTCAGAAAAAAGTTTTCTGGAATTTGATTTTTTTTCAAGAATCTTAGTTAAAATTTTTTACATGAATCATAGTTTTTGACGTGGTTTTTTGCGATTTTTTTGATTTTTTAGCCATAACTTCTAAACCATACATCATAAAAGGACGATTTATGCATCAAAATGTTCCTTAAGCTACTGTTCACAAGACTGTATCCTTAAAATAATTTTAAAAATTAGATTTCATGTTAATTTCATGTGCCCTTTTTTGTCAATTTTTATTTTTTTTATTTATTTTCTAAAATAAAAACTACATATCAGATAAGGACGATTCATGCATTAAAATGAGCACCAGGTCCTCGTCCCTAAGAAGGAATACTCCTTTGTCCAAATGCCATTTGCTCTATCTCTTGTAGTTTAGGAGTTGTAGAACACTTTTTGGAGTGGAAGCTGGCCAAAAACATGTGCTTTTTCCGTCATAACTCCCAAACCATACATCCTACAAGGACGACTTATACACCAAATTGTTTCTAATACATATATACACAAGACTGCATATTCAGAAAAAAGTTTTCTGGAATTTGATTTTTTTTCAAGAATCTTAGTTAAAATTTTTTACATGAATCATAGTTTTTGACGTGGTTTTTTGCGATTTTTTGATTTTTTAGCCATAACTTCTAAACCATACATCATAAAAGGACGATTTATGCATCAAAATGTTCCTTAAGCTACTGCCCACAAGACTGTATCCTTAAAATAATTTTAAAAATTAGATTTCATGTTAATTTCATGTGCCCTTTTTTGTCAATTTTTATTTTTTTTATTTATTTTCTAAAATAAAAACTACATATCAGATAAGGACGATTCATGCATTAAAATGAGCACCAGGTCCTCGTCCCTAAGAAGGTATACTCCTTTGTCCAAATGCCGTTTGCTCTATCTCTTGTAGTTTAGGAGTTGTAGAACACTTTTTGGAGTGGAAGCTGGCCAAAAACATGTGCTTTTTCCGTCATAACTCCCAAACCATACATCCTACAAGGACGACTTATACACCAAATTGTTTCTAATACATATATACACAAGACTGCATATTCAGAAAAAAGTTTTCTGGAATTTGATTTTTTTTCAAGAATCTTAGTTAAAATTTTTTACATGAATCATAGTTTTTGACGTGGTTTTTTGCGATTTTTTTGATTTTTTAGCCATAACTTCTAAACCATACATCATAAAAGGACGATTTATGCATCAAAATGTTCCTTAAGCTACTGCCCATAAGACTGTATCCTTAAAATAATTTTAAAAATTAGATTTCATGTTAATTTCATGTGCCCTTTTTTGTCAATTTTTATTTTTTTTATTTATTTTCTAAAATAAAAACTACATATCAGATAAGGACGATTCATGCATTAAAATGAGCACCAGGTCCTCGTCCTTAAGAAGGGATACTCCTTTGTCCAAATGCCGTTTGCTCTATCTCTTGTAGTTTAGGAGTTGTAGAACACTTTTTGGAGTGGAAGCTGGCCAAAAACATGTGCTTTTTCCGTCATAACTCCCAAACCATACATCCTACAAGGACGACTTATACACCAAATTGTTTCTAATACATATATACACAAGACTGCATATTCAGAAAAAAGTTTTCTGGAATTTGATTTTTTTTCAAGAATCTTAGTTAAAATTTTTTACATGAATCATAGTTTTTGACGTGGTTTTTTGCGATTTTTTTGATTTTTTAGCCATAACTTCTTAACCATACATCATAAAAGGACGATTTATGCATCAAAATGTTCCTTAAGCTACTGTTCACAAGACTGTATCCTTAAAATAATTTTAAAAATTAGATTTCATGTTAATTTCATGTGCCCTTTTTTGTCAATTTTTATTTTTTTTATTTATTTTCTAAAATAAAAACTACATATCAGATAAGGACGATTCATGCATTAAAATGAGCACCAGGTCCTCGTCCCTAAGAAGGAATACTCCTTTGTCCAAATGCCATTTGCTCTATCTCTTGTAGTTTAGGAGTTGTAGAACACTTTTTGGAGTGGAAGCTGGCCAAAAACATGTGCTTTTTCCGTCATAACTCCCAAACCATACATCCTACAAGGACGACTTATACACCAAATTGTTTCTAATACATATATACACAAGACTGCATATTCAGAAAAAAGTTTTCTGGAATTTGATTTTTTTTCAAGAATCTTAGTTAAAATTTTTTACATGAATCATAGTTTTTGACGTGGTTTTTTGCGATTTTTTTGATTTTTTAGCCATAACTTCTAAACCATACATCATAAAAGGACGATTTATGCATCAAAATGTTCCTTAAGCTACTGCCCACAAGACTGTATCCTTAAAATAATTTTAAAAATTAGATTTCATGTTAATTTCATGTGCCCTTTTTTGTCAATTTTTATTTTTTTTATTTATTTTCTAAAATAAAAACTACATATCACATAAGGACGATTCATGCATTAAAATGAGCACCAGGTCCTCGTCCTTAAGAAGGGATACTCCTTTGTCCAAATGCCGTTTGCTCTATCTCTTGTAGTTTAGGAGTTGTAGAACACTTTTTGGAGTGGAAGCTGGCCAAAAACATGTGCTTTTTCCGTCATAACTCCCAAACCATACATCCTACAAGGACGACTTATACACCAAATTGTTTCTAATACATATATACACAAGACTGCATATTCAGAAAAAAGTTTTCTGGAATTTGATTTTTTTTCAAGAATCTTAGTTAAAATTTTTTACATGAATCATAGTTTTTGACGTGGTTTTTTGCGATTTTTTTGATTTTTTAGCCATAACTTCTAAACCATACATCATAAAAGGACGATTTATGCATCAAAATGTTTCTTAAGCTACTGTCCACAAGACTGTATCCTTAAAATAATTTTAAAAATTAGATTTCATGTTAATTTCATGTGCCCTTTTTTGTCAATTTTTATTTTTTTTATTTATTTTCTAAAATAAAAACTACATATCAGATAAGGACGATTCATGCATTAAAATGAGCACCAGGTCCTCGTCCTTAAGTAGGGTTACTTCTTTGTCCAAATGCATTTTGCTCTATTTCTTGTAGTTTAGGAGTTGTAGAACACTTTTTGGAGTGGAAGCTGGCCAAAAACATGTGCTTTTTCCGTCATAACTCCCAAACCATACATCCTACAAGGACGATTTATACACCAAATTGTTTCTAATACATATATACACAAGACTGCATATTCAGAAAAAAGTTTTCTGGAATTTGATTTTTTTTCAAGAATCTTAGTTAAAATTTTTTAACATGAATCATAGTTTTTGACGTGGTTTTTTGCGATTTTTTTGATTTTTTAGCCATAACTTCTAAACCATACATCATAAAAGGACGATTTATGGATCAAAATGTTCCTTAAGCTACTGTTCACAAGACTGTATCCTTAAAATAATTTTAAAAATTAGATTTCATGTTAATTTCATGTGCCCTTTTTTGTCAATTTTTATTTTTTTTATTTATTTTCTAAAATAAAAACTACATATCAGATAAGGACGATTCATGCATTAAAATGAGCACCAGGTCCTCGTCCTTAAGTAGGGTTACTTCTTTGTCCAAATGCCGTTTGCTCTATCTCTTGTAGTTTAGGAGTTGTAGAACACTTTTTGGAGTGGAAGCTGGCCAAAAACATGTGCTTTTTCCGTCATAACTCCCAAACCATACATCCTACAAGGACGACTTATACACCAAATTGTTTCTAATACATATATACACAAGACTGCATATTCAGAAAAAAGTTTTCTGGAATTTGATTTTTTTTCAAGAATCTTAGTTAAAATTTTTTACATGAATCATAGTTTTTGACGTGGTTTTTTGCGATTTTTTTGATTTTTTAGCCATAACTTCTAAACCATACATCATAAAAGGACGATTTATGCATCAAAATGTTCCTTAAGCTACTGTTCACAAGACTGTATTCTTAAAATAATTTTAAAAATTAGATTTCATGTTAATTTCATGTGCCCTTTTTTGTCAATTTTTATTTTTTTTATTTATTTTCTAAAATAAAAACTACATATCAGATAAGGACGATTCATGCATTAAAATGAGCACCAGGTCCTCGTCCTTAAGTAGGGTTACTTCTTTGTCCAAATGCATTTTGCTCTATCTCTTGTAGTTTAGGAGTTGTAGAACACTTTTTGGAGTGGAAGCTGGCCAAAAACATGTGCTTTTTCCGTCATAACTCCCAAACCATACATCCTACAAGGACGACTTATACACCAAATTGTTTCTAATACATATATACACAAGACTGCATATTCAGAAAAAAGTTTTCTGGAATTTGATTTTTTTTCAAGAATCTTAGTTAAAATTTTTTACATGAATCATAGTTTTTGACGTGGTTTTTTGCGATTTTTTTGATTTTTTAGCCATAACTTCTAAACCATACATCATAAAAGGACGATTTATGCATCAAAATGTTCCTTAAGCTACTGCCCACAAGACTGTATCCTTAAAATAATTTTAAAAATTAGATTTCATGTTAATTTCATGTGCCCTTTTTTGTCAATTTTTATTTTTTTTATTTATTTTCTAAAATAAAAACTACATATCAGATAAGGACGATTCATGCATTAAAATGAGCACCAGGTCCTCGTCCCTAAGAAGGGATACTCCTTTGTCCAAATGCCGTTTGCTCTATCTCTTGTAGTTTAGGAGTTGTAGAACACTTTTTGGAGTGGAAGCTGGCCAAAAACATGTGCTTTTTCCGTCATAACTCCCAAACCATACATCCTACAAGGACGACTTATACACCAAATTGTTTCTAATACATATATACACAAGACTGCATATTCAGAAAAAAGTTTTCTGGAATTTGATTTTTTTTCAAGAATCTTAGTTAAAATTTTTTACATGAATCATAGTTTTTGACGTGGTTTTTTGCGATTTTTTTGATTTTTTAGCCATAACTTCTAAACCATACATCATAAAAGGACGATTTATGCATCAAAATGTTCCTTAAGCTACTGTTCACAAGACTGTATCCTTAAAATAATTTTAAAAATTAGATTTCATGTTAATTTCATGTGCCCTTTTTTGTCAATTTTTATTTTTTTTATTTATTTTCTAAAATAAAAACTACATATCAGATAAGGACGATTCATGCATTAAAATGAGCACCAGGTCCTCGTCCCTAAGAAGGAATACTCCTTTGTCCAAATGCCATTTGCTCTATCTCTTGTAGTTTAGGAGTTGTAGAACACTTTTTGGAGTGGAAGCTGGCCAAAAACATGTGCTTTTTCCGTCATAACTCCCAAACCATACATCCTACAAGGACGACTTATACACCAAATTGTTTCTAATACATATATACACAAGACTGCATATTCAGAAAAAAGTTTTCTGGAATTTGATTTTTTTTCAAGAATCTTAGTTAAAATTTTTTACATGAATCATAGTTTTTGACGTGGTTTTTTGCGATTTTTTTGATTTTTTAGCCATAACTTCTAAACCATACATCATAAAAGGACGATTTATGCATCAAAATGTTCCTTAAGCTACTGCCCACAAGACTGTATCCTTAAAATAATTTTAAAAATTAGATTTCATGTTAATTTCATGTGCCCTTTTTTGTCAATTTTTATTTTTTTTATTTATTTTCTAAAATAAAAACTACATATCAGATAAGGACGATTCATGCATTAAAATGAGCACCAGGTCCTCGTCCTTAAGAAGGGATACTCCTTTGTCCAAATGCCGTTTGCTCTATCTCTTGTAGTTTAGGAGTTGTAGAACACTTTTTGGAGTGGAAGCTGGCCAAAAACATGTGCTTTTTCCGTCATAACTCCCAAACCATACATCCTACAAGGACGACTTATACACCAAATTGTTTCTAATACATACATACACAAGACTGCATATTCAGAAAAAAGTTTTCTGGAATTTGATTTTTTTTCAAGAATCTTAGTTAAAATTTTTTACATGAATCATAGTTTTTGACGTGGTTTTTTGCGATTTTTTTGATTTTTTAGCCATAACTTCTAAACCATACATCATAAAAGGACGATTTATGCATCAAAATGTTCCTTAAGCTACTGTTCACAAGACTGTATCCTTAAAATAATTTTAAAAATTAGATTTCATGTTAATTTCATGTGCCCTTTTTTGTCAATTTTTATTTTTTTTATTTATTTTCTAAAATAAAAACTACATATCAGATAAGGACGATTCATGCATTAAAATGAGCACCAGGTCCTCGTCCTTAAGAAGGGATACTCCTTTGTCCAAATGCCGTTTGCTCTATCTCTTGTAGTTTAGGAGTTGTAGAACACTTTTTGGAGTGGAAGCTGGCCAAAAACATGTGCTTTTTCCGTCATAACTCCCAAACCATACATCCTACAAGGACGACTTATACACCAAATTGTTTCTAATACATATATACACAAGACTGCATATTCAGAAAAAAGTTTTCTGGAATTTGATTTTTTTTCAAGAATCTTAGTTAAAATTTTTTACATGAATCATAGTTTTTGACGTGGTTTTTTGCGATTTTTTTTATTTTTTAGCCATAACTTCTAAACCATACATGATAAAAGGACGATTTATGCATCAAAATGTTCCTTAAGCTACTGTTCACAAGACTGTATCCTTAAAATAATTTTAAAAATTAGATTTCATGTTAATTTCATGTGCCCTTTTTTGTCAATTTTTATTTTTTTTATTTATTTTCTAAAATAAAAACTACATATCAGATAAGGACGATTCATGCATTAAAATGAGCACCAGGTCCTCGTCCTTAAGTAGGGTTACTTCTTTGTCCAAATGCATTTTGCTCTATCTCTTGTAGTTTAGGAGTTGTAGAACACTTTTTGGAGTGGAAGCTGGCCAAAAACATGTGCTTTTTCCGTCATAACTCCCAAACCATACATCCTACAAGGACGATTTATACACCAAATTGTTTCTAATGCATATATACACAAGACTGCATATTCAGAAAAAAGTTTTCTGGAATTTGATTTTTTTTCAAGAATCTTAGTTAAAATTTTTTACATGAATCATAGTTTTTGACGTGGTTTTTTGCGATTTTTTTGATTTTTTAGCCATAACTTCTAAACCATACATCATAAAAGGACAATTTATGCATCAAAATGTTCCTTAAGCTACTGTTCAAAGACTGTATCCTTAAAATAATTTTAAAAATTAGATTTCATGTTAATTTCATGTGCCCTTTTTTGTCAATTTTTATTTTTTTTATTTATTTTCTAAAATAAAAACTACATATCAGATAAGGACGATTCATGCATTAAAATGAGCACCAGGTCCTCGTCCTTAAGAAGGGATACTCCTTTGTCCAAATGCCGTTTGCTCTATCTCTTGTAGTTTAGGAGTTGTAGAACACTTTTTGGAGTGGAAGCTGGCCAAAAACATGTGCTTTTTCCGTCATAACTCCCAAACCATACATCCTACAAGGACGACTTATACACCAAATTGTTTCTAATACATATATACACAAGACTGCATATTCAGAAAAAAGTTTTCTGGAATTTGATTTTTTTTCAAGAATCTTAGTTAAAATTTTTTACATGAATCATAGTTTTTGACGTGGTTTTTTGCGATTTTTTTTGATTTTTTAGCCATAACTTCTAAACCATACATCATAAAAGGACGATTTATGCATCAAAATGTTCCTTAAGCTACTGTTCACAAGACTGTATCCTTAAAATAATTTTAACAATTAGATTTCATGTTAATTTCATGTGCCCTTTTTTGTCAATTTTTATTTTTTTTATTTATTTTCTAAAATAAAAACTACATATCAGATAAGGACGATTCATGCATTAAAATGAGCACCAGGTCCTCGTCCTTAAGAAGGGATACTCCTTTGTCCAAATGCCGTTTGCTCTATCTCTTGTAGTTTAGGAGTTGTAGAACACTTTTTGGAGTGGAAGCTGGCCAAAAACATGTGCTTTTTCCGTCATAACTCCCAAACCATACATCCTACAAGGACGACTTATACACCAAATTGTTTCTAATACATATATACACAAGACTGCATATTCAGAAAAAAGTTTTCTGGAATTTGATTTTTTTCAAGAATCTTAGTTAAAATTTTTTACATGAATCATAGTTTTTGACGTGGTTTTTTGCGATTTTTTTGATTTTTTAGCCATAACTTCTAAACCATACATCATAAAAGGACGATTTATGCATCAAAATGTTCCTTAAGCTACTGTTCACAAGACTGTATCCTTAAAATAATTTTAAAAATTAGATTTCATGTTAATTTCATGTGCCCTTTTTTGTCAATTTTTATTTTTTTTATTTATTTTCTAAAATAAAAACTACATATCAGATAAGGACGATTCATGCATTAAAATGAGCACCAGGTCCTCGTCCCTAAGAAGGAATACTCCTTTGTCCAAATGCCATTTGCTCTATCTCTTGTAGTTTAGGAGTTGTAGAACACTTTTTGGAGTGGAAGCTGGCCAAAAACATGTGCTTTTTCCGTCATAACTCCCAAACCATACATCCTACAAGGACGACTTATACACCAAATTGTTTCTAATACATATATACACAAGACTGCATATTCAGAAAAAAGTTTTCTGGAATTTGATTTTTTTTCAAGAATCTTAGTTAAAATTTTTTACATGAATCATAGTTTTTGACGTGGTTTTTTGCGATTTTTTTGATTTTTTAGCCATAACTTCTAAACCATACATCATAAAAGGACGATTTATGCATCAAAATGTTCCTTAAGCTACTGCCCACAAGACTGTATCCTTAAAATAATTTTAAAAATTAGATTTCATGTTAATTTCATGTGCCCTTTTTTGTCAATTTTTATTTTTTTTATTTATTTTCTAAAATAAAAACTACATATCAGATAAGGACGATTCATGCATTAAAATGAGCACCAGGTCCTCGTCCTTAAGTAGGGTTACTTCTTTGTCCAAATGCCGTTTGCTCTATCTCTTGTAGTTTAGGAGTTGTAGAACACTTTTTGGAGTGGAAGCTGGCCAAAAACATGTGCTTTTTCCGTCATAACTCCCAAACCATACATCCTACAAGGACGACTTATACACCAAATTGTTTCTAATACATACATACACAAGACTGCATATTCAGAAAAAAGTTTTCTGGAATTTGATTTTTTTTCAAGAATCTTAGTTAAAATTTTTTACATGAATCATAGTTTTTGACGTGGTTTTTTGCGATTTTTTTGATTTTTTAGCCATAACTTCTAAACCATACATCATAAAAGGACGATTTATGCATCAAAATGTTCCTTAAGCTACTGTTCACAAGACTGTATCCTTAAAATAATTTTAAAAATTAGATTTCATGTTAATTTCATGTGCCCTTTTTTGTCAATTTTTATTTTTTTTATTTATTTTCTAAAATAAAAACTACATATCAGATAAGGACGATTCATGCATTAAAATGAGCACCAGGTCCTCGTCCTTAAGAAGGGATACTCCTTTGTCCAAATGCCGTTTGCTCTATCTCTTGTAGTTTAGGAGTTGTAGAACACTTTTTGGAGTGGAAGCTGGCCAAAAACATGTGCTTTTTCCGTCATAACTCCCAAACCATACATCCTACAAGGACGACTTATACACCAAATTGTTTCTAATACATACATACACAAGACTGCATATTCAGAAAAAAGTTTTCTGGAATTTGATTTTTTTTCAAGAATCTTAGTTAAAATTTTTTACATGAATCATAGTTTTTGACGTGGTTTTTTGCGATTTTTTTTATTTTTTAGCCATAACTTCTAAACCATACATCATAAAAGGACGATTTATGCATCAAAATGTTCCTTAAGCTACTGTTCACAAGACTGTATCCTTAAAATAATTTTAAAAATTAGATTTCATGTTAATTTCATGTGCCCTTTTTTGTCAATTTTTATTTTTTTTATTTATTTTCTAAAATAAAAACTACATATCAGATAAGGACGATTCATGCATTAAAATGAGCACCAGGTCCTCGTCCTTAAGAAGGGATACTCCTTTGTCCAAATGCCGTTTGCTCTATCTCTTGTAGTTTAGGAGTTGTAGAACACTTTTTGGAGTGGAAGCTGGCCAAAAACATGTGCTTTTTCCGTCATAACTCCCAAACCATACATCCTACAAGGACGACTTATACACCAAATTGTTTCTAATACATACATACACAAGACTGCATATTCAGAAAAAAGTTTTCTGGAATTTGATTTTTTTTCAAGAATCTTAGTTAAAATTTTTTACATGAATCATAGTTTTTGACGTGGTTTTTTGCGATTTTTTTTATTTTTTAGCCATAACTTCTAAACCATACATCATAAAAGGACGATTTATGCATCAAAATGTTCCTTAAGCTACTGTTCACAAGACTGTATCCTTAAAATAATTTTAAAAATTAGATTTCATGTTAATTTCATGTGCCCTTTTTTGTCAATTTTTATTTTTTTTATTTATTTTCTAAAATAAAAACTACATATCAGATAAGGACGATTCATGCATTAAAATGAGCACCAGGTCCTCGTCCCTAAGAAGGAATACTCCTTTGTCCAAATGCCATTTGCTCTATCTCTTGTAGTTTAGGAGTTGTAGAACACTTTTTGGAGTGGAAGCTGGCCAAAAACATGTGCTTTTTCCGTCATAACTCCCAAACCATACATCCTACAAGGACGACTTATACACCAAATTGTTTCTAATACATATATACACAAGACTGCATATTCAGAAAAAAGTTTTCTGGAATTTGATTTTTTTTCAAGAATCTTAGTTAAAATTTTTTACATGAATCATAGTTTTTGACGTGGTTTTTTGCGATTTTTTTGATTTTTTAGCCATAACTTCTAAACCATACATCATAAAAGGACGATTTATGCATCAAAATGTTCCTTAAGCTACTGCCCACAAGACTGTATCCTTAAAATAATTTTAAAAATTAGATTTCATGTTAATTTCATGTGCCCTTTTTTGTCAATTTTTATTTTTTTTATTTATTTTCTAAAATAAAAACTACATATCAGATAAGGACGATTCATGCATTAAAATGAGCACCAGGTCCTCGTCCTTAAGTAGGGTTACTTCTTTGTCCAAATGCCGTTTGCTCTATCTCTTGTAGTTTAGGAGTTGTAGAACACTTTTTGGAGTGGAAGCTGGCCAAAAACATGTGCTTTTTCCGTCATAACTCCCAAACCATACATCCTACAAGGACGACTTATACACCAAATTGTTTCTAATACATACATACACAAGACTGCATATTCAGAAAAAAGTTTTCTGGAATTTGATTTTTTTTCAAGAATCTTAGTTAAAATTTTTTACATGAATCATAGTTTTTGACGTGGTTTTTTGCGATTTTTTTGATTTTTTAGCCATAACTTCTAAACCATACATCATAAAAGGACGATTTATGCATCAAAATGTTCCTTAAGCTACTGTTCACAAGACTGTATCCTTAAAATAATTTTAAAAATTAGATTTCATGTTAATTTCATGTGCCCTTTTTTGTCAATTTTTATTTTTTTTATTTATTTTCTAAAATAAAAACTACATATCAGATAAGGACGATTCATGCATTAAAATGAGCACCAGGTCCTCGTCCTTAAGAAGGGATACTCCTTTGTCCAAATGCCGTTTGCTCTATCTCTTGTAGTTTAGGAGTTGTAGAACACTTTTTGGAGTGGAAGCTGGCCAAAAACATGTGCTTTTTCCGTCATAACTCCCAAACCATACATCCTACAAGGACGACTTATACACCAAATTGTTTCTAATACATACATACACAAGACTGCATATTCAGAAAAAAGTTTTCTGGAATTTGATTTTTTTTCAAGAATCTTAGTTAAAATTTTTTACATGAATCATAGTTTTTGACGTGGTTTTTTGCGATTTTTTTTATTTTTTAGCCATAACTTCTAAACCATACATCATAAAAGGACGATTTATGCATCAAAATGTTCCTTAAGCTACTGTTCACAAGACTGTATCCTTAAAATAATTTTAAAAATTAGATTTCATGTTAATTTCATGTGCCCTTTTTTGTCAATTTTTATTTTTTTTATTTATTTTCTAAAATAAAAACTACATATCAGATAAGGACGATTCATGCATTAAAATGAGCACCAGGTCCTCGTCCTTAAGAAGGGATACTCCTTTGTCCAAATGCCGTTTGCTCTATCTCTTGTAGTTTAGGAGTTGTAGAACACTTTTTGGAGTGGAAGCTGGCCAAAAACATGTGCTTTTTCCGTCATAACTCCCAAACCATACATCCTACAAGGACGACTTATACACCAAATTGTTTCTAATACATATATACACAAGACTGCATATTCAGAAAAAAGTTTTCTGGAATTTGATTTTTTTTCAAGAATCTTAGTTAAAATTTTTTACATGAATCATAGTTTTTGACGTGGTTTTTTGCGATTTTTTTTATTTTTTAGCCATAACTTCTAAACCATACATCATAAAAGGACGATTTATGCATCAAAATGTTCCTTAAGCTACTGTTCACAAGACTGTATCCTTAAAATAATTTTAAAAATTAGATTTCATGTTAATTTCATGTGCCCTTTTTTGTCAATTTTTATTTTTTTTATTTATTTTCTAAAATAAAAACTACATATCACATAAGGACGATTCATGCATTAAAATGAGCACCAGGTCCTCGTCCTTAAGAAGGGATACTCCTTTGTCCAAATGCCGTTTGCTCTATCTCTTGTAGTTTAGGAGTTGTAGAACACTTTTTGGAGTGGAAGCTGGCCAAAAACATGTGCTTTTTCCGTCATAACTCCCAAACCATACATCCTACAAGGACGACTTATACACCAAATTGTTTCTAATACATATATACACAAGACTGCATATTCAGAAAAAAGTTTTCTGGAATTTGATTTTTTTTCAAGAATCTTAGTTAAAATTTTTTAACATGAATCATAGTTTTTGACGTGGTTTTTTGCGATTTTTTTGATTTTTTAGCCATAACTTCTAAACCATACATCATAAAAGGACGATTTATGCATCAAAATGTTCCTTAAGCTACTGTTCACAAGACTGTATCCTTAAAATAATTTTAAAAAATTAGATTTCATGTTAATTTCATGTGCCCTTTTTTGTCAATTTTTACTTTTTTTATTTATTTTCTAAAATAAAAACTACATATCAGATAAGGACGATTCATGCATTAAAATGAGCACCAGGTCCTCGTCCTTAAGTAGGGTTACTTCTTTGTCCAAATGCATTTTGCTCTATCTCTCGTAGTTAAGGAGTTGTAGAACACTTTTTGGAGTGGAAGCTGGCCAAAAACATGTGCTTTTTCCGTCATAACTCCCAAACTGTACATCCTACAAGGACGATTTATACACCAAATTGTTTCTAATACATATATACACAAGACTGCATATTCAGAAAAAAGTTTTCTGGAATTTGATTTTTTTTCAAGAATCTTAGTTAAAATTTTTTACATGAATCATAGTTTTTGACGTGGTTTTTTGCGATTTTTTTGATTTTTTAGCCATAACTTCTAAACCATACATCATAAAAGGACGATTTATGCATCAAAATGTTCCTTAAGCTACTGCCCACAAGACTGTATCCTTAAAATAATTTTAAAAATTAGATTTCATGTTAATTTCATGTGCCCTTTTTTGTCAATTTTTATTTTTTTTATTTATTTTCTAAAATAAAAACTACATATCAGATAAGGACGATTCATGCATTAAAATGAGCACCAGGTCCTCGTCCTTAAGAAGGGATACTCCTTTGTCCAAATGCCGTTTGCTCTATCTCTTGTAGTTTAGGAGTTGTAGAACACTTTTTGGAGTGGAAGCTGGCCAAAAACATGTGCTTTTTCCGTCATAACTCCCAAACCATACATCCTACAAGGACGACTTATACACCAAATTGTTTCTAATACATATATACACAAGACTGCATATTCAGAAAAAAGTTTTCTGGAATTTGATTTTTTTTCAAGAATCTTAGTTAAAATTTTTTACATGAATCATAGTTTTTGACGTGGTTTTTTGCGATTTTTTTGATTTTTTAGCCATAACTTCTAAACCATACATCATAAAAGGACGATTTATGCATCAAAATGTTCCTTAAGCTACTGTTCACAAGACTGTATCCTTAAAATAATTTTAAAAATTAGATTTCATGTTAATTTCATGTGCCCTTTTTTGTCAATTTTTATTTTTTTTATTTATTTTCTAAAATAAAAACTACATATCAGATAAGGACGATTCATGCATTAAAATGAGCACCAGGTCCTCGTCCTTAAGTAGGGTTACTTCTTTGTCCAAATGCATTTTGCTCTATCTCTTGTAGTTTAGGAGTTGTAGAACACTTTTTGGAGTGGAAGCTGGCCAAAAACATGTGCTTTTTCCGTCATAACTCCCAAACCATACATCCTACAAGGACGATTTATACACCAAATTGTTTCTAATGCATATATACACAAGACTGCATATTCAGAAAAAAGTTTTCTGGAATTTGATTTTTTTTCAAGAATCTTAGTTAAAATTTTTTACATGAATCATAGTTTTTGACGTGGTTTTTTGCGATTTTTTTTATTTTTTAGCCATAACTTCTAAACCATACATCATAAAAGGACGATTTATGCATCAAAATGTTCCTTAAGCTACTGTTCACAAGACTGTATCCTTAAAATAATTTTAAAAAAATTAGATTTCATGTTAATTTCATGTGCCCTTTTTTGTCAATTTTTACTTTTTTTATTTATTTTCTAAAATAAAAACTACATATCAGATAAGGACGATTCATGCATTAAAATGAGCACCAGGTCCTCGTCCTTAAGAAGGGTTATTTCTTTGTCCAAATGCATTTTGCTCTATCTCTCGTAGTTAAGGAGTTGTAGAACACTTTTTGGAGTGGAAGCTGGCCAAAAACATGTGCTTTTTCCGTCATAACTCCCAAACTGTACGTCCTACAAGGACGATTTATACACCAAATTGTTTCTAATACATATATACACAAGACTGCATATTCAGAAAAAAGTTTTCTGGAATTTGATTTTTTTTCAAGAATCTTAGTTAAAATTTTTTACATGAATCATAGTTTTTGACGTGGTTTTTTGCGATTTTTTTGATTTTTTAGCCATAACTTCTAAACCATACATCATAAAAGGACGATTTATGCATCAAAATGTTCCTTAAGCTACTGTTCACAAGACTGTATCCTTAAAATAATTTTAAAAATTAGATTTCATGTTAATTTCATGTGCCCTTTTTTGTCAATTTTTATTTTTTTTATTTATTTTCTAAAATAAAAACTACATATCAGATAAGGACGATTCATGCATTAAAATGAGCACCAGGTCCTCGTCCTTAAGTAGGGTTACTTCTTTGTCCAAATGCATTTTGCTCTATCTCTTGTAGTTTAGGAGTTGTAGAACACTTTTTGGAGTGGAAGCTGGCCAAAAACATGTGCTTTTTCCGTCATAACTCCCAAACCATACATCCTACAAGGACGACTTATACACCAAATTGTTTCTAATACATACATACACAAGACTGCATATTCAGAAAAAAGTTTTCTGGAATTTGATTTTTTTTCAAGAATCTTAGTTAAAATTTTTTACATGAATCATAGTTTTTGACGTGGTTTTTTGCGATTTTTTTGATTTTTTAGCCATAACTTCTAAACCATACATCATAAAAGGACGATTTATGCATCAAAATGTTCCTTAAGCTACTGTTCACAAGACTGTATCCTTAAAATAATTTTAAAAATTAGATTTCATGTTAATTTCATGTGCCCTTTTTTGTCAATTTTTATTTTTTTTATTTATTTTCTAAAATAAAAACTACATATCAGATAAGGACGATTCATGCATTAAAATGAGCACCAGGTCCTCGTCCTTAAGAAGGGATACTCCTTTGTCCAAATGCCGTTTGCTCTATCTCTTGTAGTTTAGGAGTTGTAGAACACTTTTTGGAGTGGAAGCTGGCCAAAAACATGTGCTTTTTCCGTCATAACTCCCAAACCATACATCCTACAAGGACGACTTATACACCAAATTGTTTCTAATACATATATACACAAGACTGCATATTCAGAAAAAAGTTTTCTGGAATTTGATTTTTTTTCAAGAATCTTAGTTAAAATTTTTTACATGAATCATAGTTTTTGACGTGGTTTTTTGCGATTTTTTTGATTTTTTAGCCATAACTTCTAAACCATACATCATAAAAGGACGATTTATGCATCAAAATGTTCCTTAAGCTACTGCCCACAAGACTGTATCCTTAAAATAATTTTAAAAATTAGATTTCATGTTAATTTCATGTGCCCTTTTTTGTCAATTTTTATTTTTTTTATTTATTTTCTAAAATAAAAACTACATATCAGATAAGGACGATTCATGCATTAAAATGAGCACCAGGTCCTCGTCCTTAAGAAGGGATACTCCTTTGTCCAAATGCCGTTTGCTCTATCTCTTGTAGTTTAGGAGTTGTAGAACACTTTTTGGAGTGGAAGCTGGCCAAAAACATGTGCTTTTTCCGTCATAACTCCCAAACCATACATCCTACAAGGACGACTTATACACCAAATTGTTTCTAATACATATATACACAAGACTGCATATTCAGAAAAAAGTTTTCTGGAATTTGATTTTTTTCAAGAATCTTAGTTAAAATTTTTTACATGAATCATAGTTTTTGACGTGGTTTTTTGCGATTTTTTTGATTTTTTAGCCATAACTTCTAAACCATACATCATAAAAGGACGATTTATGCATCAAAATGTTCCTTAAGCTACTGTTCACAAGACTGTATCCTTAAAATAATTTTAAAAATTAGATTTCATGTTAATTTCATGTGCCCTTTTTTGTCAATTTTTATTTTTTTTATTTATTTTCTAAAATAAAAACTACATATCAGATAAGGACGATTCATGCATTAAAATGAGCACCAGGTCCTCGTCCCTAAGAAGGAATACTCCTTTGTCCAAATGCCATTTGCTCTATCTCTTGTAGTTTAGGAGTTGTAGAACACTTTTTGGAGTGGAAGCTGGCCAAAAACATGTGCTTTTTCCGTCATAACTCCCAAACCATACATCCTACAAGGACGACTTATACACCAAATTGTTTCTAATACATATATACACAAGACTGCATATTCAGAAAAAAGTTTTCTGGAATTTGATTTTTTTTCAAGAATCTTAGTTAAAATTTTTTACATGAATCATAGTTTTTGACGTGGTTTTTTGCGATTTTTTTGATTTTTTAGCCATAACTTCTAAACCATACATCATAAAAGGACGATTTATGCATCAAAATGTTCCTTAAGCTACTGCCCACAAGACTGTATCCTTAAAATAATTTTAAAAATTAGATTTCATGTTAATTTCATGTGCCCTTTTTTGTCAATTTTTATTTTTTTTATTTATTTTCTAAAATAAAAACTACATATCAGATAAGGACGATTCATGCATTAAAATGAGCACCAGGTCCTCGTCCTTAAGTAGGGTTACTTCTTTGTCCAAATGCCGTTTGCTCTATCTCTTGTAGTTTAGGAGTTGTAGAACACTTTTTGGAGTGGAAGCTGGCCAAAAACATGTGCTTTTTCCGTCATAACTCCCAAACCATACATCCTACAAGGACGACTTATACACCAAATTGTTTCTAATACATACATACACAAGACTGCATATTCAGAAAAAAGTTTTCTGGAATTTGATTTTTTTTCAAGAATCTTAGTTAAAATTTTTTACATGAATCATAGTTTTTGACGTGGTTTTTTGCGATTTTTTTGATTTTTTAGCCATAACTTCTAAACCATACATCATAAAAGGACGATTTATGCATCAAAATGTTCCTTAAGCTACTGTTCACAAGACTGTATCCTTAAAATAATTTTAAAAATTAGATTTCATGTTAATTTCATGTGCCCTTTTTTGTCAATTTTTATTTTTTTTATTTATTTTCTAAAATAAAAACTACATATCAGATAAGGACGATTCATGCATTAAAATGAGCACCAGGTCCTCGTCCTTAAGAAGGGATACTCCTTTGTCCAAATGCCGTTTGCTCTATCTCTTGTAGTTTAGGAGTTGTAGAACACTTTTTGGAGTGGAAGCTGGCCAAAAACATGTGCTTTTTCCGTCATAACTCCCAAACCATACATCCTACAAGGACGACTTATACACCAAATTGTTTCTAATACATACATACACAAGACTGCATATTCAGAAAAAAGTTTTCTGGAATTTGATTTTTTTTCAAGAATCTTAGTTAAAATTTTTTACATGAATCATAGTTTTTGACGTGGTTTTTTGCGATTTTTTTTATTTTTTAGCCATAACTTCTAAACCATACATCATAAAAGGACGATTTATGCATCAAAATGTTCCTTAAGCTACTGTTCACAAGACTGTATCCTTAAAATAATTTTAAAAATTAGATTTCATGTTAATTTCATGTGCCCTTTTTTGTCAATTTTTATTTTTTTTATTTATTTTCTAAAATAAAAACTACATATCAGATAAGGACGATTCATGCATTAAAATGAGCACCAGGTCCTCGTCCTTAAGAAGGGATACTCCTTTGTCCAAATGCCGTTTGCTCTATCTCTTGTAGTTTAGGAGTTGTAGAACACTTTTTGGAGTGGAAGCTGGCCAAAAACATGTGCTTTTTCCGTCATAACTCCCAAACCATACATCCTACAAGGACGACTTATACACCAAATTGTTTCTAATACATACATACACAAGACTGCATATTCAGAAAAAAGTTTTCTGGAATTTGATTTTTTTTCAAGAATCTTAGTTAAAATTTTTTACATGAATCATAGTTTTTGACGTGGTTTTTTGCGATTTTTTTTATTTTTTAGCCATAACTTCTAAACCATACATCATAAAAGGACGATTTATGCATCAAAATGTTCCTTAAGCTACTGTTCACAAGACTGTATCCTTAAAATAATTTTAAAAATTAGATTTCATGTTAATTTCATGTGCCCTTTTTTGTCAATTTTTATTTTTTTTATTTATTTTCTAAAATAAAAACTACATATCAGATAAGGACGATTCATGCATTAAAATGAGCACCAGGTCCTCGTCCCTAAGAAGGAATACTCCTTTGTCCAAATGCCATTTGCTCTATCTCTTGTAGTTTAGGAGTTGTAGAACACTTTTTGGAGTGGAAGCTGGCCAAAAACATGTGCTTTTTCCGTCATAACTCCCAAACCATACATCCTACAAGGACGACTTATACACCAAATTGTTTCTAATACATATATACACAAGACTGCATATTCAGAAAAAAGTTTTCTGGAATTTGATTTTTTTTCAAGAATCTTAGTTAAAATTTTTTACATGAATCATAGTTTTTGACGTGGTTTTTTGCGATTTTTTTGATTTTTTAGCCATAACTTCTAAACCATACATCATAAAAGGACGATTTATGCATCAAAATGTTCCTTAAGCTACTGCCCACAAGACTGTATCCTAAAAATAATTTTAAAAATTAGATTTCATGTTAATTTCATGTGCCCTTTTTTGTCAATTTTTATTTTTTTTATTTATTTTCTAAAATAAAAACTACATATCAGATAAGGACGATTCATGCATTAAAATGAGCACCAGGTCCTCGTCCTTAAGTAGGGTTACTTCTTTGTCCAAATGCCGTTTGCTCTATCTCTTGTAGTTTAGGAGTTGTAGAACACTTTTTGGAGTGGAAGCTGGCCAAAAACATGTGCTTTTTCCGTCATAACTCCCAAACCATACATCCTACAAGGACGACTTATACACCAAATTGTTTCTAATACATACATACACAAGACTGCATATTCAGAAAAAAGTTTTCTGGAATTTGATTTTTTTTCAAGAATCTTAGTTAAAATTTTTTACATGAATCATAGTTTTTGACGTGGTTTTTTGCGATTTTTTTGATTTTTTAGCCATAACTTCTAAACCATACATCATAAAAGGACGATTTATGCATCAAAATGTTCCTTAAGCTACTGTTCACAAGACTGTATCCTTAAAATAATTTTAAAAATTAGATTTCATGTTAATTTCATGTGCCCTTTTTTGTCAATTTTTATTTTTTTTATTTATTTTCTAAAATAAAAACTACATATCAGATAAGGACGATTCATGCATTAAAATGAGCACCAGGTCCTCGTCCTTAAGAAGGGATACTCCTTTGTCCAAATGCCGTTTGCTCTATCTCTTGTAGTTTAGGAGTTGTAGAACACTTTTTGGAGTGGAAGCTGGCCAAAAACATGTGCTTTTTCCGTCATAACTCCCAAACCATACATCCTACAAGGACGACTTATACACCAAATTGTTTCTAATACATACATACACAAGACTGCATATTCAGAAAAAAGTTTTCTGGAATTTGATTTTTTTTCAAGAATCTTAGTTAAAATTTTTTACATGAATCATAGTTTTTGACGTGGTTTTTTGCGATTTTTTTTATTTTTTAGCCATAACTTCTAAACCATACATCATAAAAGGACGATTTATGCATCAAAATGTTCCTTAAGCTACTGTTCACAAGACTGTATCCTTAAAATAATTTTAAAAATTAGATTTCATGTTAATTTCATGTGCCCTTTTTTGTCAATTTTTATTTTTTTTATTTATTTTCTAAAATAAAAACTACATATCAGATAAGGACGATTCATGCATTAAAATGAGCACCAGGTCCTCGTCCTTAAGAAGGGATACTCCTTTGTCCAAATGCCGTTTGCTCTATCTCTTGTAGTTTAGGAGTTGTAGAACACTTTTTGGAGTGGAAGCTGGCCAAAAACATGTGCTTTTTCCGTCATAACTCCCAAACCATACATCCTACAAGGACGACTTATACACCAAATTGTTTCTAATACATATATACACAAGACTGCATATTCAGAAAAAAGTTTTCTGGAATTTGATTTTTTTTCAAGAATCTTAGTTAAAATTTTTTACATGAATCATAGTTTTTGACGTGGTTTTTTGCGATTTTTTTTATTTTTTAGCCATAACTTCTAAACCATACATCATAAAAGGACGATTTATGCATCAAAATGTTCCTTAAGCTACTGTTCACAAGACTGTATCCTTAAAATAATTTTAAAAATTAGATTTCATGTTAATTTCATGTGCCCTTTTTTGTCAATTTTTATTTTTTTTATTTATTTTCTAAAATAAAAACTACATATCACATAAGGACGATTCATGCATTAAAATGAGCACCAGGTCCTCGTCCTTAAGAAGGGATACTCCTTTGTCCAAATGCCGTTTGCTCTATCTCTTGTAGTTTAGGAGTTGTAGAACACTTTTTGGAGTGGAAGCTGGCCAAAAACATGTGCTTTTTCCGTCATAACTCCCAAACCATACATCCTACAAGGACGACTTATACACCAAATTGTTTCTAATACATATATACACAAGACTGCATATTCAGAAAAAAGTTTTCTGGAATTTGATTTTTTTTCAAGAATCTTAGTTAAAATTTTTTAACATGAATCATAGTTTTTGACGTGGTTTTTTGCGATTTTTTTGATTTTTTAGCCATAACTTCTAAACCATACATCATAAAAGGACGATTTATGCATCAAAATGTTCCTTAAGCTACTGTTCACAAGACTGTATCCTTAAAATAATTTTAAAAAATTAGATTTCATGTTAATTTCATGTGCCCTTTTTTGTCAATTTTTACTTTTTTTATTTATTTTCTAAAATAAAAACTACATATCAGATAAGGACGATTCATGCATTAAAATGAGCACCAGGTCCTCGTCCTTAAGTAGGGTTACTTCTTTGTCCAAATGCATTTTGCTCTATCTCTCGTAGTTAAGGAGTTGTAGAACACTTTTTGGAGTGGAAGCTGGCCAAAAACATGTGCTTTTTCCGTCATAACTCCCAAACTGTACATCCTACAAGGACGATTTATACACCAAATTGTTTCTAATACATATATACACAAGACTGCATATTCAGAAAAAAGTTTTCTGGAATTTGATTTTTTTTCAAGAATCTTAGTTAAAATTTTTTACATGAATCATAGTTTTTGACGTGGTTTTTTGCGATTTTTTTGATTTTTTAGCCATAACTTCTAAACCATACATCATAAAAGGACGATTTATGCATCAAAATGTTCCTTAAGCTACTGCCCACAAGACTGTATCCTTAAAATAATTTTAAAAATTAGATTTCATGTTAATTTCATGTGCCCTTTTTTGTCAATTTTTATTTTTTTTATTTATTTTCTAAAATAAAAACTACATATCAGATAAGGACGATTCATGCATTAAAATGAGCACCAGGTCCTCGTCCTTAAGAAGGGATACTCCTTTGTCCAAATGCCGTTTGCTCTATCTCTTGTAGTTTAGGAGTTGTAGAACACTTTTTGGAGTGGAAGCTGGCCAAAAACATGTGCTTTTTCCGTCATAACTCCCAAACCATACATCCTACAAGGACGACTTATACACCAAATTGTTTCTAATACATATATACACAAGACTGCATATTCAGAAAAAAGTTTTCTGGAATTTGATTTTTTTTCAAGAATCTTAGTTAAAATTTTTTACATGAATCATAGTTTTTGACGTGGTTTTTTGCGATTTTTTTGATTTTTTAGCCATAACTTCTAAACCATACATCATAAAAGGACGATTTATGCATCAAAATGTTCCTTAAGCTACTGTTCACAAGACTGTATCCTTAAAATAATTTTAAAAATTAGATTTCATGTTAATTTCATGTGCCCTTTTTTGTCAATTTTTATTTTTTTTATTTATTTTCTAAAATAAAAACTACATATCAGATAAGGACGATTCATGCATTAAAATGAGCACCAGGTCCTCGTCCTTAAGTAGGGTTACTTCTTTGTCCAAATGCATTTTGCTCTATCTCTTGTAGTTTAGGAGTTGTAGAACACTTTTTGGAGTGGAAGCTGGCCAAAAACATGTGCTTTTTCCGTCATAACTCCCAAACCATACATCCTACAAGGACGATTTATACACCAAATTGTTTCTAATGCATATATACACAAGACTGCATATTCAGAAAAAAGTTTTCTGGAATTTGATTTTTTTTCAAGAATCTTAGTTAAATTTTTTTACATGAATCATAGTTTTTGACGTGGTTTTTTGCGATTTTTTTTATTTTTTAGCCATAACTTCTAAACCATACATCATAAAAGGACGATTTATGCATCAAAATGTTCCTTAAGCTACTGTTCACAAGACTGTATCCTTAAAATAATTTTAAAAAAATTAGATTTCATGTTAATTTCATGTGCCCTTTTTTGTCAATTTTTACTTTTTTTATTTATTTTCTAAAATAAAAACTACATATCAGATAAGGACGATTCATGCATTAAAATGAGCACCAGGTCCTCGTCCTTAAGAAGGGTTATTTCTTTGTCCAAATGCATTTTGCTCTATCTCTCGTAGTTAAGGAGTTGTAGAACACTTTTTGGAGTGGAAGCTGGCCAAAAACATGTGCTTTTTCCGTCATAACTCCCAAACTGTACGTCCTACAAGGACGATTTATACACCAAATTGTTTCTAATACATATATACACAAGACTGCATATTCAGAAAAAAGTTTTCTGGAATTTGATTTTTTTTCAAGAATCTTAGTTAAAATTTTTTACATGAATCATAGTTTTTGACGTGGTTTTTTGCGATTTTTTTGATTTTTTAGCCATAACTTCTAAACCATACATCATAAAAGGACGATTTATGCATCAAAATGTTCCTTAAGCTACTGTTCACAAGACTGTATCCTTAAAATAATTTTAAAAATTAGATTTCATGTTAATTTCATGTGCCCTTTTTTGTCAATTTTTATTTTTTTTATTTATTTTCTAAAATAAAAACTACATATCAGATAAGGACGATTCATGCATTAAAATGAGCACCAGGTCCTCGTCCTTAAGTAGGGTTACTTCTTTGTCCAAATGCATTTTGCTCTATCTCTTGTAGTTTAGGAGTTGTAGAACACTTTTTGGAGTGGAAGCTGGCCAAAAACATGTGCTTTTTCCGTCATAACTCCCAAACCATACATCCTACAAGGACGACTTATACACCAAATTGTTTCTAATACATACATACACAAGACTGCATATTCAGAAAAAAGTTTTCTGGAATTTGATTTTTTTTCAAGAATCTTAGTTAAAATTTTTTACATGAATCATAGTTTTTGACGTGGTTTTTTGCGATTTTTTTGATTTTTTAGCCATAACTTCTAAACCATACATCATAAAAGGACGATTTATGCATCAAAATGTTCCTTAAGCTACTGTTCACAAGACTGTATCCTTAAAATAATTTTAAAAATTAGATTTCATGTTAATTTCATGTGCCCTTTTTTGTCAATTTTTATTTTTTTTATTTATTTTCTAAAATAAAAACTACATATCAGATAAGGACGATTCATGCATTAAAATGAGCACCAGGTCCTCGTCCTTAAGAAGGGATACTCCTTTGTCCAAATGCCGTTTGCTCTATCTCTTGTAGTTTAGGAGTTGTAGAACACTTTTTGGAGTGGAAGCTGGCCAAAAACATGTGCTTTTTCCGTCATAACTCCCAAACCATACATCCTACAAGGACGACTTATACACCAAATTGTTTCTAATACATATATACACAAGACTGCATATTCAGAAAAAAGTTTTCTGGAATTTGATTTTTTTTCAAGAATCTTAGTTAAAATTTTTTACATGAATCATAGTTTTTGACGTGGTTTTTTGCGATTTTTTTGATTTTTTAGCCATAACTTCTAAACCATACATCATAAAAGGACGATTTATGCATCAAAATGTTCCTTAAGCTACTGCCCACAAGACTGTATCCTTAAAATAATTTTAAAAATTAGATTTCATGTTAATTTCATGTGCCCTTTTTTGTCAATTTTTATTTTTTTTATTTATTTTCTAAAATAAAAACTACATATCAGATAAGGACGATTCATGCATTAAAATGAGCACCAGGTCCTCGTCCTTAAGAAGGGATACTCCTTTGTCCAAATGCCGTTTGCTCTATCTCTTGTAGTTTAGGAGTTGTAGAACACTTTTTGGAGTGGAAGCTGGCCAAAAACATGTGCTTTTTCCGTCATAACTCCCAAACCATACATCCTACAAGGACGACTTATACACCAAATTGTTTCTAATACATATATACACAAGACTGCATATTCAGAAAAAAGTTTTCTGGAATTTGATTTTTTTTCAAGAATCTTAGTTAAAATTTTTTACATGAATCATAGTTTTTGACGTGGTTTTTTGCGATTTTTTTGATTTTTTAGCCATAACTTCTAAACCATACATCATAAAAGGACGATTTATGCATCAAAATGTTCCTTAAGCTACTGTTCACAAGACTGTATCCTTAAAATAATTTTAAAAATTAGATTTCATGTTAATTTCATGTGCCCTTTTTTGTCAATTTTTATTTTTTTTATTTATTTTCTAAAATAAAAACTACATATCAGATAAGGACGATTCATGCATTAAAATGAGCACCAGGTCCTCGTCCTTAAGTAGGGTTACTTCTTTGTCCAAATGCATTTTGCTCTATCTCTTGTAGTTTAGGAGTTGTAGAACACTTTTTGGAGTGGAAGCTGGCCAAAAACATGTGCTTTTTCCGTCATAACTCCCAAACCATACATCCTACAAGGACGACTTATACACCAAATTGTTTCTAATACATACATACACAAGACTGCATATTCAGAAAAAAGTTTTCTGGAATTTGATTTTTTTTCAAGAATCTTAGTTAAAATTTTTTACATGAATCATAGTTTTTGACGTGGTTTTTTGCGATTTTTTTGATTTTTTAGCCATAACTTCTAAACCATACATCATAAAAGGACGATTTATGCATCAAAATGTTCCTTAAGCTACTGTTCACAAGACTGTATCCTTAAAATAATTTTAAAAATTAGATTTCATGTTAATTTCATGTGCCCTTTTTTGTCAATTTTTATTTTTTTTATTTATTTTCTAAAATAAAAACTACATATCAGATAAGGACGATTCATGCATTAAAATGAGCACCAGGTCCTCGTCCTTAAGAAGGGATACTCCTTTGTCCAAATGCCGTTTGCTCTATCTCTTGTAGTTTAGGAGTTGTAGAACACTTTTTGGAGTGGAAGCTGGCCAAAAACATGTGCTTTTTCCGTCATAACTCCCAAACCATACATCCTACAAGGACGACTTATACACCAAATTGTTTCTAATACATATATACACAAGACTGCATATTCAGAAAAAAGTTTTCTGGAATTTGATTTTTTTTCAAGAATCTTAGTTAAAATTTTTTACATGAATCATAGTTTTTGACGTGGTTTTTTGCGATTTTTTTGATTTTTTAGCCATAACTTCTAAACCATACATCATAAAAGGACGATTTATGCATCAAAATGTTCCTTAAGCTACTGCCCACAAGACTGTATCCTTAAAATAATTTTAAAAATTAGATTTCATGTTAATTTCATGTGCCCTTTTTTGTCAATTTTTATTTTTTTTATTTATTTTCTAAAATAAAAACTACATATCAGATAAGGACGATTCATGCATTAAAATGAGCACCAGGTCCTCGTCCTTAAGAAGGGATACTCCTTTGTCCAAATGCCGTTTGCTCTATCTCTTGTAGTTTAGGAGTTGTAGAACACTTTTTGGAGTGGAAGCTGGCCAAAAACATGTGCTTTTTCCGTCATAACTCCCAAACCATACATCCTACAAGGACGACTTATACACCAAATTGTTTCTAATACATATATACACAAGACTGCATATTCAGAAAAAAGTTTTCTGGAATTTGATTTTTTTTCAAGAATCTTAGTTAAAATTTTTTACATGAATCATAGTTTTTGACGTGGTTTTTTGCGATTTTTTTGATTTTTTAGCCATAACTTCTAAACCATACATCATAAAAGGACGATTTATGCATCAAAATGTTCCTTAAGCTACTGTTCACAAGACTGTATCCTTAAAATAATTTTAAAAATTAGATTTCATGTTAATTTCATGTGCCCTTTTTTGTCAATTTTTATTTTTTTTATTTATTTTCTAAAATAAAAACTACATATCAGATAAGGACGATTCATGCATTAAAATGAGCACCAGGTCCTCGTCCTTAAGTAGGGTTACTTCTTTGTCCAAATGCATTTTGCTCTATCTCTTGTAGTTTAGGAGTTGTAGAACACTTTTTGGAGTGGAAGCTGGCCAAAAACATGTGCTTTTTCCGTCATAACTCCCAAACCATACATCCTACAAGGACGATTTATACACCAAATTGTTTCTAATGCATATATACACAAGACTGCATATTCAGAAAAAAGTTTTCTGGAATTTGATTTTTTTTCAAGAATCTTAGTTAAAATTTTTTACATGAATCATAGTTTTTGACGTGGTTTTTTGCGATTTTTTTGATTTTTTAGCCATAACTTCTAAACCATACATCATAAAAGGACGATTTATGCATCAAAATGTTCCTTAAGCTACTGTTCACAAGACTGTATCCTTAAAATAATTTTAAAAAATTAGATTTCATGTTAATTTCATGTGCCCTTTTTTGTCAATTTTTACTTTTTTTATTTATTTTCTAAAATAAAAACTACATATCAGATAAGGACGATTCATGCATTAAAATGAGCACCAGGTCCTCGTCCTTAAGAAGGGTTATTTCTTTGTCCAAATGCATTTTGCTCTATCTCTCGTAGTTAAGGAGTTGTAGAACACTTTTTGGAGTGGAAGCTGGCCAAAAACATGTGCTTTTTCCGTCATAACTCCCAAACTGTACGTCCTACAAGGACGATTTATACACCAAATTGTTTCTAATACATATATACACAAGACTGCATATTCAGAAAAAAGTTTTCTGGAATTTGATTTTTTTTCAAGAATCTTAGTTAAAATTTTTTACATGAATCATAGTTTTTGACGTGGTTTTTTGCGATTTTTTTGATTTTTTAGCCATAACTTCTAAACCATACATCATAAAAGGACGATTTATGCATCAAAATGTTCCTTAAGCTACTGCCCACAAGACTGTATCCTTAAAATAATTTTAAAAATTAGATTTCATGTTAATTTCATGTGCCCTTTTTTGTCAATTTTTATTTTTTTTATTTATTTTCTAAAATAAAAACTACATATCAGATAAGGACGATTCATGCATTAAAATGAGCACCAGGTCCTCGTCCTTAAGAAGGGATACTCCTTTGTCCAAATGCCGTTTGCTCTATCTCTTGTAGTTTAGGAGTTGTAGAACACTTTTTGGAGTGGAAGCTGGCCAAAAACATGTGCTTTTTCCGTCATAACTCCCAAACCATACATCCTACAAGGACGACTTATACACCAAATTGTTTCTAATACATATATACACAAGACTGCATATTCAGAAAAAAGTTTTCTGGAATTTGATTTTTTTTCAAGAATCTTAGTTAAAATTTTTTACATGAATCATAGTTTTTGACGTGGTTTTTTGCGATTTTTTTGATTTTTTAGCCATAACTTCTAAACCATACATCATAAAAGGACGATTTATGCATCAAAATGTTCCTTAAGCTACTGTTCACAAGACTGTATCCTTAAAATAATTTTAAAAATTAGATTTCATGTTAATTTCATGTGCCCTTTTTTGTCAATTTTTATTTTTTTATTTATTTTCTAAAATAAAAACTACATATCAGATAAGGACGATTCATGCATTAAAATGAGCACCAGGTCCTCGTCCTTAAGTAGGGTTACTTCTTTGTCCAAATGCATTTTGCTCTATCTCTTGTAGTTTAGGAGTTGTAGAACACTTTTTGGAGTGGAAGCTGGCCAAAAACATGTGCTTTTTCCGTCATAACTCCCAAACCATACATCCTACAAGGACGATTTATACACCAAATTGTTTCTAATGCATATATACACAAGACTGCATATTCAGAAAAAAGTTTTCTGGAATTTGATTTTTTTTCAAGAATCTTAGTTAAAATTTTTTACATGAATCATAGTTTTTGACGTGGTTTTTTGCGATTTTTTTGATTTTTTAGCCATAACTTCTAAACCATACATCATAAAAGGACGATTTATGCATCAAAATGTTTCTTAAGCTACTGCCCACAAGACTGTATCCTTAAAATAATTTTAAAAATTAGATTTCATGTTAATTTCATGTGCCCTTTTTTGTCAATTTTTATTTTTTTTATTTATTTTCTAAAATAAAAACTACATATCAGATAAGGACGATTCATGCATTAAAATGAGCACCAGGTCCTCGTCCCTAAGAAGGGATACTTCTTTGTCCAAATGCATTTTGCTCTATCTCTTGTAGTTTAGGAGTTGTAGAACACTTTTTGGAGTGGAAGCTGGCCAAAAACATGTGCTTTTTCCGTCATAACTCCCAAACCATACATCCTACAAGGACGACTTATACACCAAATTGTTTCTAATACATATATACACAAGACTGCATATTCAGAAAAAAGTTTTCTGGAATTTGATTTTTTTTCAAGAATCTTAGTTAAAATTTTTTACATGAATCATAGTTTTTGACGTGGTTTTTTGCGATTTTTTTTTATTTTTTAGCCATAACTTCTAAACCATACATCATAAAAGGACGATTTATGCATCAAAATGTTCCTTAAGCTACTGTTCACAAGACTGTATCCTTAAAATAATTTTAACAATTAGATTTCATGTTAATTTCATGTGCCCTTTTTTGTCAATTTTTATTTTTTTTATTTATTTTCTAAAATAAAAACTACATATCAGATAAGGACGATTCATGCATTAAAATGAGCACCAGGTCCTCGTCCTTAAGAAGGGATACTCCTTTGTCCAAATGCCGTTTGCTCTATCTCTTGTAGTTTAGGAGTTGTAGAACACTTTTTGGAGTGGAAGCTGGCCAAAAACATGTGCTTTTTCCGTCATAACTCCCAAACCATACATCCTACAAGGACGACTTATACACCAAATTGTTTCTAATACATATATATACAAGACTGCATATTCAGAAAAAAGTTTTCTGGAATTTGATTTTTTTCAAGAATCTTAGTTAAAATTTTTTACATGAATCATAGTTTTTGACGTGGTTTTTTGCGATTTTTTTGATTTTTTAGCCATAACTTCTAAACCATACATCATAAAAGGACGATTTATGCATCAAAATGTTCCTTAAGCTACTGTTCACAAGACTGTATCCTTAAAATAATTTTAAAAATTAGATTTCATGTTAATTTCATGTGCCCTTTTTTGTCAATTTTTATTTTTTTTATTTATTTTCTAAAATAAAAACTACATATCAGATAAGGACGATTCATGCATTAAAATGAGCACCAGGTCCTCGTCCCTAAGAAGGAATACTCCTTTGTCCAAATGCCATTTGCTCTATCTCTTGTAGTTTAGGAGTTGTAGAACACTTTTTGGAGTGGAAGCTGGCCAAAAACATGTGCTTTTTCCGTCATAACTCCCAAACCATACATCCTACAAGGACGACTTATACACCAAATTGTTTCTAATACATATATACACAAGACTGCATATTCAGAAAAAAGTTTTCTGGAATTTGATTTTTTTTCAAGAATCTTAGTTAAAATTTTTTACATGAATCATAGTTTTTGACGTGGTTTTTTGCGATTTTTTTGATTTTTTAGCCATAACTTCTAAACCATACATCATAAAAGGACGATTTATGCATCAAAATGTTCCTTAAGCTACTGCCCACAAGACTGTATCCTTAAAATAATTTTAAAAATTAGATTTCATGTTAATTTCATGTGCCCTTTTTTGTCAATTTTTATTTTTTTTATTTATTTTCTAAAATAAAAACTACATATCAGATAAGGACGATTCATGCATTAAAATGAGCACCAGGTCCTCGTCCTTAAGAAGGGATACTCCTTTGTCCAAATGCCGTTTGCTCTATCTCTTGTAGTTTAGGAGTTGTAGAACACTTTTTGGAGTGGAAGCTGGCCAAAAACATGTGCTTTTTCCGTCATAACTCCCAAACCATACATCCTACAAGGACGACTTATACACCAAATTGTTTCTAATACATATATACACAAGACTGCATATTCAGAAAAAAGTTTTCTGGAATTTGATTTTTTTTCAAGAATCTTAGTTAAAATTTTTTACATGAATCATAGTTTTTGACGTGGTTTTTTGCGATTTTTTTGATTTTTTAGCCATAACTTCTAAACCATACATCATAAAAGGACGATTTATGCATCAAAATGTTCCTTAAGCTACTGTTCACAAGACTGTATCCTTAAAATAATTTTAAAAATTAGATTTCATGTTAATTTCATGTGCCCTTTTTTGTCAATTTTTATTTTTTTTATTTATTTTCTAAAATAAAAACTACATATCAGATAAGGACGATTCATGCATTAAAATGAGCACCAGGTCCTCGTCCTTAAGTAGGGTTACTTCTTTGTCCAAATGCATTTTGCTCTATCTCTTGTAGTTTAGGAGTTGTAGAACACTTTTTGGAGTGGAAGCTGGCCAAAAACATGTGCTTTTTCCGTCATAACTCCCAAACCATACATCCTACAAGGACGATTTATACACCAAATTGTTTCTAATACATATATACACAAGACTGCATATTCAGAAAAAAGTTTTCTGGAAATTGATTTTTTTTCAAGAATCTTAGTTAAAATTTTTTACATGAATCATAGTTTTTGACGTGGTTTTTTGCGATTTTTTTGATTTTTTAGCCATAACTTCTAAACCATACATCATAAAAGGACGATTTATGCATCAAAATGTTCCTTAAGCTACTGTTCACAAGACTGTATCCTTAAAATAATTTTAAAAAATTAGATTTCATGTTAATTTCATGTGCCCTTTTTTGTCAATTTTTACTTTTTTTATTTATTTTCTAAAATAAAAACTACATATCAGATAAGGACGATTCATGCATTAAAATGAGCACCAGGTCCTCGTCCTTAAGAAGGGTTACTTCTTTGTCCAAATGCATTTTGCTCTATCTCTCGTAGTTAAGGAGTTGTAGAACACTTTTTGGAGTGGAAGCTGGCCAAAAACATGTGCTTTTTCCGTCATA
The DNA here is from genome assembly GCA_963920525.1 of Dichetophora obliterata. NCBI lineage: Eukaryota > Metazoa > Arthropoda > Insecta > Diptera > Sciomyzidae > Dichetophora > Dichetophora obliterata. Next base: position 313,776,804 of record OY986435.1, on the reverse strand, counting down.
ACTCCCAAACTGTACGTCCTACAAGGACGATTTATACACCAAATTGTTTCTAATACATATATACACAAGACTGCATATTCAGAAAAAAGTTTTCTGGAATTTGATTTTTTTTCAAGAATCTTAGTTAAAATTTTTTACATGAATCATAGTTTTTGACGTGGTTTTTTGCGATTTTTTTGATTTTTTAGCCATAACTTCTAAACCATACATCATAAAAGGACGATTTATGCATCAAAATGTTCCTTAAGCTACTGTTCACAAGACTGTATCCTTAAAATAATTTTAAAAAATTAGATTTCATGTTAATTTCATGTGCCCTTTTTTGTCAATTTTTACTTTTTTTATTTATTTTCTAAAATAAAAACTACATATCAGATAAGGACGATTCATGCATTAAAATGAGCACCAGGTCCTCGTCCTTAAGAAGGGTTACTTCTTTGTCCAAATGCATTTTGCTCTATCTCTCGTAGTTAAGGAGTTGTAGAACACTTTTTGGAGTGGAAGCTGGCCAAAAACATGTGCTTTTTCCGTCATAACTCCCAAACTGTACGTCCTACAAGGACGATTTATACACCAAATTGTTTCTAATACATATATACACAAGACTGCATATTCAGAAAAAAGTTTTCTGGAATTTGATTTTTTTTCAAGAATCTTAGTTAAAATTTTTTACATGAATCATAGTTTTTGACGTGGTTTTTTGCGATTTTTTTGATTTTTTAGCCATAACTTCTAAACCATACATCATAAAAGGACGATTTATGCATCAAAATGTTCCTTAAGCTACTGCCCACAAGACTGTATCCTTAAAATAATTTTAAAAATTAGATTTCATGTTAATTTCATGTGCCCTTTTTTGTCAATTTTTATTTTTTTTATTTATTTTCTAAAATAAAAACTACATATCAGATAAGGACGATTCATGCATTAAAATGAGCACCAGGTCCTCGTCCTTAAGAAGGGATACTCCTTTGTCCAAATGCCGTTTGCTCTATCTCTTGTAGTTTAGGAGTTGTAGAACACTTTTTGGAGTGGAAGCTGGCCAAAAACATGTGCTTTTTCCGTCATAACTCCCAAACCATACATCCTACAAGGACGACTTATACACCAAATTGTTTCTAATACATATATACACAAGACTGCATATTCAGAAAAAAGTTTTCTGGAATTTGATTTTTTTTCAAGAATCTTAGTTAAAATTTTTTACATGAATCATAGTTTTTGACGTGGTTTTTTGCGATTTTTTTGATTTTTTAGCCATAACTTCTAAACCATACATCATAAAAGGACGATTTATGCATCAAAATGTTCCTTAAGCTACTGTTCACAAGACTGTATCCTTAAAATAATTTTAAAAATTAGATTTCATGTTAATTTCATGTGCCCTTTTTTGTCAATTTTTATTTTTTTATTTATTTTCTAAAATAAAAACTACATATCAGATAAGGACGATTCATGCATTAAAATGAGCACCAGGTCCTCGTCCTTAAGTAAGGTTACTTCTTTGTCCAAATGCATTTTGCTCTATCTCTTGTAGTTTAGGAGTTGTAGAACACTTTTTGGAGTGGAAGCTGGCCAAAAACATGTGCTTTTTCCGTCATAACTCCCAAACCATACATCCTACAAGGACGATTTATACACCAAATTGTTTCTAATGCATATATACACAAGACTGCATATTCAGAAAAAAGTTTTCTGGAATTTGATTTTTTTTCAAGAATCTTAGTTAAAATTTTTTACATGAATCATAGTTTTTGACGTGGTTTTTTGCGATTTTTTTGATTTTTTAGCCATAACTTCTAAACCATACATCATAAAAGGACGATTTATGCATCAAAATGTTCCTTAAGCTACTGCCCACAAGACTGTATCCTTAAAATAATTTTAAAAATTAGATTTCATGTTAATTTCATGTGCCCTTTTTTGTCAATTTTTATTTTTTTTATTTATTTTCTAAAATAAAAACTACATATCAGATAAGGACGATTCATGCATTAAAATGAGCACCAGGTCCTCGTCCCTAAGAAGGGATACTTCTTTGTCCAAATGCATTTTGCTCTATCTCTTGTAGTTTAGGAGTTGTAGAACACTTTTTGGAGTGGAAGCTGGCCAAAAACATGTGCTTTTTCCGTCATAACTCCCAAACCATACATCCTACAAGGACGATTTATACACCAAATTGTTTCTAATGCATATATACACAAGACTGCATATTCAGAAAAAAGTTTTCTGGAATTTGATTTTTTTTCAAGAATCTTAGTTAAAATTTTTTACATGAATCATAGTTTTTGACGTGGTTTTTTGCGATTTTTTTGATTTTTTAGCCATAACTTCTAAACCATACATCATAAAAGGACGATTTATGCATCAAAATGTTCCTTAAGCTACTGCCCACAAGACTGTATCCTTAAAATAATTTTAAAAATTAGATTTCATGTTAATTTCATGTGCCCTTTTTTGTCAATTTTTATTTTTTTTATTTATTTTCTAAAATAAAAACTACATATCAGATAAGGACGATTCATGCATTAAAATGAGCACCAGGTCCTCGTCCCTAAGAAGGGATACTCCTTTGTCCAAATGCCGTTTGCTCTATCTCTTGTAGTTTAGGAGTTGTAGAACACTTTTTGGAGTGGAAGCTGGCCAAAAACATGTGCTTTTTCCGTCATAACTCCCAAACCATACATCCTACAAGGACGACTTATACACCAAATTGTTTCTAATACATATATACACAAGACTGCATATTCAGAAAAAAGTTTTCTGGAATTTGATTTTTTTTCAAGAATCTTAGTTAAAATTTTTTACATGAATCATAGTTTTTGACGTGGTTTTTTGCGATTTTTTTTTATTTTTTAGCCATAACTTCTAAACCATACATCATAAAAGGACGATTTATGCATCAAAATGTTCCTTAAGCTACTGTTCACAAGACTGTATCCTTAAAATAATTTTAACAATTAGATTTCATGTTAATTTCATGTGCCCTTTTTTGTCAATTTTTATTTATTTTATTTATTTTCTAAAATAAAAACTACATATCAGATAAGGACGATTCATGCATTAAAATGAGCACCAGGTCCTCGTCCTTAAGAAGGGATACTCCTTTGTCCAAATGCCGTTTGCTCTATCTCTTGTAGTTTAGGAGTTGTAGAACACTTTTTGGAGTGGAAGCTGGCCAAAAACATGTGCTTTTTCCGTCATAACTCCCAAACCATACATCCTACAAGGACGACTTATACACCAAATTGTTTCTAATACATATATATACAAGACTGCATATTCAGAAAAAAGTTTTCTGGAATTTGATTTTTTTCAAGAATCTTAGTTAAAATTTTTTACATGAATCATAGTTTTTGACGTGGTTTTTTGCGATTTTTTTGATTTTTTAGCCATAACTTCTAAACCATACATCATAAAAGGACGATTTATGCATCAAAATGTTCCTTAAGCTACTGTTCACAAGACTGTATCCTTAAAATAATTTTAAAAATTAGATTTCATGTTAATTTCATGTGCCCTTTTTTGTCAATTTTTATTTTTTTTATTTATTTTCTAAAATAAAAACTACATATCAGATAAGGACGATTCATGCATTAAAATGAGCACCAGGTCCTCGTCCCTAAGAAGGAATACTCCTTTGTCCAAATGCCATTTGCTCTATCTCTTGTAGTTTAGGAGTTGTAGAACACTTTTTGGAGTGGAAGCTGGCCAAAAACATGTGCTTTTTCCGTCATAACTCCCAAACCATACATCCTACAAGGACGACTTATACACCAAATTGTTTCTAATACATATATACACAAGACTGCATATTCAGAAAAAAGTTTTCTGGAATTTGATTTTTTTTCAAGAATCTTAGTTAAAATTTTTTACATGAATCATAGTTTTTGACGTGGTTTTTTGCGATTTTTTTGATTTTTTAGCCATAACTTCTAAACCATACATCATAAAAGGACGATTTATGCATCAAAATGTTCCTTAAGCTACTGCCCACAAGACTGTATCCTTAAAATAATTTTAAAAATTAGATTTCATGTTAATTTCATGTGCCCTTTTTTGTCAATTTTTATTTTTTTTATTTATTTTCTAAAATAAAAACTACATATCAGATAAGGACGATTCATGCATTAAAATGAGCACCAGGTCCTCGTCCTTAAGAAGGGATACTCCTTTGTCCAAATGCCGTTTGCTCTATCTCTTGTAGTTTAGGAGTTGTAGAACACTTTTTGGAGTGGAAGCTGGCCAAAAACATGTGCTTTTTCCGTCATAACTCCCAAACCATACATCCTACAAGGACGACTTATACACCAAATTGTTTCTAATACATACATACACAAGACTGCATATTCAGAAAAAAGTTTTCTGGAATTTGATTTTTTTTCAAGAATCTTAGTTAAAATTTTTTACATGAATCATAGTTTTTGACGTGGTTTTTTGCGATTTTTTTGATTTTTTAGCCATAACTTCTAAACCATACATCATAAAAGGACGATTTATGCATCAAAATGTTCCTTAAGCTACTGTTCACAAGACTGTATCCTTAAAATAATTTTAAAAATTAGATTTCATGTTAATTTCATGTGCCCTTTTTTGTCAATTTTTATTTTTTTTATTTATTTTCTAAAATAAAAACTACATATCAGATAAGAACGATTCATGCATTAAAATGAGCACCAGGTCCTCGTCCTTAAGTAGGGTTACTTTTTTGTCCAAATGCATTTTGCTCTATCTCTCGTAGTTTAGGAGTTGTAGAACACTTTTTGGAGTGGAAGCTGGCCAAAAACATGTGCTTTTTCCGTCATAACTCCCAAACCATACATCCTACAAGGACGACTTATACACCAAATTGTTTCTAATACATATATACACAAGACTGCATATTCAGAAAAAAGTTTTCTGGAATTTGATTTTTTTTCAAGAATCTTAGTTAAAATTTTTTACATGAATCATAGTTTTTGACGTGGTTTTTTGCGATTTTTTTTATTTTTTAGCCATAACTTCTAAACCATACATCATAAAAGGACGATTTATGCATCAAAATGTTCCTTAAGCTACTGCCCACAAGACTGTATCCTTAAAATAATTTTAAAAATTAGATTTCATGTTAATTTCATGTGCCCTTTTTTGTCAATTTTTATTTTTTTTATTTATTTTCTAAAATAAAAACTACATATCAGATAAGGACGATTCATGCATTAAAATGAGCACCAGGTCCTCGTCCCTAAGAAGGGATACTCCTTTGTCCAAATGCCGTTTGCTCTATCTCTTGTAGTTTAGGAGTTGTAGAACACTTTTTGGAGTGGAAGCTGGCCAAAAACATGTGCTTTTTCCGTCATAACTCCCAAACCATACATCCTACAAGGACGACTTATACACCAAATTGTTTCTAATACATATATACACAAGACTGCATATTCAGAAAAAAGTTTTCTGGAATTTGATTTTTTTTCAAGAATCTTAGTTAAAATTTTTTACATGAATCATAGTTTTTGACGTGGTTTTTTGCGATTTTTTTGATTTTTTAGCCATAACTTCTAAACCATACATCATAAAAGGACGATTTATGCATCAAAATGTTCCTTAAGCTACTGCCCATAAGACTGTATCCTTAAAATAATTTTAAAAATTAGATTTCATGTTAATTTCATGTGCCCTTTTTTGTCAATTTTTATTTTTTTTATTTATTTTCTAAAATAAAAACTACATATCAGATAAGGACGATTCATGCATTAAAATGAGCACCAGGTCCTCGTCCTTAAGAAGGGATACTCCTTTGTCCAAATGCCGTTTGCTCTATCTCTTGTAGTTTAGGAGTTGTAGAACACTTTTTGGAGTGGAAGCTGGCCAAAAACATGTGCTTTTTCCGTCATAACTCCCAAACCATACATCCTACAAGGACGACTTATACACCAAATTGTTTCTAATACATATATACACAAGACTGCATATTCAGAAAAAAGTTTTCTGGAATTTGATTTTTTTTCAAGAATCTTAGTTAAAATTTTTTACATGAATCATAGTTTTTGACGTGGTTTTTTGCGATTTTTTTTGATTTTTTAGCCATAACTTCTAAACCATACATCATAAAAGGACGATTTATGCATCAAAATGTTCCTTAAGCTACTGTTCACAAGACTGTATCCTTAAAATAATTTTAACAATTAGATTTCATGTTAATTTCATGTGCCCTTTTTTGTCAATTTTTATTTTTTTTATTTATTTTCTAAAATAAAAACTACATATCAGATAAGGACGATTCATGCATTAAAATGAGCACCAGGTCCTCGTCCCTAAGAAGGAATACTCCTTTGTCCAAATGCCATTTGCTCTATCTCTTGTAGTTTAGGAGTTGTAGAACACTTTTTGGAGTGGAAGCTGGCCAAAAACATGTGCTTTTTCCGTCATAACTCCCAAACCATACATCCTACAAGGACGACTTATACACCAAATTGTTTCTAATACATATATACACAAGACTGCATATTCAGAAAAAAGTTTTCTGGAATTTGATTTTTTTTCAAGAATCTTAGTTAAAATTTTTTACATGAATCATAGTTTTTGACGTGGTTTTTTGCGATTTTTTTGATTTTTTAGCCATAACTTCTAAACCATACATCATAAAAGGACGATTTATGCATCAAAATGTTCCTTAAGCTACTGCCCACAAGACTGTATCCTTAAAATAATTTTAAAAATTAGATTTCATGTTAATTTCATGTGCCCTTTTTTGTCAATTTTTATTTTTTTTATTTATTTTCTAAAATAAAAACTACATATCAGATAAGGACGATTCATGCATTAAAATGAGCACCAGGTCCTCGTCCTTAAGAAGGGATACTCCTTTGTCCAAATGCCGTTTGCTCTATCTCTTGTAGTTTAGGAGTTGTAGAACACTTTTTGGAGTGGAAGCTGGCCAAAAACATGTGCTTTTTCCGTCATAACTCCCAAACCATACATCCTACAAGGACGACTTATACACCAAATTGTTTCTAATACATACATACACAAGACTGCATATTCAGAAAAAAGTTTTCTGGAATTTGATTTTTTTTCAAGAATCTTAGTTAAAATTTTTTACATGAATCATAGTTTTTGACGTGGTTTTTTGCGATTTTTTTTATTTTTTAGCCATAACTTCTAAACCATACATCATAAAAGGACGATTTATGCATCAAAATGTTCCTTAAGCTACTGTTCACAAGACTGTATCCTTAAAATAATTTTAAAAATTAGATTTCATGTTAATTTCATGTGCCCTTTTTTGTCAATTTTTATTTTTTTTATTTATTTTCTAAAATAAAAACTACATATCAGATAAGAACGATTCATGCATTAAAATGAGCACCAGGTCCTCGTCCTTAAGTAGGGTTACTTTTTTGTCCAAATGCATTTTGCTCTATCTCTCGTAGTTTAGGAGTTGTAGAACACTTTTTGGAGTGGAAGCTGGCCAAAAACATGTGCTTTTTCCGTCATAACTCCCAAACCATACATCCTACAAGGACGACTTATACACCAAATTGTTTCTAATACATATATACACAAGACTGCATATTCAGAAAAAAGTTTTCTGGAATTTGATTTTTTTTCAAGAATCTTAGTTAAAATTTTTTACATGAATCATAGTTTTTGACGTGGTTTTTTGCGATTTTTTTTATTTTTTAGCCATAACTTCTAAACCATACATCATAAAAGGACGATTTATGCATCAAAATGTTCCTTAAGCTACTGCCCACAAGACTGTATCCTTAAAATAATTTTAAAAATTAGATTTCATGTTAATTTCATGTGCCCTTTTTTGTCAATTTTTATTTTTTTTATTTATTTTCTAAAATAAAAACTACATATCAGATAAGGACGATTCATGCATTAAAATGAGCACCAGGTCCTCGTCCCTAAGAAGGGATACTCCTTTGTCCAAATGCCGTTTGCTCTATCTCTTGTAGTTTAGGAGTTGTAGAACACTTTTTGGAGTGGAAGCTGGCCAAAAACATGTGCTTTTTCCGTCATAACTCCCAAACCATACATCCTACAAGGACGACTTATACACCAAATTGTTTCTAATACATATATACACAAGACTGCATATTCAGAAAAAAGTTTTCTGGAATTTGATTTTTTTTCAAGAATCTTAGTTAAAATTTTTTACATGAATCATAGTTTTTGACGTGGTTTTTTGCGATTTTTTTGATTTTTTAGCCATAACTTCTAAACCATACATCATAAAAGGACGATTTATGCATCAAAATGTTCCTTAAGCTACTGCCCATAAGACTGTATCCTTAAAATAATTTTAAAAATTAGATTTCATGTTAATTTCATGTGCCCTTTTTTGTCAATTTTTATTTTTTTTATTTATTTTCTAAAATAAAAACTACATATCAGATAAGGACGATTCATGCATTAAAATGAGCACCAGGTCCTCGTCCTTAAGAAGGGATACTCCTTTGTCCAAATGCCGTTTGCTCTATCTCTTGTAGTTTAGGAGTTGTAGAACACTTTTTGGAGTGGAAGCTGGCCAAAAACATGTGCTTTTTCCGTCATAACTCCCAAACCATACATCCTACAAGGACGACTTATACACCAAATTGTTTCTAATACATATATACACAAGACTGCATATTCAGAAAAAAGTTTTCTGGAATTTGATTTTTTTTCAAGAATCTTAGTTAAAATTTTTTACATGAATCATAGTTTTTGACGTGGTTTTTTGCGATTTTTTTTGATTTTTTAGCCATAACTTCTAAACCATACATCATAAAAGGACGATTTATGCATCAAAATGTTCCTTAAGCTACTGTTCACAAGACTGTATCCTTAAAATAATTTTAACAATTAGATTTCATGTTAATTTCATGTGCCCTTTTTTGTCAATTTTTATTTTTTTTATTTATTTTCTAAAATAAAAACTACATATCAGATAAGGACGATTCATGCATTAAAATGAGCACCAGGTCCTCGTCCTTAAGAAGGGATACTCCTTTGTCCAAATGCCGTTTGCTCTATCTCTTGTAGTTTAGGAGTTGTAGAACACTTTTTGGAGTGGAAGCTGGCCAAAAACATGTGCTTTTTCCGTCATAACTCCCAAACCATACATCCTACAAGGACGACTTATACACCAAATTGTTTCTAATACATATATATACAAGACTGCATATTCAGAAAAAAGTTTTCTGGAATTTGATTTTTTTCAAGAATCTTAGTTAAAATTTTTTACATGAATCATAGTTTTTGACGTGGTTTTTTGCGATTTTTTTGATTTTTTAGCCATAACTTCTAAACCATACATCATAAAAGGACGATTTATGCATCAAAATGTTCCTTAAGCTACTGTTCACAAGACTGTATCCTTAAAATAATTTTAAAAATTAGATTTCATGTTAATTTCATGTGCCCTTTTTTGTCAATTTTTATTTTTTTTATTTATTTTCTAAAATAAAAACTACATATCAGATAAGGACGATTCATGCATTAAAATGAGCACCAGGTCCTCGTCCCTAAGAAGGAATACTCCTTTGTCCAAATGCCATTTGCTCTATCTCTTGTAGTTTAGGAGTTGTAGAACACTTTTTGGAGTGGAAGCTGGCCAAAAACATGTGCTTTTTCCGTCATAACTCCCAAACCATACATCCTACAAGGACGACTTATACACCAAATTGTTTCTAATACATATATACACAAGACTGCATATTCAGAAAAAAGTTTTCTGGAATTTGATTTTTTTTCAAGAATCTTAGTTAAAATTTTTTACATGAATCATAGTTTTTGACGTGGTTTTTTGCGATTTTTTTTATTTTTTAGCCATAACTTCTAAACCATACATCATAAAAGGACGATTTATGCATCAAAATGTTCCTTAAGCTACTGTTCACAAGACTGTATCCTTAAAATAATTTTAAAAATTAGATTTCATGTTAATTTCATGTGCCCTTTTTTGTCAATTTTTATTTTTTTTATTTATTTTCTAAAATAAAAACTACATATCACATAAGGACGATTCATGCATTAAAATGAGCACCAGGTCCTCGTCCTTAAGAAGGGATACTCCTTTGTTCAAATGCCGTTTACTCTATCTCTTGTAGTTTAGGAGTTGTAGAACACTTTTTGGAGTGGAAGCTGGCCAAAAACATGTGCTTTTTCCGTCATAACTCCCAAACCATACATCCTACAAGGACGACTTATACACCAAATTGTTTCTAATACATATATACACAAGACTGCATATTCAGAAAAAAGTTTTCTGGAATTTGATTTTTTTTCAAGAATCTTAGTTAAAATTTTTTACATGAATCATAGTTTTTGACGTGGTTTTTTGCGATTTTTTTGATTTTTTAGCCATAACTTCTAAACCATACATCATAAAAGGACGATTTATGCATCAAAATGTTCCTTAAGCTACTGTTCACAAGACTGTATCCTTAAAATAATTTAAAAAAATTAGATTTCATGTTAATTTCATGTGCCCTTTTTTGTCAATTTTTATTTTTTTTATTTATTTTCTAAAATAAAAACTACATATCAGATAAGAACGATTCATGCATTAAAATGAGCACCAGGTCCTCGTCCTTAAGTAGGGTTACTTTTTTGTCCAAATGCATTTTGCTCTATCTCTCGTAGTTTAGGAGTTGTAGAACACTTTTTGGAGTGGAAGCTGGCCAAAAACATGTGCTTTTTCCGTCATAACTCCCAAACCATACATCCTACAAGGACGACTTATACACCAAATTGTTTCTAATACATATATACACAAGACTGCATATTCAGAAAAAAGTTTTCTGGAATTTGATTTTTTTTCAAGAATCTTAGTTAAAATTTTTTACATGAATCATAGTTTTTGACGTGGTTTTTTGCGATTTTTTTTATTTTTTAGCCATAACTTCTAAACCATACATCATAAAAGGACGATTTATGCATCAAAATGTTCCTTAAGCTACTGTTCACAAGACTGTATCCTTAAAATAATTTTAAAAATTAGATTTCATGTTAATTTCATGTGCCCTTTTTTGTCAATTTTTATTTTTTTTATTTATTTTCTAAAATAAAAACTACATATCACATAAGGACGATTCATGCATTAAAATGAGCACCAGGTCCTCGTCCTTAAGAAGGGATACTCCTTTGTTCAAATGCCGTTTGCTCTATCTCTTGTAGTTTAGGAGTTGTAGAACACTTTTTGGAGTGGAAGCTGGCCAAAAACATGTGCTTTTTCCGTCATAACTCCCAAACCATACATCCTACAAGGACGACTTATACACCAAATTGTTTCTAATACATATATACACAAGACTGCATATTCAGAAAAAAGTTTTCTGGAATTTGATTTTTTTTCAAGAATCTTAGTTAAAATTTTTTAACATGAATCATAGTTTTTGACGTGGTTTTTTGCGATTTTTTTGATTTTTTAGCCATAACTTCTAAACCATACATCATAAAAGGACGATTTATGCATCAAAATGTTCCTTAAGCTACTGTTCACAAGACTGTATCCTTAAAATAATTTAAAAAAAATTAGATTTCATGTTAATTTCATGTGCCCTTTTTTGTCAATTTTTACTTTTTTTATTTATTTTCTAAAATAAAAACTACATATCAGATAAGGACGATTCATGCATTGAAATGAGCACCAGGTCCTCGTCCTTAAGTAGGGTTACTTCTTTGTCCAAATGCATTTTGCTCTATCTCTCGTAGTTAAGGAGTTGTAGAACACTTTTTGGAGTGGAAGCTGGCCAAAAACATGTGCTTTTTCCGTCATAACTCCCAAACTGTACATCCTACAAGGACGATTTATACACCAAATTGTTTCTAATACATATATACACAAGACTGCATATTCAGAAAAAAGTTTTCTGGAATTTGATTTTTTTTCAAGAATCTTAGTTAAAATTTTTTACATGAATCATAGTTTTTGACGTGGTTTTTTGCGATTTTTTTGATTTTTTAGCCATAACTTCTAAACCATACATCATAAAAGGACGATTTATGCATCAAAATGTTCCTTAAGCTACTGCCCACAAGACTGTATCCTTAAAATAATTTTAAAAATTAGATTTCATGTTAATTTCATGTGCCCTTTTTTGTCAATTTTTATTTTTTTTATTTATTTTCTAAAATAAAAACTACATATCAGATAAGGACGATTCATGCATTAAAATGAGCACCAGGTCCTCATCCTTAAGAAGGGATACTCCTTTGTCCAAATGCCGTTTGCTCTATCTCTTGTAGTTTAGGAGTTGTAGATCACTTTTTGGAGTGGAAGCTGGCCAAAAACATGTGCTTTTTCCGTCATAACTCCCAAACCATACATCCTACAAGGACGACTTATACACCAAATTGTTTCTAATACATATATACACAAGACTGCATATTCAGAAAAAAGTTTTCTGGAATTTGATTTTTTTTCAAGAATCTTAGTTAAAATTTTTTACATGAATCATAGTTTTTGACGTGGTTTTTTGCGATTTTTTGGATTTTTTAGCCATAACTTCTAAACCATACATCATAAAAGGACGATTTATGCATCAAAATGTTCCTTAAGCTACTGCCCACAAGACTGTATCCTTAAAATAATTTTAAAAATTAGATTTCATGTTAATTTCATGTGCCCTTTTTTGTCAATTTTTATTTTTTTTATTTATTTTCTAAAATAAAAACTACATATCAGATAAGGACGATTCATGCATTAAAATGAGCACCAGGTCCTCGTCCCTAAGAAGGGATACTCCTTTGTCCAAATGCCGTTTGCTCTATCTCTTGTAGTTTAGGAGTTGTAGAACACTTTTTGGGGTGGAAGCTGGCCAAAAACATGTGCTTTTTCCGTCATAACTCCCAAACCATACATCCTACAAGGACGACTTATACACCAAATTGTTTCTAATACATATATACACAAGACTGCATATTCAGAAAAAAGTTTTCTGGAATTTGATTTTTTTTCAAGAATCTTAGTTAAAATTTTTTACATGAATCATAGTTTTTGACGTGGTTTTTTCCGATTTTTTTGATTTTTTAGCCATAACTTCTAAACCATACATCATAAAAGGACGATTTATGCATCAAAATGTTCCTTAAGCTACTGTTCACAAGACTGTATCCTTAAAATAATTTTAAAAATTAGATTTCATGTTAATTTCATGTGCCCTTTTTTGTCAATTTTTATTTTTTTTATTTATTTTCTAAAATAAAAACTACATATCAGATAAGGACGATTCATGCATTAAAATGAGCACCAGGTCCTCGTCCTTAAGAAGGGATACTCCTTTGTCCAAATGCCGTTTGCTCTATCTCTTGTAGTTTAGGAGTTGTAGAACACTTTTTGGAGTGGAAGCTGGCCAAAAACATGTGCTTTTTCCGTCATAACTCCCAAACCAAACATCCTACAAGGACGACTTATACACCAAATTGTTTCTAATACATATATACACAAGACTGCATATTCAGAAAAAAGTTTTCTGGAATTTGATTTTTTTTCAAGAATCTTAGTTAAAATTTTTTACATGAATCATAGTTTTTGACGTGGTTTTTTGCAATTTTTTTGATTTTTTAGCCATAACTTCTAAACCATACATCATAAAAGGACGATTTATGCATCAAAATGTTCCTTAAGCTACTGCCCACAAGACTGTATCCTTAAAATAATTTTAAAAATTAGATTTCATGTTAATTTCATGTGCCCTTTTTTGTCAATTTTTATTTTTTTTATTTATTTTCTAAAATAAAAACTACATATCAGATAAGGACGATTCATGCATTAAAATGAGCACCAGGTCCTCGTCCTTAAGAAGGGATACTCCTTTGTCCAAATGCCGTTTGCTCTATCTCTTGTAGTTTAGGAGTTGTAGAACACTTTTTGGAGTGGAAGCTGGCCAAAAACATGTGCTTTTTCCGTCATAACTCCCAAACCATACATCCTACAAGGACGACTTATACACCAAATTGTTTCTAATACATATATACACAAGACTGCATATTCAGAAAAAAGTTTTCTGGAATTTGATTTTTTTTCAAGAATCTTAGTTAAAATTTTTTACATGAATCATAGTTTTTGACGTGGTTTTTTGCGATTTTTTTGATTTTTTAGCCATAACTTCTAAACCATACATCATAAAAGGACGATTTATGCATCAAAATGTTCCTTAAGCTACTGTTCACAAGACTGTATCCTTAAAATAATTTTAAAAATTAGATTTCATGTTAATTTCATGTGCCCTTTTTTGTCAATTTTTATTTTTTTTATTTATTTTCTAAAATAAAAACTACATATCAGATAAGGACGATTCATGCATTAAAATGAGCACCAGGTCCTCGTCCTTAAGTAGGGTTACTTCTTTGTCCAAATGCATTTTGCTCTATCTCTTGTAGTTTAGGAGTTGTAGAACACTTTTTAGAGTGGAAGCTGGCCAAAAACATGTGCTTTTTCCGTCATAACTCCCAAACCATACATCCTACAAGGACGACTTATACACCAAATTGTTTCTAATACATATATACACAAGACTGCATATTCAGAAAAAAGTTTTCTGGAATTTGATTTTTTTTCAAGAATCTTAGTTAAAATTTTTTACATGAATCATAGTTTTTGACGTGGTTTTTTGCAATTTTTTTGATTTTTTAGCCATAACTTCTAAATCATACATCACAAAAGGACGATTTATGCATCAAAATGTTCCTTAAGCTACTGCCCACAAGACTGTATCCTTAAAATAATTTTAAAAATTAGATTTCATGTTAATTTTATGTGGCCTTTTTTGTCAATTTTTATTTTTTTTATTTATTTTCTAAAATAAAAACTACATATCAGATAAGGACGATTCATGCATTAAAATGAGCACCAGGTCCTCGTCCTTAAGAAGGGATACTCCTTTGTCCAAATGCCGTTTGCTCTATCTCTTGTAGTTTAGGAGTTGTAGAACACTTTTTGGAGTGGAAGCTGGCCAAAAACATGTGCTTTTTCCGTCATAACTCCCAAACCATACATCCTACAAGGACGACTTATACACCAAATTGTTTCTAATACATATATACACAAGACTGCATATTCAGAAAAAAGTTTTATGGAATTTGATTTTTTTTCAAGAATCTTAGTTAAAATTTTTTACATGAATCATAGTTTTTGACGTGGTTTTTTGCGATTTTTTTGATTTTTTAGCCATAACTTCTAAACCATACATCATAAAAGGACGATTTATGCATCAAAATGTTCCTTAAGCTACTGCCCACAAGACTGTATCCTTAAAATAATTTTAAAAATTAGATTTCATGTTAATTTCATGTGCCCTTTTTTGTCAATTTTTATTTTTTTTATTTATTTTCTAAAATAAAAACTACATATCAGATAAGGACGATTCATGCATTAAAATGAGCACCAGGTCCTCGTCCTTAAGTAGGGTTACTTCTTTGTCCAAATGCATTTTGCTCTATCTCTTGTAGTTTAGGAGTTGTAGAACACTTTTTGGAGTGGAAGCTGGCCAAAAACATGTGCTTTTTCCGTCATAACTCCCAAACTGTACATCCTACAAGGACGATTTATACACCAAATTGTTTCTAATACATATATACACAAGACTGCATATTCAGAAAAAAGTTTTCTGTAATTTGATTTTTTTTCAAGAATCTTAGTTAAAATTTTTTACATGAATCATAGTTTTTGACGTGGTTTTTTGCGATTATTTTGATTTTTTAGCCATAACTTCTTAACCATACATCATAAAAGGACGATTTATGCATCAAAATGTTCCTTAAGCTACTGTTCACAAGACTGTATCCTTAAAATAATTTTAAAAATTAGATTTCATGTTAATTTCATGTGCCCTTTTTTGTCAATTTTTATTTTTTTTATTTATTTTCTAAAATAAAAACTACATATCAGATAAGGACGATTCATGCATTAAAATGAGCACCAGGTCCTCGTCCTTAAGAAGGGATACTCCTTTGTCCAAATGCCGTTTGCTCTATCTCTTGTAGTTTAGGAGTTGTAGAACACTTTTTGGAGTGGAAGCTGGCCAAAAACATGTGCTTTTTCCGTCATAACTCCCAAACCATACATCCTACAAGGACGACTTATACACCAAATTGTTTCTAATACATATATACACAAGACTGCATATTCAGAAAAAAGTTTTCTGGAATTTGATTTTTTTTCAAGAATCTTAGTTAAAATTTTTTACATGAATCATAGTTTTTGACGTGGTTTTTTGCGATTTTTTTGATTTTTTAGCCATAACTTCTAAACCATACATCATAAAAGGACGATTTATGGATCAAAATGTTCCTTAAGCTACTGTTCACAAGACTGTATCCTTAAAATAATTTTAAAAATTAGATTTCATGTTAATTTCATGTGCCCTTTTTTGTCAATTTTTATTTTTTTTATTTATTTTCTAAAATAAAAACTACATATCAGATAAGGACGATTCATGCATTAAAATGAGCACCAGGTCCTCGTCCTTAAGAAGGGATACTCCTTTGTCCAAATGCCGTTTGCTCTATCTCTTGTAGTTTAGGAGTTGTAGAACACTTTTTGGAGTGGAAGCTGGCCAAAAACATGTGCTTTTTCCGTCATAACTCCCAAACCATACATCCTACAAGGACGACTTATACACCAAATTGTTTCTAATACATATATACACAAGACTGCATATTCAGAAAAAAGTTTTCTGGAATTTGATTTTTTTTCAAGAATCTTAGTTAAAATTTTTTACATGAATCATAGTTTTTGACGTGGTTTTTTGCGATTTTTTTGATTTTTTAGCCACAACTTCTAAACCATACATCATAAAAGGACGATTTATGCATCAAAATGTTCCTTAAGCTACTGTTCACAAGACTGTATCCCTAAAATAATTTTAAAAATTAGATTTCATGTTAATTTCATGTGCCCTTTTTTGTCAATTTTTATTTTTTTTATTTATTTTCTAAAATAAAAACTACATATCAGATAAGGACGATTCATGCATTAAAATGAGCACCAGGTCCTCGTCCTTAAGAAGGGATACTCCTTTGTCCAAATGCCGTTTGCTCTATCTCTTGTAGTTTAGGAGTTGTAGAACACTTTTTGGAGTGGAAGCTGGCCAAAAACATGTGCTTTTTCCGTCATAACTCCCAAACCATACATCCTACAAGGACGACTTATACACCAAATTGTTTCTAATACATATATACACAAGACTGCATATTCAGAAAAAAGTTTTCTGGAATTTGATTTTTTTTCAAGAATCTTAGTTAAAATTTTTTACATGAATCATAGTTTTTGACGTGGTTTTTTGCGATTTTTTTGATTTTTTAGCCACAACTTCTAAACCATACATCATAAAAGGACGATTTATGCATCAAAATGTTCCTTAAGCTACTGTTCACAAGACTGTATCCTTAAAATAATTTTAAAAATTAGATTTCATGTTAATTTCATGTGCCCTTTTTTGTCAATTTTTATTTTTTTTATTTATTTTCTAAAATAAAAACTACATATCAGATAAGGACGATTCATGCATTAAAATGAGCACCAGGTCCTCGTCCTTAAGTAGGGTTACTTCTTTGTCCAAATGCATTTTGCTCTATCTCTCGTAGTTTAGGAGTTGTAGAACACTTTTTGGAGTGGAAGCTGGCCAAAAACATGTGCTTTTTCCGTAATAACTCCCAAACTGTACATCCTACAAGGACGATTTATACACCAAATTGTTTCTAATACATATATACACAAGACTGCATATTCAGAAAAAAGTTTTCTGGAATTTGATTTTTTTTCAAGAATCTTAGTTAAAATTTTTTACATGAATCATAGTTTTTGACGTGGTTTTTTGCGATTTTTTTGATTTTTTAGCCATAACTTCTAAACCATACATCATAAAAGGACGATTTATGCATCAAAATGTTCCTTAAGCTACTGCCCACAAGACTGTATCCTTAAAATAATTTTAAAAATTAGATTTCATGTTAATTTCATGTGCCCTTTTTTGTCAATTTTTATTTTTTTTATTTATTTTCTAAAATAAAAACTACATATCAGATAAGGACGATTCATGCATTAAAATGAGCACCAGGTCCTCGTCCTTAAGAAGGGATACTCCTTTGTCCAAATGCATTTTGCTCTATCTCTTGTAGTTTAGGAGTTGTAGAACACTTTTTGGAGTGGAAGCTGGCCAAAAACATGTGCTTTTTCCGTCATAACTCCCAAACCATACATCCTACAAGGACGACTTATACACCAAATTGTTTCTAATACATATATACACAAGACTGCATATTCAGAAAAAAGTTTTCTGGAATTTGATTTTTTTTCAAGAATCTTAGTTAAAATTTTTTACATGAATCATAGTTTTTGACGTGGTTTTTTGCGATTTTTTTGATTTTTTAGCCATAACTTCTAAACCATACATCATAAAAGGACGATTTATGCATCAAAATGTTCCTTAAGCTACTGCCCACAAGACTGTATCCTTAAAATAATTTTAAAAATTAGATTTCATGTTAATTTCATGTGCCCTTTTTTGTCAATTTGTATTTTTTTTATTTATTTTCTAAAATAAAAACTACATATAAGATAAGGACGATTCATGCATTAAAATGAGCACCAGGTCCTCGTCCTTAAGTAGGGTTACTTCTTTGTCCAAATGCATTTTGCTCTATCTCTTGTAGTTTAGGAGTTGTAGAACACTTTTTGGAGTGGAAGCTGGCCAAAAATATGTGCTTTTTCCGTCATAACTCCCAAACCATACATCCTACAAGGACGATTTATACACCAAATTGTTTCTAATACATATATACACAAGACTGCATATTCAGAAAAAAGTTTTCTGGAATTTGATTTTTTTTCAAGAATCTTAGTTAAAATTGTTTACATGAATCATAGTTTTTGCGATTTTTTTGATTTTTTAGCCATAACTTCTAAACCATACATCATAAAAGAACGATTTATGCATCAAAATGTTCCTTAAGCTACTGCCCACAAGACTGTATCCTAAAAATAATTTTAAAAATTAGATTTCATGTTAATTTCATGTGCCCTTTTTTGTCAATTTTTATTTTTTTTATTTATTTTCTAAAATAAAAACTACATATCAGATAAGGACGATTCATGCATTAAAATGAGCACCAGGTCCTCGTCCTTAAGAAGGGATACTCCTTTGTCCAAATGCCGTTTGCTCTATCTCTTGTAGTTTAGGAGTTGTAGAACACTTTTTGGAGTGGAAGCTGGCCAAAAACATGTGCTTTTTCCGTCATAACTCCCAAACCATACATCCTACAAGGACGACTTATACACCAAATTGTTTCTAATACATATATACACAAGACTGCATATTCAGAAAAAAGTTTTCTGGAATTTGATTTTTTTTCAAGAATCTTAGTTAAAATTTTTTACATGAATCATAGTTTTTGACGTGGTTTTTTGCGATTTTTTTGATTTTTTAGCCATAACTTCTAAACCATACATCATAAAAGGACGATTTATGCATCAAAATGTTCCTTAAGCTACTGTTCACAAGACTGTATCCTTAAAATAATTTTAAAAATTAGATTTCATGTTAATTTCATGTGTCCTTTTTTGTCAATTTTTATTTTTTTTATTTATTTTCTAAAATAAAAACTACATATCAGATAAGGACGATTCATGCATTAAAATGAGCACCAGGTCCTCGTCCTTAAGTAGGGTTACTTCTTTGTCCAAATGCATTTTGCTCTATCTCTTGTAGTTTAGGAGTTGTAGAACACTTTTTGGAGTGGAAGCTGGCCAAAAACATGTGCTTTTTCCGTCATAACTCCCAAACTGTACATCCTACAAGGACGATTTATACACCAAATTGTTTCTAATACATATATACACAAGACTGCATATTCAGAAAAAAGTTTTCTGGAATTTGATTTTTTTTCAAGAATCTTAGTTAAAATTTTTTACATGAATCATAGTTTTTGACGTGGTTTTTTGCGATTATTTTGATTTTTTAGCCATAACTTCTTAACCATACATCATAAAAGGACGATTTATGCATCAAAATGTTCCTTAAGCTACTGTTCACAAGACTGTATCCTTAAAATAATTTTAAAATTAGATTTCATGTTAATTTCATGTGCCCTTTTTTGTCAATTTTTATTTTTTTTATTTATTTTCTAAAATAAAAACTACATATCAGATAAGGACGATTCATGCATTAAAATGAGCACCAGGTCCTCGTCCTTAAGTAGGGATACTCCTTTGTCCAAATGCCGTTTGCTCTATCTCTTGTAGTTTAGGAGTTGTAGAACACTTTTTGGAGTGGAAGCTGGCCAAAAACATGTGCTTTTTCCGTCATAACTCCCAAACCATACATCCTACAAGGACGACTTATACACCAAATTGTTTCTAATACATATATACACAAGACTGCATATTCAGAAAAAAGTTTTCTGGAATTTGATTTTTTTTCAAGAATCTTAGTTAAAATTTTTTACATGAATCATAGTTTTTGACGTGGTTTTTTGCGATTTTTTTGATTTTTTAGCCATAACTTCTAAACCATACATCATAAAAGGACGATTTATGCATCAAAATGTTCCTTAAGCTACTGTTCACAAGACTGTATCCTTAAAATAATTTTAAAAATTAGATTTCATGTTAATTTCATGTGTCCTTTTTTGTCAATTTTTATTTTTTTTATTTATTTTCTAAAATAAAAACTACATATCAGATAAGGACGATTCATGCATTAAAATGAGCACCAGGTCCTCGTCCTTAAGTAGGGTTACTTCTTTGTCCAAATGCATTTTGCTCTATCTCTTGTAGTTTAGGAGTTGTAGAACACTTTTTGGAGTGGAAGCTGGCCAAAAACATGTGCTTTTTCCGTCATAACTCCCAAACTGTACATCCTACAAGGACGATTTATACACCAAATTGTTTCTAATACATATATACACAAGACTGCATATTCAGAAAAAAGTTTTCTGGAATTTGATTTTTTTTCAAGAATCTTAGTTAAAATTTTTTACATGAATCATAGTTTTTGACGTGGTTTTTTGCGATTATTTTGATTTTTTAGCCATAACTTCTTAACCATACATCATAAAAGGACGATTTATGCATCAAAATGTTCCTTAAGCTACTGTTCACAAGACTGTATCCTTAAAATAATTTTAAAATTAGATTTCATGTTAATTTCATGTGCCCTTTTTTGTCAATTTTTATTTTTTTTATTTATTTTCTAAAATAAAAACTACATATCAGATAAGGACGATTCATGCATTAAAATGAGCACCAGGTCCTCGTCCTTAAGTAGGGATACTCCTTTGTCCAAATGCCGTTTGCTCTATCTCTTGTAGTTTAGGAGTTGTAGAACACTTTTTGGAGTGGAAGCTGGCCAAAAACATGTGCTTTTTCCGTCATAACTCCCAAACCATACATCCTACAAGGACGACTTATACACCAAATTGTTTCTAATACATATATACACAAGACTGCATATTCAGAAAAAAGTTTTCTGGAATTTGATTTTTTTTCAAGAATCTTAGTTAAAATTTTTTACATGAATCATAGTTTTTGACGTGGTTTTTTGCGATTTTTTTGATTTTTTAGCCACAACTTCTAAACCATACATCATAAAAGGACGATTTATGCATCAAAATGTTCCTTAAGCTACTGTTCACAAGACTGTATCCTTAAAATAATTTTAAAAATTAGATTTCATGTTAATTTCATGTGCCCTTTTTTGTCAATTTGTATTTTTTTTATTTATTTTCTAAAATAAAAACTACATATCAGATAAGGACGATTCATGCATTAAAATGAGCACCAGGTCCTCGTCCTTAAGTAGGGTTACTTCTTTGTCCAAATGCATTTTGCTCTATCTCTCGTAGTTTAGGAGTTGTAGAACACTTTTTGGAGTGGAAGCTGGCCAAAAACATGTGCTTTTTCCGTCATAACTCCCAAACTGTACATCCTACAAGGACGATTTATACACCAAATTGTTTCTAATACATATATACACAAGACTGCATATTCAGAAAAAAGTTTTCTGGAATTTGATTTTTTTTCAAGAATCTTAGTTAAAATTGTTTACATGAATCATAGTTTTTGCGATTTTTTTGATTTTTTAGCCATAACTTCTAAACCATACATCATAAAAGAACGATTTATGCATCAAAATGTTCCTTAAGCTACTGCCCACAAGACTGTATCCTTAAAATAATTTTAAAAATTAGATTTCATGTTAATTTCATGTGCCCTTTTTTGTCAATTTTTATTTTTTTTATTTATTTTCTAAAATAAAAACTACATATCAGATAAGGACGATTCATGCATTAAAATGAGCACCAGGTCCTCGTCCTTAAGAAGGGATACTCCTTTGTCCAAATGCCGTTTGCTCTATCTCTTGTAGTTTAGGAGTTGTAGAACACTTTTTGGAGTGGAAGCTGGCCAAAAACATGTGCTTTTTCCGTCATAACTCCCAAACCATACATCCTACAAGGACGACTTATACACCAAATTGTTTCTAATACATATATACACAAGACTGCATATTCAGAAAAAAGTTTTCTGGAATTTGATTTTTTTTCAAGAATCTTAGTTAAAATTTTTTACATGAATCATAGTTTTTGACGTGGTTTTTTGCGATTTTTTTGATTTTTTAGCCATAACTTCTAAACCATACATCATAAAAGGACGATTTATGCATCAAAATGTTCCTTAAGCTACTGTTCACAAGACTGTATCCTTAAAATAATTTTAAAAATTAGATTTCATGTTAATTTCATGTGCCCTTTTTTGTCAATTTGTATTTTTTTTATTTATTTTCTAAAATAAAAACTACATATCAGATAAGGACGATTCATGCATTAAAATGAGCACCAGGTCCTCGTCCTTAAGTAGGGTTACTTCTTTGTCCAAATGCATTTTGCTCTATCTCTTGTAGTTTAGGAGTTGTAGAACACTTTTTGGAGTGGAAGCTGGCCAAAAACATGTGCTTTTTCCGTCATAACTCCCAAACTGTACATCCTACAAGGACGATTTATACACCAAATTGTTTCTAATACATATATACACAAGACTGCATATTCAGAAAAAAGTTTTCTGGAATTTGATTTTTTTTCAAGAATCTTAGTTAAAATTTTTTACATGAATCATAGTTTTTGACGTGGTTTTTTGCGATTTTTTTGATTTTTTAGCCATAACTTCTAAACCATACATCATAAAAGGACGATTTATGCATCAAAATGTTCCTTAAGCTACTGTTCACAAGACTGTATTCTTAAAATAATTTTAAAAATTAGATTTCATGTTCATTTCATGTGCCCTTTTTTGTCAATTTTTATTTTTTTTATTTATTTTCTAAAATAAAAACTACATATCAGATAAGGAAGGCATTAAAATGAGCACCAGGTCCTCGTCCTTAAGAAGGGATACTCCTTTGTCCAAATGCCGTTTGCTCTATATCTTGTAGTTTAGGAGTTGTAGAACACTTTTTGGAGTGGAAGCTGGCCAAAAACATGTGCTTTTTCCGTCATAACTCCCAAACCATACATCCTACAAGGACGACTTATACACCAAATTGTTTCTAATACATATATACACAAGACTGCATATTCAGAAAAAAGTTTTCTGGAATTTGATTTTTTTTCAAGAATCTTAGTTAAAATTTTTTACATGAATCATAGTTTTTGACGTGGTTTTTTGCGATTTTTTTGATTTTTTAGCCATAACTTCTAAACCATACATCATAAAAGGACGATTTATGCATCAAAATGTTCCTTAAGCTACTGCCCACAAGACTGTATCCTTAAAATAATTTTAAAAATTAGATTTCATGTTAATTTCATGTGCCCTTTTTTGTCAATTTGTATTTTTTTTATTTATTTTCTAAAATAAAAACTACATATCAGATAAGGACGATTCATGCATTAAAATGAGCACCAGGTCCTCGTCCTTAAGTAGGGTTACTTCTTTGTCCAAATGCATTTTGCTCTATCTCTTGTAGTTTAGGAGTTGTAGAACACTTTTTGGAGTGGAAGCTGGCCAAAAATATGTGCTTTTTCCGTCATAACTCCCAAACCATACATCCTACAAGGACGATTTATACACCAAATTGTTTCTAATACATATATACACAAGACTGCATATTCAGAAAAAAGTTTTCTGGAATTTGATTTTTTTTCAAGAATCTTAGTTAAAATTGTTTACATGAATCATAGTTTTTGCGATTTTTTTGATTTTTTAGCCATAACTTCTAAACCATACATCATAAAAGGACGATTTATGCATCAAAATGTTCCTTAAGCTACTGTTCACAAGACTGTATCCTTAAAATAATTTTAAAAATTAGATTTCATGTTAATTTCATGTGCCCTTTTTTGTCAATTTTTATTTTTTTTATTTATTTTCTAAAATAAAAACTACATATCAGATAAGGACGATTCATGCATTAAAATGAGCACCAGGTCCTCGTCCTTAAGAAGGGATACTCCTTTGTCCAAATGCCGTTTGCTCTATCTCTTGTAGTTTAGGAGTTGTAGAACACTTTTTGGAGTGGAAGCTGGCCAAAAACATGTGCTTTTTCCGTCATAACTCCCAAACCATACATCCTACAAGGACGACTTATACACCAAATTGTTTCTAATACATATATACACAAGACTGCATATTCAGAAAAAAGTTTTCTGGAATTTGATTTTTTTTCAAGAATCTTAGTTAAAATTTTTTACATGAATCATAGTTTTTGACGTGGTTTTTTGCGATTTTTTTGATTTTTTAGCCATAACTTCTAAACCATACATCATAAAAGGACGATTTATGCATCAAAATGTTCCTTAAGCTACTGTTCACAAGACTGTATCCTTAAAATAATTTTAAAAATTAGATTTCATGTTAATTTCATGTGCCCTTTTTTGTCAATTTTTATTTTTTTTATTTATTTTCTAAAATAAAAACTACATATCAGATAAGGACGATTCATGCATTAAATGAGCACCAGGTCCTCGTCCTTAAGTAGGGTTACTTCTTTGTCCAAATGCATTTTGCTCTATCTCTTGTAGTTTAGGAGTTGTAGAACACTTTTTGGAGTGGAAGCTGGCCAAAAACATGTGCTTTTTCCGTCATAACTCCCAAACTGTACATCCTACAAGGACGATTTATACACCAAATTGTTTCTAATACATATATACACAAGACTGCATATCCAGAAAAAAGTTTTCTGGAATTTGATTTTTTTTCAAGAATCTTAGTTAAAATTTTTTACATGAATCATAGTTTTTGACGTGGTTTTTTGCGATTTTTTTGATTTTTTAGCCATAACTTCTAAACCATACATCATAAAAGGACGATTTATGCATCAAAATGTTCCTTAAGCTACTGCCCACAAGACTGTATTCTTAAAATAATTTTAAAAATTAGATTTCATGTTCATTTCATGTGCCCTTTTTTGTCAATTTTTATTTTTTTTATTTATTTTCTAAAATAAAAACTACATATCAGATAAGAAAGGCATTAAAATGAGCACCAGGTCCTCGTCCTTAAGAAGGGATACTCCTTTGTCCAAATGCCGTTTGCTCTATATCTTGTAGTTTAGGAGTTGTAGAACACTTTTTGGAGTGGAAGCTGGCCAAAAACATGTGCTTTTTCCGTCATAACTCCCAAACCATACATCCTACAAGGACGACTTATACACCAAATTGTTTCTAATACATATATACACAAGACTGCATATTCAGAAAAAAGTTTTCTGGAATTTGATTTTTTTTCAAGAATCTTAGTTAAAATTTTTTACATGAATCATAGTTTTTGACGTGGTTTTTTGCGATTTTTTTGATTTTTTAGCCATAACTTCTAAACCATACATCATAAAAGGACGATTTATGCATCAAAATGTACCTTAAGCTACTGTTCACAAGACTGTATCCTTAAAATAATTTTAAAAATTAGATTTCATGTTAATTTCATGTGCCCTTTTTTGTCAATTTTTATTTTTTTTATTTATTTTCTAAAATAAAAACTACATATCAGATAAGGACGATTCATGCATTAAAATGAGCACCAGGTCCTCGTCCTTAAGTAGGGTTACTTCTTTGTCCAAATGCATTTTGCTCTATCTCTTGTAGTTTAGGAGTTGTAGAACACTTTTGGAGTGGAAGCTGGCCAAAAACATGTGCTTTTTCCGTCATAACTCCCAAACCATACATCCTACAAGGACGATTTATACACCAAATTGTTTCTAATACATATATACACAAGACTGCATATTCAGAAAAAAGTTTTCTGGAATTTGATTTTTTTTCAAGAATCTTAGTTAAAATTTTTTACATGAATCATAGTTTTTGACGTGGTTTTTTGCGATTATTTTGATTTTTTAGCCATAACTTCTTAACCATACATCATAAAAGGACGATTTATGCATCAAAATGTTCCTTAAGCTACTGTTCACAAGACTGTATCCTTAAAATAATTTTAAAAATTAGATTTCATGTTAATTTCATGTGCCCTTTTTTGTCAATTTTTATTTTTTTTATTTATTTTCTAAAATAAAAACTACATATCAGATAAGGACGATTCATGCATTAAAATGAGCACCAGGTCCTCGTCCTTAAGAAGGGATACTCCTTTGTCCAAATGCCGTTTGCACTATCTCTTGTAGTTTAGGAGTTGTAGAACACTTTTTGGAGTGGAAGCTGGCCAAAAACATGTGCTTTTTCCGTCATAACTCCCAAACCATACATCCTACAAGGACGACTTATACACCAAATTGTTTCTAATACATATATACACAAGACTGCATATTCAGAAAAAAGTTTTCTGGAATTTGATTTTTTTTCAAGAATCTTAGTTAAAATTTTTTACATGAATCATACATAGTTTTTGACGTGGTTTTTTGCGATTTTTTTGATTTTTTAGCCACAACTTCTAAACCATACATCATAAAAGGACGATTTATGCATCAAAATGTTCCTTAAGCTACTGTTCACAAGACTGTATCCTTAAAATAATTTTAAAAATTAGATTTCATGTTAATTTCATGTGCCCTTTTTTGTCAATTTTTATTTTTTTTATTTATTTTCTAAAATAAAAACTACATATCAGATAAGGACGATTCATGCATTAAAATGAGCACCAGGTCCTCGTCCTTAAGAAGGGATACTCCTTTGTCCAAATGCCGTTTGCTCTATCTCTTGTAGTTTAGGAGTTGTAGAACACTTTTTGGAGTGGAAGCTGGCCAAAAACATGTGCTTTTTCCGTCATAACTCCCAAACCATACATCCTACAAGGACGACTTATACACCAAATTGTTTCTAATACATATATACACAAGACTGCATATTCAGAAAAAAGTTTTCTGGAATTTGATTTTTTTCAAGAATCTTAGTTAAAATTTTTTACATGAATCGTAGTTTTTGACGTGGTTTTTTGCGATTTTTTTGATTTTTTAGCCACAACTTCTAAACCATACATCATAAAAGGACGATTTATGCATCAAAATGTTCCTTAAGCTACTGTTCACAAGACTGTATCCTTAAAATAATTTTAAAAATTAGATTTCATGTTAATTTCATGTGCCCTTTTTTGTCAATTTGTATTTTTTTTATTTATTTTCTAAAATAAAAACTACATATCAGATAAGGACGATTCATGCATTAAAATGAGCACCAGGTCCTCGTCCTTAAGTAGGGTTACTTCTTTGTCCAAATGCATTTTGCTCTATCTCTCGTAGTTTAGGAGTTGTAGAACACTTTTTGGAGTGGAAGCTGGCCAAAAACATGTGCTTTTTCCGTCATAACTCCCAAACTGTACATCCTACAAGGACGATTTATACACCAAATTGTTTCTAATACATATATACACAAGACTGCATATTCAGAAAAAAGTTTTCTGGAATTTGATTTTTTTTCAAGAATCTTAGTTAAAATTTTTTACATGAATCATAGTTTTTGACGTGGTTTTTTGCGATTTTTTTGATTTTTTAGCCATAACTTCTAAACCATACATCATAAAAGGACGATTTATGCATCAAAATGTTCCTTAAGCTACTGCCCATAAGACTGTATCCTTAAAATAATTTTAAAAATTAGATTTCATGTTAATTTCATGTGCCCTTTTTTGTCAATTTTTATTTTTTTTATTTATTTTCTAAAATAAAAACTACATATCAGATAAGGACGATTCATGCATTAAAATGAGCACCAGGTCCTCGTCCTTAAGAAGGGATACTCCTTTGTCCAAATGCCGTTTGCTCTATCTCTTGTAGTTTAGGAGTTGTAGAACACTTTTTGGAGTGGAAGCTGGCCAAAAACATGTGCTTTTTCCGTCATAACTCCCAAACCATACATCCTACAAGGACGACTTATACACCAAATTGTTTCTAATACATATATACACAAGACTGCATATTCAGAAAAAAGTTTTCTGGAATTTGATTTTTTTTCAAGAATCTTAGTTAAAATTTTTTACATGAATCATAGTTTTTGACGTGGTTTTTTGCGATTTTTTTGATTTTTTAGCCATAACTTCTAAACCATACATCATAAAAGGACGATTTATGCATCAAAATGTTCCTTAAGCTACTGTTCACAAGACTGTATCCTTAAAATAATTTTAAAAATTAGATTTCATGTTAATTTCATGTGCCCTTTTTTGTCAATTTTTACTTTTTTTATTTATTTTCTAAAATAAAAACTACATATCAGATAAGGACGATTCATGCATTAAAATGAGCACCAGGTCCTCGTCCTTAAGTAGGGTTACTTCTTTGTCCAAATGCATTTTGCTCTATCTCTTGTAGTTTAGGAGTTGTAGAACACTTTTTGGAGTGGAAGCTGGCCAAAAACATGTGCTTTTTCCGTCATAACTCCCAAACCATACATCCTACAAGGACGACTTATACACCAAATTGTTTCTAATACATATATACACAAGACTGCATATTCAGAAAAAAGTTTTCTGGAATTTGATTTTTTTTCAAGAATCTTAGTTAAAATTTTTTACATGAATCATAGTTTTTGACGTGGTTTTTTGCGATTATTTTGATTTTTTAGCCATAACTTCTTAACCATACATCATAAAAGGACGATTTATGCATCAAAATGTTCCTTAAGCTACTGTTCACAAGACTGTATCCTTAAAATAATTTTAAAAATTAGATTTCATGTTAATTTCATGTGCCCTTTTTTGTCAATTTTTATTTTTTTTATTTATTTTCTAAAATAAAAACTACATATCAGATAAGGACGATTCATGCATTAAAATGAGCACCAGGTCCTCGTCCTTAAGAAGGGATACTCCTTTGTCCAAATGCCGTTTGCTCTATCTCTTGTAGTTTAGGAGTTGTAGAACACTTTTTGGAGTGGAAGCTGGCCAAAAACATGTGCTTTTTCCGTCATAACTCCCAAACCATACATCCTACAAGGACGACTTATACACCAAATTGTTTCTAATACATATATACACAAGACTGCATATTCAGAAAAAAGTTTTCTGGAATTTGATTTTTTTTCAAGAATCTTAGTTAAAATTTTTTACATGAATCATAGTTTTTGACGTGGTTTTTTGCGATTTTTTTGATTTTTTAGCCATAACTTCTAAACCATACATCATAAAAGGACGATTTATGCATCAAAATGTTCCTTAAGCTACTGTTCACAAGACTGTATCCTTAAAATAATTTTAAAAATTAGATTTCATGTTAATTTCATGTGCCCTTTTTTGTCAATTTTTATTTTTTTTATTTATTTTCTAAAATAAAAACTACATATCAGATAAGGACGATTCATGCATTAAAATGAGCACCAGGTCCTCGTCCTTAAGAAGGGATACTCCTTTGTCCAAATGCCGTTTGCTCTATCTCTTGTAGTTTAGGAGTTGTAGAACACTTTTTGGAGTGGAAGCTGGCCAAAAACATGTGCTTTTTCCGTCATAACTCCCAAACCATACATCCTACAAGGACGACTTATACACCAAATTGTTTCTAATACATATATACACAAGACTGCATATTCAGAAAAAAGTTTTCTGGAATTTGATTTTTTTTCAAGAATCTTAGTTAAAATTTTTTACATGAATCATAGTTTTTGACGTGGTTTTTTGCGATTTTTTTGATTTTTTAGCCATAACTTCTAAACCATACATCATAAAAGGACGATTTATGCATCAAAATGTTCCTTAAGCTACTGTTCACAAGACTGTATCCTTAAAATAATTTTAAAAATTAGATTTCATGTTAATTTCATGTGCCCTTTTTTGTCAATTTTTATTTTTTTTATTTATTTTCTAAAATAAAAACTACATATCAGATAAGGACGATTCATGCATTAAAATGAGCACCAGGTCCTCGTCCTTAAGTAGGGTTACTTCTTTGTCCAAATGCATTTTGCTCTATCTCTCGTAGTTTAGGAGTTGTAGAACACTTTTTGGAGTGGAAGCTGGCCAAAAACATGTGCTTTTTCCGTCATAACTCCCAAACTGTACATCCTGCAAGGACGATTTATACACCAAATTGTTTCTAATACATATATACACAAGACTGCATATTCAGAAAAAAGGAATTTGATTTTTTTTCAAGAATCTTAGTTAAAAATTTTTACATGAATCATAGTTTTTGACGTGGTTTTTTGCGATTTTTTTGATTTTTTAGCCATAACTTCTAAACCATACATCATAAAAGGACGATTTATGCATCAAAATGTTCCTTAAGCTACTACCCACAAGACTGTATCCTTAAAATAATTTTAAAAATTAGATTTCATGTTAATTTCATGTGCCCTTTTTTGTCAATTTTTATTTTTTTTATTTATTTTCTAAAATAAAAACTACATATCAGATAAGGACGATTCATGCATTAAAATGAGCACCAGGTCCTCGTCCTTAAGAAGGGATACTCCTTTGTCCAAATGCCGTTTGCTCTATCTCTTGTAGTTTAGGAGTTGTAGAACACTTTTTGGAGTGGAAGCTGGCCAAAAACATGTGCTTTTTCCGTCATAACTCCCAAACCATACATCCTACAAGGACGACTTAAACACCAAATTGTTTCTAATACATATATACACAAGACTGCATATTCAGAAAAAAGTTTTCTGGAATTTGATTTTTTTTCAAGAATCTTAGTTAAAATTTTTTACATGAATCATAGTTTTTGACGTGGTTTTTTGCGATTTTTTTGATTTTTTAGCCATAACTTCTAAACCATACATCACAAAAGGACGATTTATGCATCAAAATGTTCCTTAAGCTACTGCCCACAAGACTGTATCCTTAAAATAATTTTAAAAATTAGATTTCATGTTAATTTCATGTGCCCTTTTTTGTCAATTTTTATTTTTTTTATTTATTTTCTAAAATAAAAACTACATATCAGATAAGGACGATTCATGCATTAAAATGAGCACCAGGTCCTCGTCCTTAAGTAGGGTTATTTCTTTTTCCAAATGCATTTTGCTCTATCTCTCGTAGTTTAGGAGTTGTAGAACACTTTTTGGAGTGGAAGCTGGCCAAAAACATGTGCTTTTTCCGTCATAACTCCCAAACTGTACATCCTACAAGGACGATTTACTCACCAAATTGTTTTTAATACATATATACACAAGACTGCATATTCAGAAAAAAGTTTTCTGGAATTTGATTTTTTTTCAAGAATCTTAGTTAAAATTTTTTACATGAATCATAGTTTTTGACGTGGTTTTTTGCGATTTTTTTGATTTTTTAGCCATAACTTCTAAACCATACATCATAAAAGGACGATTTATGCATCAAAATGTTCCTTAAGCTACTGTTCACAAGACTGTATCCTTAAAATAATTTTAAAAATTAGATTTCATGTTAATTTCATGTGCCCTTTTTTGTCAATTTTTATTTTTTTTATTTATTTTCTAAAATAAAAACTACATATCAGATAAGGACGTTTCATGCATTAAAATGAGCACCAGGTCCTCGTCCTTAAGTAGGGTTACTTCTTTGTCCAAATGCATTTTGCTCTATATCTCGTAGTTTAGGAGTTGTAGAACACTTTTTGGAGTGGAATCTGGCCAAAAACATGTGCTTTTTCCGTCATAACTCCCAAACTGTACATCCTACAAGGACGATTTCTACACCAAATTGTTTCTAATACATATATACACAAGACTGCATATTCAGAAAATTTTTCTGGAATTTGATTTTTTTTCAAGAGTCTTAGTAAAATTTTTTACATGAATCATAGTTTTTGACGTGGTTTTTTGCGATTTTTTTGATTTTTTAGCCATAACTTATAAACCATACATCATAAAAGGACGATTTATGCATCAAAATGTTCCTTAAGCTACTGCCCACAAGACTGTATCCTTTAAATAATTTTAAAAATTAGATTTCATGTTAATTTCATGTGCCCTTTTTTGTCAATTTTTATTTTTTTTATTTATTTTCTAAAATAAAAACTACATATCAGATAAAGACGATTCATGCATTAAAATGAGCACCAGGTCCTCGTCCTTAAGAAGGGATACTCCTTTGTCCAAATGCCGTTTGCTCTATCTCTTGTAGTTTAGGAGTTGTAGAACACTTTTTGGAGTGGAAGCTGGCCAAAAACATGTGCTTTTTCCGTCATAACTCCCAAACCATACATCCTACAAGGACGACTTATACACCAAATTGTTTCTAATACATATATACACAAGACTGCATATTCAGAAAAAAGTTTTCTGGAATTTGATTTTTTTTCAAGAATCTTAGTTAAAATTTTTTACATGAATCATAGTTTTTGACGTGGTTTTTTGCGATTTTTTTGATTTTTTAGCCATAACTTCTAAACCATACATCATAAAAGGACGATTTATGCATCAAAATGTTCCTTAAGCTACTGCCCACAAGACTGTATCCTTAAAATAATTTTAAAAATTAGATTTCATGTTAATTTCATGTGCCCTTTTTTGTCAATTTTTATTTTTTTTATTTATTTTCTAAAATAAAAACTACATATCAGATAAGGACGATTCATGCATTAAAATGAGCACCAGGTCCTCGTCCTTAAGTAGGGTTACTTCTTTGTCCAAATGCATTTTGCTCTATCTCTCGTAGTTTAGGAGTTGTAGAACACTTTTTGGAGTGGAAGCTGGCCAAAAACATGTGCTTTTTCCGTCATAACTCCCAAACTGTACATCCTACAAGGACGATTTACACACCAAATTGTTTCTAATACATATATACACAAGACTGCATATTCAGAAAAAAGTTTTCTGGAATTTGATTTTTTTTCAAGAATCTTAGTTAAAATTTTTTACATGAATCATAGTTTTTGACGTGGTTTTTTTGCGATTTTTTTGATTTTTTAGCCATAACTTCTAAACCATACATCATAAAAGGACGATTTATGCATCAAAATGTTCCTTAAGCTACTGCCCACAAGACTGTATCCTTAAAATAATTTTAAAAATTAGATTTCATGTTAATTTCATGTGCCCTTTTTTGTCAATTTTTATTTTTTTTATTTATTTTCTAAAATAAAAACTACATATCAGATAAGGACGATTCATGCATTAAAATGAGCACCAGGTCCTCGTCCTTAAGAAGGAATACTCCTTTGTCAAAATGCCGTTTCCTCTATCTCTTGTAGTTTAGGAGTTGTAGAACACTTTTTGGAGTGGAAGCTGGCCAAAAACATGTGCTTTTTCCGTCATAACTCCCAAACCATACATCCTACAAGGACGACTTATACACCAAATTGTTTCTAATACATATATACACAAGACTGCATATTCAGAAAAAAGTTTTCTGGAATTTGATTTTTTTTCAAGAATCTTAGTTAAAATTTTTTACATGAATCATAGTTTTTGACGTGGTTTTTTGCGATTTTTTTGATTTTTTAGCCATAACTTCTAAACCATACATCATAAAAGGACGATTTATGCATCAAAATATTCCTTAAGCTACTGCCCACAAGACTGTATCCTTAAAATAATTTTAAAAATTAGATTTCATGTTAATTTCATGTGCCCTTTTTTGTCAATTTTTATTTTTTTTATTTATTTTCTAAAATAAAAACTACATATCAGATAAGGACGATTCATGCATTAAAATGAGCACCAGGTCCTCGTCCTTAAGTAGGGTTACTTTTTTGTCCAAATGCATTTTGCTCTATCTCTCGTAGTTTAGGAGTTGTAGAACACTTTTTGGAGTGGAAGCTGGCCAAAAACATGTGCTTTTTCCGTCATAACTCCCAAACTGTACATCCTACAAGGACGATTTACACACCAAATTGTTTCTAATACATATATACACAAGACTGCATATTCAGAAAAAAGTTTTCTGGAATTTGATTTTTTTTCAAGAATCTTAGTTAAAATTTTTTACATGAATCATAGTTTTTGACGTGGTTTTTTGCGATTTTTTTGATTTTTTAGCCATAACTTCTAAACCATACATCATAAAAGGACGATTTATGCATCAAAATGTTCCTTAAGCTACTGCCCACAAGACTGTATCCTTAAAATAATTTTAAAAATTAGATTTCATGTTAATTTCATGTGCCCTTTTTTGTCAATTTTTATTTTTTTATTTATTTTCTAAAATAAAAACTACATATCAGATAAGGACGATTCATGCATTAAAATGAGCACCAGGTCCTCGTCCTTAAGAAGGGATACTCCTTTGTCCAAATGCCGTTTGCTCTATCTCTTGTAGTTTAGGAGTTGTAGAACACTTTTTGGAGTGGAAGCTGGCCAAAAACATGTGCTTTTTCCGTCATAACTCCCAAACCATACATCCTACAAGGACGACTTATACACCAAATTGTTTCTAATACATATATACACAAGACTGCATATTCAGAAAAAAGTTTTCTGGAATTTGATTTTTTTTCAAGAATCTTAGTTAAAATTTTTTACATGAATCATAGTTTTTGACGTGGTTTTTTGCGATTTTTTTGATTTTTTAGCCATAACTTCTAAACCATACATCATAAAAGGACGATTTATGCATCAAAATGTTCCTTAAGCTACTGTTCACAAGACTGTATCCTTAAAATAATTTTAAAAATTAGATTTCATGTTAATTTCATGTGCCCTTTTTTGTCAATTTTTATTTTTTTTATTTATTTTCTAAAATAAAAACTACATATCAGATAAGGACGATTCATGCATTAAAATGAGCACCAGGTCCTCGTCCTTAAGAAGGGATACTCCTTTGTCCAAATGCCGTTTGCTCTATCTCTTGTAGTTTAGGAGTTGTAGAACACTTTTTGGAGTGGAAGCTGGCCAAAAACATGTGCTTTTTCCGTCATAACTCCCAAACCATACATCCTACAAGGACGACTTATACACCAAATTGTTTCTAATACATATATACACAAGACTGCATATTCAGAAAAAAGTTTTCTGGAATTTGATTTTTTTTCAAGAATCTTAGTTAAAATTTTTTACATGAATCATAGTTTTTGACGTGGTTTTTTGCGATTTTTTTGATTTTTTAGCCATAACTTCTAAACCATACATCATAAAAGGACGATTTATGCATCAAAATGTTCTTTAAGCTACTGCCCACAAGACTGTATCCTTAAAATAATTTTAAAAATTAGATTTCATGTTAATTTCATGTGCCCTTTTTTGTCAATTTTTATTTTTTTTATTTATTTTCTAAAATAAAAACTACATATCAGATAAGGACGATTCATGCATTAAAATGAGCACCAGGTCCTCGTCCTTAAGTAGGGTTACTTCTTTGTCCAAATGCATTTTGCTCTATCTCTCGTAGTTTAGGAGTTGTAGAACACTTTTTGGAGTGGAAGCTGGCCAAAAACATGTGCTTTTTCCGTCATAACTCCCAAACTGTACATCCTACAAGGACGATTTATACACCAAATTATTTCTAATACATATATACACAAGACTGCATATTCAGAAAAAAGTTTTCTGGAATTTGATTTTTTTTCAAGAATCTTAGTTAAAAATTTTTACATGAATCATAGTTTTTGACGTGGTTTTTTGCGATTTTTTTGATTTTTTAGCCATAACTTCTAAACCATACATCATAAAAGGACGATTTATGCATCAAAATGTTCCTTAAGCTACTGCCCACAAGACTGTATCCTTTAAATAATTTTAAAAATTAGATTTCATGTTAATTTCATGTGCCCTTTTTTGTCAATTTTTATTTTTTTTATTTATTTTCTAAAATAAAAACTACATATCAGATAAGGACGATTCATGCATTAAAATGAGCACCAGGTCCTCGTCCTTAAGTAGGGTTACTTCTTTGTCCAAATGCATTTTGCTCTATCTCTTGTAGTTTAGGAGTTGTAGAACACTTTTTGGAGTGGAAGCTGGCCAAAAACATGTGCTTTTTCCGTCATAACTCCCAAACCATACATCCTACAAGGACGACTTATACACCAAATTGTTTCTAATACATATATACACAAGACTGCATATTCAGAAAAAAGTTTTATGGAATTTGATTTTTTTCAAGAATCTTACAACGAGTATAAATTATACCAAGAGACAACATATTTGCAACTCCTTATTAAAGAATAATTATTTCTTTAGCCGAATCTGAATTCCGTCTTTTTATTCGGCTAATGAAAAAATTATTATTTGCAGATGCAACCAAAATCTAGCTAGAATAAAATCGCAACAACAATGTCCAGCTAGAAACAACATGAATTCGTCAAACACAAGATGATCCCAAAAATTAACACAAAAAAATAAGCTGTAAAAGTTGTGGCAAATAGAAGTTACATTTTCATTCACATACATACTTATAATATTGTTTTCTTCTCCTTTCGTTACTTGTCGTATTCATTTTCATGTTTACTTCTTCTTACTCACAGCAATGCGTCAATAACGAGTACAAAAACTCGTTGGTTGTCATTGTTTTGGTTTTTCTGTCGGTGGATGGCTGATAGTCTGGAAAGAAGTTGGAACGCTGGATGAAGCAATCTCTTGGTATAATTTATACTCGTTGATTCAAATACCTTATTCCAGTAACATTCTGGATCCAATAAACAATCAATATTTAGACTTTTGTGATCTAACAATGCGTGCTCCCTTCATTCGTTATCGATATCTTGTAGGTTGATATCAAAAAATTTAAATCGTTCCTTAAAAATACTTAAAGTTTTCTATTGAAATGACTGTGCAAAAGCTGGGTCAACTATATCAATTACTTCATACAGTGTATCAGAGAAGTCAAACCGTTTTTTAATTTGATCAATAGCCTCTATGTAAAAATTTCTGCATTTAATAAGTGCAATAGACTTTATACCTTCTGAAAGCTCTTTAACGCTACTTTCCGCCAAAAATTCGTATGTAAATATCCTTTGTATTTACAAAATATAAGGGATTTTTATAAGAAATTAATATATAATGCTGTCAATCAATATATAATGCTGTTCCAGATGAGCATTCTTTTCTATCAAAAAAATTTGTACTTACTCTAGCTTGCAAACTATCATAAAAAATGACTGTGAACGCGCACTGTTTTATGTCACTTACATCCGTTGTCTCATCTATTATAATAGAAAAATAAGCTTGTTTAAGCTGCGAAAACAGATCGTTGGAAAAGCTGACTTCAAGGACATTTTTCATTATCCCTGCAGCTTTACTTCGGTGAAGTGACAAACTTTTTAAAATTTCCGAATCACGAAAAGATGATTTTAACACTGGAATCAAACTGTCAATAAACCGGAAAGGTAAATCATTTGTTGCCAGAAATCTCACCAGCTTTAGGTCTGCCTTTTTAGTGTCGGTTTTTTAATTCTTTCGTAAAGATTCGGCGATCAGTTGAGTATCTGCAATGGCACTGTGGTTTTTGATGTGCTTTGCAGATGTGCTGTGGCGCACCAAATCAATTCTATGCGCAATCATTTTTTGCTTGCGCACTTTACAAAAAACAGAATCATATTTATTTTCCGTGGTTTTCGTTATCCACTGGGTGTTAAATTTGTCCGCTTAACAGATGGACCAGCTTTCTGCAATTTTAATTAAATCAATTAAAACTAAAAAATCAAAACTTTGAAGCAGGCTTACTTTAGGAGCGCGTTCATCCATAATTGGTTGTGAGCAAGAAAGATTCCTTTGGTAAAAAAAGGCCATCACATTCGCGAAAATTTAAGAAGCTGTATTATTAGCGCGCCAACTAACTATTAAGTGGCGGAATAACATGTATATCGAGAAGCTGTCAAACGAAAATCCAATGCCAGAGCTGACAGCGTTAAGCCGATTCCAATGCTGACAGTGCATGCGAATAAGAAACAAACCCTCGAGGATACATGGTTATGTGGACACACGACATTAAATCGGCTTGCAGCACCATATTATTTTATAACCGTTTTACATTTTTTCTGAATATCGGAATTCCTCAAAAAATCCTTAAAAATAAAACACTCAAAAATTCCTCAAAGGCACCTGAAAACACTCCAATTTTGAGGAATTACCCACAAATTGGCTGCGCTGGTTTGATCTATATTTGTGCCTCATCGCGCTTTCTTTGCTTTATGCCTTCCACTCTCTCACACTCCCAGTCTTCCTACTCTTCCTCATCCCCTTCATGGATCGATCCATCTTTCAAGCCATATTTTCAGCTTTTGAAGTGAAAACATATTTTCTAAAAATTTTATTTGAAAAAAATTTTAAATGATATATTTTGCTCCTGAATTTATTAATTAAGGCCAGCAAAAAAATCCGCATTGCTACTCCGTTGGCTTTAACGACGGTATCAAAGACAACATCTTCGAAGTCTGCTTTCAATACTGGAAGCTCTTACATTAATGAAATTATTTTGTAAAACGATTTTAAAGAAAAATTTCAGTGAGAGAGAGAAAACTTTTCTAATTCTTTATAAAAAACCGCAACTCATAGTAAAATTGTTACAAAGTAGTAGTGACAATTTTTGCTGCGGTCAACGTTTGTCAAACAAAAGGAAATCAAAACGAGAGCTTGCTATGGCAGATGCAAAATGGAGATATCAAAAATGTTTTGTATCACAAAGAAAATAAATAAATAAATTTAATGTAAGCTTTTTTTTAAAAAAAACTGTTATTGAATGCTCGTTTTATGTTATCTTTTGTTTCACGTTCGGTGACCGCAGCTCGAGAGAAAATATGTAGTCGTCAAGGCTACCTTTCAAATAATTTTACCATTCCCTAACTGAGCGTGCCAAGAACAATATATATAAAAGATTCCGCAATAAGTGCACAGTAATGGAAATCTACAGCGCAGCTTACGTCATATGAGCTGTTCAGAGCACAAGTGGCGTAAGTCCATTTTTTAGGGAAATTGAGTTAAGTACGAAGAAGTGAAGAGGAAAATGTAACCTATTAATGAGTACGGGCTAGAAAATCCTAGCTTACGTAATCTCTGAATAAAATGCAATACTTTGTTAGTGCTCTGACAAATTACATAATTTTTTCTGAGCACAAGTGGCGTAAGTCAGTTTTTGGTAGTTTTGAGAAAATCGAACATTTAGAAAAATTCGTATGATAAATTCCAAGTATGAAAAACTTAGTTTTGTTAATAAGCTAGGAAAAGAACATAAATGGAGCTATTCATATCGTAAAAAATAAACTAAATAATACACAATTTTTTTTTCTTTCCATTTTTTTTGCAATCTATCAACTGGGACAATAAGCAAATATGTTGTAGCTATAATAAATTTATACATACAAAAGTTGATCTCCATTGAGAACAACATTATTTACAAAATTTAATTTGAATTAAATGTAACTTCATTTTATTTAATTTTTAATGTATATGTATACGAAAAGAAGTTAAATATTTATTTCGTAATACCCACAAATTATGCAGAATATTGGATATTAATAAAAAGATTTGGACTTACGTCACTGGTCCTCTGAACATTTTTTTTTAATTTGTCGTTTCCGCTGAAGGAATCTAATCGGAGATATTTTTTACGAATTTTTTGATGAGGAGTGATTAAACTTCTCTGTTTAGTTCTTCTTTTTGATTTGTATTCGCATTAACATTAATTTTTAAAACATTTAAAAAGCAAGCAATCGATCGCGATATCCTAATATATTGTTATTTTTTCTAATACTAATAAAATATTATTAATAAATACTTAGCTTGAATTATCATTATGTATGTAACCATTGTAATACAATTCTTTGTTTGTTTGTTAACTTTACCATGCTTTCATAAGCAAATATTACTTCCAAATTTGTTGCTGTGAGGTGAAGCCGTTGGAAATTTTAATGTTCCTTGCCCTGGCAGAGGTTCGGATCAGGAACCATTAGTGCAACAATTCGAATCATGAGCCCGAAATATTATAAAATCCTCCCCAAAAAATATTTCTGATTGCGCCCCTGACTCCGAATGATACCAAAACTTCACGAGTTAAAGCCGCATTCATTATCTTCTAACATAAAGCAAACAGAAAGCTACTAGCTTTTATTCTTCAACGCCTAAAGAAAAAAAAAAATATATATAAAGAGGATAAAATTTTACCCCATCAGACTGGAATGGGTTAATTAGAGAGTACGAGTACTTTCAATCATATCTTCCTTCAAACAGTTTGATTTACTGCAGTGTTCTCTATTTCCTATTATCGAGTGGTAAATGGACACTGTGATGCTTCCAAGGCCTGTATGGTGACATGACATCGTCGCTAAAACATTGATAACATCAAACTTATGCAGTAAGTGACCATGCGAGTGGGAATGTAATTGTAGTAATTGATTGTTTCTTAAATACAATGTTGCTGTGAGGCCTCCAAAGTTCGTCTACAATTCACAATTGTTAATTATATTTTCGCAACAATACTGATATAGTTTTGAGGCCCTTATCTATGAATATTGAAATACTTAACAGAAGTTTTATACCTTAAAAATAAGTAGAAATATTAAATATCTTATATCGTTGCTGTTGTGCACATTTCGTGTATTAGCATTTTCGAAAACTGTTCAGGAAAGCAAAAATAATATTCAAACTTTAGTAGGAAAGGAAGAGCTGTATTTTTTTTTTATGTAAATATTTATGTCTGATTTTGCTGTCCTGTACTTTAAAACGCCATCACGAAAATTAAACGAGTTAAATATCACATAAACTTAGAATTGACTATACAAAAGTTCCGCTAAGATTTTGCTCCTGTTGGGTAGTACTTTCATCCTTATATAATGACAAACAAGAATTATAGAAGGTCTTTCACTGTGTATCAATATAGAAATGATAAATGATAAAACGAATAAATGACAAATGTTCTGCAACAAAAATAGTCCAAATCCAACCTCAGCAGTGAGCATCTGTTTAATGAAGAAGCCACACAGACGATATAGATGTCAGATTGACTTATCCGCAAACAAAAAAACAAGATGACATGACCTCAATAAGTCTTTTCATACTTAAAGCTGACAAAAATTGCCAACCAATGTATGTAGGCTTTTAACATAAAGGACCAAATAAAATTTAGCTAAATAGACACAACAAAGTTTGGATGTAATTAATTAATATCTACCCTTAGTTTTTGATCTAGAGCACATGTCTGGACTAAGATTTATGATTATAACTATTTGTGACTAGAATGTAGCTAAAGCCGATGTTCAAAACTACAAGATTATGTGCATTCAAACTTATGGGAAAACATTGTCTTACGAGAATAATAACCAAAACAGACTTTTTAAGAAAGTCATCTGCCTAAGTTGCCTTTTGAATTATTATTTTTTGTCTGGCAAACTAATGATGATTAATCACAAACATCGGTATTAATATCGGTACCTATTTGATAACATTGAAAGCAAAAAGCTACTGAAATGTTTACAAAAATGTAAGAAGTTCAAGAAGAAAAGCTTTTAATTCAACTAATCCATATTCAGAAATGTTTCTAAAGTTTGTTGAATGAAAAAAGATAATTATACAATGTTGCCATAGTAAGTTCAACTTTTACTTAATGATTATGTTTTTATATTTGATTTAAAAATTTGTTGTTTAAGAGTTGTCAATTGTCAAATCGTTAAACTAGGTCAATTGTGGCCGGTTACTTATGGTTATTTATCAACAAACATCAGTGCCATCAGCTTCTAAGACTAAAAATTAACACTCGAGTATTTACTCCACGCTGCTCACTAACTGCACCAACAAATTGTACCAAATTCCAATTAAATAATTCATCAGATACTTTACTGTAATGAAATCAGACAAAACGGCACCTAAACTTCAAACTGTCACAAATAAATTGCATAAGTATAAAAAAATTTGTTAAAAAGAAAATATAAAATTAAAGGTGGGTGCTTGCTACCCATTGCCAGACAACGAGTGTAGTCAAATCTTAAGAGAAATAAATAAAAAAACAAACCAGACCAAAAGAAATTTAAATTGGTGCACTTGACCATTTTGACCATCTTGTTGCAAACAAGAGCAACTGAGCGCATAAACCATTGCCGCTTATGCATTTTGAACACTTGAGGATGCTACAAATCAAAAGTTGCTTCAAAGACAGCAACAACAAAGAAAAAACCAACAATATTAAAACCACTTTTTAACTTGGTCAAGTGGTTTGAAAATAAGGTCAGCCATGGTCAGTTGCCGCCGTGGCCGCCATGTGCCACTGAGCTACACTCTGCTTGTAAAAATGTTGACCAGCTTCTAGTTAAGTATTTTTATTACTCAATTCGTTGTCATATTTGCAGATGAAGATGAAGATGAAGAAGCAATTAATGAATACCTTGGTTCTCTAACCAGCGGACTTTCATTCGGGCAACATAACTTTCGGGTTCCACTGTTTTTGAGGCAGGTTTTTCGCGATATGAATTCTTTCTTATTATATTGAATTGATCGAATTTAGGGTAAAAGTGGA
This sequence comes from Dichetophora obliterata, assembly GCA_963920525.1. NCBI lineage: Eukaryota > Metazoa > Arthropoda > Insecta > Diptera > Sciomyzidae > Dichetophora > Dichetophora obliterata. Next base: position 313,734,095 of record OY986435.1, on the reverse strand, counting down.
AGCCTTACATAAGCTTTTACTTTGTAGAAACTTTTTTCTAGTTTCTTAACATTTAACATGACATTGTCTGATGTCCTTCCTATACTTAGAAAAAATTTTTTCGGAATATGATAAAAAAGGCATCATATTTAGAGAAAAATGGTATTGACTTTGTTCCAGAGAATGCTTTTTTCTAGATGAGATCCCAAAAATTAATTCAAAATGGTAAAAACTTCCATGAAAAAGAGAAATATTTTCCCATTTACAAGGACACAGAAAAATATTTCTATTTTTTTAACAGAAAAATATTTCTTCATAACAGGTTCAACCGTTTTTTTTATTGTGTCAATTTTTCCCGAAAACAGAGATTTATTTATTTAATTTTAATAAATCTTTTCTTTAAATTGCGTTTATAGTTTCTCACTAAAAAAGAAAAATTTCTTCAAAAGAGAGATATATTTCCTTAACATTGGTACAAAACATTTCTTTATTGCGTACATTTTTCTCTAAAACAGAGCAGTATATCTGCAATTACGATTTAAAATTTATTTTTGTGAAACATTTATTTTAACTCAGTTCTACGCAAAGTAAAAGTATTAATATGGTATTGTGATTCGGTTGTAAAAATATTAGCTAAAAATATGTTAAGGAGTAAAGGTAGCATTATTGCTGTGGCATTGTTTTTCTGAGCCCCTTATAAATATCTCAGAAATTTCTTCTGAAAAACGATTCAAAGAACCAGTGGTAATAAGCAACAACGCTTTGTGTAGCTATGTTTATTTAGTTTAGTTTATTTAGTTAAAAAATTTTGTTGCCATATAAGAACAATTCTTTTGCATGCCGAATTTACAATGGATATAACAACAAATAAGGTTCAAAATGCAAATAAATATTGCAGACTGCTATTAATAGTAATTGTACTTAAAAGGACTTAAATTTAGACAATGATTATTTAGACAATTCAGTATTCATTAAAAACTAAGTAGAGAGTGAGAGAAGAAATAATGAGAGTAAAAGAAAATTGGGAGCTAAGAGAACGGTTTGAAAATTAAATGCTTAAAGTTGTTTTTATTAGAAACGCTTTTAATACTATTAGGTAATGAATTCCACGACCTAATAACGCTGACGAAAAACCATCTACTGGAGTTAAGAAAATTGTATCTAGGGATCATGAGATTCATATTTCTACTTGATCTGCAAAACTTTAACTTTTCAAAAAGATATGTGGGACTACGTGTTTAGATGATCCGGTGCAGGAAAATGCAATGTCTAGCTTCAAGGTAAGTTGGTAAGTCACGACCAAGTAATTTTTTACAACAGACATAGATATGATCAAACTTTCTAAGACCGTAAACATAGCGAGCTGCATTATTAAAAGCGACAAGGAGCTTATGTAAGGACCTAGAGTCAAGTTTGCAGCACACGACTTCAGAGTATGTTATGATCGGCATAATAAACTGCAATACAAGTTTCTTTTTTGTTTCAATTTGCACAAACAATGGTGTCATTCGGAGATTTCGAAGAAGATAGTACACTTTTTTTACACATAAGTTGATGTGATCATCGCAGGCAAGAGATGAGTTTATTTGAAAACCAAGATTAGTGGTTTTATTAACAAGCTTCAGTTTAAGCTTCAGCTATGTTAAATAAATAAAAATCATTTTAAAAAATGCAAATACTTGCATGCGAGAAAAATAAAAATTTTATCACAAAAAGATAGGTGGTTTTTTCCGAGTGTATATTGAAATGAACTTTTTTCATTCAAATCAGATATTTATACAAATAAGATATCCTTTAATTTTAAGATACAAATAAATTTGGTTTGAGACTTGCACAAAAATTTTGAAATAATTTTTGTAAATCTTCTATGCCTTAGAATACATTTACTTTAAAAATTCAAACTTTTGACAATGTTTTCAAGAAGTCAAAACTTATTTATAAGTCTTGAATTATTTGTAAGAAATAAGTATTTTTTTCCAGGAAGTTTCAGATGTACGTATAGTAGAACAAAGTACTCAATTCACATTGAATTTTTAGATTTTTCAGATAAAAAAAGAAAGTGCTTGAAAGAAATTTTATCAGAATTCTTTTATTGCTTAATTCGGGCTCAAGGTCACTGTTTGAATAAAATACCATATTTTACTTGTGTTTTTATTATTAACTAGTGGATGTTACTCGTCATTGTATTTAAGTTATATTTGGCATTATTTAATAGGTTTCCATATTTTTTAAAATAATTTGGCATGGACTTATTAAATTAAGCGAAAACAGTGTTACATAGTTTTTTAAAAAATAAAAAAACTTAGTAAAAAATGCTTTTAATCAGAAACATTATACTATGATGAATTTCATTTAAAAATAGAGATAAAACTGAAATTTTGAACCCGACCACCTCAGATATCGATGAAATTTTGTTCATAGCTAAATTTGATCAATACAAACAAACTCTCATTTTTAGAAATGACTGTTTTGCGATTTTTTAGAAATGACTGTTTTGCGATTTTCGAAAAAACGCGAAAATGGTCAAAAAGAGCTCCATTTAAACTACAATAACTCAGAATCGGCTGAACCGATTTCCATGATCTTGGTATCATTAAAAAGATATTTTAACAGGCTTTATGACACGTTTTATGACACAAAAAAAAATTACACTGTAAAAAATTTATAAAAAAAAGAAAATTTTAACTAACGAAAAATTCAAAAAGATCAAGGGTTTTTTTACAGTGTATTACTTTTTTAGAAAGGTTTATCCTTCACCTATACCATATCAAAAAATAAAAATGGGTTCTTTTTTAGTTTTTTTTATATAATTTTTTAAGTAGTGTCACTTCTAGTAATTGCCCTTATATTTTATATTTACAGGTAAAATAACACAGTACAACACATGATTTGCCAACTCAATTCTGAGAACTGTATGTGAAATTAGACCCAAAAAGAAGAATTTCTGCATCATTCGTTTTGTCTTCTTACCTGCCAAAATATTTTGAATATCGATTTGAAGTTAGTACTATCGTATTGGGGAATTTATCACGTTTTAGGCCCTGTTGTTTGACATAGACAACCACTAGCCAGATTTAGTTGAAATAAATTTTAAAAAATTAAAAATTACATTTTCCTTTATCTGTTCATATATTGTTTTCCTATAAAAGCCACAGTTTCCAAGTTAAAAATAAGCGCGTGAAGAAAAAAAATATTTTTTTTTAAATTCATAAAAAATACAAAACGGAAATAAGTTTCAAGTCTAGTTACTTTTTCGCAAAGTCACATAACCTATGAGCAAAATGAGACAAAGATCATGAAAATCGATGCACGAGTTTCGCTTTTATTCGCAATTGAGTATAGGTATGAATTTCAAAAATCAGTTATAGCCACCACCCTTAAAATAAAAAAATTTTGAATTGCTCAGTAAACAAATTTTTTCGATCTTTTTTCTGTATTTTTCGGACGATATGACCACAAACGTAACAAAATTCATCCAAATTTGGGCACTTGTTGTTTTCCATATTGATATATTTCATGTTTTGTTGTTATTCACTTTTAAAAAACTGGAGAAAAATCACTTTTACTGTTCGCGTTCGTCGGCACTGCCTGAATGACAAAAATCAATCAATGCACACCTATAAATACTACGTATTTTTCAATATTTTACGGCCAGGTACTTATAAATGGGCGCATATTTTAAGGGTGGCTGGCTATATACCTGATTCAGCACTTGTACGTTTCAAATTGTGCAAAACTTTCCAAATAATCAGCACCCTTAAATGTGGGTTTATTTATTATTTTGTTTATTCCTTTTTTTTAATTCTCAGAATCATAAAAAAGGTGTTAATGTTTTCTCCAAATATTGTTGTGCATAAAACGTGAAAAATTCCCCTATACGATAGTTACTAACTTCAAATCGATATTAAAAATATTTTGGCAGGTAAGAAGACAAAACGAATGATGCAGAAATTCTTCTTTTTGGGTCTAATTTTACATACAGTTCTCAGAATTGAGTTGGCAATCAATGAACTGAAAAATGTTGTACTGTGTAAATAAACATTGTCACAGGAAAATTATGAATATGTTTTAACCCCAAAAAGTTCTTGCTTGCCTTAAAAATTGCTATATAAATGCACCTGATGAACGTATCGAAATTCATAATTATAAACAGTTTCGAGAAGCCAAGATATCCCATTACAATTTTTACGCGTATATTTTAAAAATTTCAGTGAATATGAATTCAAACAATAAGTACCGATGCATAAAAATATCTAATAAGTGTTGCGCTTCGCTTCGTAAAATAAGTGAAAACGAGGCTGCAAATATAATTGAATATTTTCCAGCTGTCGCCAGCATTCATTGTAGCCGTATTTGCGAAACTTGCCGGAATACACTGAGAAAAGCGCGCAGTCGTAATGAATCCAACGTGGAGCAGAATGAAGTCTGAAATTATTTACCAACAACGCCCAGCGATGATATTAGGGAAGAATTGAATGAACTTCCAACTTGTACCAGCCGTAATGCAAACATCGAAAACAACGAACTCATTGAAAATATAAATGATCATATTATTCCTCATCTACCAAACCAAATGTCGCCTCTTAAGAGGAAATATATCAAACGAGATGCATACAGAAATAGAAAATCACTGCAAATTTTGGAAAATGTAGCAGATTCACTTGGAGCATTGTCTGATTTGTCAGCGCAACTTGAAAACGTCAAAGCCATTTACGAAGAAATTTTGCAAAACATCAAATATCAAATAGAGAACAGCTCAAATCTTTTGGAAAAGCAAAAACTTTTATCTCTCTTACCAATCAATATGAGTCACGCAGAAATTAAAGATCGTTTTGGGGATGATATATCTCACGATTGAATCAAAAAAAGTAAAGATATCCAAAGGAATAAAACGAAGTTTGCAGATATCAATCTTTTAAAAATGAGCACACGTAGTTTACCAACCGAAACTCTAAGCACAGTCAAGTTATTTTATGAAGATGATGAAATTAGCCGAATGATGCCAGGATCGCAAGATTCAATTACTGTTAAACAAGGAAACTTACGTGAAAAAGTTCAAAAAAGACTGATGTTATCTTCACTACGCGAATCTTACTACGAATTTAAAAAAAAAACATCCCTTGGCCAAAGTGGGTTTTACAAAATTTACAATGTTAAGGCCAAAAAATTGTATGAAACTTGGAGTTTGAAACCAGCAAAATATCTGTGTATGCACATTGCATCAGAATATGAAATTGATGTTTGAAAAAAGTGGCTTAAAATCAATTTGTATTGAAAGAGAATGCACATTTACCGACTTCAAAGATGTTCTCAAATTCGTTGTTTGTGATGGTGACATAGAAAAAAGCGAGTATTGCGTTTCAATGTGTGGTCACTGCTTCAAAAATTTAAATAATCTAAAAACGCATATGCTAAAACATTTTGAAAATAACCAAACTGAAGAAATAATATACAAAAAGTGGAATATAACGATTAGATGTGTTCTGGAAACGTTAACCACCAACCCAGAATCATTTGTTAGCGATTTTACTAAACACATCAAAGTTCTGATTTCGCATCATTTCATAGCAAAGCGACAATCTGAATTTATCAGCAATAAAAGAGCGGCGCTGTTATCAGGAGAAATGTTAGTTAATTCAAATGGACTTTGCTGAAAATTATGTATTTCTTGTACAAGATGCCGTGCAAGGATACCATTGGAATAATCAGGCTTCAATACATCCGTTCGTTATTTATTACAAAGGTAATTATTTTAATATTTTGGTATTAGTAAACACATCCATCCACACTCATCAAAATATTTAACATTTTTTATTTATTTGTTTTTTTCCTTAGTTTGTTTATTTTCAGATAACGATAAATTAACTCATAAAAGCTTCGCCATAATATCTGATTGCAATACCCATGATAGTATAGCAGTTCATCTATATATTTCAAAAATGATACAGTTCGTGAAGGCCAATGTAACCAACAATATTAATAAAATCATTTACGTATCAGATGGTGCAGGAGCACAATATAAAAATAAATATAACTTCATTAATTTATGTCATCACAAATCTGATTTTGGTATTGACGCTGAATGGCACTTTTATGCTACCAGTCACGGAAAATCTGCATGTGATGGAATCGGAGGAACATTGAAGAGAGGTGCTCGAAATTATAGTATTGCAAATAAAAATCAAATCCAGACAACGAGGCAACTCTATCACTGGGCATCAGAAACATATAAGACTACCATACAAGTTGCTTACGCAGATGCTGACGAATACAACAACGTTAAAGAAAAGCTATTTTCAAGATATAAAGAAGCTCAAACTATAACAGGAACTCAAGGCTTTCATTCATTCATTCCGATAAATGAAACTTTTGTACATGTGCGCAGATATTCTGACTGTGCCAAATTTGAGCAGCGCAAAATTTCTTACAAATAATTAACTTTAAAAAAATGTAAATAAAATAAAACACAAATTAATAAAAACATGGCAAATAATATAAACAATTGTTGATGGTTTTTTATTTGTAAACATTTAAAAAATGTTATAATTGTTGAACTATTTTGTAAATGTGTAAGAATGTGACCTGATATTTTCGCTGTTATTCGAATTATTTCGAAAACTTTCGGTACGTATTACTAGAAGTGACACTACTTAAAAAATTGGGGTTAAAACATATTCATAATTTTCCTAGGACTATGTTTATTTATATAACCTGTAAATATAAAATATAAGGGCAATTACTAGAAGTGACACTACTTAAAAAATTATATAAAAAAAAACTAAAAAAGAACCCATTTTTATTTTTTGATATGGTATAGGTGAAGGATAAACCTTTCTAAAAAAGTAATACACTGTAAAAAAACCCTTGATCTTTTTGGATTTTTCGTTAGTTAAAATTTTCTTTTTTTTTATAAATTTTTTACAGTGCAATTTTTTTGTGTCATAAAACGTGTCATAAAGCCTGTTAAAATATCTTTTTAATGATACCAAGATCATGGAAATCGGTTCAGCCGATTCTGAGTTATTGTAGCTCTTGGAGTTACTGTAGCTCTATTGTAGTATTGGAGCTCTTTTTGACCATTTTCGCGTTTTTTCGAAAACTTTCCCACTGTGCCACGCCCAAAAAATCGCAAAACAGTCATTTCTAAAAATGAGAGTTTGTTTGTATTAATCAAATTTAGCTATGAACAAAATTTCATCGATATCTGAGGGGGTCGGGTGCAATGCATCTCGATTTTTACATGAAATTCATCCTATACGAAATTAAAAAAGAACAATTTAAAACAAAAAGAAGTTGCAGGAACGTTGAATTTATCGATGGGATTATTAATTGAGGTCGAATACTGAATTCCGAGGCTGAGTTACCTATAACTCCAAAGCTATTCGATATCGCAAATTTGTGTTAAATTGGAGGTATCACGCCCCCCCGAAAAACTCTAAAAAATTTTATCAGTAAATCGGCAAGCGTGAATTTTGGTCGAATACTGAGTTCCGACGCTGTGCGACCTTGAACTCCAAAGCTATTTGATATCACAAATTTTCGTTGTATGGGAGCTGCCACTCCCCGTTGATCAACGCTCTTGAAATGTAATCAATGAAACTGCATGTTTACATTGAGGTCCAATACTGAATTCCAAAGCTGTGAGACCTATAACCCCAAAGCTATTTGATATCTCTAATTTGGGTTAAATAGGAGGTTTTACTCCCCCTTGTCGTACGTCAATAAAATGTAATTAATGAAACTGCATGTATAAATTGGGGCCAAATACTGAATTCTGATGCTGATATTCGATATCGCAAATTTACGTTAAATGGGAGGTGCCACGCCCCTCTTACCAATGAAAATAAAATTGAATCAATGAAACTGCATGTGTACATTAAGGCCGAATACTGAATTCCGGCGTTGTGCGACCTATAACTCCAAAGCTATTTGATAGCACAAAGTTGGGTTGTATGGGAAGTGTCACTCCCCTCTGCCCTACGCTCATAAAATGTAGAGGAATGAAAGTGCATGCATAAATGTAGGTCGAATACCGAATTCTTACGCTATCAACCTATAACTTCAAAGCAATACGATATCGTAAATTTGGGTTGTAAGGGAGATGTCACGCCTCCCTGTCCAACGCCCATAAAATAAAACCATTGAAACTGCATGGGTAAATTGAGGTCAAAAACTGAATTCCAAAGCTGAATTCCTATAACTTCAAAGCTATTCGATATCACAAATTTGGGTTGTATGGGAGGTGCCCCTCCCCCTTGTCCACTCCCATAAAATTTCATCACTGAAACGGTACGTCTAAATTGTGGTCGAATACTGAATTTCTAAGCTGTGCGATCCATAACTCTAAAGCTATTCGATAACAACAATTTTTTATATGTATGTGGGAGGTAAAAGGGGTGTGGCATTTCCTCTTTAACCATCTCGTACTCAAAGCAAAGCGTACTTACAAATTTTTAGCTCAATCGGACCAAGTCGAAGTATTTTGATATTTTCTTAAAAGTAAGCGTAGATGAAGTGTGACCACGCCCATGTTTATCAAACTTAATGATAGTTATCATACGAACTTATTTACCAAATTTTAATTCAATACGTAATAAAACCGTCTTAAATACAGCATTTTTATTGATTTGTGGGCGACAAAAGGGGGTGTGGCATTATGTTTTTCCTAAACCAGTAGAAAGAAGTATCCAATTTGGTTCAGTCGTTTTCAAGTTTTAAGCATTCGAACAAATCACGATTCATTTTTATATATACAGATTTGTGGGCGGTAAAAGTGGGCTTGAAAACATTAATGTATCGTGACTGCCTCTTGGAGCACCTACACAGCAAGTCTCACTGTAAAAATGTGTAGAACTCCGGAATTGCCATGATTTCGAAAAAGTGGGCGTATATATGTATATTGCGACCACGCAGATTTTTTGTACAGTTACTGACAGTAACCATCTGAACAAAATTACTAAATCTTAGTTTTTTACGATCGAAACCGTCTGATATATATCCTTTATTTGGTTTGTGGTCAATAGCGCAAATTTGGCTTGTATGGGAGGTACCACGCCCCCTCGTCCCAACGTTACCAAACCTCACAGGAACACTCACTCTCCTCTGCAGACGTTGTTCTGCCATAGACCGCCTTACTGCCATATACGAAAATGTCGAATAGCTGCTGAAAGTAATCGTATGAACTAAATAACCAAATTTTAGTCTAATACGATCAAAACCGTGCGAAATATAACATTTTTGTTGTTTTGCAAGCGGTAAAAAGGGGGCTGCAAAATATTTCCTTAGAGCCATCTCGTAATCGAAACAAATGGAATGCCCAAATTTCAGCTCAATTTAGGTTGAGCCTGGCGCATTTTACTTCACTTGACGCTAACTCCCCGAAAAGTGAGTTTAACTAAAGTGTGACAGGCCTATTTTTAGTACAATAACCGAGAGTAACCATATGAACTGAATTACAAAATTTTTGTCTAAAACGACCCAAACCGTTGAAATAAAACGTTTTCATTGGTTTGTGGGCGGTAAAAGGGGCGTGGAAACCAATTTTTAGTTTAGTAGCTGACAGTAACCGTACAAACTAAGCCAACATTTTAGCTCAATCGACCCAGTACGGTCAAAACTGCTTGACATATAGCATTTTCACTGATTTGTGGGCACAAAAAGGGGGTGCGGAAACCAACTTTTCGTTCAGTTACTGTCAGTAACTACACAAACCAAAGTACCAAATTTAAGTCTTATACGACCAAATTCGTCTGAAATAAACCATTTTCATTTATTTGTGGGCGGTAAAAGGGGGCGTGGAAACCCATTTTTATTACAGTTGTCGACAGTAACCGTACATACTAAATTACAAAATTTTAGCCTTATACGACCCAAACCGACTGAAATATAAAATTTTTATTGATTTGGGGGCGGTAAAAAGGGGGTGTGGCAAATTTTTTTCCTAAACCATCTCGTACCTGAAACCAATCGACTGCCAAAATTTCAGGTCAATTGGTTCAGTAGTTTTGGAGTCTATAGACATCACACAGCCAGACACACTTCGTTTTGCTTTTTATGTATATAGATATTGATTTGTGGGCGGTAAAAGTGGGCGTGAAAACATTTACATATTACATATGTGAAAACATTTACCGCCTCTTAGATCACCTACACAGCAAGTTTCATTGTAAGAATGTGTAAAACTCCGGAATTGCCATGATTTCGAAAAAGTGGGCGTATTTATTGGGGGTTGGAATTAATTTTAAAGGTTTTTTTTCGGTTTTTGAGCATTTATTTAGAAACAACGGTACAATGTATATTATTCAAAGTATTGTCCATCGTTAGCAACAACATTTTCCCATCTTTCTGGCAGCATATGGATTCCGCGCCGGAAGAACGATTCGTCTTTTGAGGCAATCCACGAATCGACCCATTTTTTGGTATCCTCGTAAGAAGTGAAGCGCTGCTCAGCCAAGCCATGCGTCATCGATCTGAATAGGTGGTAGTCGGAAGGGGCTATGTCTGGGCTATAAGGCGGGTGGGGTAGCACATCCCAATTCAGCGCCTCCATCGTTTCCTTGACGGTTCTTGCAACATGTGGCCGTGCGTTGTCATGTTGAAAAACCGTGTCTTTTGGCATATGCCGGCCGTTTAACCTTTAATGCTAGGCTCAATTGCATCAATTGTTGTTGGTAGCGTTCCCCAGTGATGGTTTCGTTAGGTTTTAGCAGCTCATAGTACACGACACCCTTCTGATCCCACCAAATACACAGCATAAGCTTGGCGCCATGAATATTCGGCTTGGCCCTCGATGTTGATGCATGGCCGGGTGGTCCCCACGATTTTTTTCGCTTAGGATTATCGTAATGGATCCACTTTTCATCGCCAGTGACAATACGATGCAAAAAACTCTTCCTTTTATGCCGTTGAAGCAGTTGTTCGCACATGCAAAATCGCCGTTCAATGTCTCTCGGCTTCAACTGGTACGGCACCCAATTTCCTTGCTTTTGAATCATTCCCATGGCCTTCAAGCGTTTGCCGACCGTTGATAAGTCGACTCCCAATGATTCTGACAATTCTTGAAGGGTTTGACACGGGTCTTCATCGAGCAAAGCCTCCAATTCCTCATCTTCAAACTTTTTCGGCTGGCCCGGACGCTCTTTGTCTTCCGTATCAAAATCACCACTTTTAAACCGACGGAACCAGTACTCACAAGTAGAAATCGATGGAGCATAGTCCCCGTAAGCCTCAGTAAGCGTGCGTTGTGCTTCAACTGCTTTTTTCTTCAAATGGAAGCACAAAAGTAAACCTTCCCGCAAATTACGTTTTGTTGGAACGAAAGTCGACATGTTCACAGAGAAAAAAATATATGTTGTTTACACTTCAGTGGAATGACACATACTGAAAAATGAAGCTTAGACAATGTGCTTTGAAATGAATATAGTCACAGGTGTGCCCGGATGCGATCTATTGATAGTTACGCCATCTCTTAGAAAACCTTTAAAACTAATTCCAACCCCCAATATATTACGACCACGCCCATTTTTCGTGCAGTTACCGACAGTAACCATCTGAACAAAATTACCAAATGTAGTTTTTTACGATTGAAACCGTCTTAATATATCCTTTTTTTGGTTTGTGACCGATAGCGTAAATTGGCTTGTATCTGAGGTACCACGCCCCCTCGTCCACTAGTTACCAAACCTTACAGGAACACTCTCAAGGTGTGGCTTCAGTTTCCCTGAAAATTTCATAAAGATCGGTTCAGTGGTTTTGGAGTCTATATGTGATATAGCCACATACCCACATACCCACATACATACATCCATTTTTATATATATAGATTGGTAAGTTGTGCGCTGGCTCGTGTTGGCCACGTCCATCAACCGGTACAAACCCACCAAATAGTTGGTTTATTTTATGCCTATTGATGGTTTTTATGCTCGAATTCGTTTCTCCAAATATTTTTAAAAAACACGTTTTGCACACGCGGCTTCTTTCTCCATGTATTTCGAAGAAGTATAAATAAACATATTGCCGATTTTGAGCATTTGAAACTTTGACAAGAGTCTCGATCTCTTATTTTGAATGTAATTATTTGAAATGTAAAGACGTCGCTTATTATAATCGCCCAAATTCCAATATTGTTTAAATATGTCTTCTTGCTGCGTATAATTAATTTTTTTGTGACACATTTGCATGCACAGCCTTATTGCCTCAAACTTCTTGGCAGCGACATTTTTATTCTTATAAGAATAGTATTCTTTCGCCAAATGCTTGTTTAATTTTTTCGATGCCTTTGAAGCTGTTGCCTGTTGCAAGTCTGTCTCGTTATTTGTATAGATTGCGATACAGCAGCCATATATCCAACTCTGCATCTGTGAGAATTGGAGATGTGTCTGAATCTGAATCTTTCGATGGAATGTAATCCGAATCATCGAAATCGGTTTCATGAAAAACGTCTTTATCATTTTTGAAAATGACCATGCTGTTACTCACACAGATATCCTTGTTGTTCTTGTGATAGCGCAATGGAATAATATAGACTTTTTTGTATATAATTTTATTTCTTATTTCTTTATTAGCACGACTATTTGTATTTAATAACAAATTTTCACAAACTGAAATAATTATAAATTATTTTTGATATATTATTTTTTGATAACTTAAATCTAAAAATTATTTAAAAGTTAAAGAGGTAATAACAAAGTGTTTTATATGAAGATGAAAAAGTGATTAAGGACATGAATGAGAATAGAAATGGGTGTAAATGAGAGTTTGTACACGCACAGAAAAAACATAGTTGCAACAACCATGTTTTATGAGGATCATAGTATGATTCGGATTATGATTGTTGCTAACATGTTCTTAAACATATAATATTTTCTTTGATCATGATAAAATGATTACAACAACCATATTAGGAAAAGGAACTTTTTTGTAGGAACCAAGATATTATTGAAACAATCATTATTCTCTTATTGGGTCAAAAATAGAATGATTGCAACAACTATATTATGAATTTATTTTTAGGATCCAGAATATTATTGAATATTATTTATTTTCATGCACTCCAATTTCCACAGCTATTAATTAAGATATCTCTAAAGGTTTGCTATTGACTAGGCTGAACAGAAATATTAATTCAGTTGAAAAATCTTTTTGATAAAATTTTCTGTCCGAGCTGGGGTTTGAACCGCGGCTTTTTAGCTTAAGAGCCACGCACACTACCAGTAAGCCACAGCCGCTACTACCGCTCGCCGGACTAATGCCATTCATAAACATGGTACATTAAGTGCATTGCCACAAAAATAGCAATATTTGTGATAAACAAAATATGGTCAGAATTGCGAAATATGTTTACGGCAAAAAGAAACATGTTTGCTACAATTAAAGTCGAAAATGTCATTTTTCTGCGTGCTGTTTTTAGAATCAGGCGATTTTAAAAAAAACACAATAATTGAACAGTTGACAAACGAAACGGCATATAGCCAGGAATCGATAAAACTTATTGTGTGTGAATGAAGTGAAAGTTTTTCCTGCAAACTGTTCAGACACGATAAATTCTTTCGATTTTTGGTTATGTTCTGCTTCGTTTGCCAACAAGCAAAGAATAGTTCAGGCAAACATTCAAAATTCTAATATGTTTGTCTCTATAATAATATTCACATTTATCATGATTGACAGAACTACAACATTTTTGTTGCAACTAATAGTTGAGGCAATCATAGTACGTTGACGATTTCAACTATGTTATGATTTCAACTATAATGCTCTTTTTGGTGCCACCATTAGTAAATAATGAATTTATTAAGGCAAACATTTGTGTTTGCAGAAATAATACAATAATTTTAGTAAACAAATTATTATTGCAGTAATCATGTCTCAACCATGTCTTTTCTCTGCGTGTATGAAATCATGTATGAGAACGCTACAATCTCGATACTTATTTTGCTTTGTTGCTGTTGCAATAGTGTAACATATCATCACTAACACTGACATCAAGAGGTACTTTCTTATGGAAGTGTTGTAAAACCGATCCATCGATATGAGAGAAATTTTGGGAACTCCATCGTTTCCAACTTTCATTTGTGAAATTTTCATCGTTGGCAACATACCTTTCAGCCCAAGAATTTTCTTTTTATTTGGTTTTTGGCCGTTAACAAAAGAGCATTTACGGCTTCTTTTTTCATTTTTTCGGCTAGTTTTTTACCTAGCTTCATTTGAACGAATTTTTATTAATTGGTTTAAATTCTACTTTAGCAGCAAAACAGCTTCTTTTTTATTTTATTTCTTCATTTCTTTTTACAAAAAGCACTTGTGTTAAGATAAGATTAACTTTTTTTTAAAATTTAATTTTTACAAAAGAACTTCTATCGACACAGGACGTTTTATCGCAATGAACGCATGCGATGAACTGATTTAAAACTCAACTTCTCTCAGAAAAGTGGTGAATTTTTCAAAATTTGCTTTTGACAAAACGACTTCTTTTGAAAGAAAGAAACAGAAAATTCTTGAAAATATGCTGCACTAAATGGAAACAGGTTTTTTGTCAACTGGTTGTTAAATGGCCGTTTCAAAATTTTTTAAATTGTCTGATAGAAGTTGTTTTGTCAAATTGGAACTGAAAAAAAATCTGAAAGAGGTCGTTTTGCCAATTGCATATTTTATCTTCTAAAATTCGTAGAAATGCGGCGATAAGACCAAAAGAAGCGCTTTATATTTTTATATATACTACAAAAAAATTGGAAAATTGTCTTATCTCGAGAGAAGTCGTTTTGTCAAATGTCCACAGAAATATATTTTAAAAATAGTAAACATAATTATGTTTGTGACAATAAGAAAATGTATGCTGCGACATATTGCCTATATGATAATGCTTGTTTGCAGTGAACATAACATATTTATGGCAAACGTAATATGTTTCTTGTATAAATAAAATTGTTTGCTACAAAAAAGTTTTTAAATACATAAATTAATATCATCTCATATTATGTTTCCAGTAAACATGTTTTTCTGCGTGTATAATAACCAAAATGTAAAGAGTATGATAAGTGCATTTGAATCCACATTACTATACCTTTTTTTTGACGACGAAACTAAAATTATTTAAGGTTTGTTAATAGACAAGGTATTGCAAGGCTCTGGTAAAAGCCATGACCGTATCACTGCTCGCAGACTTTTAAATAATTACATTAAAATTTCAGAAATCACTGGAGTAGACGAAAATTAAACGATTTTATGTTATATTGCAGGTAAAAAATTTTAATATAGGCATATATAAATTATTTTGTTTTACATTAATGCGTAAAATTTTTAATATATTTCAGGTCATAGCATCTGGTCTTAAAATTAATATCACAAAATTAAAAAAATACTATTTTGAAATAACAAAATTATACGTTAAAAATTATGATTGGTACAACATGCCTGTTACCGTACATCAAATATTAATGCACAGTGCGGATATAGTTCAAAAAGCGATAGTACCCATAGGTCAGATTTCCGAGGATGCGCAAGAGGCCAATCACAAACTGTTTCGGTTCTTCAGACTTCACAACACGAGGAAATTTTCAAGATCTGCTTGCATTTAAGATCTTTGGCATGCTCTTCTGCTCAATTCAGATCCAGTACTTTCAGTCCTTGGTTTTAATAAAAAATCACCACAAAGCTATCTGATTGTAGCAAAATACCTTTTTGATGAGGAAAGTGAAAACATAAGTTTTACAGATAATGTGTAAAATTTTTATTGTATAATTATGTGTGGTATAAATAAATCACTGTTTGCTCTTAATATTACATATAATTTGTTTTAAATAGAGATGTATGTTGTCTTTAAACATCTTTTAAATGTAATAAGCTAATATATTCTTGTTTAAAAACACATTGTGTAATAAAATACAGGTACAAAATATCGCTAAACACAAAGAAAATGGTTTTTACCATGAATTGTTGGGTCTCCTAGACCCGCTATGCTTATAAAAGTTAAGTGATTTCATGAGAAATTCTTTTAAGAAGATATGTTTAAAATTTGGCCAAAATACATCAAATGGTTCCAGAGTTACAATCAATTATTTAAAGCAATATGCGGTGTTCAAGCAACCTTTGTATGGGCTCGCCCCACCGTGCGCCGGGTGCATTAATAAAAAAAAAACTGTTGAACCTCAGAGAAAAATTAAAATGTTAAATTATCGTTTTTAGTTTTTGCTCTAAGTCTGTTTGGTTTTTTGTGGTTGGTGTTCGGTTTATATTAAGTTTTATTTTTCTTCCCTCAATTCTGTTGCCAGGTTATTTCACATACCAAATTTAAGCAAAATCGGTCAAGTTGTTTAGGAGTTATTGAGTCTTAAAAATGCACTATTAAAAGCGCCCTCTTGCGGAAGTCTTTGGAACTTTTTTACCGATGTTTTATCTTGGGTGCAGTTGAACCTTCATAGCAAATTTCATTGAAATCGGTCCAGGCGATTAGAAGTTATTATGGAGTGCCACGCCCACAGACATGAGCCCACTTGTTCACATCTTCTATGATCTTCCTCCCTATAAAACGTACTCGGTGTCAAAATTTCAGCTCAATCGGATAAACGGTGCGCGAGCCAATACGGAACAGACAGACAGACAGAAGGACAAACATTTGATTTTATATATTAGAAGATTTTTTATTCGTTCAATATTTCGAAGTCCGTTGGAGTCCTTCATCTCAAGACACTGCGATTTAGGTTTATAAATTATTCGTAAAAAACTTTTCAGTATCTCTAACTCATATTTTTTTGATTACTTTCTGAAAGCTCTTTTTATTTTTACCATCCCTGCAAACCATATGAGTCTTTAAAGACTCTTTTATGACTCATTTGTAGATGCCAGAGCCCTCATAATGAGCTCTTATAAGTTTCATAAAAGAGCAATTTTTCCTTTGAAAGTGGTCCCACTTTAAGAGCTCAAATATGAGCACAAAATGATACTTTTTTGACTCTCAAAAGTAATTTATTCGGACTCCTATAAGAGTCTTTTATGAATCTTATATTGGCCTTTTATACTCATAATAGACTCTTAAAAGTTTCCGAAAAGTGCTAGTTTTTCTTTGAAACTGGTCGCTCTTATGAGGCATCAATATGAATCCTAAAAGACTCTTGTATGATTCCTATTTTTGCCTATTTTTCCTATTTTTATATATTCCTATTTTTTTCTTCATAAAATAAACATAAAAGTGCAGAAAATGAGCTTGTTTTCCTTTGAATATGAGCATCGAAAAGAATCTTTTAGCTATGGATTCAAATCTGTTCTCAGTTTCCTCATATATTGTAAAATTTTCAAGATACAGGGTATTTTACGTTTTTGGCACGTGTTTAGTATTATTGATCTAGAATCTAAACTACTCACCATAAAAAAGAATATTTGGTATTTTAGAAAAAATCAATATAAAACAAAAGATCTTGAAAATCTTATAATATAGATATAATACAGATTTTACGCCACATTGAAAGTACATATAGGAATATTAATGGGTTTTCCGGATACGAAATTTGTAGACTAGTATTATTTATCCAAACATGTCTGAATATAATATTCAACCACGATAACTGAACGAAATGAAATATTTATATCAATGAACAATATTTCAAAACAGGCTTTTTTCTTTATTAAATACAGTAAATACACATTAAAAACTCATATTCAGGAGGCTTTTCACAAAACACTCTTAAATTTGAGTTTTTTCTGAGCCCTTAAGTCAAGTACTCTTAAAACAATCCGAAATAAGTACTTTTTAGGAGTGTACGTTATGAAAATACAAAAAATACACTTTAAAAACTCATAAATAAGAGGGAACTCATAAAATCCTCTTTAATAAAGCTCTTTTCAGAGTCCGAATTATGAGCGCTCCGAACTTGGTTTAAAGGGATAATGTTGCTTTAAGCTTTTCAAAATAATTTCTTGTCAAAACAAATATTCGTTTTATTCATACATACATAGGTTTAAAAGATGAAGCATTAACCTCGTAAAACAATATATATGTATGTTAAAAACACACTCAATAAAAATTTCAAAACGGCAGCCCTGGAGTTGATTCTACACCAAAATTTCGCGTGTAGAATTAAATGTCTAAAAATTTTCGTGCCTACAGCATACTAAGCTCTAATAGTAAAATCCAAGATTTTATGGTAAAATGCATCTTGTGGGATAGAATAGAATCTGTAATGGAATTAGAAACAAACCTAAAAAATAAAATGTGGTACGACATGCCAAAAAAATCAAAACTGATTTGAACACACTTTGTTTTTCGTTGTTGACACCATCTCACATGGAAAAATGGAAATTTTGACATGTCTTAACACACAGTAGAACATTGTAAAGCAGCCTTTATCTAGACTAAAACTGTCACATGATAAAGTTTGCTGGATTTTTAATGCTTTATTTATACAGGATCAAGGCTCATTTATAAGGTTGTGGCACTTGAGAGCGAGCTCGGTGGAACTGTCAGAATGAATGAAAGAAATGAAGAAAATGAATGCTTAGAACAAGGAAAAACACAGTGACAGTTCGAGCAAAGGCGGGAAAAAGAGTGCATTTCTCTCAAGTGCTACAACCTTATAAATGAACCTTGTACAGGATACTCTTCTAAAAGTTGTTATATTGGCTTGTGCCTCCAAACAACTGCTTTCGTTGCTTGTATTTTTTGTTCAAAGTTAATACCGTATTTACGGTTAAGTACGCGCCTTTATTAATTCAGTAAAATTTCATTTTTGTTACAAAAGTTTTGTGATTTAACCAACAGACGTTTTTGCGACAAAGTGGGTTTCCTTTGGTTTTACAAGCTTTTTTTTTTAGGTATACGAGTATTATTCTGTATTTAAATAAATTATTCAATAAGTGATAGCACTGCACTTTTACAAACGTAAATCATAATTTCACCATCACTATAACATAAATCAGACTATACAAAACTATGAATAACTATTACTACTTCGAGAAATGTCTTAAAAAGCTAGCTGAAAAGCATTTCTACTGATATCACTTTAATGTACTTCAAATGTTTTACTTGATTCTAAAACTGTTGTTGTTGTTGAAAAACAATAGCATCCACTGAAATCCCACAACCCAGAAACATTTGAAGTGAGTTGACTTCCCGAACAGGATTGCTTCCATGATGCCAACAAGATATGAGCGAATAAGCTACAATATTTCATCAATAATGGAGGTGTGGATGTGGAGGTGTGAACGTGGAGGCGTCCATTCAAAATGGTTTACAATAAACAGCACGTAGCAATGAAACACTTACGTTTTCAATTTCAATCAAGTGCCAATAACGACAACAACAAAGCAACTTTAGATGCTCCAGCTTGAATGCATCCAGCTTGAAAAGGCACTCGAGTGAAGGTTACCGATTCACAAGTGTCCATCTTTGAGTCATTAATGGACAACACTTCAGTTATTGCTGTTGATGCTGTTGTTGTTTTTGTTGTTGTTGTTGATGTTGTGACTCGTTATCATTTAGCCATTATGACTCAAAGACATTTACCAGCTCGAAGATGGTTTACCGCCAGCTGTTGGTTCTCTTTGTTTTCCGCACAAGATGACTTTGACTGCTCCAGACAAGACAAAGTTTTGTAGCTGAAACGAGACTGTTCAAAATTTGGTTTAATTCGTGGTCAAGATGAGGTCGCTCCCAACTGTTGTGTTAAACATTGAAGTTATTTCAAAGAAGAGAGCTTGATGTATCTGTAACTGCTCTCTTTTCTCTTTCCATTATTTTGCTTATGTTTTAAGTACATACGTAGCTCTTCCTCAATTGTTTTGTAGCATTTTTGAAGTTCAATAAAATAAAACCATATTCAGTGCAGTAGGCTAAAAAAATGAAACCAAACGATACCAAAACG
Source organism: Dichetophora obliterata (assembly GCA_963920525.1). Lineage (NCBI taxonomy): Eukaryota > Metazoa > Arthropoda > Insecta > Diptera > Sciomyzidae > Dichetophora > Dichetophora obliterata. The sequence goes on along the minus strand of OY986435.1, from coordinate 313,714,266 downwards.
CTTTTGCTTCATCATTTCCAACGTATCCGAACGGAAACATATAAATGTTTGGTGCATCTTTGGTTTTACCATCAGTTTCAGTTTTACTCTTCTTAGCTACGACAATATTTTGCATGAGCAAACTATTTGTGGAATAATAAAAAATAGATATTGTTTTAAAAAATGCGTGTATTCATTTTTATAACTTGCCTGGCTGTGACTTTAGCGCGTCCGGAAGCGCCCTATACTTATAATGGACTAGCACCGCAACAACCACTTGGCTTGCTGCCTAATGGTAAGTATGTCCGGGTAGTGCTTCTAGCAAGCGAAAAACACTCTTTATCCAGTTAATCGGTATATTGTAATCGGTAGTTATTGTATTTGCATGTCGTAAAGGATCAGAGATAAACTAGATCTTAACAGGTTATAAGAATGGCTTAGGCTTATAAAATTTTGACGACACTTACAAAGTGTTTAGGACTTGATAATACCGCTACAACATAGATAGACACATACAAAAAAAAAAAAAACACAATTCTGATGGAATGATTTAAGGGTCCAGTCTGGTTAGACAGACCAAAAAATATGCAATTTTCATTAACGTTGTTTGGAAAAAGTAAAAAATATAGTTCTTTGAAGAAGATTGTATAAAATTTTCAGATTATTTAATACATATCCTGAAGCAGGACACTGGGCGACGTGGGCTAGTGCGCAAAAAACAAACCGAGTAGACGACCTTTCCACAGGTCGCATAAATAATCTGAATCAAAAATCAAACAATTCTTGTGCTTAGTATAAATGTGATTATTGAATGGACTACTTTTAATTAAATTGATTTAAAAACAACAAAATGACCGACTTTGAGAAATTTTAACTGAAATTTTTGGTTACTTTTGTTAACTTTTTGATAAAAAATCAAATGTTCAATGTATCTATGATATTACAATCTATTCCATTTTAACTACAATTTAATTTCGCCTCATTGAAAAAACCCCAGTTATATTTGATAAAAATTGACTGAGTTATGAGAGTCGCCAGCTCGAAAACAAAGTTTTCCAAAAAAAAACGTTTAAAGTTTAAGGTATAGTGCGCTTTCTGCTTTGACACGTTCGGATCGTAGGCTTATAACTATTCTTCACAGTATTCTATCGAAAAATGCAAAACAAAATTTGCATTTTGTTTGACCCAGCTAACCAGACTGGACACTTAAGTGAATGGATTGCCACAGCTACTTTCTCAAACACGACTATAAGTGTCTTAAAGACATGTCGTCCTTCAGCAATACTTTGAAGGCCGAGGCATGGTTTATGAAAAATAACTTGATTCTCAGTCCACGTTCTTTGAAACAAAAAAATAATGACAATGTTTCTTTTCGAAGTATTTTCTTGGAAACATGTAGTTTGTGGTGGAAAAGCAATTAGTAGAGCTTTTCAAGAAGAAAAGAACTTCAAGACAATGATTTCAGATCTTAAAAGTGTTGGTTCTTTGTACCGAAACTTTGCTTTCGCAATAAAGATAGTAAGGAAAGTCGAAATAAGCTGTGGTTTAGAAAACTTGGTGCTTCAGACCTCTCCAGACATATCTAAGATACATAGGATATTTTGAAGGAGTAGGATAGCGTTGCGTTTTAGATATCTGCGAAGATTTATAGAATATAGGGTTTGTATTTTATGATTGTAGGATGGGCATACTCTTGGCGGAGTTTGTAAAATCAAAACTTTATTCGAGTCTACACACAGAAAAAAATCATTGTAAAATCAACTAGAAACATAATGATTTTACATGTTTCCCCTATGATTTTGCTTCATAGAGATTTATAGTACAATCATTGTAATTTGCATGTAAAAATCGCAACAAATTTTCATGTTGAATCATTATGAAATCATGTAAAGTCATTATGATGGTCATGTTGAATCATTATCAATCATTATGGAATCCATCTGCATCCTAACCTCATTTTGAAATAAAAATAACTTTAAGTTGGTTTTATTTAATTTTTTTATTTAAAAATATAAAAATACGACTTATACGATACTACCTCAATTTTTCTCTAGCTAAATAATTTTTCTCGATAACAAGTACGAAGTCCAATGGGTGGTATAGCTTTCTGTATATCTTCCTTACATAAGTACTTTAAACTTTCCTAGTCAACTGAAGCTTCTAAAAGTAATACAACATTTTGATATTATTTTGTCATAGTAACATGAGTCACATACCACATTACCGTCTTTATCTGTGTCGAAGTTTATGGATCCATTTACTTCCACTATCATTTCACTTTTATTCACTTTTTCAGCTATTAAAAACTATTTTGATTTTTTTTTGATTTTTGCAACGACACTACTCCTACTACTCCTATGATTCTACTCTGCAAAACTAGCTAATGCGTATTTTTTTACATGATTCAACAATGATTTTCATGTTGCTGCCAACATGAATTATGAAATTATGTTAAATGAAATCAACTATGCATCACAATGATTTTACTATGCCACATTTTTCTGTGTGCATCCTTGTACAGTGTCCTGTGGTTCAGTTGAGATTGTCTTTTGAAGGACTTTTATCCAAAATATATACGATTTTTAAAAAATGATTATCTTGGAGCGTTGCTTTAAAAGTGTTTTATCAAACAAAAGCAAGAACTTCAGAAGTTTCGATAGATCCGAGTTAAGATTAGCCTGAGTTCTATTTGCCTTTGTGTCTAGGAAAAAAATCCAATATAAGAAGAAAATTTTCGTCTTGCTGATTTCTTGCATGACAGGTAAAAGCGAAAGATTTTCTGATATTTTTTGAAATATTTCTGACTATATTTCGATTCTAACCTGCAACCCTTCGATTATTTCAACCAAATTTCATCCATATTTAATTAGTACTTTATAATAATTATTAAACAAATATAATAAAGTTGAAAATGCATTTATTTTCAAATTTATTCTAAAAAATGTTAAATGTAATGTATTTATGTTGAAATCAAATGAATGAAATGTGGATACTTTAAAAAGAATGAAATTTAGTGGGAGACATATTTTGCTTAACTAATTCGGCTAAAAATCGTGGCTCAGAAATTAGATAGACTGCACAACATACTTTTCCTTCACACAGATCGTATGGAAAAACGAAAAACAAAAAGTTACGCTTCACAGGAGACGTTCCTTATCGAATATCGAGCACCTTTTTCCTAACCCAACCTTAATATATATCAGTATCACCTACTAATCGATTTAGCAATGACCACATGTCTATCTGTCTGTCTGTCTGTGTGTGATCAGCCGTAAAATTCAATATGTAAGTTCGAAAATGGGAAAAATAGGATAGAAATCACGTCTACCTCCCATACAAAGTGACTTAATCAAAACTGGAAAATCTGTTTAAATTTCGCATAAATTTATGTAATGACTTAAAATTTTCTACATCAGCTTTAACCTCAAATATGCTCACATATGCCTCAAATATGTATGATATATGTCAAAATCGAATAAGAACCACGTCCGCCTTCATACAAAGTGGCTTTATGATAGCGTAAATAAAAACTCTTTAAATTCTTTTAAAATTAACAAAATGTCTTCAAATGCCCATGCAAAGTGTCGTCATCATAATAGCAAAATCGTCATAGAGTAAAAAAAAAATTAATGTTTAAACTTAATTTTTTACACACATGCTTTGATATTCAAAAAGTATTGTATTTAAAGTCTAAGGCTTGAAAAATTTGTATAAAATCAGGCCTCATAAAAAGTGACGTCATCATTTTTCGTCAACGCCATTAAACTTTGGAATTCATCACCGGTTAGCATAAAAGCTACTGTTAGTGCGAATAACTTTAGGCTTTCTTTAATGTCATACTATTCAAACATCTAACTATTACTACTATTTATTAATTATCTTACAACACTTATCACTTTATTGTTTTATTTCATGTTAACTACTGTTTTTCTTTATTCCTTATGTAATTGCTTAAATTCAAATTTAATCCAACCAAAATTTAATTCATTCATAAAACTTATTATACATTGCTAGTATTTGCTAGCTTTTTTTTATATAGTTTTTGTTTTATATTTTTATCTTATATATATATGTGATTTGTTGATTATGTATATTATTCGTTGTACTATAAAAGATGTTACTTTATCTTATTGTACTAACAAGTGTCAAATAAATAAATACAAATACAAAATACAAATTAAAATATTACAACATTTAAAACTTCGAATAAACACACTAAAACATGGCTTTGGGAATATACTAAATTCTGCTCAGTTTAACATAATTCCTTACTAGTTTGTTGTTAATTTCAATAAAATTATCAAATAAACTTTGGCACCTCTTTTTTTAACAATTGACGGGACCTAAGTCCTTACCCATTGTCGAATATAGCTAAAGACTTAAAAATAATCAAAAAGTAATACAAATATTAAGTTAGTTGAGTTATTAAAATTTTAAATAAAAGCTGATAAATGTAACATAATTCTTTGATGAAAAGTTAATGATGGCATTTTTTAATTACAATATTGTTTTTAATAATTCTAAAAAAATAATATTTTTTAGAATTATATATAAGCTTAATATAACTTAATGCCAATTAAGTTCATGAAGCAACAGGTTGCAACAACAATAAGTTCTTTGCAGAACAAACCACCAAGCAGACTAGACAGCTGTTTCGTTGATAGCTACATCAACTCATCAGTAGTCTTCTGTGGTTTCTGCAGTACCATCCACTTTGATAAGCTTATACGAACACCTTCTGTTAAATTTTGTTGTTGTTGCAACCTGTTGCTTCGTGAACTTAATTGGCATTAAGCTTATATATAATTCTAAAAAATATTATTTTTTTAGAATTATTAAAAACAATATAATTCTTTAGGATTTATTTTATATTTTCAAAAAATATATTGGTTTTGTTGTATAGCTTTACTGATAAAAGAAAAAAAATTGAATACAATCCATTGTTATTAGAGATGACCATATATAAAAAAAATGAAATTCAATTCAGAATCATGCTCTTTTTTGTCTAAACTAAGTAGATTAAAAATTTTAAACCGATCGGACAGACTCGATTTCTTCTTAAAGTTTAAATTGTGATTTTTATGGAAAAAAGTAATCTCTTTTGAAATAAGTTCAATAAATATCTACAGGGCATTGGTTTTCAAGATATTTTATGTTCATTGAATTCTTTAGAATTAGAGTATCTTTAGAATGGTCTTTTAAACATAAAAAAACGGAAACTACTCTTCTTTTAGAAAGAAGAAGAAAAGAATTGCATTGAAATGTACTTAGTTTAAATATTTTTTCAAACTTAATTTTTCTTACAAAAGAACATGGCATTTATGCATTCTTTGCTGGAAATTCAACTTTTCGGAGATATAGGCTTAGGTCATTTTACGAAGAAAATATGTTACGAGTCGAAAATTAGCATAATTAATAGCATAGAATTTGTACAAAAAATTTAAAAATCTTAATTCGTATACGAAAGTTAAAGGTGTTTACACTTCATTTTCTTTCTAGCAAAAGCATTCATAGCAAAAAGCATTTGGTTTTTGAAAATTAAAAAAAAAAACAGGAAATTTCCTAAAGTGAATGAAATATTTATTTGAAGCGATACATCAATGCCTGCCATTTACTTTTTAAAGATAATTTGATGTAAATGTTGCCCGCGGCTATGTCTGAGGTGGTACATTCGTAGCTCCAATTTTGGCGTACTTTTTCCAGCATTTCGGCCGGTATCCCACCAATGGCAGTTGTAATGTTGTATTCCACGGTTGTAATTGTGGCTGGCTTGTCTCTGTTCACGAGAGACTTTAGATAGCAGCCCCAAAAAAAGTATTATAGTGGGGTCAAATCGCATGATCTTGGCGGCCATTGGACTGCTCTAAAACGTCAAATTATCTGCTCACCCCACTCACCTTTCGATAGGTCCATGGTATCGCGTGCCGTATGGCATGTGGCACCGTCTTGCTTAAACAGTACGGTCCAATGATCCCGCCGGCCCACAAACCACAAAAGCAGTGCATTTTCAATGTGCATTGGCAGCTCTTAAACTGCCTCTGGCTGCTGTTCAGACCAAATTTGGCAAATCTGTTTGTTGACGCACCCGTTGAGTTAAAAATCAGCTTCATCGCTGAAGACAATTTTTCGCTACAAAAGTGGATCTTCATCCAACTTTTCTATGGCCAAACAAACGACATTGTTGTAGGTCATCCGGCTTCAATTCTTGCACCAGCTATATTGTGTATGCTTTCATAATGAGGTCCTTGCGTAAAATCTACCAGGTGGTCGAATAACACAAGTCCAATCTTTAGCAACGGCGACAAATTTACAAATCGCGATCTTCATTGACACTGAAACGAGAAACACATTTATCATAGAGCACGCATTTTGATACTAAAATTTAGTGATTTGCAAGCGCGTTGCCGAAGCAGACAGGCAGGCAGGCAGGCTGGCAGGAAGAAACGAGATAGAAATAATTTTTTTCTCGCTTGCGTATATAGTTTTCCTGTGCCTGTCTGCCTGCTTGTCCGCTTCGGCGCTTACCCTGCTTGTAACCTTAGGCTGCCCACAGAGTAAACGCCGAAGCAGGCAGGCAGGCAGGCAGCCCCTGCGAAGAAATGAGATAAAAATAACTTTTTTCTCGCTTGTTCACATAGTTTTCTTGCGCCTGTCTGCCTGCCTACCTGCTTCGGCGCTTACTATGCGGGCAGCCTTAGCCTATTAATGGTGAAATGGCAAACCTTATTGATCATTTTTGGCTTTGCCTCATATTACGAATCATTGAAAAAACAAATAGCAAAAAATCACCCTTTACAACGACGGAACCCTGTTGTATTCTTTGAACATTTCGTTGTGTATTTCATCAGATGGATAAAACTACATGTTGAGTAGAAATGTTGAGTAGAAGCTCCATGTTGTGAGCTTATTTAATAAAAATGAATATAATTTAGTGTTTTTTCGTTTAAATTTTTTTATGATTTCCTACACTTAAATAATGATTTCCATTTATATTTCCAAACCAAAGTACATACGAAAGTCAGCTGATTTTAAAAATATGTACAAAACTTTATTGAAGGTTCGTTCACAATAAGTTTGTACATTTTGTAAAAAATTTATCAGAAATACACCACATCGTGAATACCCCTATTATTTTCTACTTTATATCCAGGGTATGTTATCTTGACAACACCGAAATTCTACATTTTGCTTGCAAAAAAATCAAAAATATTTTAATGGAACTATTCAACCTATTTCGAGATAGCTTCGATGATTGATATGTTTTTCATAATTTTTTTTTTTATTTAGTAGAATTTTTCAAGGATTAAAAAAAATCAAGCTGAAACATCTAATAGAATATACTTTAGTTTGCGAGTTTTGTTTTTTTTTATTTTGTACAAAATAGCTCAGGATTAATAGTTTTTGAATTTTGGGGATTTAAGCTAATCTCAAGAAATTGCACCATTTATTGAGTCTGCATTAGCTATACTTGAAAAATTATTAGACTTTATTAGTCTGCATTAGACTTTATTTAGACTTTTTTAAAGCAATAAGAAAAAAATTAATTTTTTGAAAAGTGAAAAATTCCACTGTTTTGGTTTAAGTGCATTTTTTATGTTTGACGGCTCATTTGAAAGAAAAATTCAAATAAACAGGTTTAATTAAAAAATTCAGCTAAAACCTTACAGCTTAAATGAGGGTATTAGTTATTGATGTTATTTCAAAAAGATAATTTTTCCTATATAAATCACATTTTGAATCAAAAGTTATCCGATCGGCTTCAAATTTTATATAAACTTACTTTAGATAAAAAATAGAAATCCTGATAGGGATTAAAAACAGAATTTTGTAAAATTTTCTACAGAAAACGGCACCTCTAATGTTAATGTTAATGTTAAAGTCACGTACAAAATACATACAAAAAGTTTTGATCTATTCTGTTGGAACTGGTTTATACTCGTAAATTGAGAAAGGATTACTAAGGTGAATAAGTATATTTTTACCCATGTAAAATGCAATTAAGTTTTAAAATAAAATCATTCATCAGTTTAGTAATTTTAATTGGTGTTGCAGTGTAACCTTCTTAGTGAAGGTTTTTCCTAGGTTTTGAAGACAATCTTTTGTGAGAACACCTTTTAATTTTTAAAAAATTTTATTGAGTTTGTTTGTGAGTCTTCCCAACATTGTTTCTTTCAATCACAATTTTTTATTGTGTTTTCAATGAAAAGAGGAGCAATTGTTTAAATTGGTAGTTGTTGGAACACATTTTTTAAAATTATGAAAGTGCGATTTTTATTAAATTAACTATAAGGAAAATTATTTGGAAACTGTTATTTTTGTATTGAAAAGTATTTTGGTTGCCTTGACCCTATAATTTTTAATTATTTTTGAACTTCAAGCAGTTTTAACTTTTGTTGAAATTACTCAAGAAATTTAGAAATTAACTTAAGCTGATAAGCAATGCACCTTTTTCCAAACTCATTAATTTTTCGAAAACTTTGTTTCTCTTCTCTTATAGCTCATATGGCGCAGCCACATGTCCATCAGCAGCTACCTGATGAGCATAGCTTTAGCAACTTTGCGGGATCTTCGCCCATGACGTCATACATACCAATCGCCGATTCTCAACCTTCACAAAATCAGGCATATAACGTACCCATCGCTCCCGTCTACAATCAACGTCAACAAGAGGATTCCTATACCATGGCTCATCTACTCTCTTCTCTTCCCCATGATTCCAGTGCAGGTTCAGCCGGTTATCCGTACGCTCCACAACAGACATCGATACACCGGCATGTCTATGTGCATGTGCCACCCCAAGACTTTGAAGATGAACCCGTGCAGCCACGCGTCCACCATCAAGTTGGACCCAAGCAGAAACACTACAAGATCGTCTTCATAAAGGCACCATCTGCACCCATGCTACGTGCACCAATTGTTGCTCCAGCACCACAAAACGAAGAAAAAACGCTGATCTATGTGCTGCACAAGAAACCCGAGGATGCTCAGGACATTTTCATACCCACACCTGCCCCTACAAAGCCCTCCAAGCCCGAAGTATTCTTCATAAAGTACAAGACAAAGAAGGAAGAGGCTCCCGTCTATGGTCCACCACCAACACCAGCCCACGTGGAAATGGAACCACGTCATGGTGTACCAACGATGGAATATGGTGCTCCTGCTGCTGCTGCCCCCGATGCTGAAGAGCATCAAGTGGAGAATAATGTCGAGATGTCGTTACCTCTGCCCACTTTCGTGCCAACTCTGGAGGAGCAACGCCCTCCACAATTTGTCAACGAGTTGCCTCCAGCTGAAGCTTATAGCGCTCCAACCATGGCCACTTATGCCAACGAGGAGCCTCAACCAACTGTGAGCCAAGTATCAAACAATCAGTATCTGGGTCCTCAACCCATTATTGCTGCAGAGGAGCAACAGTTACCAGCAAACAACTACGGGCCACCTGCCAGATTCTTCCACAAGAAGCAGAAATAAAACGATTCTTTGAGAGAGTCAGTCACGTAGTAGCAAATTTGTTAGTTATACATATATACATAAAATATTGAGACATATTCACATACGAACACACATACGCAAGCACTTGTTTATAGACTCACACATTTAAACTGTATGTCTGTAAAATTGTTACGATCTAATATTAGTGAATAAATGATTTAGTTATTATTACGTAATACATGAAAAGGGAAAGGTATTTTTATTGCTCCATCGATCCCAGTTGTTTTCTCCAACAGCTGGTTGGTGTACGGCCCTACGGTGTCTTCCATCAATTCCTGTTCGTCTGATTGCATCACTGGCTGCTGCATCGAACTGATCTCATTTTGCTCGAAAGTCATTGCTTATGGCTAAATAAACATGCTTCACTGCCATGATGTCTTCTTATTAGCCAGTTGTTATTCGCTAATTAGCATTAATTTCCGCTCATCTGGTGTTTTGCATCTCAGCCACAGTTTACACTCCTTTTAACGATCGTGATCTTCAGTTGTTGCCATAAAACTTGACCTTCATCTTATCTGCAGTTAAAGATTTTTCGTTTTGCACCGTTTAGTTGTTTTCTTTTTATATATTTTTTTTATGTCTTTGTTAAGCTAGTTTGCCGTGGCAACCCTGGTTAAATAAGGTCACCACAACAATGCTTTAAGTACTTGTCTTAATTATAATTTGATGAATTATCTTATCAGATTTTATGAACTTTGATAGGTTGTTAATGATTTCTGGTACGTGTGCGTTCATAAAAAAGATTTTTTAATGGTCAAGGTGAAGTCTTTCGAAGTGGAAATCAAATAAAAATTAACAAATGATTTAATGTAGGGAATGTAGCTAAAAAGTTTTGGTTTTAAATCTTTAAATTGATGATAAATAACAATTATAAATAGAAGTGATAAAAAAACTAAGGACGTAAGCACTAAAATATAATTATAGCAGTGTCGACCAAACACGAGCTAACAAACACAAACAAGGCTGCTATTCATGCTCCCATTTATTTTTTCTGAAGTGATGTGAGCCTAAACGTGTCATAAAACTGTTTGCTTGATTGCCAGACTTACAGCTTTAGTCAATAAAAAAATTCCTAAAATCGCTACAATTACTTGGGAACCCCCCGTAAACAAAAAAAAAAAATCAATCAACATTTCGTTATAATCTTTAGTTATAAATGATTTAATATTTTCGAAAAAAAAAAATCGGTTTCTTCGGTTTTTATTCAAAAGAAGATGAACGTGATTTTAAATTTTTGTTGTAAAAATCAAACACTTGAGTTGTCAAACCATACAAAATTGTCCATTCTGTCTCTTTCACTCATTCGCAAGTTTTACATCTTGCTTTTTTTACATTATGGTAACGATCAGTGAATGAAAAAGGAAAAAAAAAATTGAGGAGTAAATGCATACCAAAATTGGAATAAATTCAAAAACTCCGTAGTTATTGGGTTATCCTATGCTTAAGAATATCAAAATGTCTCTAAAAAGACCCCTAAAAAAGGCACAGTTTCGATAGTATCGTAAGTATAGACGTAGAATTCCTTTTTATATAGTAATAGAGAAAAATTCTGTTTTTTTTTCTTTTATATTTTTCAAAACTATTTAAAAACATTTCATCTTCTAATTAAAAATTATTCAAAAACAAATTTGTTGTTGTTGTTACTTACTTGATCTAAAAAGCTCTCAATTAAATTCATGTAAAAATTTGTTTTGTTTTATAAAAAGTTTTCGTTGATATTTTTAGTGATGAATTTGTTGTTAATTTTTTATGTTGGTTAGAACTAAATTTAATTCAAAGTTACGTTTAATAAATGGAAATAAATATCGGAAAAATTTGAATTATTTATTTTTAAAGAGCATTAACATATATAATATATATATCAAACGAAAAGTTTTTATAAAACAAAAAAAATTTTAACGTGAATTTAATTGTGAGCTTTTTATATCAAGTAAGTTTGCAGAAGGCAACAACAACAACAACAACAAATTCGTTTTTGAATAATTTTTATTTAGAAGATGAAATGTTTTAAAATAGTTCTGAAAAATATAGATAAAAAAAAAACCAGAATTTTTCTCTATTACTGTATAAAAAGGAATTCTACGTCTGTACTTACGATACTATCGAAACTGTGTCTTTTTTTTTGTAGCCACATACTGGCTCTCTAGCTACATGCGTCTGTATTCTCTATTGTATTACAACCCAACAAGCCATGAATGTTACTGTTCCAGCTAAACGGTACTTAAAACGGCAGCGTCTGATTTGGTGGTATGAAAACGACATGTTTTTTTACCTTTAAACCTTTCTCTATATAATTGTTAAGTCCATTTTTATATATATCAAGATTTTGCTGTATTTTTCTGATAGTTTGCTGACAACGAAACGGTCCGCTTCAGTGCTTTTAAAAGTGCACACCGTTTTCAACCGAGCCGATTGGCTATCTGGTAAACAAAAAAAAAATGAAAGCAACTGATGAGTATTTATATATGTATGTTTTACATACATATTAATAAAAAACAACACCAACAACAACAACAACAATAAAAGCAGCACAACAACGAACGACGTGATTACGAACCAAACAAGCAAACACAACAACAACAACAACAACCTTAAAAACAGCATAAGCAGCTAAGCAGCTTGTGCATTTCTCATACGAATATATGAACTTTTCATCTTCTTAGATTTTGCTATTTTTTTAGATATTCGTTTTATTCCCACTAAAACTGATATTTTGGCATTTTTTTTTTCTTTGTACGATGAATATTAAAGGCTGTAGGTATACCCCAAAGTGTCAAATATCACTTTGAAAAAATTCGTGAAAATGACCCCCATACAAACCGCGCTGTAAGACGTAATTCTACGTCAAAAATCTTTTCGAAAATGACGAAATTTCGTTTTTTGTCGTTTGGAGAGTTTGTAAAGAAAAAATAAAATGTTTTTTTATCCAATATTTGTATACGATTATAATCTTTATTATTTTGCTTATCTTATGCATTATGAAGAAAAAAATTTGCATTAGGAAACCATGATTTTAGCCCAAAAACCGCTCCGTGGGGAATTTTCGAATCCAAAATAAATTATGCCGAAATAGTTTTTAAGAGTCCCTCTAGCTTTTGAGTTTTGATTTTTTTCTCCATACAACTCGATCTGGTTTAATGTTCGTACATTTACTACTAATGTATGCACATTTTATCCTAATAATATCCCAACAAGCCAAACGAATTCGAAACGAATCCGCATTCTTTGACATTTGAATAGTTAACGATTATCGCTTTCGAATAAGCGAACGGGAGAAAATCATCACTCGTTGACGAGTCCGAGAATACGATTCCAGAACGATTCGTTAATTAAAAATATCGAATCCTTCTCGAACTGCCTAAAACATAATTTGTAGATATTTGCCAAAAAGTTCTTTTTCCAAAAAAAAAAACCAATTTTTTAAGATTTTAAATAGCATCTTATGGGAATTATTACTGGCGAAAAACTGCAAACATTATTATTATTAACATTAAATTAAATTGAAAAATTGCAACCATCTGGAGATTTGAACCTCGACCGCGTGATTGTAAGTCCACGAGATTATCCATTCGACCACCGCATTAAGAGTGAGAGCTAGCCCATGGTCGTGGGTTCAAATCCCAATCAAGACAAAAAATTTTTTTTTTGTTGTTCTGTTTTAAATAGGTTTTTTAAACAACATTTTCTTACGAAAGTCCGAAATGTTATTTTTTTTTATAAATCTTTTTATAAACTTTTTTGTATTTTATAGTTAAACATTTTTTTTTGCTTAAAACATGTAATTATAACAGCGAACAAAATGTTTTGCGAACAAACATATGAGCCAACGTACACGAGATCTCGGATCTATTCAAAATTATATGAAAACACTTAACATTTTTCATATAAAAACTATTAAAATTTTTTTGATGTAAATTAATGTATTTTTAGAAGCTAACAATTAAAAAAATTGTTTTTTATTAAATTAAAATATTTGCATGCCAACAATTTGGCTTTTTTATGAATTTGAAGCGAACACGAGATCTCGGATCCATACAAAATTATGTGAAAAGAATTAGAATTTTTTCATATAAATTTCTTCATATAAAATAATATGAAAAGACTAAGAATTTTTTCATATAAAAATTGTGAATTTTTTTTATTTTAATTGAACTATTTTAGCAGCTAACAACGAAAAAATAGTTTTTATTAAAATGAAATAGTTTCATATAAAAAGTCGACCTCTTAATCAAGCTCGAAACGAGCACGAGATCTCGGATCCATACAAAATTAGATTTAGGCTCATATTCCTAGAGAAAGGTACCAGAACTGTTTTGTCAGGATTTATGCTTAACCCTTTTTCCTTTGGAATTTATACAGAAGGCACCCTAATCTATCCGATATTGTCGGTTCATGACTACTCAGACTTGAAATAACCAGATCATCCGAATATCCTCTGGTGCCAAAATTCTGGTTATTGAGATTTGCAAGACCACGACTAGGGTCCAAATATGCAGAGATTAAAGTACTCCTCCTTGAAGGAATCCTCTAGTGGCAGTGATTGTGTTTCGAATTCCAAAAAGCATATCAGAAGATACTTGCATACATAATTTTTTGTTTCAATTTGAGTTTTGTTCTAGCTACTTGTTTTTAGCTTCAAGTAACACCAATTAAACTGATTATATATAGCTTCTCATAATAAGATTTGTTTTCTATTAATTAGTTTTAAATGCTTTATTCAAGTTGATTTGAAATGATTTGACATATTCTTGAATCAAGCAAAATGATTTCTCAAAATAATAAAATTATTTATCTCCGTTATTTTTTGATTCCAGTTATGTTTTGGCGGTATATTCGAAAAAAGTTGAATTGGACAAAGTTTAGCAATAATTGTTGTAAAAATCTGTCCAGCAACAACACGTGGCTTATTGGCAACATGTTGCAATTCACAATAGAGCCAAAACAAAGAGTTGGCGCCAAATTCACATACACCCACACATACATATGTAGTTCCGTTCATGGAAAATGGTTGGAGAACGCAAAACTTTTTAACTTCTGCGCAGTGGAGAACGCAACATTTTCAGATATGTTTTTCCTTGTTGATGTTGATGAAAATTTGAAGGCGGCAAATGAAAAACGAAATACTTTTCGTCCGCCGGTTAGAAACAAGCCATTTGTATTTTTGTTTGATAACAACAACGAAGCCACAGATCAGTCGAAATCTTGCACTCAAGTAGAACGCAACGCTATTCTACGAAAGCATAAGCCGACGTTAAAAGATAACGTAAACGTACGTTCAGCCTACGTCGAAACGTAATAAAGTTTATCAGTGGCTTGCGTAACTAAGCGAAGAACGGAAGCTAAGTAGTCATAAACGCGTTGCGAAAGTGCGTGTGTGAGTGTTAACGGAAGCGGATATAAAAAGTGTTAGAATTCTAAAGAGATGTATTAATCAACAAAAGCCCTAAAAATATTTGAGATGTTGTGCGGAAAATAAAAGTATCAATAAAGTTTAAAGATAAAAAGCAAGTAAATAAAAAAATATTAAGTGTTAGCATTTTGCGTATCTTAAGGTTATACTATTTATCGAGTTTTTGATTAATCAACATTTCTGTCGAAGTGTGTCTATGCAAATGTGCATGGCTGTACATGTGTGTATGAATTAACACTTGCTCGCATTTTGCCATTTCATTTTTGCTGAAATGCACTTGCATTTATAGTGAAAATTTACACAACTACAAAAATGTCGTCCTGTCTGCCTGTCGTCCTAAATGTCATTTAGTTTTATGGCGTCTACTGGGAATAGTGCTGCCACAAACACACACACTATTGTTGATTTTATTAAGGTAAGTTCTTCATTGCGGTATGATGTGTGTGTGGGATGCACACACTCTCACAACATAGACCACTCAACAACTCTGTCAGCATGTATGTCAGCTAGGTGTAAAATATTTCATGTTTCTTAAACTTAATGAAATTTGATGTTTAAAAAGTTTTAAGACCTGACGAAAGTCCAGTCAACATGAATCGGCTTATTTAATTATCCTGTGTTGATTGAAAGGGGGCATCGACAGCATTCAATGGATTATTATGAATGAAATTCGATTAATAAAAATCAAATTTAAAGTTCTGTACTGAAGGCAAGTGCAAAGTAAAAGTAAAGGTATTGATTTATAAGTTGGTGAATTTGGACTTGAAGTTATGAAGATAAAGTTTATTTTTGTGGGATAATGATGTTCGTCACACTGTGTGAAATAATTAGTGATCCTAATCGTCGTAGTCTTCAAAGCATGGCTGTATCACTAGCCAAGGATTCATGACAAATATGAGAGAATATGCAATCTCCTGGGAAAGCTTATCAAATGTATTTTATTCACAAGAATAGAACCTAAATGAAATTCGGTAGCCACTTTAAATATCTGATGTTTTATAGTCTTCTTACTACAGGAATAAAATTTTTTGAAATTTAATGAATATTTTTTTTTAATTTTTGATTAGAAAAAGTAAATTTTTGAAAAGGTTCTCGTACATTTTTGGTCACAACTTAATAATGGTTCTTTTGATTGGGTTTTCAAGTATTGCAAAAAATTTACTTATTAACAATTATTGTTATATAGTTCTTTCAACTTTTCGTTGTTTCGGAATGATTTTCGGAATTGAAGAGAAATACCTAAAAATTATTTTGACAAAATTTTTTAGAATAATAAAATTTTTATCTGTTTTATTAAATAAATTTAAAAAAATTTATAACCAAATATTCAATTTTCTTATAATTCTGTTCGTTCATTCAATGGCATTTATGCCGAAAAAACGAAATTTGGAAAAACTATATCGAAAAAAATGTCAGAAGACCAAATACGTCTAGTTATCACTTTATTTGTAAAATAGATAGGTAATTTTTAAGCAAAACGATTGATAACTTTTGAATCAATAGACAATTGATGCATTGGGTGAAAAAGGGCGTGTGAGTCTTTCAAGAGAGCGTGAGCTTGACGCCATTTTTGCACCCAACTTTTCATATAATATGTTCGTGTGACAAAACGTCGATATTTGATATATGAATAAAACGAGTTTAAGTTCTATCGGACCCAGAAATATATCAAATATAACCATAAAATCCCAAAGAAAAATTGTTTAATAGGTAAGAAAATTGATAAAAAAGGTAGTGCTCATGGGTTTTTGATATAAAATTAGAGCAAGAAAATGACGGACCCGCAACAGAAACTTCATACATCAATCGGAAGATTTTGTTTCTTCAAAAAAATAGGTGTTAAAAAAATAAAAATATACTGAGAAGTGGAAACGAAATATAAGAAAAACCAACTATTAAGGATGTTTTGTCTTTAAAAAATTGACAACAAAATTGACAATTTTAATAATCACTTAAAAAAATGAGTTTGAACTTTTTTATATAGCTCTGTATCATTGCTTATGACTCATATATGGCTCAAAGAGAGCTGCAGAACATTTTTTAAGCACCACCCATATCGATAATCACTCGAATATCACAATTGACTTGAGCAAGACTTGTTGGCTTATCAAAGATCTGCATGCATATCAAATTTTATCAAAATCGGAGCGATACAAGATGTTTTATGCAAAAAGAGCGTCGTACATGACTTTTAAAAATAACTAATTTTAATATATGTCTTTAAAAATTTAATAAAAATATTTAATCACTCACTGAAATTCTAAAAAAATTTAAAAAAAAATCAGGAAAACTGAATCAATAGTTTATGAGCTATAAGATCTCAAAAGTTTTAGACTCGATTTACTCGAAAGACAGTTTTTCCTCACACGTCCTTTTTGCACCCAATGCATCAATTATCTGCATTTTTTTTGCATTTCTTGTTATTTACATTTTTTTTAAAATAAACGTTGGTTTATTGGAAGGCGTGGCAGGTATAAAAAAGCATATTTGTTGCTCTCCAGCATAAATTCCTTAGTCCTGATTTGGACATTTTCATCTGCCCAACTTTTTTTTGTGATCAGGATAACAGTTTTAATTTTAAAACGATCATAAGGAAATTTTATATAGATACAATTTTTTGTTTTAAAAATAAAGACCACCATATCTCAAAAATAAGTCAGATCTGATGGAAACCACACCTACCTATTATAAAAATTGAGTTTTGATCAGCTTATACAAACACTTTCTGTTTAATTAAAACAGAATTATGTTTTGTACGCCGTCTTTCAAAGCAATGTTTTTCTACTATTTTGCCAAAAGCAGAGGTTCGAAAAGCGTCTGCATTGATTCCGCAAAGATATGTTTGTTGGGGTCTTTGTTTACTTCTTTGTTTACCAACTTCCAATAGCTTATGTTCTAAAGAAACTTTACATTGCCATTTTTACTCTCTGAGGTTTGTTGTTTTCTGCAGAGAGGTGGTGGCCGAACAGAAATAGTAATTCATGGTGGGATTCGAACCGCAGTTCTTTAGCTTACAGGCCACGCACTCTTATGAAAAAAATTATTATGAAAAAATATCTAAAGTGAGCAGTCGCTTTAATCCATTTCAAACTGAACCTAAACTACCGGTCCAATATTGAAGAAACTTCTAGCAGACGCTACAAATAGGCTCACTAAACGGGAAAGGGACTTTGAGATTTTTAGCTATTTAGGTTTGGTCCAGGAGAACCAAAATCTGGAAAAAAACCCGAGAAATACTGTCATC
Source organism: Dichetophora obliterata (assembly GCA_963920525.1). Lineage (NCBI taxonomy): Eukaryota > Metazoa > Arthropoda > Insecta > Diptera > Sciomyzidae > Dichetophora > Dichetophora obliterata. The sequence goes on along the minus strand of OY986435.1, from coordinate 313,696,141 downwards.
AGAAAATCCACATTTAAAGGAAAAACGGAAAATTGGATTTTGCTAGTGCAGGATTCTTTATTTACTCCAGAATGCACTTTGATTATTTACTTTTATACGCTTTGTAAATGCCGGAGACAAGAAGCCAATTGCAACAATTTTTTAAACATACTAACTTCAAGGTCTTGTAGAAAATTAACAACAACTATGAAGGCAAAAAAAAAATTTCATTTCCTGATGAATAATTCTTCATTATTTAAAAAATTTGAATCATTAAAATTAATCACACTAGGCAAAAAAAAAAATTAATAAGAAAGGTGTTTTTTTTATAGCTTCACACTGTAATGAACCTAAATGCATGGTTTTTTCGCCTAAAAAACTTTTATGGGCCCTTAAGGCCCTTAACATACGTGTAAAAAGAGAAAAACAGTAGCTTCTTTTCAAACATTTTTTTGAGGTACAAGGAGTTGTTATTTTTTTTGATATTTATACGGATTATATTGTACATAAAAACTACTTTAATAATTTTTTTTTAGCAATTTTCTGGCTTGTTATAGAGATCGTTAAAAATGAAATTGAAAAAAAAAAGTATAGCAGTGAGAGGACTGCCGACCGAAGCGAAAACCTATATATACAATATTAGTATTCCCTGGAAGACGTTGTCCTGCCACGGACCGCCTAACTGCTATATAAGAATTTTCATGCTAACAGGGTAGGGCTGCCAGACGTCCCGGTTTTCCCGGACATGTCCCGGATTTGGAATCGGTGTCCCTGTGTCCCGGTGCACAGTAAAAAATGTCCCGGTTAAAAATATTGAAGAAAAAATTAAAAGTGAATCAGTAAAAACCGAACAAATTTTTTGTAAATGCGTGCAAATGAATGAAAATGGAATTATTTTTTTTACAAAAATGTGAATTCCAATTCCAATTGTGAATTATTTTTTTTACAAAATTGTGAATTCCAAGAGCGAAAATATACTTGTTTAAAATAGTAAAATTTTTATTCGCTATTCCTGGGCACAATGGAAATAAAGCGAATATTTTCACTGGTCTTCTCGCAATTTAATAAGGAAGGAAACTATCTCAACATAACCATTATGCATTGGAAAGCATTATGCAATGCAGTTTTAATTATTCTATGACGTGCACAGAATTTTATAAAAACATTAAAACCCAAAAGCTCGTTCTTGATGAATCAAAAAGTCTGCAAAATATGATTGGGTCAAACCTTTATTTTGAATAAGTCCAAACAATATTTTTTACCTCATTAATTGAATTTGTGTTTATTTTTTTTGTTATAAGATTTATAAATTATGTATGTATTACATACTATGTATACCTATTTATTTGATTAGTTATTTTGATTTATGTTTTTTTAATAAACGGCAATTTACAATATTAAAATTGCGTATTTGTGTTTCTGTGGAATATAAAAAAAATGTGCAAAGTTGTCCCGGTCAAGTGATGTAGACTTATGGCGGCCCTATAATAGGGGATTTCGGACTATCCTACATGTAGGATGGATTTGACAGGTCCGATGGACATGTAGGATGTGAGAAAGCTCATACTGTAACCCGACCTACATGTAGGATGAAATCAAAAAGTTTTAAAAGTTCCGCTCTGATCTTGTTCTGCTTTGTGAGTCCTCGTTTGTAGATTTCCTTGGTAATTGTTGTTGGCGCAGTTAGCCGGAAATTTTTTGTAGACGTTGTGAATTCTAATCGTGTAGCTACGTCGGCCTGTGAAATTAGAAATTAGAATTAATTTTTTTAAGAGCTTTAACAATTTATTAAATTTTTTATACATTATTGAAACTATTTCTTTTAAGCAAAAGTGTTACCATACCAAAAATACATATAATTAAAGTAATTTATTTAAATTATTTCATTATTGAACTAATATAAAAAATTAAAGCTTATTTGTATCTATTTATATCATAACACTAACACAATATACATGTTCACCATATCTATTCTGAATATTCTAAAATTAAGAAATATCTATAGCTTATAAATTATATATAATTCATATAAGAAATTAAAGCTAAACAGTTTTTAAAAATAGAATGCTAAGGAAAAGCAGACTTTAGTTATTCAATTACTACTGAAAATATTAATTATTTTGCAGGTTTAATACGTAATTGTTATTATATAAATATACATAAATATTCTTTGAATTTCCTCAATGAGCTAAATTGTTCATTTATATGAACTATACATAAATATACATAAATATTCTTTAAATTTCCTCAATGAGCTAAATTGTTCATTTATATAAACTATATATATGTAAATATGTATATATATATAGTATATAGTATAATATATATATATATATATGTATTTCCGATACGGTAACACTTTTACTAAAAACAAATAGATTTACCAATATTATATATACTATTTAATTCATATGTACAAACTGTTTTCTCAATTAGTTCGATGTCATATGCTGACTGTAGCTACAAATAAACATCCACAAAAAATTAAAGCTTACTGTACAACAATAACTACTTAGCAAATTTACAACAACAACGCAAGAGAATTACAAGATCCCAGCGGTTGCGCAGCGTTAGAGGGGATGAACCGAATTGACGGCGTAAAATATACAGCACTTTGCATGCTATATTTTCAGTTTGCCTGCTAGCAAGCACTTAGCACTTGCTTGTGGTACTGGTGATGGCACTTAGAGGATGGATGTTGGCTAGCAACAAATTTTGCACTGCACTTGCTGGTGGTGGCACTTGGAGGACGCTCGCCAGCAAATTTAACTTTGCTGCACTTGCTGATGTTGGAGACCGTTGGCCCACACACACGCACACACAAACTCAAGCACTTTCGTTAATTTTTTTTTCATTAATTTGCTATTTTTTAAGTTTTTTAATTTTACAATATTACAAGTTTACGAAATATGTTGCAAGTACAAGCTCTCGAATTAAATATGTCGCAAATTGGTAAAATGCAAATAAAATAAAATATTTGCGCTAAAACACGACCGAAATGTCAAAATTTGTAATTGTCAAAATTTCATCGTCCATTTGACACAGCAAAAAAGACAAATTTATTTCAAAACACACAAATTTTATTCAACCTGATATTTTCTATCCTACCACGATTGAAAAGTTTCCTTTTGACACACACCCTTTATGAAAAAATTTATTAATAAAACAATGATATTTGGCAACTCTGAAAATAAAATGGCGCAGTGGTGAAAATAAAAAGCCACTGACAAATACAACAAGTGTGAAAATTGTCAAACTTTGTTTGACGATATGTAATAAAATAAGAGCATGCATACAATTATTTGAATGTTCAACATATTCCTTTATCACAACTTAAAGATTAAAATGTTAAAACACTCAATCCATACATTATTTTTATTGTTTGCAAACGAAGTTCCAGCAGAAAAAAGCAGAAAGAGAAGAAGATCGATCCATTTTGAAATCTCACCATGAATAGCAGCTGTTTGAGTAAAAGCAAATTTTTCAAAAATGTTGACAAATACCACAACTGAAGAAATTGCCAAATTTTAAAGGCATACCTATACCAACATAAACCGAATTAATAATAAGTTTTGGTTGCAAACATCTTATTGCAACCTAACTTAAGTATTTATATACTAACAAACATATTATATGCATTAATTTCAGGAGTTGCCAAGTAATTTCTTTGTGAGCTTGCGGCCGATTAAGAACAAGAGTGAAGAGTGACGATCACTGTTGATTTTTTTATGCACAAATACATGCAAACATTTTTGAGGTTATTTTTTGTAATTTTCCTATCTTGTTATCTTTGCTGTCTGTATTGTTGACGATTTCCTTGGAAAAATAAGGTGATGCAAACCAATGATTTACCCTCTACCAAAATCGTTCAACGCGCCTAAAGAAGTTTTCACTTAAAAAAAAACATCCAAAACTGTTCGATGGAATGGCCTTTCCCTTGTATCTGACACAAACAAATCAAATGTCACCTACAAACGACCCTCGGGGGTGTTTTTTTGAAATTATGGTGAAAGTTTGAGTAAAGAGTTTTTAAAAAATAGATTTTTGCGCGCTTTTTTGTCAATGAAAAAAAAAAATAAAAGGAAATAGGTACTTAAATTTAGGTGGCATGCTTAAAGGACAAAATTAGGAACAAATAAGATTCATTGAAATTGAAGTAATAGATTTTGAGTTATCTATCAAACCGTTTTGGATGTTTTTTTTTTCAATTTCATTTTTAGCAACATCTATAGAAAGCCAGAAAATTGCTAAAAAAATATTTTCATAAAGTATGGGGTATGCACCTCAAAAAATGTTTGAAAAGAAGCTGCTGCTTTTCTATTTTAACACGTAAATTATACCTTAAATGGACTCTTTATAAGACTAGCTTTAAATATAATTACACATACGAATTAAACTTTATAAGTTCATTTCCATTTTATTTGAACGTTTAAAGTTTTCTATTGCCACAAGAAAAAAATCTACATTAAATAAAAAAAGCAAAATCCTAAATTAAGAAATTCAAAGATTTGTTCCACAAAAAAAAAAAACTACTGAATTCTCTATCACTGTGTCAATTGTGATAGAGATCAATCTTATAATATAAGAAGGATGTACATGAAATATTTGTTGTTACATCTACTAAAATATAAAACTTTTTTGGCAATTATTCCACTTTATTTATAAACCCTTTCACTAACTATTTTTAGTGTTTGTATGTGCTTTGAGTATTTGTTGTTCTTAGTTAAGAAAGTACATTTTGTGTTTACATTAAGTCCTTTCGACGGCAACGACTGGTGGGACAACTTAATAGTTTTTTTTTCACCACTGAGCTTTCAGTTTAACGACATCAACAATGTTTGGAGTAAAAAAGTTCAGATTAAAAGCAAAGCAAGTACTTTAATATCCGGTAAACGTGCAGTTTTCCTATAGTTGCAGTGCATACATAGGCGAGAGACACCATAAAAACTATATACATGTATTCCATGGAAGTGGCTAATGGTCCACTGATGGCTGGTTGCGTAATGCCATGCACGTTTTCGTTTTTAGTCTTAACAATAGAGTGCACATTTTAACGGTTTAAAAAAGCGTTCATAGTCGATTCCTTTCTGTTTTTCTGGATGCTTGAAAGTGCTTTAAAATGAATGCTTTCTCTGGACTTCAAATTAAGTCAAAACATTAGTGAAATAGTTTTGCATATTTTAGAGATTATTAAAGTCACTCTACTCGTACCTCCTGAGTGATAAGATACATTAAATAGCACTGGGGATAAACTTTCGTTTTGCATGACTGAAAATTAAAGTGTTTCATAAAATGTTGAGTTAAGCCAAATTAAAGAGACTTGCAAGCAGTGCTGTGGATTGGGAGATATACTACTTTTAGTGAAAATTTTGGGCCATTCAAAAGGAAGTGTTGAAAGGACTTGTTTCTTAAGGGTATTTTTTAGAAAAAAAATTTTTCCAACTAAAAAAAATGAAATATACAAAGGCACACAATAAAAACAATATCCAAACCCAAAAGACCAATAAATCTTTTTCGTAGGATTTCATCGTTCCATACTTTTTACCCAATATTAGGGCTACAAATAATTTTTGGGAGTTTTCTTTTATCTTTAAACATGGGCGTCCGCAGGAGGGCCGGGGAGGAGGGGACGCTTGCCCCTAGACAGTGACAACTTTTTAAATATCTTCATATTACAAGCTACAATTAAAAAATTTTACGAGAGCGTCAAAAAACTTTCTAAATTATAATTGTAGTTGCAAGTTGCACTCAAACTTCGGGATTTTAGAACTTTTTTAATAAAAACGTAGTTGTTGGTTGTAGGAGTGTAAAATTTAGCAGGAAAAGGTATTTGCATAAGGTGCATCAATAATCAATAAAAAAGTCGACTTTGAGTTTATTGTAACTTACGGCTTTTTTTCTATCGAAATTCTATCGAAAAAAATGAATTTTATTTTTCATTTCCAATTGGCCAAATGGCTGTAAAAATGCAATTAATGTCGGCACAACAAAATTCGAACACTTCAACTTAAAAATAAGTAGAAAAAATTGAGAGGTCAAAATAAGGTGCGATGGACTCCCAACATATCCTTCTTTAAGAACTTTTATAAGACTTGGATGTGCTTGTTTATTTATGGTTTTGGCACACTGTGTTATAAAATCAGAAAAATAATATTAGTTATCAAATTATCAACTCGGCTTTTTTTTTGAGCGCGAGTGTATGTAACTTGCAACGTTCTTCCATTGACTTACACTTTCTTATTGCTTTTTAATAGCGAAAAGATGCATATTTTTGGCTGATTTGCTGTTTAGGCAATGCAAGAGGTCATGTTAACGGCAATCTGCAATAAAATCGGTTTGGCAAAAAGTGGCTTTTACAACGTTATTCGCGGCTATGCTTCAATTTTTTGAGATATATCCCCATCACTGATATAAATACAACATTTATTTATGTTCATTTGCTTGGATTGTATTCAATTGAAAGAACGGATTTCATTAACCATATAAGTGGAAGGACTATGGAATCAATCTCTGGTTATTATCAACACGGATGGATCCAATCAGGTCATAGAAAGTTTATCAGGGAGACTTTTATGTCTTCTAGTAACTGAGTAGGCTTATATCAGTAAACGATGATGTGTACCGTACAAATAAACACCTTAAACAATTTAGTTTTTTTCAGAGATTCAGTATACATATATAGCTATCGTCAGGTTTAAGAAGACTGCAGATGCCGTTCGAGTGATCTGTGTCTCTATTATGTGAGAACTAAAGAAGAGTGTTGTTTTTGTTATGTCTCTTTGAAAAGTTTTCTTATTGTAACCCAGTGGTAAGTGGACACATGACGTAATCAGTTATTTCTTAAATACAATGTAGCTGCGAGGCCTCCAAAGTTTGTTTACAATTCTCAATTACATTTTTTCTAGAGATGAGCAATTTTTTGATACCGGTGATTTAGTCACCGTGATTACAAAAATCATTGGTAACTGCGGTGATGAAATACTTTCAAAAACCGTGATCAGTAATTGAGATTTTTTTAAACTTTTGTCTTATGGCGCTTGCAGCGATTCGTGATATATAAAATGATTTCTTGTTAGCGAGAATTGTTTGTCTCTGTCTCTCAAGTAAGAATACTATGAGCAACTTGGTATGAGTTTCAATGTTGTTTTGGTCATCTCTCATAACTACATACTTGGATATGTATTTGTTTAGTTATATAATAACGTGATCACGGTCACTATATAAAAGAACGGCGATTTCAAAATCACGTTCACTAAGAACGCCGTTCCTGAAAAATCACCGGATCGTTCATCTCTAATTTGTTCAGACATGGACGCTAAAATACTGACTGCTTCTACCTTAAGGCCCCTATAGACGAGCACAACTGGTTGATAAAATGGTTGTTGGTTGATGAAAATAAGCAGTGTGTAGGTGGGTTTTTGGTTTTTTCAGTTTTTTAGCCAGTTTTCCAACCAGTTGCTGAAAATCAAAAAGTTTTCATTTTTTCGGCTGAAGCTCATCGAGTTGATCAACTAGTTGTCGTGTTTTTAGCAAACTTAGCAACTAAACGGAAAACTGAATTTTTTCTTCGGTTTTTGTTGAAGTTCTGCTATAGGCATTTTATAAATAAAATGTTTTGAACTGAATTTTAACATCTGCCATCAATTGAAAGTTGTGTCTGTAGGAAAAAACACAAACCAGTTGATCAACCAGTTGTTCGACTAGTTGCTCGTCTATAGGGGCCTTTACGCAGTAAACGATGTTGGGAGTAGGTATGCACAAGATAGGAGAGAACAAAAAATGACGCACAAAATTTAAGAGAACAAAAACAATTGAATGAAAGTAGTCTCTACGCCAAAAATACAACGAAAACGAAAGAGAACACACATTAATTTTTCAATAATTTCTTCACAATAACTTTCACAATTTGATGAAAAAATGTAATGCCTTTTATCGATAATTTCAGAATTTATGTTGAATAACGCTTAGTTATTTTATTTGTTCTAGTTTAAACATAAAGATTAATAATTTTGGAAAAAACTTCACTGCAAAACTACCTGCTAGAAAATACGATGTTTCTCCACAAAATAGTTTGAGCACAAACCGGGGTTGAGTCAAACCCCGCTTACAGTTCTGCATTACAATGTCATCACCGACAAATTTTTACAAGCGAGAAGTTACTTTGAGTGGGCAGGGTCTTCTGCAGGCCCTATAAGAGGGCGCAGGAGGTTTAAGGTGTCGAGTCTCACATCTGAAGGGTGCTCCCAAATTGAGAATATCATGTAAAAAAAAAATAAAGCAAAAATGTTCAGATGAAAAAAATTCCTATAGGGCTAATAAATGTAAAAATTTATATTTACTTGTAATCGATCGATGAAAACTGAGTCTGGCAAGAACAAATATTGCAAAGTTAGCGTATTTTTCGTAACTTAATTGATTTAATTTTATTAAGTCTAAGACGGTGATTTGAATCACTTCATTGGATTTGTAATTTATTTTCATTCCTTTGGAAATTTAATGAACTCCAGGACAAACATTTCAGAAAACATACTCAAAGGAAATATCGTGTGATCTGGGGCCGAACTACAGCATCCGTGATCTAGCAAAATTGTACAAGATTGATAGGCACTTGTCTCGTCGTGCCCTTCGTAATTTTGCTCGATCACGGATGCTGTAATTCGGCCCCTGTATGAGGAATTGTTATTTCTAAAAAAAATTTATTCAGTCAACTTTAAGATGGATTGTAAGCCCACTGAACCAAAAGCGAAGGTTTTGCGTAAAGTGAGAGTTTTGCGAACATTTTTGAAAGAATTGTTTTTTTTTAATTTTTGATTTTTTAATTTGTCACTTAAAAGTAATTGCTATAGAAGATTAAATTCGTGAAAACTTTTCAAAAATAAACAAAAAAAAAACTGTACTTCTGTTCCAAAATTTATAAAAAACTCAATTTGAGTCGAAAAAGATTAATTTTGGAAGCTAAAAATTCCTAGTAAATGAACAATTATGTTCACAAATGAGTTCAGAAATTAATCATATATGTTTCTTTTTGCATTCTTAAATGAATTCAAAATATAGGAATTTTTTATCATATCAGTAGAAACAATATCTTATAAATGAACAATTTTTTGTTCATAATCAAAAATAAGTTCAGGAATGAATCATAAAGATTACTTTTTTATTTACTAAAATGAGTTAAAATGTGTTTGCTTTAAGTTTAGATTTTGCTTAAAATTTATTAAAATCATTAAGTAATCTGCTGGGACCTTTCTTTTAAATATTATTTTTGAATAAAATTACTTTATTTGTTATAATAAATAATGTTATAATAAATAATATTATGCAATAATAAAATTTTTAATTCAAAAAGATTAATTTATTTAACTTATTTCTGAACAAAAAAGGTCCGCTGAATTGCCCGGCGATTGCTACAAAAAGGGTTAATTTCAGAATGCCGAAAAATAATATTTCCATGGTTCATTTTTTAACTCATTTCCGAAGAAAAAAAAGGTTCGTTTCTGAGAGGTATTTTCGTCCGGTGATTGATTCAAAAAGGGTTCATTTCCGAGTGTCGAAAAAATAAACCCCTATGGTTAATTTTTTAACTCATTTCCAAAGAAAAAAAAAAGTTCGTTACTGAGAGGCATTTTCGTCCGGCGATTGATTCAAAAAGGGTTCATTTCCGAGTGCTGAAAAGTAACTTTTCTATGGTTTTTTTAAAATTCATTTCCGTAGAAAATAAAGTTCATTTTTGAGAGGTATTTTAGTCCGAAGAATGATACAAAAAGGGTTTATTTATGAGTGCCGAAAATTAATCTTACTACACGAAAAGGTTCATAAATGTATTCGAAAAAGTTAGTTTTGGTTCACTGGGAGCCAAATAATCCATTTCAAGAAATGTACCATCTTGAGCTTTCTGTGTTGTTTCCCGATGTTACCATTGCGTTGTGGATTTTTCTCAGTTTACCAGTATCAATCGCCTCAGTTCAACGATATTTTAGTGACCCGGTCGACTATGGGACAAAATCGTTTAAATGGCCTTTCCATACTGAATATAAATTTGGATCTAGCATAGGGCTACCATACGTCTCGGTTTTGAGATCGGTGTCCCTGTGTCCCGGTGCATAGTCCAAAAATTAAACGACAAATTAAAAGTGTATCAGTAAAAACTGAAAAATTTTTGTAAATGAATGAAAAAGTTAAATACTAAGTTAAAAAAGCGAAAATTAACTTGTTAAAAATATTACAGTTTTTGTTCGCTGTTCCAGGACACAAAGGAAATCTTGAGCTTGTATTTTCACTCGTCTTCTTGCAATGGAGTAAGGAAAGAAAGCCCTGGAAAGCATTGTGCAATGCTAATTTAATTATTCTATGAAGTGCAATTTTATAACTGCAATAAAAACCAGAGGCATGTTCTTGAAGAAACAAAAAAAATCTGCAAAATATGATTGGGCCAAACTTTATTTATGAAAAAGTCCAAACAATATTTTTTCTTACTTTATAGACTGAATCGATATTTCTTAATTTTTGCTATAAGATTTGCTTATTATGTATGTATGTATTACAGATTATGTGTACCTGTGAATTAATGTGATTTATATTTTTTAAATTGCCGTTTAATTTATTATATAAAAATTGCGTATTTGTTTTTGGGTAGAATAATACATATCCCGGTCCAGTCGGTAATCTAGCAAGAAAATTAAAGTTGTCAGTTTTAGCATTTTTACAACAAAAAGCTAGAAAGGCAATAATTAAGAAATAATTATTTTTTTAATACTAAAATATTTTTTAATAAGTCATATAAAAAAAATGTTATATACATTATCATTGGGCTCCCAAAAAGTTTGTGACCAGGGCCCCTCATGGGCCCTGAAAGGTCTTGGTCTCCAGAATAACCAATCTCTAGCACTGTTTTCGGTTAAGGTACGAAGTTAAAAGGATAAATTAGCATACCAAAATTTTAAGAAAAAAAGATAAAAGAAGGCTTATAAGTTCTCCCACAGAATGTCAGCAAAGTTTACACACAACAACTTTGTGATATACATACATTGTGCTATATTTAAATTTCTTAAACATATAAAATATAGACAAATATTTTCAACACGCCTACATTTTTAGTTGGATCATTATAAAATTATAGATAACCATAAAGTAAAGCATTTCTTGTCTTATCTCAATTAAGAATTACTTAAAAATTATTAAAATTTTTCATTGTCACACTCACATTCCATAATTATTCCGCTCAAAGATTGTAACCTAATAATAAACTCCGATCATCTCTACTCAACATATTCCAAGTCCTTTTTTTGTGTTGCTCCATCATTTAGTATCTGATGATGATTGCAAAAGTTTGAATTAAGGTAAATAAATCAACTTTTCTTCTCTCAACAAAGTTTGGCTGCCACATCTATTTATGTACGCAATTAAATGTTGCCACGTATTTCAAGTTTTCAATTGCGAAATTATGATTTTCTAACTTTGTTTATTTTTATTGCAGAACACTCAACTAGCAAATCGAGAGTTTGAATTTTGATAGATTTCCTCAATTTATAAAGTTTTTATGTGTGAGTAGCTTTTATTTTTTTTTATGATTGCAATTTTCATTAAAATTTGTTTACGTTTCTGCACAGTGTAGCTTATAATTTTAATGAGCAGAAATAAAATTATTAATAAAAATGAATAAAAAAAAAGTTAAAATTATAAAAGTCCAAATTAAAATCTCGTGCTAATATTTGTTTTAGTGCTGAATTAAAACATACCAAATATTTGCAAAGTAACCTTGGCAAAACGGCTATTTTTTCAAAAAAATCTATTGGCGTGTTAAAAAATTGCACATGCGTAGAACATTTGCTTAAACTAGGTATGCGATGAAATTCAATATGAATTCGTATTAATTGAGTGTGTAATGAAAAGCAAAAGTAGGTGTGCGTGCTTTATTTGTTTTCAGATGTAAGGCTAATTATTCTTTAATTTAGAAATTTGTTTATTTATTTCAACATCATTAAAATTTTAATTTTGTTATGTAAACTCTAGGAACATATCTAATTGAATAATGAATTAAATTTTGGTGTTTTATCTAATGTTAATGTTAATGTTGTGTGGTGGAGATGCGTACTGCGACCTAAATGAGATCTATTGTACCTCCTTCTCAAAGCTCCGCTGGGTTTGCGGATTACAGAATTTCATCCAGCCCTATTTCTCTAATGAATTTGAGAATATTCTTAGGTTCAAGGGATGAAACCTGCTCTAGACTCAGCTCATAATTCCCCAGTGCTAGTTTACGTCTGCGAGCCACGGCGTCGCAGTTTGTAAGTAGGTGTATTGGAGTCTCCTCTGCTTCTTCACAGAAACGGCAGTTACTATCGGTCTCTATGCCCAATTTCATCAGGTGGTATTTGAGTTTACAGTGTCCTGTAAGGAACCCCGTTAGAATCCTAAGATTCGGTTTGCCTAAGCTTATGCACAATTTTGCTCTCCGAGTGTTAAAATCTCTGAGGAGCAATTTGGATTGTCTTAGCTTTGGGAGGCTTTTCCAAAGGTTTGATCGTTTATGCCTCTCCTCCCTTCTTAGTTCTTCTTTTATAGAATGTGTGCCCAATCCGCAGAATGGTTCTGGCCCTATAAATTTTGTGGCTGCACCCTGTCGTGCTAGTCCATCGGCTTCTTCGTTACCCTGTATTCCTTTGTGTCCTGGGACCCAAAGTATAGTAACAGTGTTATTCTTGCCTAGTTCGTTGAGTTTTGTTAGGCATTCCCATGTTATTCTCGATGATATCTCACAGGAAACTAATGCTTTGATTGCTGCTTGGCTGTCTGACATCACAACTATATCCTGACCTTTGTATTTACGGTCCAGATTGAATTGTGCACACAGCTGTATTGCTAGGATCTCCGCTTGGAAGATACTGGGTGTTGTCCCCATAGGTTCAAAGTGCTTGGTTCTTGGCCCGTACACCCCTGCGCCTATACCTTCCAATGTCTTGGACCCATCTGTATACCATGCTATACTGTGTGGTTTCTTGACTTGCGATATCATCTCGCTGTCCCACTCTTTCTTGGTACTAAGCTTAATTCCGAAGTGTTTTTCGAAGTTATACCTTTTTACTATATCGGGTGTTTTATCTAGTAAAACATGTTCATAAAAAAATACCAACTTATGCATATATATTTTCATATACCGTGTATTTTTCTTTGAATAAAAAGTGAACACATTTGCAGTCAACCTTAAGTGTTTATTTTGTGTACGCATTCTTTGGCCAGTTGGGAGCATTGTTTGTTTTAAATAGTTTTTTTTAATTTTATATTTTTTTAGTAAAATAATTTTGCAGGAGAACAAAATGCGACAAAAATTGTAAAATGTAAAACTCAATTTAGGTCAAATTTTTTATGGAGGAAATAAAAAACTTTATTTGGAGGAAAAACGATTGGCATGATTTTTGGCGGAGTTGGCTGCAAAAAATTGACAAAAATCGGTAAAAACGTCGAAAATTGATTTTTTACGAAAACTCATATCTCAAACACTTATTCAAAGTAAAGGTTCAAAGAACACCATTTATTTAAACATTAAAAATAATTTTATACTTCAAGCGGCCAAAATTACCTTTTCAACATTGTAAAAATTAGGGTGGGTGGGTACTCAATGGGTTAATGAGATATGGACATTTTAACATCTAAACAAAAATTAAAATAAAAAATATTTTTGTTTAGATGTTTTAATTACCCTAATTTTTATATTTTGCTGAAAAGACAATTTTGCTAGCTTTAAGAAAAATATTATTTAAAATTTTTAAATGATATTCTTCGAATTCCTTCTTCGAAGTCAATTACAAAGTTTAAGTGGTAACATGAGGAAAGGAACCCCCAAGCACTGAAATTACCTTTCTAAAGCTAGTTTATCAGTTCGTCAGCATGCAAAGTTTGACCCAAATCGGCAATCCGTAATTTTTATTTTTCCGTTACGCTTAAAAGTAAATTGCTGCATTAATAAATTGTTATTTTTATTAGAAATTTTAGTTAAAATGAAATTAAAAAATAAATTTCAGGCACTGATTGAATTTTTATTTTTGTTTTTTCTCATAA